>JASDDO010000022.1:62230414-62830414 GCA_030015575.1 Agapanthus africanus
ACACAAAAGATCACGCAGGAGGACTGTGAGCTTGAAAGATTTCTCTTCGATCACAGCAGTTTGAACGCCACTAGTGCGTTCCTCTTTGAATCTGACTCAGTTCTCACAGCCGATAACGATTACGAGTGCTTCACTTTTTCGGACGATTTTGAATACTCACCGCCCGAGTTTGAGTCATTTGAATTTTCAAATCAGTTAGTTGAACTATCAGACTCGGGTGCTTACAGTCATTTCGAACCATTGATGGAATCTTTCGAGTTCGAGACAGTTTGCTTAGGTGAGAATAAGACTATCCCTAAATCACTCCCTTTCGTCCTTCCTATCGTTTCGACCGCGCAAGAATCCGTCGCGTTTCCGCTTCCAATGGATGGTTTACCAAGTTCAAAGTACCCATGTTTTCTCGCGAATCTTGAGGGATTTGACCCCATTTCTCGACGGGTTGATAAATTAGCACAATCGCTTTTAACACATCGGTCATCACAAATTGTGCTAATTTATTCACTCAATTTACACCCTCAAGTTCGAACTACACTTCTTTCTCTCTTCCGCCATTCTTCTCCGAATATACCGAGACCATATTCCACCCTTCTTCCCATACGGTCTCGTGTGTTTCTCAACACCTTTCTCTACACTCCATTCTTCCACCAACCCTACCATTATCACGATAGAATTTTTGAATGGTTGGTGCTAACCTTTGGTCTGTGTAAGGCCTTATATAGTTTGATTTTTCTCCTCCCTAACTCTGAACTTTAACGTTTTAAACGGTGGAAACACCGTTTCACTTAAGTTTAGGGGGAACCTTGTTGTATATATATTTTGTTTTTCGTTTAAAAATAAATAAAAAAATAAAATAAAATAATTTTTTTTTATAAATAAATAAACAGAGGAGTGCCGGCAATTTTGACCCTCTTGGTATAGCCTGACAGTGAGGACACTGTCAAGTTTAAGTTTGGGGGTGTGCTCGGTAAGCCTTCTTCCTTTGCATTCATGTGTATATTTTTGCATTTGCATACTTATTTTTAAAACCCATAAAAAATTGAAAAATTTCAAAAATTATAAAAATTAAAACATTCAATTTTGGCCATAATTGACTTGAGTTTGACAAAAAGCTTAACTAGCTAGGAACAACTAGATCTTAGATTTCGTAAATTAAAAATCCTAAAAATAACCTTTTTTAAAATTTAACGGTAGAAAATATATGTCTTTGTAGTTTATTTAGAAATAGGCAAATTTCGAGTTGACTTCTTGGGCTAAGTTAAAACAAGGGAAAATTATTGATATTTTTATTAAAATATAAGTTTGAAAAATAATTCCTAGCTTAAGTCTAAATTCTAAAAATATATACCGTACAACTTGCACAAACACGAACCTTGAAACTTGGAATAGTAGAAGAGACCTTGAAATGCTCTTGTCTAAAGTCCTTAGTATGAAGGAAAATAAAATAATAAAAATACAAGTGTGAATAAAGAGATAAAAAAATGAACACTGGTTTTTGTAATTACTTAAGGCTGCAAAATATAAAAACTATTTAGCGAGGGTGCTTTATCACCTAGTGCCTTAGACCAACTGGTTTGGGAGTCACTGCTAAAGCCTTAGGTGTTACAAGACTAGGAATTACGCTTTAATGTGCAAACACATTTTGTAATCGGTTGTTGGTACCTCAAGAAGTATTAACGGTCGCATGAAGGATGTGTTAGCAAATTTCATCTAAAAATTCACCAATTAAGAAGTGCTTTGGACGACGGACAAGAGTATGATAGCTTGATTTGAATTTCCAAGTGTAGGGGTGATATACACACACACGTAGGGGTATGTGATTGGGGTTTAGATAAGAGATATGAATGAAGAATAGGACTTATATTTTTAATAGAGATAATAAAAATTCCTAAGTTGAGATAGAACCCTAGAAGGAAAACTGAAAAGATGCTAAAAGCTAAGTAAGTCTACAGAACATATATAATCTTAAGTTAAATAATAAGTAAGCATGAAGAATACGGGTGGATAATTTATGAGTCGAAGATAATAGAGTTCTTGTTAGAAAACCTAATTGGAGAATAAAAGTCAATAGGCTTAATTGATAGGATTTTGTGGGTAGTATCCGCTGAAAACCCTCAGGAGACAACACTCCTCCTCCTAGGGACACCTAGAGGTTTAACGGCTTGTTGCACGAGCTCAGTGCAATCGTGTTTCCCTGCGAAAGTGAAGCTAGGTCTTTTTCCAGAATAAAACTAGGTTTGCTCGAGGACGAGCAAAAGATAAGTTTGGGGGTATTTGTTCATACCATAATTTTGCATTATTATATTCCCCATTCCTAGTCATTTTACAAATAAACAGGTGCTTTTGACCCATGTCTGCTATATAGTTGCAGGTTACAGGTTCTCAGAACAAAAACAGTGAAAAAGATGAAAAGACGATACAAAAGTGAGACCACGACCAACAAATGGAAGAATCTTTATCAAGCCTACAGTTTGGAGACTAAACGAAGATCAATGGACGATTTCACAAAGAACAAAGGCAGTGCAAGGTTCAATACTTCGACACGAAGCAAGCGGTAAAAGTCCACGACATTATTCACTGTGGAAATCTGGAAGAAGACCAGAAGACATTCTGAAGAACAAACTGAAGAAAACAGAAGACACCAGCAACAGACAGAACCCCAAGAATTTTCAGCCCACAAGCCCACTACTTGGCCGCGGAACCGCGGCCAAACCTTGCTCTTGGCCGTGGATCCGCGGCCACGTGTCGCCCGTATCGGAGCAAAAATCCTGTAGTCGCTGGCAGTGTGTTGACTAGTCTTTCTTAGGGGGTATACTTGTAATTGCAGATATGCGTCGATTGTAACCCTAAGGTTTGTATGAATCTATAAATAGAAGCCCTAAAACCTCTTGTAGGTCATGCCTCTTCTTGTGCCTCATTTCATCTATCTAAATTCAGATCTGTAAATTTCTGTAAAGAAGGAAGAGAGCATCAAATAAAATTTAGGAGTTAGTTTTCTTTTCATTGCCCTAGTTAAATTTTATTTCCATGCCCTATGTAATTTCTTTCTTGCCCTAGCATAGATCTTTATTATCTGCTCTAGTTAATTAGTTTAGAACATGTCTTTTAATTCCCTAATGAGTGAGTAGTCTCCTCGCTTGTTAGGGATAGATTTGGGGAAGGCTTGAGAGATGAAGATCTCTCACCCCTTTCTTGCCCATCACACGTTTTTATAGGACTCCATGCATACATGCACACACCGCTCCCTACGGCACCCTATCCCACGAGGTAGCGGTGATACCGTAGTATAAAGGACCGGTTAAGCGTGTTTTCCATGGAGCTTAGGGTAAGAATTAAGAAAGGAAGGACAAGAACCTAGAGGAAGAAACACCGTTTCTTCCCGATGGTACTAATCCACTTTATTAATTGTTACCATAACACCCCATAGATCTTAATTTGGGCATAAAAAGCGGTGAGGAATATTGACTTTCCAAACCTAACCTAAACCTAACCCTACCAAGATGTTAATCCTAGTCTAGATCAACTTAGTTTTTAGATTTAATCAATCCAACAACAATCGGAATTAACTCGTTAGAACAATTAGGAAATACACAAAATCCCTGTGGATCGACCCGTACTCACCGGCTAGCTACCAAGCGACGCCGTTCTTGATTGCAATAAACTAATTCTCTTTTTGATCAATCAGGTACCGGGAGCGACTCATCATTCGCCGTTGGATTTTTTTTTACCGCGATTGCTCTATCATTTCAGCTTTTCTTATCGTGAAGGTCACGATTGCCCTATCATTTCGGCTATTTATCCGTGGTTGCCCCATCATTTCGGCTTTATTTTCATTTTTATTTTTACTCACTGATTTTTATTGCGAGTTGCCCCATCATTTCGGCTTTTTATTATTATTTTTTTTACTTACACTTCTTTTTTTTTATTTACACACACACGCATTTTTTTTACATTCTCAGTTTAACGACTTAGAGGTCGACTGTTCCTAGTTTAAAGACTTAGAGGTCTATCGTTCCCAGTTTAACGACGTGGTGGTCAGTTTGCTTATCCCAGCTCCTTGAAATTTGGTCTTGGCGGAGCTATGTTGATGACCGTAGCTCCGTGGCTTACCGATACATCCGAGGACTGTGAGGTTTTTCCAAGCCTGTATTGGTCCTCTGCCCAATCTGTGAAAACACAACAGTCTTTAATGGTATGACTCACCACCCTATGGTATGGGCAGTATACGGGATTGCTGGTCATATTCATTTCATGTGGCCTCTTCGGAATAGGCAGTTGCAGACCGTTGTTCAAGGCTTTCTCAAATATATTGCGGACCTCATCCCCCCTGAAGGAGTACACCTTCTTCTTTCTCTCCATTAGAGTAGGTGCCCTTACTGATGCTGGTCCTTGAGGCCGATCAGTACTTGGTTCGTCCTTTTCAGATAATGGCACATGTCTGAGAGGATTAGGTTCCCGAAAGGCTTCGGTATCCATTTGTATGAAATTGGCGGTCGTAGCTTGACTGTTTGCTAACACTCCTTTAGACAGTTCTATCTCTCCCGTCTTGTATTGCCTTTCGACCCAATCTTTAAAGACGAAGCAGTGCTTAATGGCATGACTTATCACTCTGTGATAGGGGCAATATTTTGGGTTGTTGGTCATATTCGCTTCTTGCGGTCTCTTTGACTCTGGAAGTTGTAGACCGTTTCTTAGGGCGTCCTTGAATATCTTGTGGACTTTGTCCCTTTTAAAGGAATAGACTTTTTCCAGTTTCTCTTTCAGAGGTGATTCCCCTTCGGTGTATGTATCGGAGGGACTAGAGGCTGATCGAGGCCGTTTTTCGTGAAGGCGCTTCCCTCTTAAGCTGAAGGGGGTATCAGTTGGCTGCCTCCGGGTATCAATCCCTGGCTCATGAACCAAAATTTGATTCTGATGTAAATGCAATCGGGCGACTTGGGTCGCGAGATCTGCCGCGACGTTTGCCAATTCGTCGACCTTAGACTGTACCTTGGCTAACTTCGCATCTCTGTCCTGAAGCCGCCTCTGAAGCCATCGGAATAATGCTTGTTCTGTAGTTCCGGTTATGACAACCGGGTCATCTTATTTCCTGATCTCAATTCCGCAGGAACCTCGGGCTCTTTTGGCCTATCATCCTGAGCGAGCTCTTCATCATTTAGACCGAGCCGATGCTGGGTAGCGTCAACTATATCATCACCATGGCTGTGAAGCATAGGGGGGTTCGTTTCTTCATGTCCGACCATGTAGACGGTGTGGACCACATATCCAGCCATCTCTTTATCTTTGGCAGCTGATTTTGAAGAGCGGTCCGGGCTTTGGAAATTCACAAATTTTAATATGGCCAAAACCCTAGCCCTTTTGTTGGCTCTGTATCTGAGCCTTTTCTGTCTTAGCTTCTCGATGTTGAGGGCTTGGCAGGCATC
This sequence comes from Agapanthus africanus, assembly GCA_030015575.1. Classification (NCBI taxonomy): domain Eukaryota; kingdom Viridiplantae; phylum Streptophyta; class Magnoliopsida; order Asparagales; family Amaryllidaceae; genus Agapanthus; species Agapanthus africanus. The sequence continues at coordinate 62,235,835 of JASDDO010000022.1, forward strand.
CGTCATCCAGGAAGCCATCTTGAGTCGATTAGCGGGAAGCTTAGAGAGCACCCTCGATCAAGCAGTTGTCAGGGGCACCGCCGGAGCTTGCTCGAGACGCCTCGTTGCTCTGTTCGTGTTGATGGCCTTGCCCCAAGCTGGAGCAATGGAGAGTCGTTCGGAAACGGACTTGCGCTTGTGTTGAGGTACCCTCGCGACCATGGCATTCGGCCTTTTCCCCTTTGAGGCTGGTTTATCCATCACTGGGGATTGAAGAGCAGGGATGGCGTTAGCTGGCTTGAACAGAATAGAGCCGAATGGTAGCGGTGGCTCCTCTCACTATCGCCCGAGACTGGCCGGGAGGACTGTCCTAGCGTTCATCTTCATCGTGTAGGAGATGGGAGCTGTGTTGAGAGTTGAGCCTGCCGTTGAAGACATCTTGCTGCGTTCGAAGATTGCAATTGGAAAATGTTAACCTGCACTCAAAAAAGCATGATTTCAGTACAGGCAATTGATATGAATACTAATTGAGTTCACATGAACGTTTAACCCGAAATATGGGAGGAGAGATAGGTCCCACCGGGCGTGCCAGAATCTGTAGGGTGTTTTTCGTCACCCTATTAAGATGGGAATACGCGCTTGCTTTTCAGGCGTACTACAGATTCCCCCTGCCTAGGGTAGGCTGGGGTTTATTGATTGTGGGGATCCGAATCTCCGGCAGCCGCGGACTAAGCTGCCGTTAATTACCCCTCGCCTTTGGAGCGAGAGAACCTCCGATTGACGGGTCAAACATGCCATGCGAACTCAATATGCAGTGTTGTGTTTTGAAGGGGTTTTGGATGTATCGGGGTCCCGCAAATTTTTTCTAACGGGGGAGGTGTTTTTAGTGTAGAGTACATGTAAAATGAGGGGGGCAAGGCGTCCAAAGGACGCATGAACGCCAGTGCTTGGGCGCTTGGGATAGCTTTGGGCGCTGGCGCTAGCGCTTTGGGCGCTAGCGCCTCATGTGCCCAGCACGTGGGCGCTCGAGCGCTAGCGCTATTGGCGCCCGTGCGCTAGAGCCTCACGTGCCCGGCATGTGGTCGCTCGGGCGCTAGCGCCTCACGTGCCCGGCACATGGGCGCTCGGGCGGTAACGCTCTGGGCGCTCGGGCGTTAGCGCTTTGGGCGCTAGCGCCTCATGTTTCCAGCACGTGGGCGCTAGCGCCTTACGTGCCCGGCACTCGGGCGCTAGCACCCTAGGCGCTCGGGCGCTAGCAAAAGGAAGGGGTTTTTACCCCAGAAATAGGAGTTAAACTCCAAAAAGAGGATTTTGAGTGGAGTTAAACTCCAAAAGATTTAGATTTGGCGTCAAACTCCTAAGGATCTGGATTAGGATTTAAACTCCTTTGAGAATTTGGGTCTTGGAGTTGAACTCCCTAAAAATCTTTAGAGGTTCTTCTCTCTTGAGTCTTGGATCTTCTTTTGACTGGGATTTTGTCCAAAGTTAGATTTTTGGAGATGGGTCTCCTTCTTTCTCCTCTTGATCGGCTAGATCTTGGAGTAAAGGGGATGAGACTTAAAAGTTTCCCTTTTTGAGATCTAATGGAAGATCTGAGCTCCCCTTTGTGGGTTTTGTGGTAAAGAACTATTTAGTTTTTGAAAAGGAAGAGTAAAACTCTTGATTTAATTCAAAAGAAAAGAGAAGGTTTAGAACCTTGAGGAAGGAGAAGAAGGAGGCACAAACCCTAGAGTTTTAAAGAATGAAAAGTGTATATTTTATTCATCATCATGCTGCCTTATATAGGTTTACACATTTACATATAGCCCCTTGGGCTTTACAAAATGGCATTTTGCCCATCCTATGTCTCATGTGCTCTTTCTTTTTGCACATAAGCCATGGGCTTTACAGAAATTTGGCTTTATGCCCATTTTGCTTACATTCATGCACAAAAAATTACATCAAAATTATTTATTACATGATTTTTATGTTGGCATGGGGAGGCTGGCAGCGGGCTTGACTTGGGCATGGCCCGCTTGACCTGGGCTTGGGACCACCTGGCTTGGGGTTGACCTTGACTTTGACTTGGTCAACCGGGGTGCTTTTTTTGACCCCAACACTAGGCTCCAGGTTACGATCTCCACTTTTGAAATAAAAGACCGGATGCTCTAGAATCTCGAACACTACCTTCCTTTGACGACAGTCGATGGTAGCGTAAAAAGTTCCTAACCAATCCATACCCAAAACTACATCGAAGTTCGGTATATCCAGCACCTTGAAGTCAGCATAAAATTCTCTGCTGCAGACGACCACTGGACACATGTTGTATCCCATTGTTGCCTTTAGAAGGCCGTACCCTGAACTGACATTCCAGCTGGATATAAGCGGTTTGACTGGAATCGCATGAGTTCGGACGAACCGTTGCGACATAAACCAATGAGATACTCCAGTATCGAAGAGTGCTAGTGCAGGAAGTGAGACTACTAAGATTGTACCTAAGTTGTGTAGAATATGTTTAGGTATAAGATAAGATATTTGATATGTATAAGGATTGAAAGAAAACTTGAAAGAAAAGAGTTACCAGTGATGACTTGGCCAGTGACTTCAGCTTCTTCCACAGTCATTGTGAAAGCCTGTCGCCTCGGTACATTCTTTCTTGCTGGAGGAGCATTCCTCTGTCCTTGAGGTAGGTTCCTTTGTGCTTGATGAAACTGACGAGGAGGAGGTGCAGTAGGTCCACGAGGAGGTGTAGCTGGGAGAGCAAGACGTGGTGCAGGTGTCAGGATAGCTGGCCGCTGCGGATAGGTGATTGCTGGTCTGGTTGCAGGATTTGGATTGAGTCTACGAGGACAAGATTCAATATCATGTGTGGATGGGCCACAGACTAAGCAAAGGCGATTAGCATGCCTGCAGTCTTTCGCCAGGTGTCCATTCCTCCTGTAGTAGGTGCAAAAGTCTGGACTGGGCCGGTTGAAAGGTACTCCTAGTCTCCTGGGTACAAAAGGTGGCCTGGAAGAGGCTCCTCGTGCTATCTGAGTACCAGGGCGCTTCATACTAGCAGATTGAGGTCTGCCCTTCTTCTTCATCACTGCCTCATATCGACGGGCAGCCTTCAGAGCTAAGTCGTGGGTTGGGAAATCCCATGTAGCTAGAGCAGCTTGGATTTCCTGGTCCAACCCTTGCTGAAATCTTCTGGCCCTGATCTCAGCAGTCGGTATGAGATGTGCCGCGAACCTGTTATGGTCTTGTATTAGCTGTGTAGTATGTGATATCAGAAAATTCGAATATTTGAGACATATTTTACCTGCTCAATATAGTGAACTCAACATCATACTCATCCACGGATTTGCTCCATATAAAGCCTTGTTGTATGTGGATAAACTATTGCTCCATGTCAAATCGGACAGTCTCGGGAAAATATTTCGCGTCGAACATGTCGCGAAAAGTATTCCATTCGATCGGCTGAGTAAGACGGCTTTCTTCCGCCTTCCACCATACTCGGGCGTTATCCGTAAGTTGCATCTTCGCAACCCTTACCCAAGCAATGTCTGGTACTTGTGTTGCTGTCAGATCATCCTCAATGGATTGAGCCCATTCTTCAACTTCCAGAGGGCTCTCTTTCCCAGAAAATTGCTTAGGATGCAGTGCCCGGAATTGTTTCACTCCAAGTGCCTCAGCTTCTTGGCGGTTCATTAGGATAGCAGTCAGCTACTGCTGTCCCTCTAAGAGACTCTTTATTGCCTCGAGCAGTACCGTATGCTCGTTGATCGGAGCTACAACGGTAGGTGTAAGTGGAAGAGGTGGTGGTGTGGTGTTGCCGTTCATGTTGGTGCTAGTATTGTTTGGAGAATCCATAAACTTGAAAGAAAAATAGGGTTAGGATAGATTCAAAGAATATGAAATGTAAAGAATGTTTTAGTTGCTGATTCTTGTGATATATTGCTTAAATTCCCATGCAAAACTGACCTGCATGGGCTGCCAACAAAACCTGTCACGCCCCGCTTCCCGGTGTACGGATAAAGAAACGTGACGAGGCCCGCGACGTATTTACTCAGAAGTAAACACGCTAAGCGTAAATAAGCAATATAATATAAATGTACACAAGAAAGACATGAGATGTAAATGAACAACAACTTTTTATTTATTAAATATTCTTTATAATACAACTGAAAGGTAAACACAATATAGAAAGCAATGCCTAAACAATGGCATGAACTGAAAGTAAAAGTGTATACAAGTGACTAGAGCTCTGAGTCCTCGATGAACTGATCCAAGTCTTCTGAGCTGGGCTCGATCTCCAGAGAGTCGGGTCCTCCTGACAACATTCCAAAGAAAGAATAGAAAAGGAATGTCGTCAGCGAACAATCGCTCGGTAAGTCCCTAAAGAGATAGAAATAGAATAGACAGATAAGAGAGAATATAACTGTAAAATGTATATTTGTTATACTAACGTAGTTGTTTGTAGTTTGGTATAGAATATGCCAGTGTATACGAGAGGGTCCAACTATTCCGTGGACTAAGGTATACGGAGCATAATGAACTGTTAAGCCACGGAACAACAGTAACGGATATTCAGGTTAGGTTTATTAAAGTGACCATCATCGTGCCATTTTTAACACATTCCGTACTAATCTACCCCTTAGAAAACCCCGCAATATTTATTATATTGTTTTATAGATGTAAGAATTGCCGAAACAATGATATCAATTGCTCATGTAAATGGATAAGGATGTAAACGGACAGTTATGTAATCAAATCAATGTATATCCATGGTTCGGTCAGTTCAAGTCATGTTGATATAGATGGTATTCAGTATATATGGATTCATGTTGTATTGGAGTTATATTTGGATTGTATTCATGTTTAGATTGTATTCCGATTAGACTGAGACTCTGTCTGAGTCAGACGCTTAAACAGAATTGGATTCCTGAATTAGGTTTTGGAGTTATCGGTAACTGGTGCATATGGACGGCAGGATTTGTGACTTTTTCCAAGCTAATTACTATTGATAATCCCGTTTTAGTTTTCTACCTTAAATAGGCAAGCACCCATTTTCTCCGGCTCCCTGAGACTCAAGAGAATTGGTCCCGCTTAAACCTATATTTATTAGGGCCCTTATTGTAAATTAATAAACTTGAGGGGGTTTTATGAAAAAATAGTTTTGATAAACTTTCAAAGTAAACCTCAAGCATTTATTTATCGTATTTAGGGTTTTCATGGATGTAATTTTTAAAAGTGAAGTATTCTAATGATTATAAACCTAGATTGAATAGTATATGATATTTTAGTGTAAGTTGGAATTGCATGGATTTGTGATGATATATTCATGAAATTTGTGATTCCTTTGTTTATAAAATATTTAATTTATTATATATATTTAAAATAGATATTTTGATAATATATATATATAGAATTTATTTATTAAATAGAAAATCACATTATTCTTAAAGATTGTATTAAAAATTCCATCGAGATCGGATGCTCCGTGAGGAGGTCTGCATCTCGCTCTACTAGTCCCAATAATATGCGATAACCCGCACCATCCAAATCCGGTTCTCCAAAATGGGTTGTAGAGGCTTAATTGCAAGGAATTTAATTAAAACAATCTTAAAAAATACGGTTTTATTAGTTTAAGGTATTTTATTGTAAAATTGTATTTATCCCACAAAATATTGTTCTAAAAGCCATCGTGCTATATCATGATGAGTGTTGTGATGAGGTAGGTCATTACTTCGTGAGTTTTCTAGAAGTAATATGGGCAAATATGATGAAAGATGTCGAATAGAAAGTTTATGGTATTTAACCGTAAAAGTGAAATAAAAGTTGGATATCATGGTATTTTAAATTTAACTTGCTCTACATGTTTGTTTATGATTACTAAACAAGTTGTAATAATATGGGTGTTTGGTTATTAAGAAAAGTTATGTTTTTAACAAAATTAAAATCGGAAGTCGGAATAACTCCACTTTAGACGAGTTTTGGAAAGAGAACATTTTGAGAGGTGAAAAGGAGAGAAGAGAAGGGACTTACTGGTTGAAAAGAGAGAGGAGAGGTATGGGAACGAGATGGAAGTTTCATGGAGTCACGGTGTCGCCGGATTTGTCCCGAGTCATTGCCAGAAGATGACCTTGGGCTAACTCCACTAGTACAACTAATTTGACTTGGAAAAAATTTGGGAGTTTTGATGATAGATTTCAAAATGGAGAGGGCTAGGGCATGATATTATATTTATAGGAGAAATTAGGGTTTTGAGGATTGAAGAATGGAATTAAAATGCATTAAAATTTTGGATTAATGCCTCATTTTAATTCTCTGTTTAATTTCAAGAAAAACAAACAGAAGAGGAGTAGTGGGGGTAGGGGAAGAGTCACTTGGGCAAAGTTTGGGGGTTTTGGTACGAGGGGGCCCGGCGGCACCAGCCCAGAGCCCCATCTCGCCGGCCAGATTGGTGAGTTGGGTCTCTGGATGCTTGCTACGTGTCTTAGTCTGTACATATAATATTTTCTGCATGTTTAATTTTAGTGACTTTTTATTTTTATGTGTATTGCACGTGTAAACTTTTGGGCTTCCAAAAAGTTTAAAAGAAAAATCATTAAAAATAATATGTGGCTGGGGGGATTTAAATACAGGGGCTATGTCATAGCAGTGCAAGGCTTTACCAATGAGCTACAAGTGCTTTCTTGCTGTTCTAAAACAAATTAAATGCTTATAGCATACTCAGGATTGCAAATACTCCATTTAGTACTTTAACTTTAAACAAATTTCTGTACATTAAAAACATAGTCGTTACACTTACTCATTAGAGAGTAATGACTGTTCTTATAGTTATCTGGTGTGGTGACATCAGAGTATTGTATACAGGTGCTTATAGATGATAAGTACACCGAACGACTCACCTTGAATTTCTAGTTGGTAACATAACCGTCAGATAAAAATTAATATAGTGACGATTGATACGACTTAGTCTTCGCCATAGTACTTTGCGTGTGCTAGAGATTGCTTTAATTACTGCCCAACCACAGATCCATTGATATTGTGTTTAATGGTAGTAATTGGGTATGATCGAACACATGTGAAGGTTGTAAGGAATTAACATGAGATTCGTCTCTCCAGTATAATGAGCAGTGTTCTGCAGTGTGCGATATATTAGTGACCTAAAATCCCTGGTCAGAGTATTAGAAATCAAATGATAAGTAGTTATCAGTTTGATCTCACGGTTACATGATAATATCATCACAACAGTTATTTGAGTTATTAGGGTTTGACGGTATTACCAAGCTCTAGACTAAATAAGGAGCACAAGAAGACGAAGAGACTGGACCGTATGGTAGTTGCCACTGATATGTATTGATTTTCTTGGATAGTATTTTCCTATTTCAATCCAGTCATCGACAGTTTACCCAGGCAGTGTAAATACGTAGCTATCGTCTCTATAAACTTGTGGATTTTACTCCTTACAGAATAGTTCGAATTAATTATTCACCGCTGAGTAAATGTCGAGCCTCCGGAGTCATACATAGGTGAACTCCTACTTGCCAAACATAAAACTATAAATCAAAAGAAGAGATAATATATAGTTGATGTACAAAAGGGATTTAATTAAAATTAGTATATTTGATATACTACTAATTAAATAAGGGTAAAATTGTCAAATACGATTTGACGTGCTACTCAAGATAATATATGATATTAAATGAGTAAATAATACATGCTCATATATATATATATATAAAATAATATTGATGTGCATTTATTGTGTATCAAATATTATATGCATATGTATATGTGTGGGCTAACATGTATTAAGTAATAACTAATTGGTTTGTTTAATAGATTAAACAAATTAATTAATTGTGAGGGTTTTATTAGAAAATTATATATTTATATATAGGTTTCTATTTGATACAAACCCTAACCCTAATCAATTCTCTCATCTCCTCTAAAAGGTTTCGGCCATAGCCTCTTCTCTTTTAGCCGAAATTTATTAGGAGAAATAAATTCAAAATTCGATTTCTAATTCTTCTTCTTTAATTATAATTCTCTCTAATTAATCAGATCAGCAAACTAATTAATTAGAATTCATTTGATCTTGGAGATGCGTGTGGAGGCAAGTAAGAAAATCATCAAGGTATAATCAAGTCATCTTGATTGGATAAGAATAACTAGCACAGCGAACGGAACGCAAATATGAATTTGCACAAATATATTATCTTTTCGAATCAATTAAGGGTTAATTGATTTCATTAATAATTAACCTAATTTATAAACCTTTATTGGTGTTAATGGAAAAATTTTAATTTTCCCTTCCGCAGCGTTTTCACCAATTTTCACCAACATGGTATCATAGCGAAGGTTTATAAATTAAGTTAATTAATTTTATTTTTATTTGTTCTTGATAATTGCATACATTAATGTTGTTATAATTAGAATTAATCAATATATTCCAAGCGTTAGAATATTATTGAATGCATATGTTAATATTGTATAAAATTTAATATGATTAAATTTAATACATTAGATGTTTTTAACGAGATTATCTTGGAGATTCGTGTGGAGGCAAGTAAGAAGATCATTAAGGTATAATCAAGTCGTCTTGATTGGATAAGAATCACTAGCACAGCGAACGGAACACAAATATGAATTTGCATAAATATATTATCTTTTTGAATCAATTAAGGGTTAATTGATTTCATTAATAATTAACCTAATTTATAAACCCTTATTGGTGTTAATGGAAAAATTTTAATTTTCCCTTCCGCAACGTTTTCACCAATTTTCACCAACATGGTATCATAGCGAAGGTTTATAAATTAAGTTAATTAATTTTATTTTTATTTGTTCTTGATAATTGCATACATTAATGTTGGTATAATTATAATTAATCAATATGTTCCAAGCGTTAGAATATTATTGAATGCATATGTTAATATTGTATAAATAAACAAATTAATTAATTGCGAGGGTTTTATTAGAAAATTATATCTTTATATATAGGTTTCTATTTGATACAAACCCAAACCCTAATCAATTCTCTCATCCCCTCTAAAAGGTTTCGGCCATAGCCTCTTCTCTTTTAGCCGAAATTTATTAAGAGAAATAAATTCAAATTTCGATTTCTAATTCTTCTTCTTTAATTATAATTCTCTCTAATTAATTAGATCAGCAAACTAATTAATTAGATCAACAAACTAATTCATTAGAATTCATTTGATCTTGGAGATTCGTGTGGAAGCAAGTAAGAAGATCATCAAGGTATAATCAAGTCGTCTTGATTGGATAAGAATCACTAGCACAGCGAACGGAACGCAAATATGAATTTGCAAAAATATATTATCTTTTCGAATCAATTAAGGGTTAATTGATTTTATTAATAATTAACCTAATTTATAAACCCTTATTGGTGTTAATGGATGTAATGACCCTAGTATTACTATACCTTCGTGTTTTCTTTCTTTAGTAAAATATTGTATTTATTTATTCTTAGTATTTTTCAGTATATTTTGTTTTCTATTAAATATATTATTTTATTATTCCTTCTAATTTTCTCAAACTCATTTATTTAAACTAAATCTTAACCTATTTCAAATTAAACGCAAGACCTGATCCAGCCTATAACCCAAATCCAATCTCATTTTCATTTTTTTTTATAAAACTAAGAGCCCAAAAGCCCACTTTCTTTTTAAGCAACATCATATATTTAATTCTTATTAAATATGTTTATGAGAAATCTTGTAGCATATTAGTTAAGTCCTTGCATTGTTATTCCATAAATCACATGTTCAAAATCCCATGCTTTCAATTATTTTTTTATCAATTTTTATTCTTCTCATAACTTACAAATGAGACCTTTCATTTCCAAAATGAATGGTGACCTTTCATTTCTCTTTTAATTCCCATGTTGAATGCATATATTATTATACATAATTCACCATTACACCATATTTATTTGTCCTCCTCTTTCTTTTTCTTCCTCACATTTTTCTATCTCTCCCTTCTCCCTCTTCACCTAGAGTCCTAGAAGAATAACACCATGAAGTTTCAAGAAAGTCTCGCTTGAAACGCGAGACTATCGACAGATAGACAAGTCCGGTGACAATACGGACATGTGTATGTAAGTCCCTTCTCTCTTTCCCTCCCTCCATCTCCTTCTCTCTATCTTTCTCTTTTCATATTGCTATGAAAAATTTTCCTTATCATATCTTAGTCCCTAAATAATTAATACATATATAAATAATGAACACACACAAACATACACACATATATAGTTTGTAAAGTCTTTTTCATTACTCTCAATCCATATGTTAAGATTTCATAGTGACCAATTAGGATTGCATCGTTTCTTTTTGTATTTTAAATTACTTTATTTAAAGTTTGTAAAAATAAAAATAAAGTTACGAATAAATACCATGGTTTCTCATTTCTCACATATGACATATCAATACCTTTACTTTTAAAATAATTTTTAGAAATTAGTTTTTATTTCTGGAAATTTCAGGAAATTTATATATGATAGAATATATTATTTTGTACATGCTGTAAAAATTTCAGATCGAATCGCTTAACGGTTTAGAAATTATATCGTTTTTATTCACTGTTTGTAAAACAAAAAATGCAGTTATCGGTCAATTTCTAGGACACATAATTTGGTATACCGATGTCCAAATTGAGCAAACTCAGATATTTTCGATATCTATATCGAATAATATAGATTTTCTTAGTTTTAAGTTTTTACTTGAAACCGACGTAAAATATACAAAACCGCGTTACAATATTAAGCGACGAATCTGGACAGAATCTGTCCTGATTCGCACACTGTTTTTAAATTGGACATAACTCAAACACCCGATGTCCGTTTGTGACAAACTTTAGATGTGTAGATGCACAATTGATAGAACTATAATTTTATGTATACTGGATTACTTATAAATGCGTGAAACCACCCGATATAGGCTTTGTAATACAGTATATAGTTGCTGTCCAGAAATCTGAATTTCTGTTTTAAACGCTGATGTTAAAATGATCATAACTAGAGCTTTAGGAATCCAAATCATATTAATCTTGGTGTTTTGGATAAGTACATCGAAATACCTATAATTTTTTATTGATCTTTGTAATCTGAAACCTGATGAAAATTAACTCAAACTGCGTTTTAAAAATGTGTGACGGTGCTGAACAGATTCTGATCTGTTTTGCGCGACGATATAAAAACATGTATATCTCCCAAACCGGTAGTCGTATTTATGCGAGACTGGAGCTCACGTGTGCATATCACTTAAGGCTATGTTTTCGTTTATATTCTGATTTCAAATGACTTGATTAACTAGTCAAACATATCACTTATTTACAATATTGTTTTGGACGTTACTTGTATACTTATCTCATATCATGTTCTATGACTGCTTATTTATTTTTATTTATATGACTTATGATTAAATCATTACATGTTAGAATTGACTTGATCTTGACACGACTCAATCATGAATATTTGAACCAGTATGTACACTTGAACCAACTTGACATCGAACCATGAATACAATTGGCATGACTTGCACTTAACATGAATACATGAACTCAATCTTGAAAACTTGATATCATACATCACCTTTTGTATTCATGGATTCGATCAAGACTCATAACTTTAATCATAAACTAATAAACACGGGGTGTTGGGGGTGTTCATGCGTGAATCCAACCAAATCTCAAGAGTCTCCCTAGATCATGAATCCATGTCTACTAACACAAGCAAGCTATCATGAGGGCCCGTGTTTCCTTACTCCTGGATTACAGCCTGTTGAGTTTGGATTACTTCAACACTAGGTTGAAGTCCCGTTACTAACATTTGATTCAGGCCCGTGGTTCCCTACCCCTGGATTACAGCCTGTTGGGTTCGAGAACACTCTTGAAATTGGTTGACATTCATCCTTGAACTTACGTTAGATTAGTATACCCAAGTAGAGACCTGTTAAGACACTTACATTCACTTCATGTTCACTATACCTATACTCCACGGCCATATTATACTTGTTTTCCATGCTGATATAGTTGACATACACATTACCATGCATGCTACCATACTTATTTATATGTTCATGATTTATATTCATGCTATACTTGTTTACTATGCTCATGTTATATTGCCATACTTACATAGTTGTCATTAATATCACCATGTTATACTTGTTCATGCATGCTATACTTGTTTACTATGCTCATGTTATATTGCCATACTTACATAGTTGTCATTAATATCACCATGTTATACTTGTTCATGTTTTATTTCCATTCATGCTATATCACATATCACCTTGCATATTCATTTATATACTTTCACATCCCACCATTCTTGGGGACTTACCGAGCGCAAGTTCGCTGACGGGCATTCCACCCATTTTTTTCCATTCTTGGAATGTTCGTCAGGTGATATTGAGACAAAGAAGATAGAAGTGGTCGAAAAGGAGTACAACCAGTTCACATCACAAACAGACGTATAGTTTCATTCAGTTTTTCATTTCATTTCAGCTTATTTATGTATGCCTCATTGTTAAGGCTTATCATGTTAAATATCTTGTATTCAGATATTTTGTCTACTATAAATCATGAATGTAATAAATTACAGTTGAATTTCATTCTTTTGTTTATTCTTATTAGTTTATGTTGCTTATATACGCTTAGCGTATTTATTTCGAGAAATGACCTTCTCGGAATAAATACGTCGCGGGCTTACCACGTCACCGTTTCCATCTACTGGGAAGCGGGGCGTGACAATGGAAAATTTTTAATTTTCCCTTCCACAGCGTTTTCACCAATTTTCACCAACATGGTATCATAGCGAAGGTTTATAAATTAAGTTAATTAATTTTATTTTTATTTGTTCTTGATAATTGCATACATTAATGTTGGTATAATTAGAATTGTTCAATATGTTCCAAGCGTTAGAATATTATTGAATGCATATGTTAATATTGTATAAAATTTAATATGATTAAATTTAATACATTAGATGTTTTTAACGAGATTAAAATTATCACCTTTTAAAATTGTTCAAGCTTGATTTTTGAATATTTTAAAATTAGGAAAAATAACAAAAGTTTTTTTTTTATTTCTTTCAACAAATTTTTTTCCGGCCACATCTATATTAGGGTCGGCTATTTTTTTATAATAAAAAAATTGTAACAAAATCCAAGTTGTTAGACTTTGTTGGTTATTGTTGGAGATTATTTAAATTTAAATCCAAGTTTGTTGGAATTTGTTTAAAATTGTTATTAAAAAATTTGTTGTTATCTTTATATTGACATTTAGACGCATGTGTGTTAAATTGTTGACATACAAGATAATTTTGTTTAGTTAATTTTAGTAAGTTGTTATTAAAAATAATTAAATAATTTTAGTTCTAAATTATAGCAACTATTTTGTGCAAATTATTATATGTGATATAATGAGTTATACTTATGCCGTGATCATATGCCTGCAATGTATTCTATTTATTTTTGTATATGTGATATGTAATGATTAGATTGGTATATTGGAATTGATTTGAACAAACCCTCTGTGATTTGCATTGTAAATTTTTATAGTGGCCTGCGAATCACTTGGTAATGGTTTAATTAAATAGGGCATGCGAGCCTCGATTTATTTATGCATCAGTTTATGAGTTTCATGAGGGCAAAGAATTGAAGCAAGAGCTAGACATGATTGAAGGAGTTCAATAGAGTGTTCAAACGGCTCAAATATTTTTCTTTTATTTTTAGTTTATATACATATGATGTAAAACCCTAAAATGAATTATCATATTTTAATTCTATCGCTCGAATTAAAACACAATAAATCACACCCGTCCAATCCATTTCAGTATAAGCCCGTTTGTATGATATACATGCCTGTAATACCTTAGAAATTGTTCTTGTGGATTTGCATGTCTGTGATGCCTTTAAAATTTGTTTTATTCTCATTACACGTTTCTCAAAAATAAGATTTTGGTTAAATGAGTTTTTCTAAAACGATCATAAAAACAGTTAAAAGAAGTTTTAACAAGAAAACGATGAGATGATTAATAATGAGATTGTTAAGTATAACAAACCACTTAAAATTGAAAAGAAATTTTTAAAATGAATAGGAGAGTTAGCAATAACTCAAAAACATAGTTTTTTCTAAAAACACTTTTCAATTTAAATCTAGTAAAAAACGTTAAGAGTATTTTTCAATACTATACGTTACCTTCCACTATTTCAATCAAATAGAGTATCCAATATTCATGTTATGGTTGTTGGCGAGTTGTCATGCCATAGTGTGCAGTATTTAGATGATCTTTAGTTGCTAATATATGTGATATAGAGTAGCTGAACCAATAATGAGGTTTTATTGTTGGTGAGTTGCCAAGGGTTACATTATTGATCCAACTACTCAAGAAATGTGTGAGTATGATTTGACTAGATTATTATGAGTTATGATTGTCTTGTTGTCAAGCTTATAATTAAATTTAGTGGCAAAACTGATAATAAAAAGTCACAAATATGACCGACAAAAGAGTTTTGTCCACCTTCTATGGTATATGGTGATTTGTTGGCTAGTTGCCAAAGTCACTGTATCATGATAGTTGGATTTTTATTCCCACTTTAAACTTTTGGAAAGTTTACGATTTTCAAATGTTATGGTTTTCATGAAAATGCGCTAAAAATAGTGGGAGCCATCTAATAGATAATTTATTTTCCAATCTATTTTGATGTTAAGAACGCCCGCTAAGATATTTTTCTTATAGTACTCTCAGATTTACTGCTGTTAATCATGACTGGTTTAAAATCGATAACTAAAAAATACAAATTGACGGAACACAACTATAAAAATTGGTTATATAAGATCAAAATCACCCTCACTTATGAAAAGGTGATTTATGTTCTCACTTTCGTACCACCTTCTCCTCTAAGTGATAATCCTAAAGATGTAGATCGAGATATTCATGCTCATAGGAAGCTCGATTGTGACCGGCCTTATTGCCTCACTCTTGCTTCTATGAATGATTATTTACAGAAGCAACATGAGAAAATGAATGTTCATATTATATTCACTCGTCTTTAAGGACTGTATCGAGAACAATCTCGAATATCTAGATTCAAGATATCGAATGAATTTTTTGAACTGAAGATGAAGCCTGGTACACCCTTGCAGGACCATGTCCTCAAAATGATTGATTTGATAAATCAACTTGAGGGGTTTCCTTTACCTAAGGAGTTTTATGTTGATAAAATCCTTAGCACTTTACCGAATGCCTTTTCACCGTTCATAATATAGTTCAATATGAATAAAATGGAAGTTGGACTTTCGGAGCTGCTCAATATGTTGGTGCAAACTGAGATCTCTTTAAAAAAGGAGAAGTCCTATTTTATGCTTGTGAAGGGTTCTTCCTCTAATAAGGAAAAAGCCAAAGAAAAGGGAAAGAATAAGCTAAACAAGCCTACCGGAGGCATAAAAAAGGTTAAGGATAAAGACAAGGCAAAGGAAACAAAGGCTGCATAAGGAGAATATTTTCACTGTCATAAAATGAGGCACTGGAATAGAAATTGCACCAGCTATCTAGAGGAGCTGAAAATGAAGAAGCTTGCTGAAGCTTCATTTTTATGTATTTGTGTTATTGAAAATTATTTTCAAGTTACACCTACTTCATGGTATTGGATACAAGTTCTGGTTCTCACATCTGTAATTGTTTAAAGGGACTGAGAAGGAGTAGAAAGCTGGTACAAGGAGAGATAATTCTCAGAGTTGCAAATGGAGCAAGTGTTGCAGCAGTTGTAGTAGGGGATTATCATCTATCATTTTTAGATGGCAAGAATTTAGTTTTAAATAACTGTTTTTATATTCCTGGCATATTATGCAACATTATCTATGTTTCTTTATTAGATAAGGACGAATATTCTTTTGTTATGTCCAATGATGTTATGAACATTCATTGTAATAACGAATTAGTTATTTTGGAGAATTTATTTAATAGTCATTATATATTGAATCTTACTAATGTTTATAATATACATAATACTCGTAAAAGAACAAGTTCAGAAATGGATAAAACTTTTTTATGGCACCATAGACTTGGCTATATAAATAAGATGAGACTTAAGTAATTACATAAGAATGGTTATCTACATTTGTTTTGACATTGAGTCATATGATAATTGCAAGTCGTGTCTTAAAGGAAAAATGGCTAAATCTCCGTTTAGTGTAAGCAGAGAAAGGGTTGATGAACTTTTAAGACTAGTACATAGTGATGTATGTGGTCCAATGTATATACAAGCTAGAGGAGGATACTCCTATTTTATTACTTTTACAAATGACTGCTCACGCTTCGGACACATATACTTGATGACGTATAAGTATAAAGCATTTGATAAGTTCAAAGAGTATAAAAATGTAGCGCAAAAGAAAACGGGAAAAATATTAAGATTCTTCGATCAGATCGAGGAGGTGAATATTTGAGTACATAATTTCTTGGTTACGTAAAAGAGAATGGGATTCTCTCTAAGGCTACTCTACCTTACACGCCACAACATAAAGATGTATTGGAAAGGAGGAATCGTACCCTATTGGATATGGTACGTTCCATGATAAGTAACATTGAGTTATCCTTTTCATTTTAGGGGTATGCATTGCAGACAACTGTATACATACTGAACCAAGTTCCATCAAAGTCGGTGTCCTTGCCTCCATATGAGTTATAGAAGGGCAAGAAACCGAATCTTAAGTTTTCTAAGATATGGGATTGTCCTATTTTTATTAAAAAAGCAGAATCCTGACAAGCTCGAGGCATGATCCGTGTTCTGAAAGTTCATAGGATACCCAATACACTCGCAAGGGTATAGATTCTACTGCCCAGAAGAACAACGTATTGTTATTTCTAGACATGCCACCTTCTTGGAGAAAGAATTTCTTAAAAAAGAAATTAGTTGGAGCGCAGTAGAATTGGAAGAGATTCCAGAAGAATAAGTAATCATGGAAGACCAAATTGAACCTGAGATTTCAGTATTACCCAATCCAGCGGAACCGCTCCATCGATCTAGGAGGCAATCTAGAGCACCTGCGATCCTATCACTTATCGACAAGCCATAGAGAGTAAAAATTCTCAGGAATGGATAGATGCTATGAAGTTTGAAATTGACTCGATGCACTCCAACAAAGTGTGGACTTTAAAGGAAGCTCCTGAATGAGTAAAACCCATTGGGAGAAAATGGGTCTTCAAGAAGAAGATTGGTGCAGATGGAAAAGTGGAGACCTTCAAAGCTAGACTAGTGTTTACCACCGAAAATCGGAAACACAAATGTTTTGCCTGAATTTGGGGGGAAATACTATATAGAACATATCCATCCACCTCTCTGAATATACCAAGTTGATTTATGACACCGTCTATCAGAGGTTTGGATAGATGCGACCGTTTTAGCAGATTCCCTCTCATTTGAGGGGTTTTTGATTGTAGAAACGCCTTTTCCTGCAGGCGCAAGTCTCTGCAGTTAATTACGTTATCACAATGCAATAAAAACTTTCTCCTTATCTAGTATGTCACATCGTGCCGTGCTATATATTGTTTATTATGGGGTTGCCCTTGGATTGTATACAGAGACTAATTTTGTCGCCCGTAGGGCGCGGATTAGTCCAAATTCGTAAATCTTAGATCTAGGATGAGCTTAAGTAATTTCTACCATTAGTTCGAAGGATTTAAGGATCGTTAATCTAGTTTTAGATTAAGATCGACTTAAAATATGTTTAAAGACCATTGATCTTATTTTAGATTAAGGCCGACTTAAAATATGTATGATCATGATTGGTTTTCCTTTGAAAATCAAAGAAATTTGAAACTTCAGGGAGTTAGTCTAATTTTAGACTAAATTTCGGACTTTGTTTCCCAACAATGCTAAGCACTAGGCCATATTTCATTTTGAGCTTTACATAACCCAACAGTGCTAAGCCCTGAGCTCATAAGCTTAAGCTTCAGAGAGATAACTTAGTCAATATTGATATAAGAAACATGTATGTAAAGCTTGGGCGCATGTATATATGGTCCCTATGATTACTGGTGCTTATAGGGATGGCGCATTCCACGTAGCGCTTTGCTACTGGCTCAGAGATCCTTGTATATGGGCCGCTGGCGTTTAGAACTTAAGTTTTTATGTTGCATATGCCACTGGCGGTTGCTACGTGGCGCATGCCCATTGGCACATCTGCCTTTGGTTCATGCCCACGGGTGCTTTTTGATTCATCATATTAGCCGCTGGCGCTTGCCACGTGGTGCACACCCATTGGCGCTTCTGTCTCTGGCGCATGTCCACATGCGCTTTTCTTTATAGATTAATCTTAATCTCTTTTGAAACTTAAGTTTCATGAAGTTTAAGCTTCTGTTAATAGTTATATCACCATTAACGATCACCAAGATCATTACTTTACAGATATGGGATCATATATTTTACAAAGAATCGATCTTTCTGGTTTCTTGTTCGTCATATGTGCACCATATTTTATGAGAAGAGTTTGATTCTTTTCTCAAATCTTAGATCTTAAGATCAAAACGATTCCTTTATGAAACATAAGTTTCTTATGAAAAAGAAACGATTTTGATTTAGAGATAGAAAAGAACTTAAGTTCTATCAATGAAGGTTAGCCTTCTTATGAACGAGACTTTAAGTTTCTAAAATGGAGATTGATATCCTATTTACCTCGGTTATATGAAGGAAGAAGAAGAAGAAACTCAAAGGCAAAGAACTTAAGTTCTTGATGAAAGCCTGTAAGATCGATTGCCTCTCGTATGTATGCGATCTGTATCTGATGTCAAATTTTGACCTATAGGGTCCCTTATATAAGGTGTGAATATTGTCGGGCAAGTAAAGACAATCTCTCTATGAGATTTCTCTGATTGATCTTAAGATTAAGTCCGGATGCTTAAGCACCGTTGGATTTTAAATCCAAGGGTTAATATTAACCAGTATTATTTTGTGAAATCAATTTTTTGTTATTGGTTTTGATCTTTCTTGTTTCAGAAAGACAGAGAAAATATTTTCTCAAAATAGCTTAAGCTATTCGGTTTTATCAATTAATGATATCCTTTTGTTTTAATAAATTTTTTTAAGGTTTAAGCTTCTGTTGATATATCTTTTTGTTTAAGAAAAGATATGAGAAATTAACTTCCAAATATAGCATAAGCTATATGAAGCGAGAGCTTCGAATATTATCAGCGCCATAGGTTCTTGGCGTATGTCCAGGTGAGTTACACATGGAAGAGCGCTAAGAGTCCTCTGATGTTTGGACATAAGTCCGCTTTGAGCAATTTTATTGGTGGAAACTTCTTGGTGCATGTCCACGTGATTTGCATGAGGATGAGCGCCAAGAATATTCTGGCGCTTGGTCTTAAATCCATTTTGACCAATTTTATTGGTGGAACAAATACCCCCACTACTTTACCTATAGAGGTATATGCGTGGGTGAAGTAGTGTAGAGTGCACGACTGCTCTCAAGCTGACGTATTGCACATAACTTTCAGAATCTTAATCCGAGAAGGTAGTGAGCGGACATAGGCGTTGTCATTTACCATTGACTCAAATTACGATACTTAAGAAATGCAGTTCTACACCTTGAAGCCTATGATCTGCACCTTTCTCCTTTTTATGTCATCTTCATCCACCAATTCGTCATAGGTGGCTGATTGATCTGCTAAAGTGTGTTCGAAAAGTAATTGCAATCAAGACGGTGGCGCTAGTAGCTAGCCGCGATGAGTACGGGTCGTCCGCAGGGAAACGTGAACTCATTTCTTGTTTTAGACGAGTTGATAAAAGAAGGGTGATTGTTTGTTGTTACAGATATAAGATTTATAAAGAAAAGGCTTGTAGGGTTTATAGGACTTAGTAGTAATGGATGAATAATTAAAAATGACCCATTTTGTATTTTAATAGTTTAAAACTAGATTGATAGTGTTGAATGTAGATTACGGTTTTTGGAGGAAACTAGGGTTTCTGCACTACTAACCCTTGTCCTTGCATTGATCTCTATTCATGTCTAGCCCTTAACAAAACAAGTGTTAAACCAATCTCAAATCGTGGTCGTGACTATCAATAAATTGGCAGCGCACCCGATAAGGAGGTTAATATTTATTTTGCTAAAATTTATAAACTTTAAAATGTATAAAAGAAATTAAAAGATTTTATCATCTATTGTTCTACCCTATCCTACGAATCCTAACAAGGTAAGAATTACTCGCTCATGGTTAAAAATTTAGAAGAAAGGTTGAAGAAGAATGAAAACATGATTAAGATGCAGAAAGTAAGTGCAGAAATTAAGTGCGGAAATTAATTACAAAAAGAATAATAAAAACACTACCTTTATTAATCAACTATTGCATTTACGATTTTTCTTCTTTAGAAGTAGAATACAAGAACCTTAGTTTGCTCTAGATCTTTCTCTTGTAGGAGGTAGATTAATAGATGATGATCACTCGGATACGTGAATCTCTTGATCTTTTCGGTGATAATTTTTAATGTGCAGCTCTCGGTCCTATATATAGTCCCAGAAACTATAAACCCTAGATTCCATATAAGAATATATGCAGTTAATATCCAAACCACCAAATATCACCTCGTAGATCTATCAAACCACCGCGGAACTGCCGCATATAGCCTTGTTTGGCTGCGGTTTCGCCGTAGTTTGGTGGTATCAAATTTTTGGATTTTTTGTGGTCTCTTGTGTTGCCATGTGGAGATTCTCTTGATGTCTAAATTCTGAAAATAATACTCCGAGTTTCTGCCGTTGCTAGATCTCTCGATTTGCTTCTATATTTTGGCAGATTTGGTTTCAATATCCCGATTTGACTCAGATCTCTTACTTGGATTCCAGACCTGAGCTAATATCTGCATAATATCTCAAATTATAGTGTTAGTAGTATTTGGTATTTTTGAGATATTATCCTAACCATTTATTTGATATAACATGTTAAGAATATTGATATGATATGTATATTTTAATTACTAAAATTTCATATAAATATTATATGCATACATTTTCCCTCATTATGTTAATTATAATGTAGAAGTATATGATAATAAACTTTTTACAAATAAACCCTCATATGTTCTATATTTATAATAAACACCTTTTACTACTTAACAATAGTAGGGAAAATATTCTTTCAAATGTACAATATTTTAGACTAATCAAATACCCCCAAACATAATTTTGATCGTCCCGAGCAAACTAGTTATTAAAGAGAAAAAGAAAAAGAAAAACCCAGCACACTTTCGTAGGCAACACGATTGCACTGAGAACGTGCAATAAGCCTTTAAACCTCTAGGTGTCCCTAGTAGGAGGAGTGTTGTCTCCTAAGGGTTTTCAGCGGATTACACCCATAAAATCCCATAATAAAAGAAAGATGATGAAAGTTACATACAAAGATAAAGAACATATAAAAAAAAAAACTTGAAAATAAGAGTTTCAAACTATACTAGCTTTTTAGTAGCCATGAGCCCTATCTTAATAGTCATGAAAATATATCAGAAATCACATCATCCCTCAATAAAACACCGCCTTTAGTCTTCATCCCTAATTTTCTTCCAAATATCGATCATATATCCCTACGTGTATGTAAAAGACATCCCTGCACTCAAAGAATTCAATTCAAGCTATCATACTCTTGTCCATCTTCCTTAGTACCTTTTAGTCGGGGAATGTTTCAGATAGAATTGCTCACACATTCTTCATGCGACCGTTAATACTTATTGAGGCACTAACCAACCGATTACCAAATGTGCTCACTTTTTAGGTGTAATTAGCAATATCCTAGTCTTGCAACACCCAAGACTTAGCAGTGGCTCCGAAACCAGTTGGTCTAAGGCACTAGATGAAAATGCACCATCGCTATATATATATATATATATATATATATTTTGCTGCCTTAAGTAATTACAAAACCAGTATTCATTTTTCTTCACCATTTTTATGTCATTTTTGTTTATAAATATATTCCTTCATACTATGACTTTTAGACAAGAGCATTTCAAGGTATCATCTACTATCCCAAGTTTCAAGATGTGTGCAAGTGCATATAGTAGGATATCAACGTTCAGATGTTTGGACTCAAGAATATGGGCTATTTTTCAGACTTATTTCTATTCGCAGATTAGTGATTTCCTTCATCTTACTAACCCTTGGGACAACAGCTCATAACCACCTATAACTAGCTTCGTTTTAAAACATATAATTTTCTTGCTTTTCTTAAAGCTCTTCCTATATTTCATATGTATTTTTCACTTCCTAACTTTTATTTCAAATTTTTTTTGTGCTTTAATTTAGTATAATGCAAAATGATGCGTGAATAAGCACAAACCTCCCCCAAACCTATTTGCAGCAGTGTCCTCACTGATATTATCTTTAAAAAACCTGTAGGCTTGGGAGGAAAAGTTCTCAATTATTAGCAAAAGGGGACAAAAAGTCAATGACAGTGAAATCCTCATCCAAATTTATTTTTAGCTCACAATTGTACAAAAAAATTCTTTTCTTTCAAAAGCCAATATATTTTTCTCCCCCCTCAAACTTGAGTGAAACAATATTAAGCATTTAAAATTATAAGAGAGGGGGTGGGGTGGGGGGTTTAAAGTTATTGGTCTATGCAAAGGTTTACAAAGACCAAAAGTCAATACCAACCATTCGAATATTTTATCGATGTAACAACATAGTTAGTGGAAGATCATAGATGTGAAGAAGTAGGGAGATAAGAGGCGTAATCGATCGGGTTTACGTCTCGGTTAGTAGAGACGAAACAATGATGGTGCACTACTTGCATTCTTGTTTTTGATAAGAAGAAGGGGTGGCGGTTCAACTTCTTTGGATAGGGGTTTATTCATTACAATTCCTATTTCTTCTAGGAATACAAGTTCTTCGGCAAAAATGTCTTCAAAACTTCCATCGATATTCCGAATGATAATCTCATCGGAAATGAAGTTGTGATACTCGGATAGCTCGACTAAATCATTCGAAAAGTCAAAGGGTTCGGACTTAGGTGTGGACTTGTCGACAGAAGGGTTTTCACGTGTATAATAAATAGTAGGATCAAACAATAACGCACTAGTGGCGTCGAGATCAGTATCGTGAAGCTCCTCAAATTCCCAACTGTCGGAATCTATCTTTTCGATAGAGCATACATCAACTATATGAGCATAAGGTTCGGAGGGTTGACTTCCTAACTTGTAGATATTAAGTTCAATTGTCATCTTCATAAAGGATAGGTTCATTGAACTGTTATGACAATTGATTATCGCGTTGGAAGTTGCTAGAAAAGGTCGACCTAGAATCACCGGAATTTGGTTCCGTGGGTTGCCACAGGCTGTGTATCTATAACTATAAAGTTCACAGAGAATATAAATTCCCCGACTTTGATTAACACGTCCTCTAGCTCACCCCGAGGTTGGGTGATAGATCGATCGGCCATCTATAGAGTGCAATGCACAGGTTTCAACTCTCCTATGCCTAATTGCTCATAAACAGAATACGGAAGCAAGTTAACACTAGCACCTAAATCGAGTAGAGCATGATTGATATTTTTACCCCCAATAGTTATACATATCGTAGGTGTCACGCCCCGCTTCCCAAAATACGGAATACGAGGGGTTGACAAAGCCAGCCATGCTCCTACGGTCAAGGAAATATCCTGCCGTAGTCACACTTCGGCTTCTAGCTTTACGTGGTAATCAGTAAACAACGCACAGGTAATGAGAAATGCAGTAACTGAAACAAAAAAGATACAAGGAACTAACCTGGTGGAAATCAAAAGGGTATAACTCTGGATAGCTAATCAAGATGTCCGCGATGTACGTCTGGTCCTGGTCCCGGATAGATCCACTTCACACTCTGAGCAAGCATACTCAGGTCGTCAGAGCGACACGATAGCAATATATACATAGGTGCAAGTGGTAACTCGTAGAGTAATAATGGATGTATAACAGTAAACCAAGACAGTAAAGATATGAACATGGAGCAATCAATGCAATGTTTAATAGATTAGGTAAACAGTAAAGCAGTAATATAATATGTCAGGTGTGTCAATACAGTAGGTAATGCATGTCAATGTCACTATCCCTATCAGTCTCTAAGTCTCGCTGTACAGGTCACTAAGCCTATCGTAAGTCCAAGCATGAGAGTCAACCACTCGAGAGTGTCCTCCACCCAAGGGTAGGACACAAGGGCAAGGGACCACGGGCCCAAAATATAACTCACGGTAATAATCATGTACCCTGTAAATCTCCATATATCTCCATATATATAAGCCGGCATGGGACTCCCGAGATTCTGTTGAACTCACACTCAAACTACCCCACACCTCGTGGTCTACATCAAACGCCAACCATAACCTCAAATACCGGTCGGTCCATGACAAGTTTGCGCGAGAACTGGAGACAGGATCTCCATCAAGCACGTCCCGACTAATACCCAAGATAAATGGGCAGTGTCTGGTGCCTTATCTGTGACACCCATGCAAGAGCTTCCATAAGTGTCCCATACCACTTATAGCCACACTTACACGCGTCCCACAGACGTCGACAATGCAATAGAATAATAGGATTCACTGATTGTGTACAAGTACGTGTCACTTTCACTTATCCACTCATGCAAGAACACTAACGTACTTGCCACAATCACCGCTAATACCTAACACTGGGTAATGCACATGATCACTAGGTTATCAATGCAGTGACATATGTATGATATGATGAGGAAACAGTATGTAAAGTATGATTAAGATATCATAAATCGGTATTCTACCACTTGCATAATTTATCATAAATCATACGTGCATAGTTTAGTGAAACGATGAACGGGGAATAAATAGTATGTTTGATTATAAATCCAGCGAATTTAGTTTCACATCAATCGGGTTTCAGGATCACTAGATATGGCCATTTCATTTTAAGCGTTCACGGCTGGAAATCCGGTTTCAGAATCGGAAGTCCGTTTCGCAACGCATTTTAACCCCAGTAGGGATCAGAATTTAGCGATGCTACAGTTGAATGATATCTAGGGTTTTCAGTAGGGTATTCAACTCAATAGACGGATTCTTAATCGCGTCAGTACGTCGAAAGTTACACACTGTTTCTCACTAGTTTGCCACTTCTGAATCTGTTCTGGACTGTTATACGTCCTGCCCTTTTAATTTACAATTTAAATAGCAAACGACGATAAAACAGAATGAAACCACTTGTGTTATCTATCTAACAGATTCACCATTAATAAAATGCAGAGTTCCGCAATATACGAGTTCAGGAAACAAGGTGGTACATATTACGGGACAGCACACAGTAACCAGAGTAGCTCTGGACTGCAGTCCAGAGTCGCACTCCGATCCAAATATTGTCACAATTTCAGTACATAAACCATTAGAAACTTGCATAGGGTTATAGTTCGTCGAGTCGGCTTCGATTTAAGCCCTCGAACACATCATTCCAGTATGTACATAATTTATGGTGATTTTAACAATTTTCAGATACGTGAAATTTCCAGTTTTACAGGTATATTTGGGGGTAATCGTTTTAGTCATTAACAGTCGTATTTTACAGTGAAATTTATACAAAGTATTCATAACTACATGGGCCAACATAAACAATCCAATTCCGTCAATTTGGGTGAGTATTTTCATTGGGATCATGTATCGAACAGGTATGTCGTTTAATTTTATCGGGAATTGTAAATTCATAACTTATACTTTTGAATTTGTAACACGAGTAGATTAGCATGTAAGCAAGTAATTGAACTTGCCTGACGATGAATTGATGGCACGGCAGCGAAGGCAGTGGTGACACGGCACGGGCACGGAATAGCAACAACACGACGAGTCTCGGCTAGGCTTGGGCTTGGCTCGAGCTTGGTGACGGGGCTGTTGCGGCTAGGGCATTGGGTGAGACGAGGCGAGAGAGAGAGAGAGGGAGAAGTTGCAGAGGGGGAGAGAGAGAGAGAGAGAAGTTGCAGAGGGGGAGAGAGAGATGGGAAACAGAGAGAGAGAGAAGTGTAGAGAGAGAGAGAGAGAGAGGGAAAACAGAGAGAGAGAGAAGTGTAGAGAGAGAGAGAAAGAGAGTAACAGAGAGAGGGATGTAAGATTTACCGAGCGCCGACGAGGGTCTTGCGTCGGGGTAGTCGAGTCGGCGATGATCTCGGTGATGCAGTAGGTGGTCGGTGATCGTAGGTTTGAGGAGTTGAGGTGAGGGGGATGCTCGGCTATGGGTGGGGAAGGAGGTGGCGCTGGAGGTGGCTCGGAGTTGAGTTGGTGAAAGAGTGGGGTGGGTTCGTCGGAGGAGGTGAGGTGCGGAGACGTCGGTGACAACGAATCGACGGCGACGAGGGTGTGCAGGCGAGGTGATGGGTGCGACGAGGGGCTGAGGATAAGGATGGAGGCGGCGAGGTGGAGGAAGCTGGAGGTTGGGTTCTTGGGTGAACGATGGAGATTTTTGAGAAGTTTTAGATCTTGAGGGTGACAAAAAAGGAGGCGACGAGGGGTTAGAGAGGGGAGTAGGCTGAGTAGATCGCGGGGGGGGGACGCACGAGTCGTAGGGAAACGGCAAGGCGTGGGCGTGGGCGTGGGCGCGAGGTGCGGCGAAGTGAGCGGGAAAGAAAATAGCCGTTGGGAAGAAGGAGAGGGATCGATGCAGGTCGGGTCGGGCAGCTGCGGGTCGGGTTGGGTGAAGCGGCTGAGGGAGTTGGGCTTGGGCCAGAGCAGATAAAAATAATGAGGGAAAAAGAAAGGGCCGGGCTTGGGAGGTGAAAGGCCGGGCCGGGTTGCAAAATAAAATTAAAAAGAAACAATAAGAGAATGGAAAAGGGGCCTGGCTGCTGGGCTTATTTTATTTGTTTGGGTTTGGGCAGTGAGGGTAAATCAGAAATAAAAGAGAGGATGGGCTGAGGTTTAAAGAGTGAAATTATTTAGTTTCAAATTTACAAAGAAAGGGGAGTGGGCCTGGTTTATGGGAAAATGACATGAGAAAAGATGGTAGAGAATTGGGCCGGCAGAGGTGATTAAAAGAAAGGAAATTGAAGTGGGCTGAGGAAGGAACAGGCTGGGGAAGGAAAATTTAATTTATTAAGGGAGGAAAGGAAATGGGCCCGGAGGAAAAATAAAGAAGTTGGAAAGGGAGTTAGGATTTTATAAAGTAAAATAAAATAACTATAAATATAAATAATTAAATTGGAAGGTAGCACTTTATAAAATACGTATATTGGAGCGCAAAAAGGACTGGGTATTACAGTAGGACAACCGGAGTCCTTACGTTTCGTGGGTACCAATTGGATAAGAGAATTGCTCATATTACTTGCTAAGAAAACTTTTTTAGGCACTTGAATTTTTCTTCTCCTAGTGCACAAGTCCTTTAAAATTTTCATATAGGAAGGATTTGTTTGATAGCATCTAGGAGAGGAATATTTATGTTAACTTGTTTAAAAATTTCCACAATCTTCTCTATTTGGGGACTTGGTCTGTTGGCCCTTAAACTATTTGGAAAAGGAGTTTTATCAATAAGGGTTGGGTCTAACTTTTGAGGAGAAGATTGTGGGGATAGAATGGATTCCAAAATTGGATTTAGGATGGT
Organism: Agapanthus africanus; assembly: GCA_030015575.1. Taxonomy (NCBI): domain Eukaryota; kingdom Viridiplantae; phylum Streptophyta; class Magnoliopsida; order Asparagales; family Amaryllidaceae; genus Agapanthus; species Agapanthus africanus. Next base: position 62,263,380 of record JASDDO010000022.1, read on the forward strand.
CGTAGATGGTAATTCCTTCAAGGAAGTGGGCTGAGAGTTCGAGCCTAGTAGGAAACGAAGAATAGGCTCGGAAGATGATGTTGGATTAGACGAAGTAGGAGTAGAAGTAGTAGCCGGGGTTTCATCAATGTCATGAACTTCAACTTGTTCACCAACATTGTTATTCGGAACTCCTCCCGATCTCAACGTAGTTACGACACTCATATTATGATTTTGAAGGATAAGATTCGTGCTTTGTGAGTGGTCGGAATTTGGTAGAGGTTGAGATGGGAGTCTTCCTTTCTCTCTCTCTCACACTATTTGCGGTATTTAACTGTGCAAGTTGTGCTTCTATCGATTTTACGCTTTCACCATGGGAAGCAGTATGTTGCACTAACGTTTGGATAGACGACATTAAATTAGCCGTCGTTTGTACTGATTGTTTAATAAACGTTTCTAAGTTCCGTTCAAGTGCAGAGGTTTTATCGGTACCGGCCGTTGAAATATTATTATAAGGAGCAAAGTTGTTGGCCGGATTTTGAAAAGATTACGGTTGAAAGGGTTGCTGAATTTGGTGTGGTGGCTGTTGTTGTGGAGGAAGCCTTTGATAGTTATTTTGGCATGGGAACTGATTTTGATCTTGAGATTGGTTTTGGTTTCAAGTAAAATTAGGATGATTTCTCTATCCTTGATTATATGTAGATCAATACGGGTCATTTCTAGGTTGTTACTGAAAAGCAGCATTGGTTTGTTCATGACCTTGAGATGCAGGATTCAAAGGACATTCTTCCCTTAAATGTGATGGGTCAAAACAGCAACCACATACGGTTTTGGGGAGCGTAACTTGGTTTAGGGAGGTTGACGAGGCTTTGTTTTCGATAGCTTCGAGTTTCTTTTGTATCGCGGCCATTTCAGCTTTCACTACGATGGAAACGTCGAGCTGATGGATACTTGCTCTAGATGAAGATGATGTTGGTCTAGTGCTCTCCCATTATAATGTTTGTTCGGCGAGATCTTCCAGAAATTGCCAAGCTTCGCCATCGTCTTTTGACATGAAATGGCATTGACAAATGATTTCAAGCATTTGTTTCATGGCAGGATTAACACCCTCGTATATAATTCGGCAATTTTTCCATCTATCAATTCCGTGATGAGGGCATTGTACAAGAAGTTCCTTAAACCGTTCAAAACATTTCCAGAATGGTTCATTGAGAAATTAGGTAAACTGGTTAATCTCGCTTCGAACACGGGCGGTTTTGTGATGAGGATAAAATTTATTAAGGAATGCTATAATGAATTCATCCCATTTAGCGATAGAATGCGCGGCAGTGCTATAAAGCCATTTTTCAGCTAGATCGCACAAGGTAAAATGGAGAAAACGTAATCGCATAGCATCTCCTGAAAGTTGGGTTGTGCTCATCATTGCACATACGTTTTCGAATTTGGTTATAAAAACGTATGCTTCTTCGGATTCAAACCCGTGAAATTTGGGCAACAGGTTGATGAAGTAGGGTTTAATTTCGAAATTATCCCCATTGGTTGGTGGAAGAGACAGATAAGTAGGAAGGGGTCCACGTACGGGGTAGCATCATTCTTGGAGAGAGATGCGTGGTGGATTCTGCGCACCTACGGGTGGCAGCAGGGTGGTACATTAAATTCCAATGGAGATCCATCCATTTCGGGAGATGTGGTGGGTGGAGGGGAAATAGAAGATGAAGAATTACCGACTTCGGAGTCGATAGAAAAAACACGGATAAGATGGACACTAGAATCCCGTGTCCAGCCGAACATGCACTGAGCAGGTTTAGTGCACGTGGCAGCGTTTGTGAGAACGAGTTTAAGAAGGTTTGCTTTGAAAAAAAGTTGGACTTAAGGCTTGACTTAACAAATCACAAAATGCACAATCAATCCCTAAAACTAGGGTCACCTAAGTCAAGTCACTAGACCGCTCCTAGACTTCCAAAGGACAAGTCGCAAGATCAATCCTCTACTACCTCCATATCAATCTTGTGGCCAGATAAGTGCCAGGTAAGTGGGAGGTATCCGCTATACGAATCACCGAAATAGCGGGCTTAATTAAGTAACCACTTTCCTTACTCACACTTGCCTAAACACTACAAGAAAAATGCGGATAAGCAATAGATTACCCACGACCTTCCTCTGTCCTAATTGAGCGCGAATGTCCTTAGGGGCTAGGTCTAGATATTTTTTAATTAATGTAGGGTGAAAGTATGCTCGTTTGTGATTTGTGGGACTTAGGAAGGGTAATGAAATCCTCACTTAATCTGGATTTGGGTTTATTGCACCTTAAAGTCCGGTTTAAATATGCAAAAACAAACCGAAATCAAAATACGTAAAAAGATTTTTGAGCGGCGCTGTTTGTAAAGAATCCTGCAAGCAAGATTAGATTATTGGAGGTTTAGAGGAGAGAGAGAAATCTTTGGAAAATACCAGAGGATTTTAGGGCCGCAATTCACCCAAACCGTCGCGGTTCCAACACAAAACGTCTATTTCCGCCGTGGTTCCGCCGCAAGGTGGTAGGATAGTTTGCCAATTTTTCTTCAGAGCACCCCTATGCTCCTCTGGTCTACATTGAAAGTCTTTGAATCTCTATTTCCTTACTCCAGTTACTCCAGATTTCCTTGCAAAACTCGCATAATAATCATTAAATACACAAGATGAGGTTTTGGTTCTCGTTTATTTTATGGTTGCCGGATTTAATAAGAAATCAACCCGAATAATAAGAAAAAAATTATGACCATCTCCTCGGCAACGGCGCCATTTGATTGATCTGCTAAAGTGTGTTCGAAAAGTAACCGCAATCAAGACGGTGTTGCTAGTAATTAGCCGCGATGGGTATGGGTCGTCCGCAGAGAAAGGTGAACTCTTTTCTTGTTTTAGACGAGTTGATAAAAGAAGGGTGATTGTTTGTTGTTATGGATATAAGATTTATAAAGAAAAGGCTTGTAGGGTTCATATGACTTAGTAGTAATGGATGAATAATTAAAAATGACTCCTTTTATCTTTTAATAGTTTAAAACTAGATTGATAGTGATGAATGTAGATTAGAGTTTTTGGAGAAAACTAGGGTTTCCCCGCTACTAACCCTTGTCCTTGCATTGATCTCTATTCATGTCTAGCCCTTAACAAAACAAGTGTTAAACCAATCTCAAATCGTGGTCATGACTATCAATAAATTAGTAGCGCGCCCGATAAGAAGGTTAACATTTATTTTTCTAAAGTTTATAAACTTTAAAATGTATAAAAGAAATTAAAAGATTTTATCATCCATTGTTCTAGCCTATCTTATGAACCCTAGCAAGGTAGGAATTACTTGCTCATGGTTAAATATTTAGAAGAAGGGTTAGAGAAGAATGAAAACATGATTAAGATGCAGAAAGTAAGTGCGAAAATTAATTACAAAAAGAATAATAAAAACACTATCTTTATTAATCAAATATTGCATTTACAACTTTGCTACTTTAGAAAGTAGAATACAATAACCTTAGTTTGCTCTACATCTCTCTCTTGTAGGAGTAGATGAATAGATGATAATCACTCGGATACGTGGATCTCTTGATCTCTTCGGTGATAATTTTTAATGTGCAGCTCTCGATCATATATATAGTCTCAAAAACTAGAAACCCTAGATTCCATATAAGAATATATGTAGTTAACATCCAAACCACCAAATATCACCTCATAGAGCTATCAAACCGCCGCGGAAACGCCGCATATATCCTTGTTTGGTCGCGGTTCCGCCGCAGTTTGGTGGTATCAAATTTTGGGATTTTTTGTGGTCTCTTGTATTGTCATGTGGAGATCCTTTTGATGACTAGATTTTGAAAATAATGCTCCGAGTCTTTGCCGTTACTAGATCTCTCGATTTCTTTTAAATTTTGGCAGATTCGGTTTCGATATCCCGATTTGACTCGGTTCTCTTACTTGGATTCCAGACCTGAGCTAATATCTGCACAATATCTCAAATCATAGTGTTAATAGTATTTGGTATTTTTGAGATATTATCCTAACCATTCATATGATATAATATGTTAAGAATATCGATATGATATGCATATTTTAATTACTAAAATTTCATATAAATATTATATGCATATATTTTCCCTCATTATGTTAATTATAATGTAGAAATATATGATATAAACTTTTTACAAATAAACCCTCATATGTTCTATATTTACAATAAACACCTTTTAGTACTTAACAATAGTAGAGAAAACATTCATTCAAATGTGCAATATTTTAGACTAATCAGTGGCCCATGGATAGTATATAGTAGTTAAATTTGAGACCGACCGCATGGCAGGATAGCTTAGAAGACATGTTTATATCCCCGCCGACTAAGGCTTTTCAATTGTATGAGCCGTGAGGGTCTTATAAAAATATTTCTCTCTACGAGTCGAGAGAATCTAGTAGGTGCATTTTCTCCTTAGAAGTTGTGAGGACTCCTAAGTGTCATTTCTCTTGAGCATCATAAAGATCTCATAAGAGTGTTTTCTGCTTACAAGTCGAAAGGACCTGTAAGGTTATCTTTTCCTCGATATTTTCCCTGAAATGGTTTAGCTTAGTTTTTTTACTTGTTGCGGAGCGTTCAGTTTATCCTTCCCTTAGGCATGTGGATAAACGCGTCCTTACGTTAAACATGCATAACCCCTATCGACATAGGCGTCTGTTAGGTTTGTGGTGCTAGGTTAAGTCCATCGCACCATTACGTCAGCAAATATCATCTCGATTCACGTCCACTCGAGTCGCTAGTTTCGAGTAGCCGCATACTTGCTGTATCACCCTACCCTACCACTGCAGGATACAATATCTCAAGTAACTTTCTTAGACCGGTATGTCCGTATTGCCATCAGATGGTTCAGCGTTAGGCGACACTGTGGCCCTTTACTTTGAGGCCAGACTCCTTTCTTTGGGAAGTCCCAGGGAGTCAGAGCCGCATCTGTCCGAGATGGGTTAACATCTAATGGTGTTTAGGCTTTGCATGTATTGTCATCGAGACCCGAAACTAGGCATATGCCATCACTTAGCTTCATCTCGACCCTTGGGTCCTTTTCGAAGTTGGGTCTACACCCTGCTGGAATGAGAGGGACGTCAAATTAGTCTTTAGGCCACATAGATTGCCATCGAGACCTAAAGGTAGGATTTTTCCATTACTCCGCTTTACTTTGACCCTTTAGTCCTTACTGACGTCGTAATCGTACTTCACCGAAGTGAGTCAGATGCCTATGAATTGTCTACAGAAGTCGAGAATCGAATCATCTGCAGGACAGAAAAATTTTATTTTATCATTATTTTTTAAAATAATTTTTCTTAAATTTCCGCGGTGCTCTATCATTTCAGCTTTTCATATCACAAAAGTCGCAAATTCTCAATCATTTTGGCTATTTATTTGTGGTGCCCAATCATTTTTGCTATATATTTTTTATTTTTACTCACTACCTTTTATTGTGAGTTTTCCAATCATTTCGGCTATTTTTATATTCAATTTTTTGAGTCTGATACCAATTTTGGTATCAGTATCGCTACAACTGGAGTAATGCCAAGAGCGACTCATCATTTATCATTGCCTTTTTAGATAGAGGTGGCTTAGAAGATGGGATTAGGATTCCATCAACAATGGATTTTCAATGTTTACGAGCCATGAGGGTCTCGTAAAGTTATCTTTTCCCTATGAGTCGAGAGTATCTCATAGGTGCATTTTCTTTCTAAGAATCGTGAGGACTCTTAAGTGAATATTGTAAGTCATAAGGATTCTACAAGAGTATTTTTCTCTTTGTAAGTCAAGAGGACTTACAGGTGTCGTCCACCATATGGAACTTGGGTTTGTTTATGTTTATTTGTGCCTGTGGATTGTATACAAGAGTCAAGGTCGAACTACTTGTAGGACTTTTTTAGAAGGGTATATGATGGCTTAGGAAACAGGTTTAGATCTTTATAACTTAAGGCTTTTGAATTCTATAAGCTCTGATGGTCTTATAGAGGGGTATTTTCTTCTTACGAGTCAAAAGGATGTCGTAAGGGTATATTCTTCTTAGAAATCGTGAGCATTCCCAAGTGTCTTTCACCTCTGTGAGTCGTAAAGATCTCACTTATGTGTTCTCCTTGCAAGTTGAGAGGAGTTTGAAAGTGTATTATTAACTTTTTACGAGTTTGCGCCCTTTCGGGTTTTCACAAGCTCACCGGCAATCCTGCTGTTTTTACTTACGGCGTCCTTTCGGGTTTTCATCTGTGCCCTTTTTGCTTATAGACATACCGTTTTTTTGAAGGAATACATCATCGATGGAGCTTCACAGCTGGTGGGGTTTCAGGTGCAGTCTTGCAGGTAGGACTTGAGTTGCAATCTTTGCCATTAGGACGTAAGTTGCAATGTCGATCTCAAGGAGAATATTAGTTTAGGGACATTGCGGTCCAACATTCCCGTGTTCGGGAAGACAAGCTAGTTTAGGGACATTTCGGTCCAACATCCCCTTGTTTGGGGTGATGAGGTACTTTAGGGACATTTCAGTCCAACATTCCCGTGTTAGGGACGATATACTTGTTTAGGGACATTTCGGTCCAATATTATCGTGCATAAGGGAGCATATAAGTTTAGGGACATCTCGATCCACCATTCCCATGCTAAGGACAATATACTAGTTTAGGAACATTTCGGTCTAACATCATCATGCATGGGGAAATATATTAGTTTAGGAACTCTCAGTCCACCATTCCCGTGTCAAGGACGATATACTAGTTTAGGGACATTTCGCTCTAACATCCCCGTGTTTAGGGCGAAGTGGTTAGCTCTTAGAGTTCCGACTTAGGAAGATAATGAGTGGACATAAGTGTCGTCATTTATCATTAAACTAAATCGTAACCCCTTAAGCATAATACTTCTTGCCCTTTTGAGTTTCCGAATATCGCATCGTTGCCCTTTTGAGTTTGTGTAATCGACCGTTTATTGGTCGATATATTCTTTTTCCGTGCATATCCATAAGTTGGTAAGCTCCACCTTGATAGATTTCCTCTATAACATACAAGCCCTCGTAATTCGGCTCGAACTTCCCACGCTTTGCGTGGTTAGGGATCATAAATATTTAGACAACCAGTACGAGTTCGCCTTGACAGAATGTCCTCGGTCTGGTCAATCGTTCATATGCTTGGGTCATTCTCGTTCGATAGGCTTCCAGGCTTTGCCGTGCCGCGAGATGGGTTTCATCAAGCGCATCATGTTCTTTGAGTCGGAGGTCAGCATTATCTTCATTCATAAGCTCGCGGTGAACTGCCATCCTTAACGAGAGATGTTCTATCTCTAACGGGAGCACTGCTTCGGCTCCAAACACCAAGACATAAGGTGTTGTCTTTGTGGCCGTTTTGAACGTCATCCGGTACGCCTAAACAGTTTCATGCAGCCTTTCATGCCAGACCTTTTTATTATTGGACACCTTCTTCTTTATGAGTTTTGTCAACGTTTTGTTGAAGGCTTCAGTTAGACCGTTGGCTCGAGGTTTATACTGTGGAATATCTCCAGTCTATCGTATGTTGCCTGGCGAAGCGGCTTAATTTGTGGGTTCTATATGCTGGTCCATTGTTTGAGATTATACATCATGGAATTCTGAACCGGTATATCACATGAGTTTTGAAGAAGTGGAGAATATTCTCCATCTTCACTTCTCTCAGTGGAATTGCTTCTGCCCATTTAGAGAAGTAGTCGGTTGTCGTCTGGATGAAGCGATACCCTCTTGAAGACGTCGGTTCAATGGGACCTATGATATCTATGTTGTATATAGGTGCCCTCAAGGCAATTATAATAATTGTAGGAATGCAATTACTGAATTCATGAGGACTTGTTAGTTATATGTATGCCCTAGAGGCCATTACTATACATGAGATGTATATTGTAGTGGAGGCTTGGACATATATAGAGAGGACTTTCTTGCTCGACATGATAGTATGCTATCTGGTTACTCTTTATCTTAAGATGTATACTGATTGTCTCTCTGTTACATGTTGGTAAAGCCCTTAGGATGGTACTTGACTACCTATATTATGATGGAGATCATACTAGTGGGACAAAGATAGTCTGTGAGTACATCCTTTAATGTCCCTAGTCGTGGGTGTATCGAGACGGGGCATCGATATACCAAAGTAGACTAGCGTATAGCTTCTCGACCCATGTAGATGGGCGACGGATGTTCCCATATCCATTGGTGTTTGACATCAGAGATGATATATGGGTGCTCAGTGGAGACTGGGTACACTAGACAGACTCGCCGAGAACTCCCATATGGTATTATACCTCACGTCAGATGGCAGTTCTTTGGTGACACTGGTACAGGTTAGTCTGTCGACCCGAGATCGTCATAAAGACTTGTGTGATTCCCACTGTGCTTTGATTTCCACCTTACCACGTTCAAGAGAACGTGCAAAACGGTGGTTTTTGGGTACAGTCCCGAGTCACATGGAAGCAATGAGCGATAGGAGGGGATTCGTCTCTCCCGGTATTGGGAGTTGATGTTGCGCTGTGCTCGATTGGCTTTAACATGAAGTCCCTGGCCAGGGCTGGTTCTGAGATTTACTGGTAAGTGTTACCAGTAGTTTCTCGACCTGTTATAAGCCTTACACCGGCATGACTTATCGAGTTACTGAGGTCTGACGTTTACCACCCCTAGACGAGATATGCGACATATCAGATGAAGAGACCGGACTGTACGGTAAGTGTTACTGATTGGATTCGCAGGAGTATGAGCAGGCTTGCTTTTTGATCTTCTGATCGCTCAATAACCGGGTGGCCGTTACGTTTAGCACGCCTCTTGCGGCTTGCGGGTGTTTGATATGATCATCACCTACTGCCGGCGTATTGACGAGTCTTTAGAGTCCTACACAGAGGTTTCCTGGCTCAGGCGAAATGGAGTAGGAGCACATATGAGATATGTGCGGGACCAAGATTAATACGTGTATGAGATACCGTATTCTATTCTTGCGATTTATTCGTATCGATCGGTTATATGTGATATAGCCGGGTTATCGAATTAGTCGGTTATATGTGATATGACCGGATCATTAAATCAAGTGTTGATTTAATGATTTAATGTATAATTATATATATTTGATATATTACTTTACATTAACTAGTATTGGTTCACTTAAGATTGTTTTTCTCACTTGATTATGTATTAAGTATATATGTGATATATACTTGTGTACATGTTTGTGTCATCCTTGATGATACATGCAATCTTGGGTGTGTGTGTGAATTACACCATGCTTACATATAATGTGGGGTTTTATTTATCTTAGTAAATCAAAATGAGGTGGAAAATTGGTCATGGCTTGAAGCTTCATGAAGCTTGTAGACCATTGACCAAAGTCCACTCATTTTGTTTTACTTAAGATATTTTAAACACAACCATTATAATTAATCCATGGTTAATTCTCTACAATAGTTAATATATGACACTAACTCACCCATGGTTGCTATTCTCACCTCATTAGTTTTCATTATTCATCTTTCATGGTTGCTTTCTTCATCTTCTTCCTCTTGCTTACTAGCTCCCTGAAACATGAAGAAATATTGTGAGAAAATAAAATCTAAAGTGAGCCCACTTCCTACTTCATCATCCTATACACTTGTTTGGGTAGTAAAGGGTGTTCTCTTCATAAAGTTCTTGACCTAGTGAAGAGGTAGCTTGGTTTTGAGTCTTCTCGACGTAGATCATTTTCGGCCTCGAAGATTTCGTGCAAGCTTGTTCATTTCTCCGATGGAACCATTCTAGAGTTCGGGAAATCTTCACTTGCAGCAATCGCAGTGAAGGGACTTCAACACGGAGCTTTAGAAGTGAAGGACCGGTCTACAAAGGTTGTATTCCTTGCTAACTACTTGTAATAATTGATTACATGTTATATTGTCTAGTTACTTTAGCTTGACTTAGGGTTAGGGTTCATTAGCACCTTAGAATTTTTTTAATTTGGCATGGTAGTTGCTGTGAAAACCCAGTAGGGTGCTAAGGAATCCCAACAGTGGTATCAGAGCTGGGCTAGAGTATTAGACAGTGTTTGTTAGATTATGAAACCGAAACTACTCCGAAACTTGAAACACCGAATACTAGGTTCTGTCGATTTTTAAATGGCCTCAAATTTTTTTTAAACAAGTGCAGAATGATATATGAGAGATTCTAAGAACATGGCAAAAATTTGGGACCCAGTGCTTGGAATTTGGCCGAGCACATGGGGGTTGTGACCGAGCAGGCCGGCCCAGTGGTGGCATTTGGTGTTCAAATTTTTGTCATGTGCTCATCTCTGTATTTTGGTGTTTCAGGTATTGTTTGCTTAGTCCAAAAATTCCATGTGATGTTAATTTGTTAAAGGGCTAATTCGGAGTGTTTCATATTCGTAGTTTAACATTGTATTTGGGTTTTCACAAGTTATCTAGGCGAAGTTAAACGGTTTGATCGAATGTCAAAAACCCATTTTTCCAAGTTTAACGTATTCGGAAAAACATGCAAGTAATTTTGTGGACCCTCTAGAAGAATGAAACCCTAACTCGACTTTTTGGATCGCGGAACCGCGGTCATACCCTAGAGTTTGCCACAGTTCCGTGGCGACATGAGTGAGGCTTGGGTTTGCCCTTCTATGGCTGGTCCATAGGTACTGTGGCATATTCCGGGTATTATTAAAACTGTGCTCAAGTGTTGAGCTGTCGGGAAATTGTGGGACTTTGATGAATCGATCGAAAAGTTTAACGTCGTCCGGATATCTTGTGATGGGATACAATAATTGGAATCTATCCAGTTGCATGCAAGTTTAACATTTCGGCATTGGACGGAATAGGGAATCTTGTTGAATTACCCGACTTCCTTTAAAAAGTGTTTTCATGGTTGAGACCTAAATGTAAAATTTGCATTGTTAGGCATGAAATCTAGAATATATGATATTCCGGGTTTATGATGTCTAAGGGCAGTGCGGATTCCAATTGTTTTAGTTTTTCACTTTCTTTTCTGCGACCGTAAGTGTAATATGTGGTGTATCGCCAGTTTCGTTGCTATATGTCAACGACAATTGGGATACGCATATTTACTTACGTTGATGACATGTGATGTTATGTGTTGCTGGGATATGCTATGTAGGATCGTCGTGTTTGAATAGCCGGGGGTTTTATGTGAGATGAGAGTTTTTCATTTTCATTCATGTAAAATTCAATGTATGTAATATTCTTTTATTGGGGCACTTCTGGGTTGAGGATGATGTTACCATTGTATATTATTTATTTTTCCGCATTAGGATAGACCCAAGGAGGGGAGCACAAGTAACCGGGTTCTAGGGTCCAGTGGGAGACCATCTCGAGGAGTCGAGATTGGGTCTCCTAACTTTAGAATTGGTAGGGTTACTTGTCGCTCTTGTAGGGGTCTAGGGATGTGGGTTTGGCTATTCATCACGACCGTGGAATCCGTGTTTTAAATAGGCTTAATATAAAACCCGAAAATTCTAGTATATCTAATATTTCATATGTTGATTTCTGCTGCGATATCTGTGATGTGATCATTTGATATGTTGAGATAGATACTAGATATAGTATATATGATATATTATATAGACGTTGCTTATGTTTTACACCCGCGCTAGCCCTGCCCCGCTCTGTCGTTAGTTACCTAACCTAACGGTGCATGACGGGACATCGAGGCGAATGCGGATGACATAAGCGTACGTCGTATTTATCTGTGATGTTTAGGTAACTTAAAATGATGGGACTTCATTAATGAGATTAATGAAAAGAAAAGAAACCTAAAGATGTTGTAGAAACTTATTTTAAAAAATGGCAGCTCTAGTTCTTGCTTTGCATAGCGGTATTCCTTGTAGAATATCCAGCACCTTATTCGATAAGGAAAGAGCCGAGATCCCTTCACTGGGAGTGACCTCTTTAGTGAAACTAGCAGATGCTACATACTCGGTTTGTCTTTTGATTGTTTTTTTAGTTTTTTCTTTGTATAGTGGTATTTGTGAAATATCCTGCACCTTATTCGATAAGGAAAGAGCCAAGATCTCTTCACCGGGAGTGACCTATTTAGAAAAACTAGTAAAGGCCTCAAAAACACACTTTTTCAAAATCACTCGATTCTACAACGATATCAAGTTCATTACGCAAGAGCTTTTCTGAAAAACCTGTCGTAGCCCTCCGTCATTTCAGATAAGGACTGTTTAGTATTCGTGCTGCGTTTGTTGACCTTTATCAAGGTGCAGTGTGCGGTAGCTGAATGGTGCTTATCTGCTTATGCATATGATGCAGATTGGATTAGGGTAGTCGTACGACCTTGTTGGCCTTTGTCAATGGTCGTGCGGGTGGGTTTAATTCAATCAGGAAATGACGGGTTGAACTTGACTAGCATCCTATGATTTGTTGGCCTTTGTCAAGGTCATAGGAGGTTAGAGCCAAAATATTATCGGGAATTTCAAGTGTTGAAATTTTCAATGAGATTGCATACCTTCTATGAGATAATTGGATCCCGATACCCACTGCGAGTAAGAGTTACTCCTGGGAGAGTCTTGCACATTACAATTAGCCGATCAAGTAGGTGTCTAGAAAGGTGTCAACGGGGTTACGCCCCTGGAAAAATGATGTTTATTTTAATTAGGTCTGTGCTAAAGCACAGGGAACCTCCCTCAAAGTACCGGCACTGGCCTGGCTGAAAAATCGGCGAAATTATAGGGTGTAATTAATCCCGGCTAGTCTTTCCTTTTAGGGTTTGGAGGAAGATTTGATAAAAACAGTGGGAGCCATCCTGATTAGATAAAATAATAACCAATCTAATCTTGCAAGAGCATACGCTGAGTGTTTTCTTCTCTCTCTCTCCAGGTAGCGACCATGTCACGCCTTAATCAAGATAATAATATGGATGTATTGACCGAACCCGCTTGTTATACTGAGCTGGGAAACGTTGGTCCCGCTCTACCTTATAATGGTTATAAGACCGAGCAAGAAATAGGGGATTACCCGGATTCCCGTGCCGCCCAAACGAAGAAAGTGCATATTGATGCATCTTCTTCGGGTGTGTTCATTACCGAGAACTGTTTTTCAGTATCCTCTACATCCTGGGAATGTGATACCGGATCAGGATCCCATATATGTAATCTATTACATGGGCTACAGATAGGTAGAGAATTGGAAACGGGTGATAGGTTTCAAGAGTTGAAAACGGTGCAAGTGTTGCAGCCAAGCTAGTTGGCAGTTATCACCCTGTATTACCAAATACATTGATTCTGAACGAATGTTATTAGATACCGAACCTGATATACAACATCATATCAGTCTCTTTATTTAGTAAAGAAGGATATAATTTTGTATTGTTGGATAATATTTTGAACATTTCCTATACCAAGAGTTAATCGGTTCAGGCACGTTATCTAAAAGCATATACGTTCTAAATCAAACCACAGTTCTCAACGTACAGAACACACACAAGAGGAAGAGTTCAGAAATGAACGAATCCTTCTTGAGGCATTGTAGACTAGGTCATATCAATGCGACCCAACTAGCTAAGTTACATTAAGATGCATATTTGAATCAGTTTGAATTTACATCTTGTGAAACTTTCCAATCATGTCACAAAGATAAAATGACAACATCTCTGTTTACTGGAAATAGAGAAAGAGTTAATGAACTCTTTGGATTGATACATGATGATGTATGTAAGTCCCATGTCTACACATGCCAGGACTGGTTCTTTATACTTCACTACATTCACTGATGATCTCTCAAGATTCGGACATATGTTCCTGTTAAAACACAAGTCTGAAGCTTTTGAGATATTCAAGGAATATAAGTTAGAAGTAGAGAACAAAAATGGGTATGAGTATTATGTCCTATGATGTGATCAGGGAGGAGAATACTTAAGCACGGAATTCCTGGACTGTTCTAAAGAATAATGAGATTCTGTCTCAGCATTATTCCTCCGTATAAACCACAGCACGTCGGTGTATCGGGACGGAGCAATCGCACCCTATGTGATATGGTATGCTCTATGATGAGTACTACTGAGTTACCTATTTCCATTTGGGGGTTATGCACTTGTGAAGCCGCTTACCTATTGAATTGGGTTCCAATCAAGCCAGTGCCTACTACTCCATATGTGATATGGTATAGGAAGAGCCCATCTCTTAAGTAAGTTAAGATTTGGGGTTGTCCGGCCTATGTCTAAAAGCAAAATCCGGACAAGCTTGAGGCAAGGTCAGTTCTGTGGAAGTTTTTTGGATATCCCAAGTCTTCGCAAGGGAATATCTTCTACCACACCGAGGAATAAAAGGTGTTTTATTTCTCGGCATGTCACCTTTTTAGAGAAGGAATTTATTTTGGAAACAAATTTGTGGTCATGAGGTAGAACTGGAAGGAGTTCCAGCTATACAAACTACAGCTGAAGATTTGGTAGAACCGAAGGATTTAATAGTTCCCGACGAACCTCAGCCTCTCCGCCGATCTGGTAGCGTTCCTCATCTACCTGAGAGATACTTCGGTTTTCTCTATGACAGTGGGAGCAAGGATTGTATCATGTGATGATGACCCAACTAGTTTCGAGCAGGCCATCAAGAATGGGGACTCTGTAAGAATGGCTGGATGCTAAGCAATCTGAGATGGAATCCATATACACCAACAAAGTATGGACTGTGATTGCTATATCTGAAGGGTTAAATCCCCATCAGGAGCAAGTATATCTTGAGAAGATTACTTAGTATACATGAAAAAGTTGAGACTTTCAAACCTAGACTAGTTGTAAAAGGTTTTCGTCATTGACCAGGTGTGGTTTTATGATGAAACCTTTTCTCCAGTGCCTATGCTTAAGTCCATCTGGATCCTACTTGCCATTGCTACATACCATGACTACGATATATGGCGGTTGGGTGTCATGACTCCTTTTCTGAATACTGATTTAGAAGAGAGTGTCTATAAGTACACAGCCAGAGGGTTTCGTAGACAGTGGGAGCAGCGGAAACGTGTGCAAGTTGCTTTATGGGTTAAAGCAAGTATCGCGGAGTTGGAACATCTGTTTTGATGTGGTAGTCAAAGCGTTTGACTTCATCAAAATGGTAGATGAACCTTGTATATAGAAAAAGGAAGCAGGGAGTATGGTGGTGATCCTCGTATTGTACGTGGATGACATATTCTTGATAGGAAAGGAGTTTCCTATGCTACACTCGGTCAATCTCCTCTTATCACAAGGATTCTCCATATAGGATCAAAGTGATACCTCATAAATCCTGGGTTTTGGATCTATGAGATAGATCTAAGTGGATGTTAGGATTCTCACTAGGTGTAGTGAGATGGTATCAATCAATCCTGGGGAGAATCACTGGATAGCTTCTAGGGTGGTAAGTCGACTGAATGTCAGTCACAGGCATTGCCTTTACCCTCAGTGGAGGGACGGTATGTTGGAAGAGTTCCAAGCTAGATACTGTGGCAAACTAGACGATAAAGGCTGGATACATCGCTACTTAAGATGCTACCGAAGAGGCAGTCTGGGTGTATATATGTTCATAAGATGAACTTCGTTCCTACCATTGTGTGACAATGGAGTTGTGGTTTAGGCCTAGGAACCCCAGTCCCATCAGTGACCCAGACATATTCTAAGGAAGTATCACCTGATCATGGAGATAGTTGATCTCCAGGGAGATCGAGGCTGGTAGAGTAGACTCAGAGGACAACACGGCGGATCCACTCACAAAGGCCTTTTCCAAGAGAGAGACTTTTATGGGATGGTTGAGTATGA
Organism: Agapanthus africanus; assembly: GCA_030015575.1. Taxonomy (NCBI): domain Eukaryota; kingdom Viridiplantae; phylum Streptophyta; class Magnoliopsida; order Asparagales; family Amaryllidaceae; genus Agapanthus; species Agapanthus africanus. Next base: position 62,279,117 of record JASDDO010000022.1, read on the forward strand.
GATACTACAACCACTGCTATATGATGGCCCTAGTGCAAGTGGGAGATTGTTAGTTATATGTATGCCCTAGAGGCCATTACTATACATGAGATGTGTATTGTAGTGGAGGCTTGGGCATATATAGGGATGACTTTCTTGCTCGACATGATAGTATGCTATCTGGTTACACTTTATCTTAACATGTACACTGATTGTCTCTCTGTTACATGTTGGTAAAGAACTTAGGATGTGTACTTGACTACCTAAATTAGGATAGAGATCATACTAGTGGGACAAAGGTAGTCTGTGAGTACATCCTTTAATGTCCCTAATCGTGGGTGTATCGAGACGGGGTATCGATATTCCAGAGTAGACTAGCGTATAGCTTCTCGACCCATGTAGATGGGCGATGGATGATCCCATATCCATTGGTGTATGACATCAAAGATGATATACGGGTGCTCAGTGGATACTGGGTACATTGGACGGACTCGCCGAGAACTCCCAAATGGTATTATACCTCACGTCAGATGGCAGTTCTCTGGTGACACTGGTATAGGTTAGTCTGTCGACCCGAGATCGTCATAGAGTCTTGTGTGATTCCCACTGTGCTTTAATTTCCACCTTACCATGTTCAAGAGAACATGCAAAACAGTGGTTTTTGGGTACAGCCCCGAGTCACATGGAGGCAATGAGCGATAAGAGGGGATTCGTCTCTTCCGGTATTGGGAGTTGATGTTGCGCTGTGCTCGATTGGCTATAACATGAAGTCCCTGGCCAGGGCTGATTCTGAGATTTACTGGTAAGTGTTACCAGTATTTTCTCGACCTGTTATGAGCCTCACATCGGCACGACTTATCGAGTTACTGGGGTCTGACGTTTACCACTCCTAGACGAGATATGCGACAGATCAGACGAAGAGACCGGACTGTACGGTAAGTGTTACTGATTGGATTCGCAGGAGTATGAGCAGGCTTGCTTGTTGATCTTCTGATCTCTCAATACCCGGGTGGCCGTTACGTTTAGCACGCCTCTTACGGCTTATGGGTGTTTGATATGATCATCACCTACTGCCGGCGTATTGACGAGTCTTTAGAGTCCTACACAGAGGTTTCCTGGCTCAGGCGAAACGGAGTAGGAGCACATATGAGATATGTGTGGGACCGAGATTAATACGTGTATGATATACCGTATTCTATTCTCACGATTTATTCGTATCGATCGGTTATATGTGATATAGCCGGGTTATCGAATCAAGTGTTGATTTGATAAATGGATACACATGATATTCGCCGGTTATATATGATATGACCGGATCGTTAAATCAAGTGTTGATTTAATGATTTAATATATAATTATATATATATTTGATATATTATTTTACATTAACTAGTATTGATTCACTTAAGATTGTTTTTCTCACTTGATTATGTATTAAGTATATATGTGATATATACTTGTGTACATGTTTGTGTCATGCTTGATGATACATGCAATCTTGGGTGTGTGTGTGACTTACACCATGCTTACATATAATGTGGGGTTTTATTTATCTTAGTAAATCAAAATGTGGTGGAAAATTTGTCATGGCTTGAAGCTTCATGAAGCTTGTAGACCATTGACCAAAGTCCACTCATTTTGTTTTACTTAAGATATTTTAAACCCAACCATTATAATTAATCCACGGTTAAGTCTCTACAATAGTTAATATATGACACTAACTCACCCATGGTTGCTATTCTCACCTCATTAGTTTTCATTCTTCATCTTTCATGGTTGCTTTCTTCATCTTCTTCCTTTTGCTTACTAGCTCCATGAAACATGAAGAAATATTGTGAGAAAATAAAATCTAAAGTGAGCCCACTTCCTACTTCATCATCCTATACACTTTCTTGGGTAGTAAAGGGCGTTCTCCTCACAATGTTCTTGACCTAGTGAAGATGTAGCTTGGTTTTGAGTCTCCTCGACGCAGACCATCTTCGGCATCGAAGACTTCGTGCAAGCCTTTTCATTTCTCCAATGGAACCATTCTAGAGTTCGGGAAATCTTCACTTGCAGCGATTGCAGCGAAGGGACTTCAACACGGAGCTTTAGAAGTGAAGGACCGGTTTACAAAGGTTGTATTCCTTGCTAACTACTTGTAATAGTTGATTACACGTTATATTGTCTAGTTACTTTAGCTTGATCCTAGTGTTAGGGTTCATTAGCACCCTAGAATTTTTTAATTTGGCTTAGTAGTTGCTGTGAAAACCCAGTAGGGTGCTAAGGAATCCCAACAGGACTTACACAGAAAAACATCTTACTCGAGATGATAGTTTGCTATCTAGTTTGTATTTATCATTCATGAGCATACGTTTTACTTGTTATAACATATCAATAATACATGATGATAAAGCCCATAGGATCTTTACTTGACTACTAAGATTATGATAAGTATTATACTAATAGGGCCTGGGTAGTATATAAGCACATCCTTAAAAGTCCCTAGTCATAGGAGTGTCGAGACTGGGCATCAGTACTCCAGTTTAGACTAGTGTATTCATTTCATGACTCTATACGGAGCGATGGCTGATCCCATAGCCATTGGTGTTTGACACCGATGATTTTATACAGGTGCTCATTGGATGATTTGCACTGGACGGATACACCAAGAACTCCTAAATGGTATTATACCAATCGTCAGATAGCAGTTCTCTGGTGAAATGAGTATATGGTAGTCCCTTGACCCAAGATCGCCAGTGTATTATGTATGTTCCCACTGTACTTAGATTACTACCTTACCACGGTTTTAAAGAGCCATGCAAACAGGTTTTAATTGGGTACATCCCCGAAGCACATAGAGACGGTGAGCGGTCGAGAGAATTCGTCTCGCCCAGTATAGGGAGTTGATGTCGCACTGTGCACAGCTGGCTATGACCATAAGTCCTTGTCCAAGGCAGACGAGATTTACTGTTAAGTGTTATCATTAGTTTCTCTGGTGGTCATGAGCTTGACGTCAGCACGACTTGTCGGGTTATTGGGAGTCTGACAGTTTCTATCTCATAGACCCGGTATGCGACAGTGGTAGACGAAGAGACCGAACTGTATGGTGAATGTCACTGATAGGTTCTAGCAGGGTACGGACGATCTTACTTGTCGACCGGCTTTTCTTTCAATACCTGGATAGCCGTTATATACAGCTACTACCGCTAACGTGCTTGTAGCTTAACCCAGTAGGGGATTGATCTGAAAGTGTTTCAGATCAATCGGATATGATCCTGACCTACTGCTAGCGAATTGTCGAGTCTTTAGAGTCCCACATAGAGGTTTCCCAACTCAGGAGAAATGATGGAGAGCATGTATAGTGATGGGTGCAGGTGTTCGGTCAAACACGTGTATTTGATACACATAGTTTAACCAGACGTTTTTGCTAGCCGACTCTTGTTGAAGCCGGATTATTAAATTAAGTGTTGATTTAATAATTATATATATTCTAGTATGTTGCCCATTTTATTTTTCACTCTCTTTGTTATTTATATATGATATAAATAGTATTGTTTATATATATGTGATACATATAACTTGTGTGTATGTGATACACATGAGAGATAAATGATTTCATGTCTTTTTTCTTTATTTGGAAATTAAGACATGAGTCATGGTGGTAGTGGAAAGTGTAGAGACAAGTGTGAGGGCATGTGTCTTTCCATTCTTGAATGGAATGACACTTATCATATTATTCTCTACACTCTACAATTCCATTCTCATCTCACTCTTCTCTCTCTTGAAGAAGTAGAGAAAAGAAAAGAGAGGTTCTTCATGAGTGAAAATGGTGAGCAAAATTCACTATATCTCCATTTAACCATCCTTAGCAAGTTTAGTCAGAAGGTTGCTACATGATGATGGAGCTAGAGCCTAAGTTGTCTTATCTCGTGTGGATCATATTCGACGGAGCCGATCGAAAATTAAGCGCGATCCGAAGCACTCAGAGTTTAACTAGAGACTGGAGTTCAACCATTGGAGAAAATAAAGTCGCTTCAAAAGTTGTATCTTCTCCTTGTTCTATTCATTATTTACAAGTTATAGTCTATGGTGGTGTTCTTGGGTATGGAGGTCTTGTTCGGTTGGATCCCTTCGTTTTTACACTTCCGCAAGGTTTTTAAACACCAGTCCGCAAGCATGACCCCCTTACAGTGGTATCAGAGCCGTCTGATTGAGAGAAGTTTTGTCGATCAAAAATATTTACCGCAATCAAGAACGGCGTCGCATGAAGCTAGCTGGTGAATACGGGTCGGTCCACAGGGATGTGTAAATCTCCTTCTTGTTCTTACGAGTTAATTCCAAATGATGTTGGGTCTTATAAATAAACCTAAAATTGAAGTTGTATGAGACTAGGATTAGAAACTTGCTAGGACTAGGTTTAGGGAAAATTTGGTAAACAAAGATCTACATCTCTTTCCATTGCCTTTAATTAAAGATTTCATATTAGTGTTATGGTAAATCTTAACAAAGGGGATTAGGATGATTGGGAGGATTGATTCTCCCTCTAGATCCTTGTCCTTCCTTTCTTAATCTTTACCCTAACCTCCATGGAAAACCTTAAAATCCGGGCCTTTAGACTACGGAATCACCGCTACCTTGAGGGTAAAAGTGCCGTAGGGAGCGGAATAAGAAGGTATGCATGGAGTTCTAATGTTCATAAAAGTTTGGCAACGAAAAGAGATGAGAGATCTTAATCTCTCAAATCCTTCCCTATTCCTAACCCTAACAAGCGAGAAAACTACTCGCTCATTGAGGGGATGAAAAAAGACATGATTTTATTAAAGAGAGAAAACATCGATTGCAAGTTAATAAAAGCTAAACTAAATTAGAATAAGGTGAGAAAATAATTTACCTAGGGCAGATATGAAAAACTACAACTACTGCAAGGAAAATAACCTACTTACTTTTGATGCGCTCTAACTTCAAGAAAACAGAATTTTATTCATGAGTAGAGGCATAAGAAAATACAAAGCTTTTGGGTTCTATTTATAGGATATAGAAACCCTAGGTTTACAATTGCACCGCATGTCTACAATTACAAATATACCCCCAGGAAATCTTTCCATAGCCTTCAGAACATTTTGGTAAAATTTTCTTTCAATGAAGACCTTATACGGCCGCGGAACCGCGGCATTGGTGCGCTTGGGCCGCGGTTCCGCGGCCCAATGGTGAGCTCATGCAATGAATTTTCTTGGGCTGTCTTGGTATCTTTTGGGCTTCCTGGTTCTTTATTCTTTTTATCAATTTGGCTTCTGTATTAATTCCAGATCCTCAGTGAACACTTTGCAATGGATCTTTTAACCGTTTTTCTTGCAAATTTGGATCTTGCGTTGCCTTGTTGATGGTGAACCGTTCTTCTGCCGGGCTTTACTAAGATCCTCCTAATTGTTGGTCAAAAGTCCTTCTTTTGCGTCGTCTTTTGTGTTTTTCACTGTTTTCGCGCCAAGAACCTGTAACCTGTAACATGTAGCAGACATGGGTCAAAAGCACCTGTTTTCATTGTAAATGCATAAGAATGGGGAATACAAAATGCAATATTATGTTATGAACAAATACCCCCAAACTTATCATTTGCTCGCCCTCGAGCAAACTTTTTATTTATTTTCGATAAAAATCTAGCCACACTTTCGCAGGGAAACGTGATTGCACTGAGCACGTGCAACAAGCCGTTAAACCTCTAGGTGTCCCTAGTAGGAGGAGTGTTTTCTCCTGAGGGTTTTCAGCGGATTACACCCACAAAATCCTATCAATTCGGTTTTTCGACTTTTGTTCTCCAATTAGGTTTTCTAACAAGGAATTCTATTATCGTCGACCCGCAAATTATCCACCCATATTCTTCACACTTCCTCATTATTTAACTTAAGATTATATATATCCTGTAGAATTACCTAGCTTTCGGCATTTCATAAGTTTTTCTTCTAGGGTTCCATCTTCACTTAGGAATTTCTATCAACTCTATCAAAGATACAAGTTCTATTCTTTATTCCTTTCTCTTATCTAAACTCCAATCACATATCCCCACGTGTGTGTAAATATCACCCCTACACTTGGAAATTCAAATCAAGCAATCGTACTCTCGTCCATTGTCCAAAGCACTTATTAATTGGTGAATTTTCGCTTTCACATCCTTCATGCGACTGTTAATACTTCTTGAGGTACCAACAACCGATTACAAGATGCGTTAGCATTTTAAAGTGTACTTCATAGTTTTGCAACACCCAAGGCTTTTAGCAGTGGCTCCCAAACCAGTTGGTCTAAGGCACTAGGTGATGAAGCACCCTCGCTAAATATTTTTCTATTTTTACAGCCTTAAGTAATCACAAAAACCAGTGTCCATTTTTTTTTCTTTATTCACTTTTTTTTCTTTTTATTTTCATTGTGCTAAGGACTTTAGACAAGAGTATTTTAAGGTCTCTTCTACTAATCCAAGTTTCAAGGTGCGTGTTTGTGCATTTTGTAGGGTATATGTTTTCAGAATCTAGACTTAAGCTAGAAACTATTTTTCAAACTTATTCTCTAATAAGAACATCAATACTCTTCCCTCATTTTGACTTAGCCCAACAAGTGAACCCAAAATTTGCCTATTTCTAAATAACCTACAAAGACATATACTTTCCACCGTTAAACTCTAAGGAAGGTTATTTTTAGGGTTTTTAATTTGCTAAGTCTAAGATTTAGTTTTTCCTAGCCAGTTAACCTATTTATCAAACTCAAGTCAATTAACCAGAATTGAATACATTAATTTTTTTTATAATTTTTGAATTTTTTCAATTTTTATGGGTTTTTCTGTTTTCTAATTTTTTTATTTTTCAAATTTTCAAATTTTTATGATTTTTTATATAAAGATGCAGTGCAGAAATTAAATATGCAAAAGGAAAAGAAATATATACAATATGCAATGCAAAGGATAACTATATACACTACCCTCTCCCCCAAACTTGAGCAAAGCAGTGCCCTCACTGCCCGGCCCCACGTCGCGCTCGTGAGCGTGACCGTGATCGTTCCTCTCTAGCCAAAAGGGTTTGAATACCCCTCTCAATTTTCGTCAACCGACGGTCGTGATCTCGTGCCGTCGCCCGAAACTCATCCCTCAAAGAGTCAATTCGTCTCACTGTTCTCCGCATCAATTGCGCATGCTCCTGAGGGGTTAGTTCTTCCCCGCTCGATGTCGAGCTCGAGCTAGGGGTGTGTGCTGGAATATTTTCTGCCGGTTCCGTTCGTGTCCAAATATCAGTGAGTCTAAAGTAGGATGACATGACACCCTCTACGAGTGGTCGAACCGGAACACCGTCTATCATGTATGAGTCAAATTCCTCGGCGGGGAGGAAATAACGGCAGAGTTGGGTAACAAGCATGGGGCAGGGGTATACAGTACCTCGTTTCACCGTACCTATAGATTGGAGCAAAACAGTGCACATGTCGAACCTTGGATTTTTCATCATCAGTGTGTGTACGACATGTAATGAAGGGGTGAAAAAAGTCGTGTTGTGGGAACTACCAAAGATATTGTTTTGTGCCCACCGGCACACAGTTAAAACGTTCGCGAAAAGGGTCCGTGCTTTGATACCCTTACGCGGCTCTCGTGCGCAGTCATTCCCCATCAAGGGAATATAATCCTCAAAGTGCAATGGGTGTTCATGTGCAGGTACACGTGGTATGAGTGTAACCTCGTGTATCATGTCCCTATCGATGTGAATTTCACGATTTCCCCAATTTAGTTTAATGTAACCTAAGTTGTCTAGACTATTAGCCACCATAGATTCATAAAATAGGGCAACGAGTTCGGGTAGGGCAAACGCAGAGGGGTGATTATAGAGCAGGAAATTCCAGCCCCGCTGCTCGATTTCATGTGCAAAATATCTACCGTAAACTTCGTGTGTGAAAACCGGGGTAAAATCTCTCTCAAATTGCATTTTATGTGCCATCTAGATTGTACAGAGAAAAATATGCAATAAACAGATAGGATTTCAACAGATAGTACCTCCCCTGAAGTTTCAGGGGGTGAAGCTTGCAGACGGCGGCGGTTCAGCGGCAGGAGACGGCTACCGCGGCGGAAGCGCGGCGTTCTGGAGGCGGCGCTGCGAAATTTTTCTGGAGGGGACAGGAGGTGGCGGCTAGGGTTTTATGAAGATGAAATATTAGGGTTATGAGGACAGGAGGGCTCGGGTCTCTTTAAATAGAGGGGGGAAAAGGGTCATTTGAAGAAAACACTCTCAAAAATGAGGATTTTATTTGTAAATTGAAAATTCAGCTCTTGATTCTGAAAATTTGCAATTAGGTAAAAAAAAATTTATTTTATTTTCTTATTTTTCATTTTTTTTATGGTATTTTGGGAATATATATTTACAAATTATATACACACCCCCAAACTTATTTGAAATAATGTTTTGGAAGAAAAGAAATTTGGGGGTGAAAGTGGAGGAATATTACTCAGTGTAGATCGACTCCTGCAAAAACAGGAGCTCCTCCGAAGGGTCCGCTGTGAGGAACGGTTTCAAACGATGCCCATTTACTTTGAAAAGCGTACCGTCCTCCTGGTTTTCCAGATCAACCGTACCGTGCGGATAAACGGTCCGGACTACAAAAGGTCCTTTCCATCTAGAACGGAGCTTGCCGGGATGAAAGTGTAACCGAGTATCATATAATAAAACCTGTTGACCTGGTTTAAATGTCTTTCGCAAAAGGTTTTTATCATGAAATACCTTAACTCGGTTTTTAGCAATCACGGCATTATCATATGCCTCATCCCGCAGCTCTTCTAGTTCATTTAACTGCAGCTTTCGGTTGCTTCCCGCAACTCCTAAAGATAAATTCAGCTCTTTAATGGCCCAAAATGCCTTATGCTCAATTTCTACTGGAAGGTGGCAAGCCTTCCCGTAAACAAGCCGGTATGGAGACATGCCAAGATCGGTCTTGTATGCAGTACGGAAAGCCCATAGCGCGTCGATTAATTTGAGTGACCAATCTTTACGGTTTTTAGAAACCGTTTTCTCCAAGATTTGCTTAATTTGCCGATTCGAGACCTCGACTTGCCCACATGTTTGGGGATGGTATGGCGTTGACAGCTTATGGGTGATAGAGTATTTGCGCATTAAGGACTCAAAAGTCCTATTGCAAAAGTGAGAACCATTATCACTTATTATCGCGCGAGGGTGCCCAAATCGAGAAAAGACGTGTTCTTTTAGAAACCGAACGACAACCTTGTTGTCATTCGTTCGACTTGGTACATCCTCGACCCACTTTGAAACATAGTCAACAGCCAAAAGAATATACACATTTCCAAAAGAGTTAGGAAATGGTCCCATAAAATCTATACCCCAAACATCGAAAATATCTACAACCAAAATTGGTTGGAGCGGCATTTCGTTTCTCCGTGATATCCGGCCCAAGTGTTGGCACCGGGAGCAAGTTTTGAAGTATTCGAATGCATCCTTGAAGAGTCGTGGCCAATAAAAACCACATTGCAAAACTTTCTCGGCTGTCTTCTTTGGGCCAAAGTGCCCGCCACATGCTTGATCGTGGCAAAAAGACAGCACACTCTTGACCTCATTTTCAGGCACACACCGACAAATGATTTGGTCGGAACAATATTTAAAAAGATAAGGTTCATCCCAGTAAAAATGCTTTACTTGGGACAAAAATCGTAGTTTGTCTTGTTTCGACCAATCTTTAGGTATCAAGCCGGTAGCTAAGTAGTTTACAATATCGGCGAACCATGGTTCGCAAGAAACGGTCAAGAGTTGCTCATCGGGGAAAGCATTAGTGATAGGCAGTTCAAGTGTAGGCGAAGAAGGAAGTCGTGAAAGGTGATCGGCCACTACGTTTTCACATCCCTTTTTGTCCCTTATAACAAGGTCAAATTCTTGCAGCAAAAGGATCCGACGTATTAGCCTAGACTTAGCATCCTTCTTCGCAAAAAGGTGGCGAAGAGCTTAGTGATCCGTGTACACTATAACTGGAGAGCCGATTAAATAAGGCCAAAATTTTTCAAGGGCAAACACAACCGCTAAAAACTCTTTTTCTGCTGTTGTGTAGTTTAATTGGGCCTCATTTAATGTTCGGCTAGCGTAGTAAATTACATGCGGCATCTTGTTAATGTGCTGTCCAAGAACAGCACCAATGGCAAAATCTGATGCGTCGCACATAATTTCAAAAGGGTGCGTCCAGTCTGTAGATGAAAGGATGGGCGCAGAAATGAGTGAATGTTTCAAAGACTCGAATGCTTCCATGCAAGTTGAGTCGAAAACAAAAGTAGTGTCCTTGGCCAGTAAGAGAGTCAAGGGTCTAGCAATCTTGCTAAAGTCCTTGATGAACCGTCTATAAAAACCGGCATGGCCAAGGAAGGCTCGGATATCTTTAACGCATTTAGGAGGAGGAAGATTAGAAATGACTTCGATTTTAGCTCTATCAACCTCTATGCCGTTTTGCGAGATGACATGTCCTAAAACATTGCCTTCTCGTACCATAAAGTGGCACTTCTCCCAATTCAAAGTTAGGTTCTTTTCCCTACAGCGGGTGAGAACTGCGTCAAGATGTCGTAAACACTCATCGAAGGAGTCACCAAAAATGGAGAAATCATCCATAAAGATTTCCAAAAACTTCTCCACCATGTCCGAAAAGATCCCCATCATACACCGCTGAAATGTAGCGAGTGTATTGCATAACCCAAAGGGCATGCGACGATAAGCAAAAGTGCCAAAGGGACAAGTAAATGTAGTCTTGTCTTGATCCTCTTTGGCTATGGGGACTTGATTATAACCGGAATAGCCATCTAAAAAGCAGTAGAATTCGTGCCCCGCCAATCGTTCTAGCATTTGGTCAATGAATGGTAAAGGAAAGTGGTCCTTCCTTGTCGCGGCATTAAGTTTTCGGTAGTCGATGCAAACTCGCCACCCAATTTGGGTGCGAGTGAGAATTAACTCACTTGCCTCATTGGTGATGACCGTGATGCCCGATTTCTTTGGCACGACATGAATGGGGCTAACCCATTGGCTATCCGAGATAGGGTAAATAATACCGCTATCAAGACACTTAACAATCTCCTTCTTGACCACCTCTTTCATGATGGGGTTGAGGCGTCTTTGTGGATCCCTTGCCAGCTTGGCATTATCCATCAAGTGTATATGATGTTCGACTATGAGGGGACTAATCCCCTTGATGTCCGCCATAGACCAGCCGAAAGCTTGCCGATTATCGTATAAGACCGTTAAAAGAGCCTTCTCTTGCTCAAGAGCTAGAGAGGCCAATATGATAACTGGTAAGGTCTCATTTTCACCTAGATAAGCATATTTTAGGTGCGACGGCAAGAGCTTTAGCTCGAGTTTAGGTGGTGAAACAATAGATGGTAATAATGTAGTAACTGTTTCAAACTCGAAGGATTCCATCAAAGGTTCAAATTGAGTGTACGCTACCGAGTCGGATGGTTCAACTAACTCATCCAAAAAAGCAAAAGACTCAAACTCGAGTGGAGAGTCTTCAAGATCATCAACAAAGGTGAAACACTCATAATCTTTGTCCGTCGTGAAAGCTGTGTCGGATTATAGGAGGAACGCACTAGTGGCGTCAATATTGCTGTGATCAAACATGAAATTCTCGAACTCACAGTTCTCCTCCGCGATCTCATCGATCGAGCACACATCAAGTACGCTAGAATTAGGCTCTCAAGGCTGAGTTCCTAACTTGAAAATGTTGAGTTCAACTGTCATCTTGCCAAAAGATAGATTCATTGAACCATTACGACAGTTGATTACCGCGTTAGAAGTCGCGAGGAATGGTCGACCAAGTATCACCGGAATTTGATTACGGGGGTTAGCGACAGGCTGTGTATCCATAACAATAAAGTCAACGGGAAAAATGAAATCCCTTACTCTAATTAACACATCCTCCAACTCTCCCCTAGGATGGGTGATTGATCGGTCGGCCATTTGGAGAGTACAATGAGTAGGCTTAAGTTCTCCAACGCCTAATTGTTCGTACACCGAATAAGGTAGCAAATTGACACTAGCACCAAGATCTAATAGTGCTCTATTGATGGTCTTGTTCCCAATTGCGATCGAAATAGTAGGACAACCGGGGTCCTTGTGCTTTGGGGGCAAAAATTGACAAGAGCATCACTAATAGCACTAGCCACGAAAACTTTCTTTGGTACTTGTGACTTCCTCTTTTTGGTGCATAAGTTCTTTAAGATTTTTGCATATGAAGGAACTTGTTGGATTGCATCCAAAAGAGGGATATTTATGCTAACCTATTTGAACAACTCTACAATCTTCTCCATCTGTGGAGTTGGTTTATTGGATCTCAACCGATTCGGAAAAGGAACATTTTGAAAAGTTGTTGAGTCCAATTTTTGCGGATCAGATTGTTGAGTTGGAACGGAACCCCGTGTAGATGTGTTCGTGTTGTGAGAAGAGGGTCCGTTCGAGCTGTGAGAAGTAGAGCCATGTAAAGGATGGAGAATAGGCTCTAACGAAGAAGAAGAGGAAGATGAAGAAGGAAAAGATGAAGAAGATGAAGAACCACCGGCCGAGGTGTCATGGTTAATACCCACATTGTTTTGCAGCACTTTTCCGGATCTCAACGTGGTCACAGCATTCACGTTATGATTCTGTTGTTCATGTGCAACATGTGCGTGACCAGGATTTGGGAGTGGTTGAGACGGAAGCTTTCCTTTCTCTCGCTCTTTCAATGCTGCGTTGAGTTGTGCAATTTGTGCCTCAATAGCTTTGATGCTTTGATCATGTGAGGCACTGTTTTGCACCAAAGATTGAACAGAAGTCTCTATCCTAGCTGTGGACTGTGCAGATTGCTTTAGGAATGCTTCTAGACTTCTTTCGAGCGAGCTAACAGCATTTTGAGGGGGAACAAAATTGTTGGGCACAAAATTGTTCATCTGATTAGGGTAATGTTGCTGTTGGAGAGGTTGCTGAAATTGAGTTTGTGGAGGTGCTTGTTGTTGTGGAGGAGGAGCCCTTTGAAAATTGTTGTTTCCTTGGGATTGTTGATTTTGGTTCCAAGCAAAATTAGGGTGGCTCTTCCAACCCGGATTGTATGTTGAAGAGTATGGATCATTTCTTTGTCGTTGCTGAAAGGCAGCATTGACTTGATCTTGTCCTTGAGTGGATGCAGTGTAAGGACACTCTTCAGTGAGATGTGATGGATCCGAACAACAAGCACAAACAGTTCGTGGGGGCACAACAGGGGCAGGAGAAGGTGCTGAGATTTTGGTCTCAAGCGCTTCTAGCTTTTTCGTAAGAGCGGCCATCTCGGCCTTCATAGCAATTGACATCTCTACTTGATGGATGCCTGCCCTAGGTTGACCAATAGAAGAAGATGATGATGTGGTCTTTGTGCTCTCCCACTGAATTGTTTGTTCACTAAGATCCTCAAGAAACTGCCACGCTTCCTCACTAGATTTGGACAGAAAGTGACCTTGACTAATGGTTTCTAGCAACTGCTTCGTTGCCGGGTTCAATCCCTCGTATAATGTTTGGCAAAGTTGCCATCTTTCGATCCCATGGTGAGGGCATTGAACGAGTAGGTCTTTGAATCTTTCAAAACAGTTCCAAAATGGTTCGGCAGGAAGCTGTGAAAATTGTATAATCTCATTACGGATTTTAGCAGTTTTATGATGAGGATAGAACTTTTTAAGAAAAGCTTTCATAAACTCGTCCCAATTTCTAATTGAGTGTGATGCGGTGCTGTATAGCCACTTCTCGGCTAGGTCACATAAGGTGAAAGGAATGACCCTTAGCCTTATAGCGTCATCACTTAATTGGGTAGTTTTCATCATGGCGCAAACGTTTTGGAATTTGTTGATAAAGATATATGCATCTTCGGATTCCAAACCATGAAACTTAGGCAGCATATTGATGAAGTGGGGTTTGATCTCAAAATTGTCCCCATTAGCCGGTGGAAGGGAAAGACAAGTAGGAAGGGCGGTGCGGACGGGGTAGAAAAGATCCTGGAGCGCGACTCGTGCGGGCGCTTCGACAGGCGGAAGATTCGGATTATTCGTACCTAACGGAGGTGGAATCCTTCCCGTCGGTAAGGTGTTGTTAGGATCGTATCCCGACATACCTTCGGAAGAATGTGATGGTGAAAGTGAAGAAGTGGACAAGATTTCGACTTCGGAGTCGAAAGGTTCGTCGGTCGGTACCAACGAAACACGGACTAATTGGGCGCTAGGGTCCCTAGTCCAACCGGACATACACTAAAAGGGTTAGTGTAGTCGAAAGATGAAGGACAGAATGTGAAGGTAAGAAAACGTCAATGAGAAGAAGTGGTGTGAGTGAGTGAGTGCAAAGATTTCTTTAGCGACAAGTTGCAAGTTTTGAAAAGATTTTACTTTTTCTTTTTAAGTGAGCTTTTGCAAAAAGATTTTTTTTTGAAAAGAGACTAGTGAGACAAATGCAATTAACCACACATGCACAATCAGGCCTAAGTCTAGGGTCACCTAGGTCAGCTAGACAGCTCCTAACTGTTCCAAAGGGCTAGAGATAGGACCTCAAACCGCCTCTTCACCGTCAGTTATGGCCAGGTAAGTGCCAGGTAAGTGGGAAGGAACCACGCTGTGGGCCTAATTAAAAACCACTAGCCTTGACACACTTGCCTAGGCACCGCAAAGACAGGTTAGGATAAACGGCCGATGCCTATACTAGTCCTCTGTCCTATTGAGCTCGACGTCCTTAGGGCTGAGTCTAATATTTTTTAAATTAAAAGTGGTCAATGCAAATGCTTTAAGTGATTTTTGGGGTCCTGGGAAGGGTGATGAAATCCCCACCCAATCTGAATTGGTTAATAGCCCCTTAAAGTCAGATTAAAGTATGCAAAGCAGTAAATCACTTGCAATCAATTTGCTTTTTAGCGCGGCGCAAAGAATCCTGCAGAAAATCAATTTATTGGAAGGGGGAAGAAGATTTTTAGCGCAAAGAATCCTGCAGAAGATTTGACAGAAGATATATGGGGATTTGCAGAGGGGAGAATGAGGAAACAAACCAAGCAAATTTCGTGCAGAGAGGACTCCACCAGACCGCGGTTCCGCCGCAGATACCACCCCTAGGCCGCGGTTTCGCGGTGAGAAGGAGAGATCGTGCTCCGAAAAATTTTGTACGGCTCTTCTGTAGCAATCTACCTCTGTTCTGATGTACCCTTTCCTGATTCTCCTTCTGTGTTGTTTCAGATCCGTCAATCCTGCAAAGATCCACAAAGAAAACCCTTCAAACAATAAAAGATGATAGAATTTATATATTTTTTTATTTTTCAGATTTTTATGATTTTTTATATTTTATATTAACCCGAAATTACAAAAAGAAAATTTTACGCCATCCCCGGCAACGGCGCCATTTGATTGAGAGAAGTTTTGTCGATCAAAAATATTTACCGCAATCAAGAACGGCGTCGCATGAAGCTAGCCGATGAATACGGGTCGGTCCACAGGGATGTGTAAATCTCCTTCTTGTTCTTACGAGTTAATTCCAAATGATGTTGAGTCTTATAAATAAACCTA
Organism: Agapanthus africanus; assembly: GCA_030015575.1. Taxonomy (NCBI): domain Eukaryota; kingdom Viridiplantae; phylum Streptophyta; class Magnoliopsida; order Asparagales; family Amaryllidaceae; genus Agapanthus; species Agapanthus africanus. Next base: position 62,294,622 of record JASDDO010000022.1, read on the forward strand.
AAATTGAAGTTGTATGAGACTAGGATTAGAAACTTGCTAGGACTAGGTTTAGGGAAAATTTGGTAAACAAAGATCTACATCTCTTTCCATTGCCTTTAATTAAAGATTTCATATTAGTGTTATGGTAAATCTTAACAAAGGGGATTAGGATGATTGGGAAGATTGATTCTCCCTCTAGATCCTTGTCCTTCCTTTCTTAATCTTTACCCTAACCTCCATGGAAAACCTTAAAATCCGGGCCTTTAGACTACGGAATCACCGCTACCTTGAGGGTAAAAGTGCCGTAGGGAGCGGAATAAGAAGGTAAGCATGGAGTTCTAATGTTCATAAAAGTTTGGCAACGAAAAGAGATGAGAGATCTTCATCTCTCAAATCCTTCCCTTTTCCTAACCCTAACAAGCGAGGAAACTACTCGCTCATTGAGGGGATGAAAAAAGACATGATTTTATTAAAGAGAGAAAACATCGATTGCAAGTTAATAAAAGCTAAACTAAATTAGAATAAGGCGAGAAAATAATTTACCTAGGGCAGATATGAAAAACTACAACTACTGCAAGGAAAATAACCTACTTACTTTTGATGCGCTCTAACTTCAAGAAAACAGAATTTTATTCATGAGTAGAGGCATAAGAAAATACAAAGCTTTTGGGTTCTATTTATAGGACATAGAAACCCTAGGTTTACAATTGCACCGCATGTCTACAATTACAAATATACCCCCAGGAAATCTTTCCATAGCCTTCAGAACATTTTGGTAAAATTTTCTTTCCATGAAGACCTTATACGGCCACGGAACCGCGGCATTGGGGCGCTTGGGCCGCGGTTCCGCGGCCCAATGGTGAGCTCATGCAATGAATTTTCTTGGGCTGTCTTGGTATCTTTTGGGCTTCCTGGTTCTTTATTCTTTTTATCAATTTGGCTTCTGTATTAATTCCAGATCCTCAGTGAACACTTTGCAATGGATCTTTTAACCGTTTTTCTTGCAAATTTGGATCTTGCGTTGCCTTGTTGATGGTGAACCGTTCTTCTGCTGGGCTTTACTAAGATCCTCCTAATTGTTGGTCAAAAGTCCTTCTTTTGCGTCGTCTTTTGTGTTTTTCACTGTTTTCGCGCCAAGAACCTGTAACCTGTAACATGTAGCAGACATGGGTCAAAAGCACCTGTTTTCATTGTAAAATGCATAAGAATGGGGAATACAAAATGCAATATTATGTTATGAACACCGCCCATAAACTATTAACTTGTTTTTAGTGGCCATTTGAATTCAAAACCAATCACATTTCTCACTGTTTTTAAATTATTGGTTGTTTTTTTAAAAATGCAGTTTATATCGGTTCTATTTGGCATTTTTGTCGCACTTTGGGTTGTTGTTTTTGTGTTGGGAAGCTTGGTGAAGTTTGGGAGGGACCACACCCGTCTGGGAGCACCATTTGGTGCTCTCGGGAAGGGGTAAGGACCCGAGAGCACCAGAAATGGTGCTCTCGGGTCTGGACAAACCCGAGCCACTCATTTGGGTGATCTTGGGTCTGGCTTGAAAGTATACGCTAGCACCACGGTGGGGTTAAAAGGGGCATCATACATGCAATTTTAAAAATTCCGGATGCTAATGAGCACTAACCAAGATCTAACTAGAATATTAGGGTATTACTATGATGATATGATAAAACTATAAGAAGGGATGGATGCTACAACCTTTGTAGACCGTATCATTCTCTTCTTAAGTTCTATGTAGTAGTCCACGCGACTCCACTTCAAGTTGGATCGAGCTTGCTCCGTGACCTTTGTGCCGAAGATGATCCACCCGAAGTCCGCCAATCCAAGCTACATCTTTACTAAACTCTTTAATGAAGTAAACACACTACACTAGAGTGCTAATAAAGTGTAGGATGGTGAAGTAGGGGCTTTGTTTAGCTCACTAAGGTTTCAAGCTCTATGTTTCGCAACACATGTGATTGTTTAGAGCTTGAAGCATGAAATTGATGAGGAGGTGGAAGATGATGGGAGATAGAGGAAGAAGGAGCTCATGTAAAGAAAAAGAGCAAGTGTAGAAGATGCAAGTAAAGAATGGCTTTACTATCTCACACATAATTGAAGCAAACAAATTAAATCAATATTCAATTGTAACCATGCTTCAATAGTGTAGTGAGATGAATAAAATATTCATCAAGCCATGCTTCACTCCATGCTCTCATTTTCCACCTCACATTTTCTATTTCCAATAAATAGAAAATCAACCCATGCTTGATTATATATATATATATATATATATATATATATCAACCCATGCTTATACACACACACACACACACACACATATATATAACAAAATAATTAGTGAGCAATAATATTAGTTAAGATATAATTATATCAAATATAATATATATCATATTATTAAATCAACACTTGATTTAATAATCCAGTTATATTACATATAACCTACTAATATCATTTATCTGTATATCACACTATCAAATCAACTCTTGATTCGATAATCCGGTTATATCACATATAACCTGACTGATATCAGATAACTGTCAAATTAGAATACAGTATTACATACTCGTATTTAATCAGGCCTCCATACATATCAACATATGTGCCCTACATCATTTCGCTTGAACCTGAAAACTTCTGTGTGGGACTCTAAAGACTCGTCAATACGCCAGCAGTAGGTGATGATCACATCAGTCACCCATAAGCCGTCAACGGTACTAGATGGACGTAACGGCTACCCAGGTATTGAGCGATTAGAAGATTAACAAGCAAGCTTGTCCAAACTCCCATGAAGCCTATAGGTAACACTTACCGTATAGTCCGGTCTCTTCGTCTGATATGTTGTATATCGAGTCTGGGGGTGGAATCGTCAGACCACAATAACTTGATCAGTCATGCCGATGTAAGGCCTATAACGGTTCGAGAAACTACTGATAACACTTACCAGTAAATCTCATCAACAACCCTGGCTAGAGACTTCCAGTTATAGCCAATCGTGCATAACGCAACATCAACTCCCAATACCGGGAGAGACGAAACCTCTCGTATCGCTCATTGCCTCCATGTGACTCGAGACCGTACCCAAAATCCACCTGTTTGCACAACTCCTTTGAGCCGTGGTAGGGAGGAAATCAAAGCACAGTGGGATCCCCACAAGACTCTATAATGATCTCGGGTCTACAGACTAACCTGTACCAGTGTCACCAGAGAACTGCTATCTAACGATAGGTATAGTACCATCTAGGAGTTCTCAGCGAGTCCTGTTCGGTGTACCCATTCTCTAATGAGCACCTGTGTACAATCTTTGATGTCAAACACCAATGGATATGGGATCAACCATCGTCCTATACAGGGTTAAGAAACGTACACACTAGTCTACTCTGGAATATCGATGCCCTGTCTCTATATTCCCTCTATTAGGAACAACTGAAGAATGTGCTTGTGGACTACCCAGGTCCCAGTAGTATGATCCGCATCATAGTCCTGGTAGTCAAGATAACATCGTAAGGGCTTTATTAATATGTATATGAGAGACGGCATAATAATACCAGTGAACATGTTAAGATAAAGGCAACCAGATAGCATGCTATCATGTCTAGCAAGAATGTCCTCCATATATATGTCCAAGCATCCACTATATCATACATTAATGGCCTCTAGGGCATACATATCACTAACAACTCTCGGGAAGAGGTGGGGACCCGAGAGCACCAGAAATGGTGCTATCGGGTCTGGATAAACCCGAGCCGCCCATTTGGATGGTCTCAGGTCTGGCCACCCCTCGAACTCCCCCTTAGCTTCTCATCATCATCCCGAGGTGTCCTCGCAGCCACCGTGCTTCTTTTGGGTCCTTCGGGGTCCGATTCGGTGCTAAATAGAAATGATTTTTGTGGCGGAGTAAGCTTTAACTTTCAGTTTTTTATGAAATTAAAATTTTGAACTCCGTTGGTTTTGGGATTCATATGGCCATAGGGTTCTGTATTGACACGGTTATAGAGTTTAACCTGGTTAATGCGATGACATACTTATTCATGTATGTTTGGTTTCCACAATATGTCAAAGTGTGGCAATACGCCATCTATTTGCTATAGATCAATTAGAAAGGGTTATAGGCTTGATAATTGTGATGATGTTTCTTATGATACTGAGATATCTTGTTGTTTGAATTGGTTACGGATTGTCGTGAAATGAATAGCCCCATGAGTCAAGTGTGATGTGTTTTTGTGTCATTCTATTCTATGTTGTAAACAACTCTATATTCATTTATTTGGGATGATCAGTCGACATGCGGCCCTCGTTTCGGTTTTTTTATATTATTATTTGTCGGGGCTCGATCAGGTTGCGATCGATGTCACCATTGTATTAATACAGGTTTTAGGATTACCCTATGGAGAAGCACACTCACAGCCGGGTTCTAGATTGCAGTGGGTGGCCATCTCAAGGAGTTGAGACCGGGTCACTCGATTTTAGGATTGACGGGCTGCTTGCCGCACTTGTAGGGGGTTCGGAATGACCCGCGGAGGAGTGCTCGAGCTATCGGATTCGAGGAAGTGCTGGGTAGCCCCATCATGGTCATGATGCCGGGTCGCCTTATTTCTCGGACTGGAGGATGACTTGATGCACTAGTAGAGGGTCTGCTTTTGGCTATGCACGGGCTATTCATGCAACCGGGGAATGTCGCGCTTCGTTTGTGGCTTGAAAAAAACGCAGGATTTCTAGATGATCCAACCATTCCAAATCCTGTGATGTTGTTTTCCCGCATGCAATAATGTGATTATTTGCGTATGATAATATATTTATATATGTGATATATAATATATATAAATAAGTGCTATATACATTTTGCATCCACGTTAGCCCTGCACTCGCCCTGCCAGAAGTTAAGTAACCTTACGGTGAAGACCTGGAGCCTCGTGGCGAATGCGGATGGCGTATATATGCATTCTATTTTAGCTTTCATACATTTTCTGTAATGATAATGTGAGAAAGAAATTGCTGGATAATGTGATTTTCTAAATGATGGGATCGTATTAATTGGATAAAATACAAAGTAAAATAAACCTATACATTGTAGAAACCACTTTTTATAAAAAGGAGATTTTAGTCTATTTTTTTGCTTTGCATAGAGGTATTCAGTTAGGAATATCCAGTATCTCATTCGGTGAGGAAAGTGCCTTGATCCCGTCACTGGGAGTTCGCTCTTGAGCAAAAGTTTGTGTCACTAAAATTGTTTTTATAGCCGTATTCTTTTGTTTTGCATTGTGGTATTTGGTTAGGAATATCCTGCACTTCATTCGATGAGGAAAGAGTCTAGATTCCTTCACGGAGAGTTCACTCTTGAGCAAAAGCCTACGCGATTATAAATTTTCAAAACCAATCGGTTCTTACGATGAGATCAAGTTCATTACGTTAATGGTTTTATTCAAAACCAGCCGTAGCCTTCTGTCATTTCAGAAAATAGAGTACTTAGTATTCATGCTATGTTTGTTGACCTTCATCAAGGTGTAATGTACGGTAGCTAAGTGATGTTGTCACGCCCCGCTTCCCAATGTATGGGAAGGAGACGCGACGAGGCCCGCTACACATTTACTCAGAAGTAAATACGCTAAGCGTAACTAAGCAATATAAAGTAAAGTACACAAGAGACATGAATGTAAATGAACATCAACTTTATTTATTAAACATTCTTTTACAAGTACAATTGAAATGAAAGTATATGAATAGAAATCGATTCCTAAACAATGGCATAACTGAAATGAAAAGTATGTATAAGTGACTATGGCTCGGGATCTTCAGTGTACTGCTCCAAGAGCTACTAACAGGTCTTAATCTCTAGTACGTCCGATCCACCTGACAACATTCCAAAGAAGAAGAGAAATATAAATGTCGTCAGCGAACAATTGCTCGGTAAGTCCCAAAGATGGGTAGAGATAGAATAGACAGAAAGAGAGTATAACTTGTAATGTTTGATTATAATGTTAACGCAGTTGTTTGTAGCTTAGTATAGAATATGCCAGTGTATACGAGAGGAGTCCAACTTACACCATGGACTTTGGTAACCTGTATTACATGGCTCCGTCAAAAATACCACGGAACAACGGTATGGATGTAATTACGTCTTAAGTGACCACCTCGTAACACCTTTAACATGTTCCGTACCATTCTACCCCTTTATAAACCCCTTAATGTTTATTGTATTGATTGTAGTGATGGTATTGTATTGTCTTGTAGTAAATGTAAGACTTTCCGAAACCATGATATCAGTAAACGGAATGGATGTAAATGGATAGTCATGTAAACGGAATATATCCATGGTTCGGTTCAGTCAAGATAGATTGATATAGATTGAATAAATGGATTCATGGATTCATGTTGTATTGTAGTATATACTTGAATTATATTCAATTCAGATTGATTAGACTGAGACTTAGTCAGAGTCAGACACTTTGAAAGAACTTGAAATCCTGAATTAGTTTTGATGTTATCGGTAACCGCTGCACATGGACGGCAAGATTTGTGTCTTTTTCCAAGACAGTTACCATGTTGATAACACCGTTTGTTAGATTGTCTACCGTAGATAGGCACCCACCCATATTCTTCGGCTCCCTGAGGTTCAAGAGAATTGGTCCCGCTTAAACCTATATTTACTAGGGTTCTTATTGTAAATTAGTATAACTTGAGGGGGTTTTATGTAAAAATAATTTTGATATAATTTCAAAATACACATTAACTTTTTGATTATCGTCTTTAGGGTTTTCATAATGTATATTTTATAAATGTGAAATTTCTAGTGAGTAGAACCTAGTTTTCATAGTATAAGGTATTTTATTGAAATATTGGAATTGTTTTGTATTTGGATGGTATTTTCATATAATGGTGATTCATTTGATTTAGAAAACTTGGAATATTTATATAATATAATTAAAATAGATATTTTGATAATATATATATATATATAATAAAAAATAAAATTTATTTATTTTTGTAAAAATCTCATTTTCTAAAGAAAAATGCATTAAAATTCCATCGAGATCGAATGCTCCTTTCGGAGGTCTGCATCTCACTCTACTAGGCCCGAGGATGTGCGATAATTTGCATCATCCTGAACGGGGTCCCCAAAAGTGGGTTGTAGAGGTGCAATTGTAAGGAATTGTTTAATACACTTTTTAAAGAAATGGTTTTATAAGTTGATGGTATTTATTTATAATGTCGTATTATCACATGAATATATTCCCAAAATCTCATCGTGCTATGTCAAAGATGTGTGTTGTGATGAGGTAGGTCATTACTTCATGAGTTGTATAAAAGTAATACAAGTACTATGTTGTTTTATGTCGAAACTAAAGTATGTGATATTTTACCGTAAGAATACTATAAAAGTTGCATAAATGATTCGTTTGAGATGAAACTTGTTTTAAGGCGTTTGTTAATGTTTTTTAAACATGATATGAGAGTATGGTATTTTCTTGTTTAAGAAAAAATAGAGTTTTTAAAGGAAAACCGAATCGGAAGTTGGATTAACTCCGTTTCCGTCAGGTTTTAGAAATGAAAGTTTTTAAGATAGTAGAAGAGAGGGGGAGAGGGGAATTACAAGCTAGAGAACAAGAGGAGAGAGAGAGAGAGGAAGCTATGGAAGGCGTCGGGGCATCGTTTCGTCGCCGGAATCTCCTCGGAACTTCGCCAGAACTTCGCCCTTTGCAAACTCCACTTGCACACTATAAGGACTTGAGAATTTTTGAGAGTTTTTATGAGGAAATTCTGAATGAAGAGGGGTGAAATATGGTGTGGTTTTTATAGGGAAAACTAGGGTTTAGAGTATTGAATTGGAGAATTAAAAATTTACATTTAAAAGGATTAAAGGGGTGATTTTAATCCCTTTGCCAATGTGCAGAAAAATCAAACAATATGGGGGAAGTAGGATAGGCCAAACGGTGCGAGGGGAAAAAATTTAGACCATTCTCTACGGGCTAGCCCGGCGGTGCCGCCCCCCTAGGCTCATCTTGCCGGTCCAAACCGGTGGGATGGGTTTGAGATTCACGCCATGTGTCCCTGCCGTCTCATATATCCTCGTGCACGTGTTTGTTTATTCTGTGTCTCTTCATTTTACATGTAGTGCACGTGTAAATCTTTAGGCTTCTAAAACATTAAAAGAAAAATTAATAAAAATATAATATGGCTGGGGGAATTCGATCACATGGGCTATGTCACAGCAGTGCAAGGTTTTACCAATGTGCTACAAGTACTTTCTTGCTGTTCAAAAGTAAAACAAATTTATAACTCGTGCTCAGGCTAAGGTACTCCTTATATATTTTTGAAAAAAAATTCGTACAGAAAGTTTAGGGTTGTTACAGATGTCTTCATGCTTGTATGTGATGCGATTAGTTAGGACAGTCGCATAGCATTGTTGACCTTCGTCAAGGGCTCGTGCGGGTGGGTCTAAATTAATAATGAAATGATGGGTAGAACTCGACTAGCGGTTTGTGATTTGTTGACCTTAGTCAAGGTCATAAGCTGTTAGAGGTAAAAATCGATATCGATAGTTTTAAGTGTTGAAAGTTGTAATGAGACTATATACCTTCTATAGAGTGGGGTGACTTGTTAACCTTTGTCAAGGTTACCACGCCATGATATTCCGGATTTCGATTCCTACTGTGAGTAATAATTACCCCCGAGAATTTTTCTACACGAAATTTCGGCTAATTCTCCTTTTTGGGTTTGAAGGAAGATTTAACAGAACAGTGGGAGCCATCCCGATTAGATAAATATACCAATCTAATCATGGTTAGTGTACGCTGAGTGTTTCTTTTCTCTTTCTCCGGCAGCAACCCTGGACTGACCTTAAACTAAGACTCATTAACTTAGTTTATCGACCTTTTTACAAACATATAGCTTTGGAATGTATGGATTGCCCTAATCCACGATATAGTCGCATATGTCCTTACCTATCCTACTTCCCCTTCTGCTAACTCCAGAGCCCTCTGTATTCGGTACAGAGATCCATATTGGTTGGAAGACCATCATATGGTTAGATATGAACTCAATGAAATTGTTTCACTTCAAGAATGGCCACTGGTTCTGGATTAGATGAATTGTTCGTTTGTCTCTCTCTCCTACCTTATCTCAAGTTCGAGAGCTCCTTATATATAAAGAGAGTATACCGGTTATGCTTATTGGATAGTCTTCTTCCAATCCCAAAGCTAGTGCTAAAGGAATGGAAAGAAGAAAATCAACTAGCATAAGTTCGGTATACAGAAGACATCAAAATGGGTTGAAGTGTGAGGAAAGAAAATTGCGACTGCTGTCATGATCCTGGGCAATGAAAAAGGCAATACAATGATTACCCAACTAACCCCTCCAAAATATTTTGAAGTTTCAGATTTCCTGTGTATGTCTGTGTTTTGGAAAACTATTTCTCAATAAACTCTAACTTATGGGTATATAGATACATGATTAGAATCCCATATTTGTAGGGCGTTACAGATACTGAGAAGGAGCAGAGAATTGAGATTGGTTGATTTTATCCTCAATATTGGTTTTTGTAGCAATTGTTGCGATTGAGAAAAATCATCAGGTTTTGCCTAAATGGAATTTTTTTGTCTTCTTTTAATCAAAAGAATGTTTTCTAATTAACGGCACACATGAATTAAGTTAGTGAACTCAAAGGACTTGTACATATTGATGTATGTTGTCCAATGTCCATACGAACATGGAGTTGATACTGGGTATTTATATTGAGAATGTGATTCCCACAGATTGTTCATCCGCAGGTGCATTCTATGATGAGTAATACTGAATTGCCTTTTTCAATTTTTGGGATGCACTAAAAATAGGTGCATATCAATTGATATTGGTTCCACTTAAATCAGTGTCTCTTTTCTATATGTGATATAAAATGGTGTTCATGTTAAAATTGTTAAGATGTTGAGTTATCAAGTTTGTGCATAAAATCATAATCCAGACAAACTCGAGACATGTTTCAGTAATAGCTGTTGTGGGTTATCCCAAACTTACGCAAGGGATAGTTTCTACCATTGTTCAATATCAAAAGTGTTTTATTCTTGACTCGCCACCTTCTTGGTAAAGGAATTTCTTGCAAAAGAAATTAATGGGAGTATGGTAGAACTAGAAATGGTTCCAGAACCACAAACGGTCATTAAAAGTTTAGTGGAACCTGATGATACAATTAACCTTGACAGACTATAGCTACTCTGCAGATTTAGTAGGTGACCTCAGCTACCCGACAGATACTTCGGTTTTCTTATAGACGGTGACTAGGAGGCTTGTATCATGTAATGATGACCCTACTAGTTATCTGCAGGCCATATGAAGTAGTGATTTCCTACTTATGGCTAGATGCCAAGTTATCCAAGTTGGACTCCATACACTACAACAAATTATAGACTTTGTTGTGTGCTCCTGAAAGGGGTAAAACCCATAAGGAGTAAGCAGATCTTTCGAGATCAGTTCAAATGGAAAGGTATTAACCTAATAAGGCCATACTTGTAGTTAACATGTATTCATCAAATACCCGATGTGGATTGTGATGATATTGTTACTTCATTGTCTATGCTGAAGTCCATACGGATATAATTTGACACTGTTGTTTTCATGACTATGATATCTGGTATTAGAATGACTATAACGTCTTTCCAAATTGGATTTAGAAATGTACGGATATATGACTCTACCAGAGAATTGTCTTAGTCAGTGGGAACAGCGGATAGTGTGCAAGTTGCTTAAGTCTGTTTGTAGACTAAAGTAGGTATAGCGGAGATGGATCATCTGTTTTGATACCACGGTCAAAATGTTTGACTTCATCAAAATTAGAGATGAACCAGGTATTTGTAAGAAAGTTGAAGGGAGTACTGTCAGGTTCGGCAAATTGATGTGGATGACATTCTTCTGATAGGAAGTGATGTTCCTATACTACGATTCGGTCAACATTGGTTGTCACCGTTTCCCCTATATGGATTATATATACACATTTTTGATTCTATTGACTAGGTCTATAGAATTAGATCTAGTAAGGGTTTTGGGATTGTTCCAATTCAGGTATCTTAACACCATTCTAAAGTGGTTTAGAGCGGAGGACTCCTAGTGAGGTTATGTATCCGCAGGTAATGGGGTCACTCTCTCTACAGATGTATTTCGGGACTGATGAAGAGAGGGACTTGCATGAATGACATTCGACATGATTCCGCAGTGAGGTCAATAATGCGATATTACATACTGAACCAGATATTAATTCAATACTGGAGAAACATAGGAAGAAATGAAGAACATATGATATGTTCTTGGTGTATAGTAATGGCAGACTCCTTCGGGATGCGATTACCGATTCCAGCTTCCATGGTGACAAGGGTGACAGAGTATCTGCCGTGAGTCATTATTTTAACTTCTTATGAGGAGCAGTATATTGGAAGAGTTCCAAGGAGGATACTGAGGTAGTCAAGGCGCTGGATGCTGATTTTGACTCAGCAGTGGATATATCCTAAGTATTTGTTTGGATAAATACGTTTATTTATGAACAAGGACCCATCGGCTATCCAAACAAAGTTCTAAGGAAGGTATTGCTCATTTCAGAAGATAGTTGATCTCCGCGAAATTGAGATTTAGAGAGATACAGTTAGGAACATCATAGCGGATCCACTCATTGAGGTTATTTCTCGAACAATGTTTGCGAAACTGTTAGTATAGAAGTTGGGTATACAGTAGAACATGAGATGTGTGTATTCGATACCGTAATAATTGGCCTTAAGTGCAAGTGGGATATTGTTGGATATAAGTGCCCTCAAGGAAATTATCGTAATTGTAGGAATGCAATTATTGAATTCATGAGGACCTATACAGAAAACAGTCTTACTCGAGATGATAGTATGCTATCTGGTTTGTATTTATCATTCATGAGCATACGTTTTACTTGTTATAACGTATCACTAATACAAGATGATAAAGCCCGTAGGATTTTTGCTTGACTACCAGGATTATGATAGGGATCATACTAGTGGGGCCTAGGTAGTATATAAGCACATCCTTAAAAAACCCTAGTCATAGAAGTATCGAGAATGAGTATCGGTATTCCAGTTTAGACTAATCCATATGTTTCATGACCCTGTACGGGGTAATGGCTGATCCCATAGCCATTGATTTTTAACACCGATGATTGTATACATGTGCTCATTAGATGAGTTTTACCGGACGGACTCGCCGAGAACTCCTAGATGTTATTATACCAATCTTAAGATAGCAGTTCTCTGGTGACATGAGTACAGGGTAGTCTCTTGACCCAAGTTTGTTATAGTGTCTTGTGTGTGTTCCCACTGTACTTAGATTACTACCTATTGGACGTTGAAAAATTCATCAAATAACAAATATGCAATCAAATATTTATTTCAAGCTACAGGGAAGAGATCACCAAACATGGGATCAGAATTACAAGGGTTAACAAAACAGTAAAAAAAGTTCTCTAAATCCCTCTCTGCCTTCTCTACTATGTCGTAACGGCGGTTCTCATGAAGAGTCCCTCCCCGTCTGTCAGTGCCACGCTCGTCGGCAAAAGAAGACATAACAGCCCGCCGAGCACGGATCTGACTCAGCATATGAATCGAGCGGTCCTTCAGAGGCTTTGTAATTAAGCACACCTCATGAACGCAGTCAATCTTGTCCTCCACCATGTCGAGTATTGTTAGAGTCATCTCCGCCGGATGAGGGGGAATGCTGTCAAGGATGGACAGGAAAATCATGCGAAACCAAATAGAACCGGTGGGGAGAGGATACCCCGTACGAATCATAAGCTTGTGCATCACTGTGTCACATTGATCATCAGTGAGAGTGGGATTCGCCAGATAAGCAACAAAACGAGGAATAATCTCCTCAATGGGCACCTCCCATGGCTGTCGAGGCATATGTAGGCGATTGCAAGCCATGGTTTTTTCTCTGTTAAACCGGTTCTTTCCATTTGAAGGAGAAGATGAGCACTGCTTTAGATTATAAAGAGAAGTATTTAAGTCTCGCCATAGAAAATTTTGTGCATGGTGCAACTATTTCCAAGCTCTGACTAAAAGAAGGCGTTGGAAAAGAAAGGGTTGACTCAGAAAAAGAAGAGAAAGAAGGTGAAACGATTCTTTCATAAAATGAGGCGGCGCCTCATGTGAAAAGAACGTGAGCGCCAGCGTGCAAAGCATGTGGACGCCTGTCTTTAATAGGATTAAATCATATGGCGACGCCTCACGTGAAAGGCACGTGAGTGCTAGCGTGCAAAGTACGTGGGTGACTATTACAATAAAAATTAAATTCTTTGGTTGCGCCCAAATTAAAGCGGGTCTGTTCTGGTAGAATTAAATTCTACATGAAAAATATTTCCATAAATATTCCCTGTTAAACAAATCTGTTGGATCAAAAATCCAATTGTGATTAAAAATCATCAAAAGATAGAATTAAATTCTATATGGAAAAATATTTCGCTAATCTTTCTAAACAAGAAAGATATACTCTGTTAAACAGAGAACCTTTGGATTAAAAATCCAATGGTGATTAAAAATCACCGTTCGAATTAAAAAATAGAATTAAATTCTATATGGGAAAATATTTCCTTAATTGTGTTAAAAAAAAGAAAATATATTTTATTAAACAAAAAATCACTGGGTTAAATATCTAACGGTGGATAAAATTCCCCGAATAATCTTTGAGACCAATTAAATTAATTGGTATCTCTCAAGGAGAGATTTTCTCAAAACTAATCAACAGTTTGCCTTACCTATATAAAGGACCCGAGACTTAAAATCTATATAGAGAGACTCCCCTAAAGCATTGGCAGCTACAATTGAGAATTTAATTCTCTTGCTGAAGAAAAGTCCCTTCTCCTCTCAAAACCTTAGGTAAAAAAAATCAGAGATAAAAAAATATCTCCTTTGCCTAACATATGTAAATACAAGTGTTTAACCCTCCAAAAAGAACTTAGTTCTTTCTATAGATCTGAGATCCGCAAGGCAAATCTCATATAAGTTGAGAATTTAATTCTCATCGGGAAGATTTTGTTTTTCAAACTCAAAATCTAGGGGAAAAACTAGAGATGAGAAAAGAGAAAAAAAGATGGTAGTTGCATTCCTCTGAAAACAGGGTTTAGCCCTTCAAAAAACTTAGTTCTTACAAAAAAGAATAGAAGAACATAGTTCTTAAAGAAAATCTGATTCCAGATTCTCAAAAAAATGATCTTGGTGATCGTTAATGGCCAAAACGCCATTAATAGAATTTTAACTTCTTTTCAAAAGATAAACAGAGAGTAAATCTCAGAAGGGCTCAGTGCCTTACATGTTTCACACGTGAGCGCTCAAAGAGAAAACTCAGCACCCTATGCCTTTCACACATGAGCGCTAAAAAAGAAGTGGAAAATACTGCCCCACGAGTTTTACACGTGAACGCTTAAAAACTCAGCGCATCGCGTGAAACGCACGTGAGCACTAAAAAACTCAGCGCCTTACGTGAAATGCACGTGAGCACTAAACAAAAGTGCTTAACACTATATGTATAGTCAAAAGACTAAGCGCTTAGCACTGCTGAATGAGAGAAAAAGCCCAGGACTGAGCCTAAATTGACTAAGTCTCTGAAATTTCTTTGCAGCCGACCCCATATGCTCTGTTAGTGGATCTTAATAAGATTTAATGATCCTTAAATATATTTCTAAGTTGATTTTAGTCTCATACAAGACTAACGTACCCTTAGTTAAAATAAATTGAGCCCATATGTTCATATATATATTTAAGTTGATCTTAATCTAAAACCAGATTAACGGTCCTTCAATAAAATAAAATATTTTTTGAACTGACGGAATATACAACCTAAGTTCAAATCCAAATCTAATATATATGGATTTGGACTAATCCGCGCATATGGGCGATGACATAAACTAGTCTCCGTATACAATCCACGGGAAACCAAAATAAACAAAAATACAGCACGGCATGATGTGAAATACTGGAGCAGGAAAAAGTTGTTATCGCAACGCGACAACGTAATTAATTGTAGGTGCTTGCGCCTGTAGGGAAGAGCGTCCCCACAATCAAAAACCCCTCAAAAATAAAGGGGAATCTGATGAAGTCTACTAAATCGGTCGCATCTATCCAAACCTCCGATAAACGGTGTCATAAATCAACTTTGTATTTTCGGAGAGATAGATGGATATGCCCAAATAGCATATGCCCCTAAATTCAAACTAGACGTCTTAACGTCTCAGTCCAGTTTTCGGTGGAAAACAGATTCTGGCATGCCCGGTGGGACATGTTCCTCTTTCCACTCCACATTTCGTGTGTCATGTTTCACGAGCAAAATTGTGGTTCGCTATATTCATGGTTGCCCTTGGATGCGGGATACTAAAACTTAGTGTTTCGCCTCTGTGCATAATCAATGACTTTCAACTGCATTTTCTTCAAAAGCAACTCTTACTCCACCCCAACTGGAGGAGTTGTAAGACCGGACGTGCCCCTCGTGCACGCGCAGCGAAAGCAGGAACGGACGGAAAACAAAAATTCCGCAGGAGCGTGATCGGCCGTACACCAAAAATCGTCCAAGCACTAGTTTCTAGCTAAATATAAATAGCATAAAGAAAAAGTTCAGAGGTTCTATAACCTTTGTAACGTGTCCGGCTGATCCCGAAAGACCCCGTTTAAATTTCGTGAGCTCCCGAACGCGTCTGCACGCCGACTGTATCGCCGTAAATGATCCGCGTTGAAAGCGGGCTGCCCGAGCTCCAACTCCATCACAGGGAGGAGAGACTTCCTTCAGAGGCTTGCTAGACGTGGAGGAAGACGATGCGAACAATGGGTACTCTATACTTTTAGCAAAATCTCACCATGGCAACACTTGCCATTTTCAAGAGAGCATGAGTTCTTCTTGTGTGAAGAAAAAGAAGATGATTAGAAAAATATGATGGCTTGTGTAAAAAATGAAATCATGTCTCATCTCATTTCCAACCATGGCATGTATATGACACATGCCCACTTCACCCACTCTCTCTCATGTGTGTGTCAACCCACAAGAGAGAGGGTGGGCCCCACCATTTCATTAAGTATAATAATATATATACAATAATATATATACATTAATATATATATATATATAAAGATATATATATAAATTTACATATATATATATATTTGTATATTTATTTATACATAATTTATAATGGTGGGAATTAATATATATATATATATAAATAAGTATTAGTACATGTATCCTATACATGTGCACATCATGTATCACATACACGAAATGCCATCAATATCTTCTCGGTATCATGTACCGTAGAGAGTATGTGTATCATATACACTATACTAGAAACCGCTTCATTAATACGGTTATTAAGTCAACACTTGACTTGGTATTCCAGCTTTAAAACCGGCTAGTATAACAGTCGTCCGATTGAACACGTATATCCAATATACATGTTTTATCGAACTCATGTATGTATCCCTATACGTACGTCACATCGCGTTTAGCCCGGGAAGGCACTTTCGTTGCGGGACTCTAAAGACCTGTCAATACGCTGGCAGTAGGTTATACAGGATCGTATCCGATTGAATCTGAAACACTTTTAGATTGTTAACCTACATGCTCGTCAGTTGCTCTAGCTGTACGTAACAGCTACCCAGGTATATGAGAGATAAAGGCGTGTCGACGACCGAACTCATCCGGACCCAACAAAGTCTATAAGTGACAGTCACCGTACAGTCCGGTCTCTTCGTCAAAGAGTATCACATATCGGGTCTGGGGAGTGGAATCTGTCAGACCCCCAATAACCCGATAAGTCGTGCTGACAGAGGACTCATAACCAAAGAGATACAACTGGTAACACTTACCACTTTATCTCTACTGCTGTTGCTACAGACTTCTGGCTATAGTCGTGTCCTGCACAATGCGATATCGACTCCCAATACGGAGAGTGACGAATTCCCTCGACCGCTCACTGCCTCCATATGCTTCGGGACTGTATCCAACTAAAACCTGTTTGCGCGACTCAGTAGAGCCGTGGTAGGGTAGTAATCTAAGTACAGTGGGAACACACATGAGACACTGTGGCGATTTCAGGTCTAGGGACTACCCTGTACTCATGTCACTGGAGAACTGCTATCTGACATTGGTATAATACCATCTAGGAGTTCTCGGCGAGTCCGTCCAGTATAACTCATCAAATGAGCACCTGTATACAATCATCAGTGTCAAACACCAATAGCTATGGGATCAGCCATTGCCCTATACAAGGTCATGAAACGTATACACTAGTCTAAACTAGAGTACCGATACCTAGTCTTGATACTCTTACGACTAGGGACATTTAAGGATGTGCTTATAAGCTACTAGGCCCCACTAGTATGATCTCTGTCATAATCATGGTAGTCAAGCAAAGATCCTATGGGCTTTATCTCATGTATTTGCGATACGTGATAACTAGTATCATGTATTCACATGACAGATAAAGACAAACCAGATAGCACACTATCATCTCGAGTAAGACTGTTCTTGGTATAGCCCCTCCTCGAATTCAGTAATTGCATTCTTGCAACTACGATAATTGCCTTGAGGGCACCTATATCCAACAATCTCCCACTTTCACTCAGTATCGCATAAACACATCTTATGTGCTACTGTATACCCAACTTTTGTACTAACAATTTTGCAAACTGTGTTCGAAAAACAGCCACGGTGAGTGGATCCGCTACGTTGTTTCTAATTGTATCTCTCTGAATCTCAACTTCACGGAGATCAACCATCTCCCGAAATGAGCGATACTTACCCTAGAATATTGTTTGGACAGCTGATGGGACCTAGTTCACAAATGAACATATTTATCCAAACAAATACTTAAGATGTATCCTCTGCTGATTCACAATCAGCATCTAGCGCCTTGATTACCCCAGTATCTTGCTTGGAACTCTTCGAATATACTGCTCCTCATAAGAGGGTAAACTAATGACTCACGACAGATACTCTGTCACCTTTGTCACTGCGGAAGCTGGAATCAGTAATTGCTTCCCGAAGGAGTATGTCATTACCATACACCATAGAACATCTCATATGTTCTTCACTTCTTCCTTTGTTTCTCCAGGATTGGACTAATATCATCTTACTACACCTAGTGTAAAAGCAATATCTGGTCCGGTATTTAACATCGCATGATTGACCTCACTGCCGAAGCATGTCGAATGTCATAAATGCGAGTCTCTCTCTTCATCAGTCTCGAAAGACATCATTTAGAGAGAGTAACCCCATTACCTGCGGGTATATTACCTCACTAGGAGCCTCCATTCTAAACCATTTTAGAATGGTGTCATTATACCTGAATTGGGATAATCCCAAAACCCTTATTAGATCTAAACTTATAGACCTAGTCACCAGAATCGATGATGTATATATAATCCATAAAGGAAAAACAGTGACAACTAATATTTGACCGAATCGTAGTATAAGAATATCATTTCCTCTCAAGAGTACGTTATCCACATCAGTATGCAGAATCTGACAATATCCAAAACTTTCTTATAAATACTAGGTTCATCTTTTATTTTGATGAAGTCAAACACTTTGACCGTTGCATCAAAACAGAGGATCAATCTCCGCTATGCCAGCTTTAGTCTATAAACATGCTTAAGCAACTTGCATACTATCCGCTGCTCCCACTGACTAAGACAATTCTCTAGTAGAGTTATATACACGTACAATTCTAAATCAAATTTAGAAAGACGTTATAATCATACTCATACCAGATATCACAGTCATGAAAACAACAATGGCAATTTTTATCCGCATGGACTTCAGTACAGACTTTGAAGTAGCAATATTATCACAATCCACATCGGGTATTTGATGAATATTGTATACTACAAGTTTATCCTTTATTAGGTTAATACTTTTACATTTACACTGATCTCGAAAGATTTGCTTGCTCCTTATGGGTTTTACCCCTTTCAGGAGTACACAACAAAGTCTATAATTTGTTGTAGTGCATGGAGTCCAACTTGGATAACTTGGCATCCAGCCATTAGTCGGAAGTCACCACTTCCTATGGCATGCTGATAAGTAGTAGGGTCATCATCATATGATGCAAGGCTCCTAGTCACCGTCTATGAGAAAACCTAAGTATCCCTCGGATGGCTGAGGTCACCTACTAGATCTGCGAAGTAGCTATGGTCTGTCAAGGTCAATTTGATCATTAGGTTTTACTAAACTTTCGGTAACTGTTTGTGGTTCTGGGATCACTTCCAGTTCTATCATACTCCCACTAATTTCTTTTGCAAGAAATTCCTTAACCAAGAAGATGGCGAGTCAAGAACAAAACATTTTTGAACTTGAAAATGGTAGAAGCTATCCGTTACGAAATCTTGGGATAACCCACAGATTTTTATTACCGAAACGCGCCTCGAGTTTATCCGGATTATGGTTTTAAACACATATCGGATAACCCCATATCTTAATAATTTTAAGACGAACACTATACTATATCACATATAGAAAAGAGACACTTGTTTAGGTAGAACCAGTATAAATTGATATGCATCTATTTCTAATGCATCCCTAAAATTGAAGAAGGCAACTCAACATTATTCATCCTGGAGCGTACCCACGGATGAGCAATCTGAGAGAGAATCATATTCTCAATAAGGAATACCTAGTACCAACCCCTTATCCGTATGGACATTGGACAATATACATCAATATGTATAAGTTCCTAGAGTTCACTAACTCATTTTCCGCGTGCTGTTAATTGAAAAACAATCTTTTGGTTAAATTAAACCAAAAGTTTGTTGTTCAGGTAAAACCTGATGATTTTCTTTAATAGCAACAATTGCTCTGAAAACCGACATTAAGGATAAAATCATCCATTCTCAATTCTTTGCTCCTTCTCAGCATCTGTAACGCCCTATAGATGTGGGATTCTAATACGGTATCTATATACCCCAGGAGTTAGAGTTTATTGAGAAATAGTTTCTCAAAACACAGACGCACGGGAAATCTGAAACATCAAAAATGTTTCAGTGGGGTTAGTCGGGTATTGTCAGTATTGCCTTTTTCATTGCCCAGGTTCATGACAGTAGTCGCAATTTCCTTTTTTCACTTCAACCCCTTTTGATGTCTCCATATCTTACCTTTCTGTATACCGAACTTATGCTAGTTGGTTTTCTCCTTTCCATTCCTTCAGCACCAGCTTCGGGATTGGAAGAAGACTATCCAATAAGAGTAACTGGTATACACTCCTTATATATAAGGAGATCTCGAGTTTGAGATAAGGTAGGAGACATAAACAAACGAACAATTCATCTAATCCAGAACCAGTGGCTATCCTCAGACTGAAACAGTTTCATCGAGTTCGTATCTAACTATACGATGGCCTTCCAAACAATATGGATCTTTGTACCGAATAAGAGGGTTCTGGAGTTAGCAAAAGGGAAAGTAAGATATGTGAGGACATATGTGACTATGTCGTGGATTAGGGAAATCTAGACATTCCAAAGCTGTCGATTGTAAAAAGGTCGGTCAATATTGTTGATGAGTCTTAGTTTAAGGTGAGTCCAGGGTCGCCGCCAGAGAGAGAGAGGAAACACTCAGCATGCACTCTAACCTAGATTAGATTGGTATATTTATTTAATCAGGATGGCTCCCACTGTTCTATCAAATTCTCCTTTAAACCCTTAAAGGAGAACTGGCTGGGATTTCGTAAAGAAAATCTCCCGGGAGTAATAATTACTCATAGTAGGAATCGGGATCCAAACTATCATGGAATGGTAACCTTGACACAGTCAACAAGTCACCTCACACTATAGAAGGTATGCAATCTCATTGCAAGTTTTAATACTCGAAACTCCCGATATTAGTTTTTACCCCTAGCGGCTTATGACCTTGACACAGTCAACAAACCATATGCTACTAGTCAAGTTCAACCTGTCATTTCGTGATTGATTTAGATCCACCCTCATAACCCTTGACACGGTAAACAAGGTTACACGACTGTCCCAACCTATTGCATCAATATGCAAACAGAAAGACATCACTTAGCTACCGTACACTACGTCTTGACACATTCAACAAACATAGTACGGATACTAAGTACTCTACTTCCTGAAATGACAGAGGGCTACGGCTGGTTTTGAAGAAAACCATCAACGTAATGATCTTGATCTCATCATAGGAACCGAGTAGTTTTGAATGTTTATAATCGTGTAGACCTTTGCTTAAGAGTGAACTCCCCATGAAGGGATCTAAACTCTTTTCCTCATCGAATGAGGTGCGGGATATTCCTAATCGAATAGCACGACGCAAAGCATAAGAATACGGCTACAAAAACAATTTTGATAACACACATTTTTGCCCAAGAGCAAACTCCCAGTGATGGGATCAAGGCTCTTTCCTTATCAAATGAGGTGCAGGACATTCTTAACCGAATGTCTCGATGCAAAGCAAAAGAATCGACTAAAATTTCCTTTTTATAAAAAAGTTAGTTCCTACAACGTATAGGTTTATTTTACTTTGTATTAATGCAATTAATACAATCCCATCATTTAGATATATCTAGCATTATCTTTCTCACACAAACATTACAGAAAAGCATGAAAAGGAAAAATATAATGCACATATACGCCATCCGCATTCCACGGGGCCACATCATGCACCGTTAGGTTACTTAACTAACGGCAGAGCGGGGGAAGGGCTAGCGCGGATGTAAAACGTATATAACATTAATACACACACACACACACACTATATATATATATATATATATATATATATATATATATATATCACATATATAAATATACCATCACACGCAAATAATCACATTACAACATGAGGAAAAACAACATCACAAAATTGGAATGGTCGGATCACCTAAGAATCCCGTATTTCGTTTGAGCCATAAACGAAGCACGAAATACCCCGGTCACGTGAATAGCCCGTGCGTAACCAAAAGTAGATCCCTATGAGTGCGGCAAGTCATTTGCTAACCCGAGAAACGAGACAACCCGACATCATCACCATGATAGGGTCACCCAGCACTTTCTCGAATCCGATGACAAGAGCACTCCTCCGTAGGTCTATCCTAACCCCTATAAGCACGGCAAGCAGCCTGCCAATCCTAGAATCGAGCGGCCCGGTCTCAGCTCCATGAGATGGCCATCCGCTGCAATCTAGAATCTGGCTACCAATGTGCTTCTCCGCGGGGTAATCCTAATAGCTTTATTAATACAACGGTAACATCGATCCCAACCTGATCGAGTACCGCCAAATAATAATACATGAAAACACAAAAAGATGGCCACATGTCGACCGCTCGCCCCGAATGAAAGAACATACATTTCGGCTACAACATGAATGAAATGAAACAGATAACATCGCAACATCCAATTACGCAGCTATTCATTTCGTGACAATCCAATCCACACCAAATAAACTTAATATAGAACATCACAGACTCACAAATAAATATTAACAAGTATGTATCATCGTATCAATTGAGTTAAACACTTTCACATCATGAAAACGGAAACGCTACGATGTTACAGTTTTGATCGATAACTTTCCAATACAATCCGAGATCAAATCTCAATACTAGGAAAATTAAACAATACTAAAAATCCTATTTCTACAAGTTTAAGCCCTCAGAGAAAATTGGGAGCATTCTGAAAAAAATGGACCGATGGAAAACCACCATGGCGGCCATTTTTGCACAACCCCACCAAATTTCACCCATGTCATTTTTACATCCAAAGTGACATTCTGCAATTGTTTAAAAAAAATTTAGAAGACTTTTGAAATTCAAATAGAGAAGGGGCTTAAACTAGGAAATCAGAATCGGAAAATTGTCTATCGAAACTAAAACGTCGCTTAAGCTATTCCTAGTGCTTGGTTGGCTCTGATACCACTGTAAGGTCGGGTGTGACCCGCGCGTGCGCACAGCAAAAGCGGGAACGGACGGAAAACAAAAATTCCGTAGGAGCGCGATCGGCCGTACGCCAAAAATCGTCCAAGCACTAGTTTCTAGCTAAATATAAAGAGCTTAAAGAAAAATTTTAGAGGTTTTACAACCTTTGTAGTGTGTCCAACTGATCCTGGAAGACCCCGTCTAAACTCTGTGAGCTCTTGAACACGTCTGCATGCCGACTGCCTTGTCGTAAATGATCCGCGTTGAGCTCCAACTCCATCACCGGATGGAGAGACTTCCTCCAGAGGCTTGCTAGGCATGGAGGAAGACAATGCGAATAATGGGTACTCTCTACTTTTAACAAAATCTCACCATGGCAACACTTGCCATTTTCAAGAGAGCATGAGTTCTTGTGTAAGGAAGATGAAGATGGTTAGAAAAATATGATGGCTTGTGTAAAAAATGAAATCATGTCTCATCTCATTTCCAACTATGTCATGTATATGACACATGCCCACTTCACCCACTCCCTCTCATATGTGTGTCAACCTAAAAGAGAGAGGGTGGGCCCTACTATTTAATTAAGTATAATAATATATATACAATAATATATATATATATAAAGATATATATACATTTACATATATATATTTATTTGTATATTTATTTATACATAATTTATAATGGTAGGAATTTATATATATATATATATATATATATATATATATATATATATATATATATATATATATTAAATAAGTATTAGTACATGTATCATATACACGTGCACATCATGTATCACATACACGAAATGCCATCAATATCTTCTCGGTATCATGTACCGTAGAGAGTGTGCGTATCATATACGCTATACTGGAAACCACTTCATTAATACAGTTATCAAGTCAACATTTGACTTGGTATTCCGGCTTTGAAACCGGCTAGTATAACAATCGTCCGATTGAACACATATATCCAATATACATGTTTTATCGAACTCATGTACGTATCCCTATACGTACGTCACATCGCGTTTTACCCGGGAAGGCATTTTCGTTGCGGGGCTCTAAAGACATGTCAATACGCTGGCAGTAGGTTATACAGGATCGTATCCGATTGAATTTGAAATACTTTCAGATTGTTAACCTACAAGCCGGTCAGTGGCACTAGCTGTACATAACGACTAACCAGATATGAGCAAGATAAAGGCAGGACGACGAGCGAACTCATCCGGACCCAATAAAGTCTATAATTGACAGTCACCGTACAGTCCGGTCTCTTCGTCAAAGAGTATCACATACCGGGTCTGGGGAGTGGAATCTGTCAGACCCCTAATAACCCGATAAATCGTGCCGACAGAGGACTTATAACCAAAGAAATACAACTAGCAACACTTAACAGTTTATCTCTACTGCCGTGGCCACGGACTTCTGGCTATAGTCGTGTCCTACACAATGTGATATCGACTCCCAATACCGGGAGTGACGAATTCCCCCAATTGCTTACTGCCTCCATGTGCTTCGGGACTGTACCCAACTAAAACATGTTTGCACGACTCAGTAGAGCCGTGGTAGGGTAGTAATCTAAGTACAGTGGGAACACACACGAGACACTGTGGCGATTTCAGGTCTAGGGACTACCCTGTACTCATGTCACCAGAGAACTGCTATCTGACATTGGTATAATACCATCTACGAGTTCTTGGCGAGTCCGTCCAGTGTAACTCATCAAATGAGCACCTGTATACAATCATCAGTGTTAAACACCAATAGCTATGGGATCATCTATCGCCCCATACAAGGTCATGAAACGTATACACTAGTCTAAACTAGAGTACCGATGCCCAGTCTCGATACTCCTACGACTAGGGACATTTAAGGATGTGCTTATAAGATACCAGGCCCCACTAGTATGATCTGTATCATAATCTTGGTAGTCAAGCAAAGATCCTATGGGCTTTATCTCATTTATTTGCGATACATGATAACTAGTATCATGCATTCACATGACAGATAAAGACAAACCAGATAGCACACTATCATCTCGAGTAAGACTGTTCTTAGTACATGCCCTCCTCGAATTCAGTAATTGCATTCTTGTAACTACGACAATTGCGTTGAGGGCACCTATATCCAACAGGAGTGGCGTACGGGCCCAATACGGCATCCATCTTCTCAATGCCGATAGGACATGTCACTTAGGCCACTACCGGGCTATTCTTCGTGACCATGCTCTCACCTATGAGCTTTGGCGTCACAACTCCCCAAGAAGAAGTTCCCTAAAAGTCGATCTTCGATCGGCTGGCTACTGAGATGGCTCTTATCAGCAAGCTATCCAACTCTTAAGTCTCAGTGTTCAATAGGTTGAAGAGAAACTCAAACGGGCTTATAAAGAAGCCTGTGATTTCATAAGGGGATGCCCTAAAACGGTAATCCCTCTCTGCTCATAGCATACGCGAGGCCAACAAAAGTGCTTCACTGATCAGTCGAAAATATTGCATTTTTAACACATCAATTTCCCTAGTATTTGCAATCATCTAAAGGTGTTCGGTATAAATATAGCACATATTACCAATTTGTCTGTAAAATACCAGATAACATGTGTTATACATTATAACCGGCATTTTGAGGGAAATTGAGTGTTTATTATTGCACGCATGATCTTTGTATATCGCAACACTTGTCTAGAGAATGTGTGCAGGAAATTTCAGGAAAAGAGCCGAAACCGTTAAAAGTGCTGGTAAAAATACGCCAAGTACAAGACTTATGATCTGGCAGTGAACAAGAAAGATTTATGAGATTCCACACATCAGAAAAGTGCCACAAGGCCAGCACAAAATCAGCACAGAAGTTCCATGCTCCAACACCTCCAAAAGGCCGCGGATCCGCGGCCGGAGGGGCCCATTGGCGGCGAATCCGCGGCCACGTAGGGATATTATCGGCAGGAGATTATTTCAGGTTTCTCCTTTCAGTGACCAAACTTCTTCAACATGCTTCGGTCTCCAGAAATCTCCAGAACCTTCTTCCTAACAGCCAAGCTTCTTGTACAAGCCAAACACCTCCAAGCTTCTCAAGCAAGCTAGCCAAATATAGAATGTTCTCCTCAACAACCAAGCTTATCAAAGAAGCTAGCTAACTACCTAAATCTAGAAGCTTCCTTCATAACTATCAAGCTTGAAGAAGAAGCTAAACCTAGCTTAGCTTCTAAAGGAAGCTAAACCTAATCAAGCATCTAGGGGAAGCTAAAGAGGAAGAAGGCTATAAAAGGATACCCAAGGGCTTCATTCTAAGGGTTCAACAATTTCCAAAACAAGTTGAGTGACACAACTTGTAACCCTAACACAAATACAATCCAAAGACAATTCAAGATCTCCGAGTACCAATTCAAGCAAGAAGCCATCAAGCCTTTTTGGAGCGAAGCCGATCTTCATCTGAGCAAGTGGTCCAAGACGATCCGCGACTCACGAAGACGATGCGAAGCTTAATTCGACGATCTAGTTCTCTCCTCAATTCTTGTAGTCTTTGAGCGAAGTGTAACGAATTGTTGAATAATAAAAGGTGAAGATCTTTAATCTTGCTTTCTTTATATTCTTGCATTGTAGAGTTTCTTGATCTTTGATTCATTTAATTTCATGATGTTTGAGTGAAAACTCCGCTCGTGGAGGAATCGAGAAAATTGATAGTTGACGATGATCAATTCTTGTACGATTCTTAAGTCCTATGAGTTTTGTAAACTCTAGTAAATTGAATCATCGACAACCTAGTTTCGAGCAAGATGCTTTCTTGATTGTTTTCGCTCTTAACTAGATATCAACGATCGATGATTGAATTTCCTAGAGGCTATAATTTGAATGAAAATCAACGAAAGGACAAGGGATAGATGATGAAACCCTAGTTTCCGCAAGAGATCCCTAATTCTCGTTGATCATATCATCGATCTAGCAACAAATCATCAATGGATAAGAATATGTAATCACAAGTCTTCATCCTCACTATCGATTCGATCGATTCCTACGAGCCTCTTTACAAATCTTGATAACTAATTCAATTTGGACAATTCTTGATTCTCTATTCTTGATCTTTAGTATTTCTTGATAATTAGATCTAGTTCTTTAAAATTCTTGAAACTAAATTTCAAATTTCTTGAATCATTTTCTTTTTTTCTTTAATTTTCGACTTAACTAAAACAAATACGAGCAAATCACACTTTCCCTGTGGATGATCTGCACTCGCTAACGAACCTACAATTGACACCATTATTGATTGCGGTTACAAATTTCTTTGGTTGTGAAACATCATTTCTTATATACACACCGAGATTTAATGATCAATCAAATGGCGCCGTTGCCGGGGATGTGTGCTATTTTGTTCGTTTTTGTTATTTGAGTTGAAAAATTATTATTCCATCAGAATTTTTTAAGATCAAAATCGCATCAAGTGCTTAACGATTAGTTGTGAATTTTTTGCGAGGGAATCTGGAACCTGTGGAGCGAGAGGAAAAACTTTCAGAGCATCTCAGATAGCTCAGTGAGGGAACATGAACAGTTCCTGAAAGTTTTGTGCAGGGATCTCGTCATCAGACCGCTGAACCGCGGCCGTAGAGCACATCTTGCGGTAGAACCGCGGCATTCCTAGGGCTTCGCTGCGCTAAAATTTTTAGGTGAATTTCTGACTTTCTTATCTCCTCTCTTCTCTGCTCCATTAACCAATTTCTGCAGGATTCTTTGCAAAAATTGGCAGCGCCGCAAAAAGAAAAATTGTTGCATGTTTTGATCTTGGTTGTTTGCATATTTTAATACGGAAATTAAGGGGCGCGACCAAATTCAGATTAGGTGGGGAGTTCATTACCCTTCCTAAGCCCCAAAAATCATAAACTTGCATCCGCATTACCCTCATTAACTAAAAAATATCTAGACAAGACTCTAAGGACCGTCGCGCTCATTTAGGACAGAAGGAGGTCATGGGTAATCTATTGCTTATCCACGTTTCTTTTGTGGTGTCTAAGGCAAGTGTGTCTAAGACAAGTGGTTACTTAATTAGGCCCACTACTTACGTAGTGGAGAACCGCCCACTTACCTGGCACTTACCTGGCCACAGAAGGGACAAAGAAGTAGTAGAGGATTTATCTTGCGACTTGTCTTCTGGAAGTCTAGGAGCGGTCTAGTGACTTGACCTAGGTGACCATTAGATCTAGGGTGGTGTGTGCATTTTTTGTGATTTGATTTTTCAAAACCCGTATTTTTCAAAACAAACACCAACCAAATTTCCCCCTAATTATCACAACGCTGCCATTTGTGCTAAACCCTTTAGTGCAAGCTCGGCTAGACACGGGATTCTAGTGCCCCTCTTGTCCGCGTTTCCCCCATCGACCCCAAAATCAGTATTTCTACATTTTCTTTCCTACCACCCACCACGACCGCGATGGACGGATTTCCATCAAACTTTTACACCACTCTGCCACCGTCCGCAGGTGCGCAGAATCCTCCACGCATTTCTCTCTAAGAGAGATGCTATCCTACACGTGTTCCCCTTCCCACCTGTCTTTCTATACCACCTGCCAACAGGGAAAATTTTGAAATCAATCCCCAATTTATCAAACTGTTACCCAAATTTCACGGTCTTGATTCTGAAGACGCATACGTTTTTATCTCCAAATTTGAAAATGTATGCGCAATGATTGGAACGTCACAACTGTCTTTGGATGCTCTGCGTTTACGTTTTCTCCCAATCACGTTGTGCGATTTAGCTGAGAAGTGGCTTTATAATACAACCGCACATTCTATTTCAAAATGGGATGAATTTGTTGCAGCATTCCTTAAGAAATTTTATCCCAATCACAAGACTAGCCGTGTTCGGAGCGAAATCTTCAAATTCACCCAACTTCCCAATGAACCATTCTGGAAATGCTTTGAACGGTTCAAGGATCTTCTTTTACAATGCCCTCATCACGGAATCCCCAGATGGGATTTGTGTCGAGTTATCTATGAGAGTATTGATCTCACGACTAAACAGATGCTTGAAACTATGTGTTATTGTCAATTCCTATCTAAAGATGATGGTGAAGCTTGGAAATACCTAGAAAATTTAGCTCAAAACACATTACAATGGGAAAGTTTTAGACCACCATCACCTAGGGAAGATATCAATCAGCTCGATGTTTCCGTCACAATGAGAGCCGGAATGGCCACAATGCAAAGGAAACTCGATTCTCTAGAAAACAAGTTCTCCTCGGCCTCCCTAAACCAATACACACTTCCTAAAACCATGTGTTGCTGCTGTTCAAATCCATCACATTTGACGGAAGAATGTCATTTGAATTCTCCGTTTCAAGGTCATGAGCATATCAATGCTGCTTTCCAACAAAGATCTAGAAACGATCCGTTTTCTTCCACTTATAATCAGGGTTAGAGAAATCACCCTAACTGTGCTTGGAACCAATCACAAACTCAAAACACGGTTCCAAATCAAAACAACTTTCAAAGGGCTCCTCCACCACTACAGCAACCACTTCAATTGAGTCAGCACCCCTACCAATCACAAAACTTTCAAAATCCGGCCAACACTTCTGCACCATATGAAAATTCTTTGCAAATGGCCGGTACTGATAATTCATCTGCATTCGAACGAACCTTGGACACTTTCATGAAACAATCCATCCAAGGGACGGCAAATATTCAATCTTCCTTCGATAATATGATGAAGATCATTGTCTCTCAAAATGAAAATATTAAATCGATGGAAGCACAGATTGCATGAATAAATGCCGAATTGAGTGCTAGAGAGAAAGGGAAACTTCCAGCTCAACCTTTACCAAATCCTGGCTATTCACATCATGTGAACGATATCACCACGTTGAGATCTGGAAGAGTGCTTGACAATCATGTTGGTGAGGAGATTGATAACAATAAAGAATCAATCGATGATACCCAGGCTGAGACTTTTCCTTCCACTTCTACTTCTAATTCTAACCCCAGTTCGTCTACCCCACCATTTTCTTCCGAGCCTATTCTCCGTTTTCCCCAAGGCTTGACACCTCAGCAAACCTCTTCTAGTCCACCGAAGACGATCCCTACTCCTATTCTTAGATCGCTCCTACCCACACGATCTTCTCCAATGTTGGACCCCGACCTTATTGCTCAAGCTCCTTACCCGAATCGGTTAAGGGGAAACACACCAAGTCGGCAAATGGAGAAGATCACGGAAATCTTTAAACAGGTTAACATCAACAACCCTCTTCTAGATGCTATCCAACAAGTCCCGGCTTATGCGAAAGTTCTCAAAGACTTGTGCACTAGAAAGAGGAAGACTCAAGTGCCAAACAAGGTATTCATGTCAAAAACTGTAGACACAACTTTCCCCAACAATTGCCTAGAAAACGTAAGAATCCTGGCTATCCAACTATTTCTATTTCTATTGGGGATAAACACATTAACCATGCTCTACTTGACCTTGGCGCAAGTGTTAACCTGCTTCCTTTCTCGGTTTATGTGCAGTTAGGGATCGGAGAGTTGAAACAAGCCCACTGCACTCTCCAGATGGCCGACCGATCAATCACCAAACCTAGGGGTGAACTAGAGGATGTGTTGATAAAAATCGGGGAATTTGTATTCCCTGTGGACTTCATTGTTCTCGATACACAGCCTATAGCGAACCCACGAAACCAAATTCCGGTGATTCTAGGTCTTTCCTTTTTGGCTACTTCCAACGCTGTAATCAACTGTAGAAATGGCTCTATGAACCTATCTTTCGGGAATAGGTTAATTGAGATCAACATTTACAAGTTGGGAAGGCAACCCTCCGATTCTCATGCTCGAGTCTGTTCTGTCGAATTAATGGATGTCGACAGCAGCAAAATTGATCAACCTCATGATACTGATCTTGACTCTTTTCATATGTTGTTGTTTGACCCAACTATGTATCATACACATACGGACTCTTCCACCGAGTTGTCCGGGTCAACAACTAACACTGATTATGAACCGTTTTTGGAGTCTGAAGATCACCCCGCGCTTTTTGCTGACATTATTCTTCGGGGTATTGACGAGACTTTTGAGGAAATCTTCGCTGATGAACTCGCATTTTTGAAAAACACGGGTGTTGAGATGAATCATCTCTCAAACAATGAAATTGAACCTCCACCCCTTCTTCTGGACTATAAAGAGGATGCGACTAATCCATCACAATCACTGAGTCGTTTCTCCAAAATGAGACGCAAACACATTCTATTCCACCACTTATCTTTTCCTCACTTCTTTCTGGCTCCTTATAACACGTTCTTCCACCGACCATTGTACTACACTGATAAAATCTTCGAATGGTTAGTGTTGATCTTCGGTCTTTGCAAAGCTTGGTATCGACCAATAAATTTGACCCCCTATGGTGATTTTCAAAGCTTAACATGGTTTAAATCAAGTTTGGGGGGGTATAATCTGGCTCCTGAAAAAAAAATTACTCAAAAATTGTGAGCCAAAAATAAGTTTGGGGGAGGATTTTCACGATCATATTTATTGTCCCCATTAATAAATTTTCTCTAAAGCTTACAGGTTTTTTGAGATCTAGCAGAAGGCAACAGTGAGGACACTGTTGAAAACATGTTTGGGGGAGGTATGTGCTTATTTGCGCATCATTTGCATCATACTTTGCATAAGCACAAAACATATAAAAAATATAATAAAAAAATATATAATTTTTTTTTGTACATAACTAAGATAATAAAAGATTAGATAGTGAAAAATTACATCCAAAATATTAGAAAAATTTAAGAAAACCTAGAAAATTAGAAGTTTTCTTAAACGAACTAGTAATAAGTAGTTATGAGCCGTTGTCCCAAGGGTTAGTAAGATGAAGGAAGTCACTAATCTGAGGATAAAAATAAGTCTGAAAAATAGTTTTTATTCTGGAAGCCAAACATTTGAACGTTGATACCCTACTATTCGCACTTACACACGTCTTGAAACTCGGGACAGTAGAGGATACCTTGAAATGCTCTTGTCTAAAAGCCAAAGTATGAAGGATATAACAAATGAAGAAAATATAAAATGGTGTTAAGAAAAAAAATGAACACTGGTTTTGTTATCGCCAAGGCAACAATAAAAAAATATAGCGAGGGTGCTTCATCACCTAGTGGCTTAGACCAACTGGTCTGGGAGTCACTGCTAAGCCTTAGGTGGTGCAAGACGAGGAAAATACTAATACACCTAATAAGCAAGCACGTGAGTAATCGGTCGGTTAGTACCTCAAGAAGTATTAACGGTCGCATGAAAAATGTGTGAGCAAATCCATCTAAATATTCATCAAATTAAAAAGTACTGAGGCAGATGGACAAGAGTATGATAGCTTGAATTGAATTCTCCGGGTGTAGGGATGTTCTTTACACACACATAGGGTTATATGATCGATGTTTGGAAGAAAGATAGGAATGAAGAATAAAGACGATGTTTTATTGAGAGATGATGTGATTTCTAATATCTTTTCATGACTATTAAGATAGGGCTCATGACAACCGAAAAGCTAGTATAGTTGAAAACCCTAATTTTCAAAGTCTTTCTTTTATAATTATTATCTTTATATGTAACTTTCATGGTCTTCCTTTTATTATTGGATTTTATGGGTGCAATCCGCTGAAAACCCTCAGGAGACAACACTCCTCCTACTAAGGACACCTAGAGATTTAAAGGCTTGTTACACGTGCTCAGTGCAATCGTGTTGCCTACGAAAGTGTGCTAGTTAGTTTTTCTTTTTCTTATATTTTCTCCTTCTCTTTTTAATAAAACAAGTTTGCTCGAGACGACCAAAATAAGTTGTTCGGTATAAATAATGCATTTTTAACACATCAATTTCCCTACTATTTGCAATTATCTAAAGGTGTTCGGTATAAATATAGCACATATTAGCAATTTGTCTGTAAAATACCAAATAACATGTGTTATACATTATAACCGGCATTTTGAGGGAAATTGAGTGTTTATTATTGCACGCATGATCTTTGTATATCGCAACACTTGTCTCGAGAATGTGTGTAGGAAATTCCAGGAAAAGAGCCGAAACCGGTAAAAGTGCTGATAAAAATACGCCAAGTCCAAAACTTGTGATCTGGCAGTGAACAAGAAAGATTTATGAGATTCCACACATCAGAAAAGTTCCACAAGGCCAGCACAAAATCAGCACAGAAGTTCCATGCTCCAACACCTCCAAAGGGCCGTGAATCCGCGGCCGGAGGGGCCTATTGGCGATGGATCCGCGGCCACGTGGGGACATTATCGGCAGGAGATTATTTCAGGTTTCTCCTTTCAGTGACCAAACTTCTTCAACATACTTCGGTCTCCAGAAATCTCCAGAACCTTCTTCCTAACAGCCAAGCTTCTTGTACAAGCCAAACACCTCCAAGCTTCTCAAGCAAGCTAGCCAAATCTTGAATGTTCTCCTCAACAACCAAGCTTATCAAAGAAGCTAGCTAACTACCTAAATCTAGAAGCTTCCTTCATAACTACCAAGCTTGAAGGAGAAGCTAAACCTAGCTTAGCTTCTAAAGGAAGCTAAACCTAATCAAGCATCTAGGGGAAGCTAAAGAGGAAGAAGGCTATAAAAAGATACCCAAGGGCTTCATTCTAAGGGTTCAACAATTTCCAAAACAAGTTGAGTGACACAACTTGTAACCCAAACCCAAATACAATCCAAAGCCAATTCAAGATCTCCGAGTACCAATTCAAGCAAGAAGCCATCAAGCCTTTTTGGAGCGAAGCCGATCTTCATCCGAGCAAGTGGTTTAAGACGATCCGCGACTCACGAAGACGATGCGAAGCTCAATTCGACGATCTAGTTCTCTCCTCAATTCTTGTAGTCTTTGAGCGAAATGTAACGAATTGTTGAATAATAAAAGGTGAAGATCTTTAATCTTGCTTTCTTTACATTCTTGCATTGTGGAGTTTCTTGATCTTTGATTCATTTAATTTCATGACGTTTGAGTGAAAACTACGCTTGTGGAGGAATCGAGAAAATTGATAGTGGACGATGATTAAATTCTTGTACGATTCTTAAGTCGTATGAGTTTTGTAAACTCTAGTAAATTGAATCATCGATAACCTAGTTTCGAGTGAGATGCTTTCTTGATTGTTTTCGCTCTTAACTAGAGATCAACGATCGATGATTGAATTTGAATGAAAATCAACGAAAGGACAAGAGATAGATGAGAAACCCTAGTTTCCGCAAGAGATCCTTAATTCTCGTTGATCATCATCGATCTAGCAACAAATCATCAATGGATAAGAATACGTAATCACAAGTCTTCATCCTCACTATCGATTCGATCAATTCCTACGAGCCTCTCTACAAATCTTAATAACTAATTCAATTTGGACAATTCTTGATTCTCTATTCTTGATCTTTAGTATTTCTTGATAATTAGATCTAGTTCTTTAAAATTCTTGAAACTAAATTTCAAATTTCTTGAATCATTTTCTTTTCTTATTTAATTTTAGACTCAACTAAAACAAATACGAGCAAATCACACTTTCCCTGTGGACGATCCGCACTCGCTAACGAACCTACAATTGACACCGTTATTGATTGCGGTTACAAATTTCTTTGGTTGTGAAACATCATTTCTTATA
The DNA here is from genome assembly GCA_030015575.1 of Agapanthus africanus. Taxonomy (NCBI): domain Eukaryota; kingdom Viridiplantae; phylum Streptophyta; class Magnoliopsida; order Asparagales; family Amaryllidaceae; genus Agapanthus; species Agapanthus africanus. The sequence goes on from JASDDO010000022.1 coordinate 62,329,133, forward strand.
TACACACCGAGATTTAATGATCAATCATTCACCACCAAGACGGTCGGTCTTCAACGGATTGGACAACTTTGCTTCAGCTCTTCCAAGAGCATCCGTCTTCAAGAGGATGACACCAAGCGAAGCTCCCCTGCAACGCTGGGGGCATGATGAAGACGTCTCCAAAACTGAGGCAATTCCTGCTATACGACATACTCAACGTCGCCACTGGAAGAATGATGTTCCTCCTCGAATTCCAACTCCAAGATCCATCAATTTCATGCACACAACTCATACATGCGGTGTGCATTTATTGATGGGGACACTTTGTTGGGGTCAAAAATTACACCCCGAATGACCAAGTCAAAATCAAAGTCAACCCCAAGCTAAGCGGGCCCAAGCCCAGGTCAAGAGGGCCCATACCCAAGTCGAGCCCCGCGGCCAGCCTCTCCCATGCCAAAATGAAATCATGTAATAAATAATTTTGATGTAATTTTTTATGCATGAATGTAAGAAAAATGGGCATAAAGCCAAATTTTTGTAAAGCCCATGGCTTATGTGTAAAAGAAATGAGCACATGAGGCATGGGATGGGCAAAAATGCCATTTTGTAAAGCCCAAGGGGCTATATGCAAATTTGTAAGCCTATAAAAGGCAACATGATGATGAAATAAAAAATAAACTTCGCATTCTATCAAATTCTAGGGTTTTTGTGTCTCCTTCTCCTTCCTCAAGGTTCTAAACCTTCTTCTCCTTTTCTGAATTAAATCAAGAGTTTTATTCCTCCTTTTACCAAAAAAAATAGTTTTTCACCACAAAACCCACAAAGGGGAGCTCAGATCTCCCATCAGATCTCTAAAAGGGAATATTTTTAAGTCTCACCCTCTTTTCCCCAGATCCAGCCAACAGAGAGAAAGAAAAAGGAGATCCATCTCCAAAAAATCCCATTTTGGGAAGATCTAAGCCTCAAAAGAAGAGCCAAGGCTATACAAGAGAAGAAGGGGGTCCCCTTCAATCTTTTACAAAGATTTCGGGGAGTTTAACTCCATTCAAGATCTGTTGGAGTTTAACTCCATAACTTAATCTCTTTTCAGGAGTTTAACTCCAGAAGTCAAATCGTGAGCACAGTTTGCAGTGCAGGGATCAAGTCCCTTTTCCTGCTGACGCCCAGCGCCCGCGTGCCAAGCACGTGGGGCGCTGGCGCCTAGGGCCTGCATGCCAGGTACGTGAAACGCTGGCACCCAGCGCTCGCGTGCTAGGCATATAAGGCGCTGGCTCCCACGCATCCTTTGGACGCTATTCTTCCCTTTTTTTTTATATACACACACACTCCACAACACTATCCCCGTTAGAAAAAATTTCTACCGGGGCGCTGTCCCGCACCCCGTAAGGGGGCTGCTAGCCCCCTTGACCCCCAGCCCGATATCCGGGTAGCGGGACCCCCGTAAACTCTGCGAGGCTCCCGATATTTCCAAAACCCTTTAAGACGCACATATGCACACTGCATATTGAGTTCGCATGATCAGTTTGACACATCAATCGAAAGTTCTCTCGCTCCAAAGGCGAGGGGTACTTAACGGCAGCTTAGTCCGCGGCTGCCAGAGATTCGGATCCCCACAATCAATAAACCCTTGCCTACTCTGGGCAGGGGGAATCTGTAGTACGCCTGACAAGCGCGCGCATATTCCCATCACAATAGGGTGACGAAAAACACCCTACATCGACGAAGCTACAGCCGTGGGAATGTTCATAGCCACCCTTGACCCAAATTCAAAAGCATTCCCATATATGGATCTCTTCAAGCCGACAACCTTCTAAGAGCTCATAAATAAAATGGCTCGGTTGGATCAGATGGGTCAAAACTCTTCCTCTTCCGATGAAGATATATGAAAAGCGGAGGCAAGGTGGCGTTTGTAGCCAACGCTCAACAAAAAATGAGCAGCTTTGAAGCATCCTGTCACCAAAATAGGGACAGCGCGAGTCCCACCCTTGGGAAAAGATTGGGACCGAATTGTACGCATGGGGCATCTTGCTCACTGACGAAGGAATCTCTGCGGAGAAGGTCATTTCTTCAAATAACAGAAAAGGAAATTAAGAGACCTACAAACGGGTCCTACAATCAAGTGGAATAGCTCGCTTGAACCAAAACCATGAAAGGGATGTGAAATCTATGTCCCCTTCGAATCATATGATGAGGGGAAAATCCCCCAAGTCAAGTTCACTCTTCCAAGAAAGATGAAGACTCAACGGAAGGAATGACGTGATATCTCGTTCCTTCATATATGATGAAGATGCTCCGTCAGCATCAGAAAGCGACATTGATGAGCACGGGGCAAGTGCCGTGTAAAATGCCCGGTAATTCCCGCAAAACAACTCGATTGGTATGATGATAAATGAAACAGTACAAAAGAGTGAAAATAGTCAGAGGTGTGAAGTGCCCATACAAATAAAGGACAGGCAGCAGCGCTTCGGCAAGCAAGTGTTGGAAGGAATGAGTTGTGCAACTCCCCGACCAAATGATAAATAATGGACTAGAAGGTCCCTAAACTAGAATTTCACCCTAAACACGGTGATAATGGACCGGAACGTCCCCAAACTAGCATTTCTCCCCAAATACAGCGATTGTTTACCCCAATCAGAGCAAAGCTCTGTTCAAATTCCAAGACGGGAAACGAAGCAACGCTTCTGTTTCCCCCAATCAGAGCAAACCTCTGCTGTTAAAATTAAAGTTAAAATAAATGAAGCAACGCTTCAGATTCCTTGCGCTGCGCGCAACGCGCCACGTGTCAAAATCAGACACGCCAGCGCAGGGAGCGCGGCGCCCAGGGCAGCGCACCCAATCAGAGCAAGGCTCTGTTTAAAATTCAAATTTTAATAAAGGAAGCAACGCTTCAGCTGACTTGCGCTCTGCGCTGTGCAACACGTGTCAGCGCAGTTGCGCTAGAGCGATTGCGCTGCGCGACACGTGTCAGCGCAGTTGCGCTGCGCGACACGTGTCAAGCGCAGGTGCGCTTGCGCCAACTGTGCCAGCACTAAAACAGAATTAAAATTCTGAAAAGATCTTTCTAATCTTATTAAAACAATAAGATTCTCTTCTGTAAAACAGAAACCCTTGGATCAAACATCCAACGGTAGGGAAAAATCCCTAAATCACTTAGAGAAAGATCTCCTTAACTGATTTAACAAATCAATTGGCACTATAAAAAGGCCCCTAGACTCCAAGTCAAAAACACACAGAAAAACACACAGAGATATTCAGAACTCCTCTAAAAAAATTTGAGAAGAGCTCAGAGAAAAGGAAAAAAGGTAAAACCCTTTGAGAAAAAAGAAGAACTTCTTCTAAAAAAAAGATCAATGATCTAAGAACAAGATCAAAGATCTTCAATAAAATAATAATAATATTAAAAAAAAGAAGTAATTTACTTCTGAATAAAGGCATTGCCTTTTTATGAACCAATGGTTCTTGAAAATTTGAGGTAAAACCCCTCTGGAAAAAGAAACATAAACTTGTTTTCTTTAATCCAAATTTTAAACAGTGCCTTGCACTTTTGAGTTTGCACTGTTGCGCTCCTTGGATTGTCGCAAGCCGCCAGGGAGCGCCACGTGTCAGCCCCAGAACAAACTGCGCTATGCGCTTCCAAAACAGAGCACCGCTCTCTTAAATTGGCGCACTGCACCAGAGCGCGCCACGTGTCAGCAGCGCAATAGCGCAGCGCACTGCGCTTGTGCTCACCAGAGCGTGACACGTGTCACCTCCACATGCGCTTGCGCCTTGCGCTTCTCAATTTGCGCTTTGCGCTCATCAATTGACGCAAAGCGCCTAACAGACCACGTGGCACACTGTCAGAAGAGCAAATGCTCTGCATTATTCAAAAAGGGGCAGGGCCCAATTAAGAGGCCCAATGGACCAAAACAAATGCTCTGCATTATAAAAAAAAAGGGACAAAGCCCAATTAAAAAGGCCTAACAGGCCAGAATAAAATGCAGTGCATTATTAATAAAGGGCAGAGCCCAAGCAAAGGCCTAATAGGCTAATGATAAATAAAATGTTGAACATTTTCAACTGGACTTAGCCCAATTCTGGCCGTAAGACCTCAAATTAAATTGAAACAGAACACGACGGCTCTCTCAAATCAATTTACATCCGGTTCAAGGGTACATCTCTGAACTCCTCTGACATTTGTCGTTATAATCCTTCAACGTCGTCAGAGAGGTGACGGGTCCCGACAACCACACATTGCTACGGACTTAAGCGTCATTAAATCAATTCATGGAATTAAGCGTCCTTAAACCAATCTATGGACTTAAGCGTCCTTAAACCAACTCATGGACTTAAGCGTCCTTAAACCAATGGACCACCATGTCCCTAAACTGGCAATAGACCACTACGTCCCTAAACTGGAACAATAAAGCCCCTAAATGCTCTTTTTTCGGATCTAAACGATCCCGTTTAAGTTGATCTTAGCCTCAAATATGGCTAATGTATCCTTAAACCTTTCAAACAGACTTTAGTCCCAAACTGGACTATAAATCCCCTAACCAACTCTGGTTCAAGGGTACATCTCTGAACTCCTATGACATCTGTCGTTGTAATCCTTCAACGTCGTCGGAAAGGTGACGGGTCCCGACGGCCATACATGCAATGGACCACTATGTCCCTAAACTGGAACAATAGAGCCCAAATGCTCTTTTGTTGGATCTAAACGATCCTGTTAAGTTGATCTTAGTCTCAAAACTGGACTAACGTATCCTTAACAAACGTTTAAGTTGATCTTAGCCTCAAATACGGCTAACGTATCCTTAAACCAAAACCCCAAACCCAAATATAAGAAAATACGGATTTGGACTAATCCACGTCCTACGGGCGACGACATAAATTAGTCTCCGTATACAATCCAGGGCAACCACAAACAAAACAAACACCCACGACACGAAGTGAAATTCTGGAGAAGGAGAAAGTTGTTACCGCGATGCGGTAGCGTAATTAACTGCAGGGGCTTGCGCCTGCAGGGAAGAGCGTCCCCACAATCAAAAACCCCTCAAACGAGGGGGAATCTGATGAAGTCTGCTACATCGGCCGCATCCGTCTAAACCTCCGATACACGGTGCCATAAATCAACTTGGCATCTTCGGAGAGGTGGACGGATAAAACCAAATAGCATCTGCACCGAATCTCAGGCAAGACGTCTTCACGTCACGTCGTCTTTCGGAGGGGGACAGATTCTGGCACGCCCGGTGGGACCTCTTCCTCTTTCCACTCCACACTTCGTGTGTCATGTTCGTGAACAAATCGCGGTTTGCTGTGGTTGCCTATGGATTCAAGGTACTTAAATTTGGTGTCTTTCTCCGTGCAGAAAACAGAAGATCAATGGCTTCAAACTGCACTACCTGCAACTGCAACTCTCGCTCCGTCCCTGCTGGAGGAGTGACTTACGGGCCCCAAGCGGACTCTCTTTTCAAGATACCAGTGGAGCAAGTGACTCAAGCCACTACTGGACTGTTCTTCGGGACCATGCTCCCACCGATGAGCTTCAATGCCCCAAAGGCGTCGCAAGAAGTTCCAAAGAAGTCGGTCTTTGATCGGCTTACCACTGCCGCGGCCCCTCTTAACGGGTCGCCCAACTTCAATGCCTCAGTTTTCAACAGACTGGGCCAGAACGTCTACACGCCCGCGATACCCAAAGTTGACATCCCAAATCGGATAGCCATCCCGGCTCAAGCGGACGAAATCATTGGAAAGGCTTCTCCTTCCAAGAAGTCAGTTTTTACAAGGATGGTCATTCCGGTTTTTGCTCCAGGAGAGGTCCTCAAAGCTGCTTCCTCTGCCCAGAGGTCTGTCTTTGACAGATTAGACATTGCTTCTCAACGGGTGTCAGTCTTCGACAGGCTAGCACCAATAACAGTCTCTCCTCAAAGCAGGGGGCGTGATGAAGTCACCATTATAGCTGAAACAACTCCATCCGCACGACACGCTCGACGTCGTCACTGGCGCCGAGTGAGGAAGGCTAGGGGCAACTCCCCCTCTGGGATAACTCCGCCAGCTCCGATGGTGGGGATCGATACTGCTGTTCCAACCGAGAACAGCTTTGAACTGCTCAACAAGGTGCGCAGAAACTCTTCTACTGTAGTGCTGAAGAGAACTCCTTCACTTGTGAAGAATGTTACAGAGAAGAAGCCGGAGCAACCTCCTCAACGGCTATCCTCTGAAATTTACAAAGTTTGGCGACGTGTCCACGAGTCAGTGATCGATCAAGACTATCTCCGCCGACAGAAAAAGATGAAGGTTCAGCAGGAGAAGGACTACTCAAAACCACAAAAAGTGACATCTGGCTGGGTGCCCGCTGCAACGGCTCCCTCAACGTCAATCACTCAAAAGAAAAGGAGGCCGCACAAAGCCCCTGTGAACATGGCGAACCGAAAAAGCGCAGAACACAAATGCCCCAAGACTGGGGGCATGGTGGTGCACACTGTTTATATGGCTTCCGGAAAGGAGGAAGGCCGTGTTTCGACGAGTCACCGACCGCTCACCCGATCCGTGACAAAAGCCCAGGAGCAGCAACAGAAGCTTCAGGAAATGATGACTGCAATGGCTGCACTTACCGGGCCAAAAGAAAGCCCAGAGGCATCATCAGAGCAGCGTCACGAGCGAGAAACCGATGCTGACTTCTTACGTAGAGTCCTCGAAAAGAAGGACAGAGAAGCCCCAGAGCAGGCGGCTAACATAAAACAAATGGCGCTCCTCTTCCAAGATATGGTAGGGATGATGTTACAGCCGGACCCTCCAGCTGATGACCCTCCAATCATTGTTGAAGACGATAGAAGGGAGACATCTAATCATCCTCCGGCTCTTTCAGCAGCCAAGGAAGAAACCATTTCCAAAGCTGCACTAGACGACTATATAGCTCAGTAGATACGAGTTCATCATGCGAATGAAGCGGCTGGGCAAATTGTTAGAACCGGACGACCCTATCCAAGCTGGTATGACCAAATCAGTTACCCGCCGGGATATACGATCCCTAAGTTCCACGTATATAAAGGGACAGGGAATCCACATCAGCATGTCGCTCAATTTAGGGCCTTATGCGGCAACACTGGAGGCGATGACAAACTGTTGCTTCGCCAATTCGTCGACAGCTTAGCAGAAACGGCATTTGAATGGTTTTCGGAGCTACCTAACGACTCTGTCAAAACATTTGCGGAGATGGAGCTACTGTTCACACAAAGATTCGCGAGTGCTAGTGAACTCACCCCGATAACAGCACTGATCAACGCCAGGATAAGGCCAGTCCAAACGTGGGTGCAATACGCAATACGATGGTGGAATCTGTGGTCGAAATGCGAACAGCGGATCGAAGAAGCACCTACGGTAGGCATGTTCGTGGGCACTCTTGATCCGCAAGTGACCATCTCGCAGTTCATGACGTTATTCAAGTCAATTACTTTCCAGGCCTTGATCGACAAGTTCGCCCAAATGGATCAGATGAGACATAAACCGTCTCCTCCAAAGCCAGACTCTCGAAATGAGAAGGGGAAAGGAAAAGCGATTGTCACCGCCAATGCTCAACAACAGCCGAGCAACTTGAAGCCGGTTGTCCGTCAAAACAATATACGTCCACGCGTATCCCTCGAGGAGAGGCTAGGACGTCCTTACTCGTTTCCTCAAGATAAGACGAGAAGACTGTTTGAGCTGGCATTGCGCAACCGACTCATCAATCTGCCGGATCCAAGACGCCCGTTGCAGCCAAACGACGTCAATGATCCTAATTACTGTCCCTATCACCGAGTATTGGGTCATCCGATCGAAGATTGTTACGTCTTCAAAAATTGGATTGAAGACCAATACCAACAGGGCAAGTTCGCGTTGTCCGAAAGATGGAAGGTGAACCCGCCGCAACCTCATACCCCTAAAAAGGTGAATACGCCGGGGGCAACGTGCTCCCTTGTTGAAGGAGCTCCGTAGGAGGTTGTGCTATCAGCCAAAACTAAAAGGATGTTGAACGATCTCCAAACATGCCCAGCGATCAGGTGGAAGAACCCGTTGGAAGCTCAGATCATTGAAGGGATGCTGAAGCCGCGCCCAACTCCGAAGATCGGTGGTGATGGCCCGAGCACTCATACTCAGCCGTCGAAATATTCAAAGAAGAAAAAGAAGAAACCCAAAAAGCCCGTGAAGCTTGACGACAAGCGCACGGACCTACAAAAGCAGATTGACGCGCTGGAAGAGTATAACCAGAAGGTGCGGATTCCAGTTACGCTCCAAGAGTTCCTCAGCCACGTCCTTGAGGACGAAAACGATAAAGAAGACTCATCAGATGAATCTGAGGACTACGTAGCAAGTTGTCATGTGATCTCTCACTCATTGATAGATGATAAAGAGGCTCCTTGCGCCGAGAAACCGAGGGCGGATCCTGAACCAGAACTTCTATGGCCGTCAGACGAGATGATCGATGCCTTCCTGAATGAGATTCGTCTGAAAAGTAAAGTCAATCAGGAGCGTGAGATGGACATATTGGAAGGAGCCAAACGCCGGCGACTAGACGAAAGAGTCGAGGCACTCCCGTCAAATCAAAAGACATCCGCTGCGGATAAAAACAAATTCAAGGTGAGGAAAAGGTTTGCTAAAGCCATATCAATGGGAATGAAGCTACCACCCTCTGAAGAAAACACTCTCGGTGGAGTAGAGATGCATCCTAACTTCTGCTTATATCATCAGAAGACCGCACATCCTACTGAAGACTGCGACTCCTTTAAGTGTTGGTGGCAAGGGTATGTCGCTCACAGGCAACACGTCAACAGAACAAAGCGGGAAGCTCGTAGATAGCGAAAAAATACGACAGATGAGCATAAAAGAGTTGCCGGCAATTGTCATAGGGATGATCCAGGGGGATCACGAGTTCTCACCTTCGGGAGCGATTCCGACGAAAAAGTAGCCCTCGGCCCTCTCTTCAAGGAGTCCATCTCCGAAGAATTGAGGAGTTGCGAGAACATTCAGCCGTGCAATTGCACGATACCCGAAGAGAATCACGGACCTGCAAACAACGGAGCGAACAAAAAGGATAAAGGAAAAGGAAAAACGGCCTTCGTCGCCAACACTCAACAACAATCGAGTGGCCCTAGACTGGTTGTTCGCCAAAACAACAAGCGGCAACCCTCTATGAGAGGTTGAAACGTCCTTACTCATTCCCGCAGGATAAAACGAAGAGGCTGTTCGAAGCGGCAGTGCACAACAGGCTTATCACTCTACCGGAGCCGAAACACCAGCCACAACTGAATGATGTCAACATTCTTAATTACTGCCCTTACCACCAAGTATTGGGCCATCCGATTGAAAACTGCTACGTCTTCAAAAACTGGGTTGAAGACCAATACCAACAGGGCAAGCTCGCGTTGTCCGAAAACTGGAAGGTGAGCCCGCCACAACCACATGCTCCGAGAAAGATGGATATACCGGGGGCATCATGCTCATTCATAGGGAAAGCCCCATAGACCGAAAAGTCAGTAAACTAGAGATTCGTCTCAAATACGGCAGCGGTGGACCGCAATCTCCTAAAACTTGCAAATGACCGAAACGTCGTTAAACTACTACCAGCCCGCGGCATCCTCAGGCTGACGTGTTAAAAAAAAAAGAATAAACAAAAAAAAGAAGAAAACGGTATGTCCATAAGCAAAACGGACACAGATGAAAACCTGAAACGGCTCCGTGAGTAAAAACAGCAGGGCTACCGGCGAGTCTTGTGAAAACCCGAAAGGGCGCAACCTCGTAAAAAAAAGAATAAAAAGACGGTATGTCCATAAGCAAAATGGGCACGGATGAAAACTCGAAATGGCTCCGTGAGTAAAAACGGCAGGGCTACCGGCGAGTGTTTGTGAAAACCCGGAAGGGCGCAACCTCGTCAAAAGACACTTGCAGGGTCCTCTTGACCTTGTAAAGAGAAACCACCCGCATGAGATCCTTACGACTCACAAGGGAGCAACACACTTAGGAGTCCTCACGATTCCTAAGGAGAAATTACACTCGGCCGATCCTCACGACTCGTAAGGAGAACTCTCTTATGGGACCCTCACGGCTCATAAGATTTGAAAGTCTTAAGTTACAGAGACCTAAACCTATGCTTAAGCAACCCCCACAACCTTCGATATTGCCCTACAAGTGGCTCAGTACTGACCCTTGTATACAATCCACGGGCGCGAATAAACATTTTCCTAACCAAGTCCCATCCGTGACTGGGGATATGTCCATACGGTGAACAACCCTTGTAAGTCCTCTCGACTTATAAGGAGAAAACCCTTTTGTAAGATCCTTACGACTTACAGGGAAACATACACTTAGGAACCCTCACGTTCCCTAAGGAGAAAACACACCTACGAGATCCTCACGACTTGCAGGGAGAAATACCTTTGTGAGACCCTTACGGCTCATGAAGTCAAAAGCCTTGGTCGACAGGATCCTAACCCTGTTCGCTAAGCCACCTTTGTTCGATATCAACAGAGGCAAATGATGATTCGCTCCTGGCAGTATCCCAGTTGTAGCGATGCTGATGCCTAAACCGGTATCAAATTCCAAGCCCTTTCATGGCAAATGATGATTCGCTCCTGGCAATACTCCAGTTGTAGCGATATTGATGTTGAGATTGACGTCAGATTCCAAGTTCCACACTCGCGATAAAAAAAATCAGCAAGCCATACATGCATACGAAATAGCCGAAATGATAGGGCAACTCGCAATAAAAATCAGCAAGTAAAAATTTATGCATGCAAAATAGCCGAAATGATTGGGCAACTCGCAATAAAAAGCAGCGAGTGAAAATAAAATAAATAGCCGAAATGATTGGGCAATCGCAACCTTCACGATATAAAAGCTGAAATGATAGAGCATCGCGGAAATAAAATGAAAAATGAATGAAACTTTTGCCCTACAGGCGATATCACAGCAATCCCTGTATACAATCCAGGGGCACAAACAAAGAAGGAATCACATCTTCCTTCCCCATGCTCCATCAGAAAACTGAGCCAAGTCTTGACGACAACTCATATAAAACCGGAAAGACCATCGGAGATCATCCCACATGGAGTGATCACCTCCTCAACATTCGTCTCGATACAGCAGACGAGATGTCAACAACGGCTTTCCTTCACAGTCCAGCAGGATATAAATGCAACGTCAGCAAAAGACCCTATGGTCAGTAAAGCGGAGTGACGGCAAAATCCCAGCTCCACCTCAACATTCGTCTTGATGCAGCGGACGAGATGTCACAACAATGTCCTTCCTCCAACAGGATTCGGACATGACAAAGCAAACGAAGCGAAGGCCAAATTCCTAGCTTCAAAGTCTTGACGGCAAGTCATATAAAACCGGAAAGACAATCGGAGATCATCTCGCACCAATGCAGAGTGGTCACCACATCGACGTTCGTCTCGACATAGCAGACGCAACATCACCAAATGGAGCCACGGCAAAATCCCTAGTTCCAAACCTCGACGGTTCACCAACAACCTAGAGACAACCGCGACATTCGTCTCGATATAGAGGACGCAATGCCAGCAAATGAAGCGAAGGCCAAATTCCTAGCTTCAAGGTCTTAACGGCAAGTCATATAAAGCCTGAAAGACAACCGGAGATCATCTCACACCAGTGCGGAATGGTCACCACCTCGACGTTCGTCTCGACACAGCAGACGCAACATCATCAAACAGCGGAGCCACGGCAAAGTCCCTAGTTCCAAACCTCGACGGTTCACCAACAACCTAGAGACAACCGCGACATTCGTCTCGATATAGAGGACGCAATTCCAGCAAACGAAGCAAAGGCTAAATTCCTAGCTTCAGGGTCTTGACGGCAAGTCATATAAAGCCCGAAAGACTATCGGAGATCATCCCACACCAGCGCGGAGTGGTTATGACTCATCGGGGCTCTCCAAAATGAGCCTAACCTCAAGTAAAAAGTGACATGGAATATCCCTACGCTTGCTCTTTCGACGGTAATATTACCTGGAAGATTACTTGAAGACGTCTTGTCCAGCCCCCGAAGGGATCAGAGACATGACAATCGCAAGGCTGCTCGGACAGCAAGATTGCATATCGAGGAATATATCAGCCAACGCGACGGTACGACGGCCAAAACCCTAAGTACCACAGACCCTAACGGACCTCTCTCGTAAAGAGCAGAGGTTAACTGTGACGTTAGGATATTCTTGCGGAGAGTGCTCGCTTCGGCTCGACTCGTGAGGAAAAGCCTTAGGCAGCGGGGATTAAAAAACCTGTTTCCTAAGCACTGGGACCCTGCAAGTCGGTCCAAAATGGACTCTTGCATACTATTCACGGGTCACACTCTCCAAAGTCGAAACTCGACAAGGAGGGAAACAACCGCTTACGGGTCCTCTCGACTCGTGAGAGGGAAAATTCTCTTATAAGATCCTTACGACTTATAAGAGAAAACGCACTTAGGAATCCTCACGATTCCTAAGGAGAAAATACACCTACGAGATCCTATCGATCCGTGGGGAGAAAATTTTCTATGAGACCCTCACGGCTCATAGAGTTGAAAAGTCTTAGGTAGCAGATCTGAACCTGCAACCTAAGCCATCGCTACTTCTTGAAGAAGCCAATACAGGATGCTCGCTCTATCATCCGTCAACCATGTTTACTAAGGCAGCATACTGATAATAAAAGAAAGAAGAAAGCGACAGAAAGAACATCCGATTTGCATTTGATCAAGCGTTCGAGACACACTCAGTCATGCATGTGCAAAAGACTCAGAACGAGAAATAAGACAAGCTGAAATAAAAAAAATTCCATTCATATTGCAAAGGGTTCTTATAATCATAGAGAAATAAACAAAAACATTATTCAAATGATTACAGTGGCAAAACCTCAGATCCAGGGCAGGGATTAAGGAATTCGAAAGTAAGGCCATCTAGAGTTTTTCTGGCCTTCCTGATTATTCTCGTGCGCAACCTCTCGCGCTCACGTGTGTCAAGATCTTCGGCAAGGCCCCCCATCCTTCGATAAGCCACAATTATCGTCGTCTGTTGAAAAATTTGATGCAGAATGTCGATGAGTCTATCTCGCCGTTTCTTCGAGATCAGCCCCGACAGGTACACTGAATGCACCTTGTCTTCGGCATCATCTAGCGCATTAAGCGGCATGGCCTCGTGAAACCCCGGAAGTGCTCTCCAAATTGCTCCCAGCACGACTTTCAAGAGAGCAGAACGGCGAGAAAGCAGCCAACCAACGTGGGCGTTCAGACGACCCATAACCTCCGCACACTGGGCATCTGTAAACTCTTGGTTTTGTTGACGACCCTGTACGCGGATATCCTCGTAAGTAATGAATTCATTCAGACTGTATAGATGAACAGCCATAATGCCTAAAGGAAACATCATTGGAAGATTAGCAATAAAAAAAAAGACACAGGGAGTTAAACTCCTCGAGAGCAATGCTCTGCAGACAGGAGTGACACCTGTCAAAATCAGTTATGAGGAGAATTTAAAGAAAATCCCCTAAGAACATTGAGAGGTTTGCTCTGAAAAGATGATATAATTCAAAAATATATATATAATAATAATAATATAAAATGCCATCTTTAACCTCCAAGATCCATGAAAAACTCTTAAGAGTTCTTCTATATGATTTGGAAAGAGCAAAGCTCCATTAATAAATTAAGAAAATACAAGGAAAATCTTTCAGAGAGCAGATTCTCTATTAATGGAACCCTAATAGGGTTCCCTTTAATTCCCTCTAGATCCCTTTAGAGCAAAGCTCTGCTAAGTGAAACCCTAATCGGGTTTTCTTTAGATCAGGGATCTATTGAGAGCAAGGCTCTTAAAAAATTAATTTAAACTACTTTAGTTTTTACCTAAAGATTCTCTAGAATCTGAACTCTTAAAAATGCTTAAACAAGAGAGCAAGGCTCTGAGTAAAAATTCTTATGAAGAGATGAAAATCATCTAAGGGACCAAAGGTCCTATTTATAGGCAAAAAGAGCCGTTTCAACTTCCCAACAGTTGGAATTGTGCCACTGCTGCGCTCACGTTTGGGGCCACATAAGTGCAACGGTGGGAGGGCATTTGTTTACCCCAATCAGAGCAAAACTCTGTTCAAATTCCAAGGCGGGAAACGAAGCAACGCTTCTGTTTCCCCCAATCAGAGCAAAGCTCTGCTGTGAAAATTAAAGTGAAAATTAAAGTTAAAATAAATGAAGCAACGCTTCAGATTCCTTGCGCAACGCGCCACGTGTCAAAATCAGACACGCCGGTGCAGGGAGCGCAGCGCCCAGGGCAGCGCACCCAATCAGAGCAAGGCTCTGTTTAAAATTCAAATTTTAATAAAGGAAGCAACGCTTCAGCTGACTTGCGCTCTGCGCTGTGCGACACGTGTCAGCGCAGTTGCGCTGTGCGACAAGTGTCAGCGCAGTTGCGCTAGGGCAGTTGCGCTGCGCTCTGCGCTGCTCGACACGTGTCAAGCGCAGGTGCGCTTGCGCCAACTGTGCCAGCACTAAAACAGAATTAAAATTATGAAAAGATCTTTCTAATCTTATTAAAACAATAAGATTCTCTTCTGTAAAACAGAAAAGTGTCAGCGCAGTTGCGCTAGGGCAGTTGCGCTGCGCTCTGCGCTGCGCGACACGTGTCAAGCGCAGGTGCGCTTGCGCCAACTGTGCCAGCACTAAAACAGAATTAAAATTATGAAAAGATCTTTCTAATCTTATTAAAACAATAAGATTCTCTTCTGTAAAACAGAAACCCTTGGATCAAAGATCCAACAGTGGGGAAAATCCCTAAATCACTTAGAGAAAGATCTCTTTAACTGATTTAACAAATCAATTGGCACTATAAAAAGGCCCCTAGACTCCAAGTCAAAAACACACAGAAAAACACACAGAGATATTCAGAACTCCTCTAAAAATTTTTGAGAAGAGCTCAGAGAAAAGGAAAAAAGGTAAAACCCTTTGAGAAAAAAGAACTTCTAAAAAAAAGATCAATGATCTAAGAACAAGATCAAAGATCTTCAATAAAATAATAATAATATTAAAAAAAAAAGAAGTAATTTACTTCTGAATAAAGGCATTGCCTTTTTTATGAACCAATGGTTCTTGAAAATTTGAGGTAAAACCTCTCTGGAAAAAGAAACATAAACTTGTTTTCTTTAATCCAAATTTTAAACAGTGCCTTGCACTTTTGAGTTTGCACTGTTGCGCTCCTTGGATTGGCGCAAGCCACCAGGGAGCGCCACGTGTCAGCCCCAGAACAAACTGCACTAGGCGCTTCCAAAACAGAGCACTGCTCTCTTAAATTGGCGCACTGCACCAGAGCGTGCCATGTGTTAGCAGCGCACTAGCGAAGCGCACTGCGCTTGCGCTCACCAGAGCGTGACATGTGTCACCTCCACATGCGCTTGCGCCTTGCGCTCCTCAATTTGCGCTTTGCGCTCATCAATTGGCGCAAAGCGCCAGACAGGCCACGTGGCACACTGTCAGAAGAGAAAATGCTCTGCATTATTCAAAAAGGGGCAGGGCCCAATTAAGAGGGCTAGTGGACCAAAACAAATGCTCTGCATTATAAAAAAAGGGACAAAGCCCAATTAAAAAGGCCTAACAGGCCAGAATAAAATGCAGTGTATTATTAATAAAGGGCAGAGCCTAAGCAAAGGCCTAATAGGCTAATGATAAATAAAATGTTGAACATTTTCAACTGTACTTAGCCCAATTCTGGTCGTAAGTCCTCAAATTAAATTGAAACTGAGCACGACTGCTCTCTCAAATCAATTTACATCCGGTTCAAGGGTACATCTCTGAACTCCTCTGACATTTGTCGTTGTAATCCTTCAACGTCGTCAGAGAGGTGACGGGTCCCGACAACCACACATTGCTACGGACTTAAGCGTCCTTAAACCAATTCATGGACTTAAGCGTCCTTAAACTCATGGACTTAAGCGTCCTTAAACCAACCTATGGACTTAAGCGTCCTTACACCAACTCACGGACTTAAGCGTCCTTAAACCAATGGACCACCATGTCCCTAAACTGGCAATGGACCACTACGTCCCTAAACTGGAACAATAGAGCCCCCAAATGCTCTTTTGTCGGATCTAAACGATCCCATTTAAGTTGATCTTAGCCTCAAATATGGCTAACGTATCCTTAAACCTTTCAAACAGACTTTAGTCCCAAACTGGACTATAGATCCCCCAACCAACTCTGGTTCAAGGGTACATCTCTGAACTCCTCTGACATCTGTCGTTGTAATCCTTCAACGTCGTCGGAAAGGTGACGGGTCCCGACAGCCATACATGCAATGGACCACTATGTCCCTAAACTGGAACAATAGAGCCCAAATGCTCTTTTGTTGGATCTAAACGATCCCGTTAAGTTGATCTTAGTCTCAAAACTGGACTAACGTATCCTTAACAAACGTTTAAGTTGATCTTAGCCTCAAATACGGCTAACGTATCCTTAAACCAAAACCCCAAACCCAAATCTAAGAAAATACGGATTTGGACTAATCCACGTCCTACGGGCGACGACATAAATTAGTCTCCGTATACAATCCACGGGCAACCACAAACAAAACAAACACCCACGACACGAAGTGAAATTCTGGAGAAGGAGAAAGTTTTTACCGCGATGCGGTAGCGTAATTAACTGCAGGGGCTTGCGCCTGCAGAGAAGAGCGTCCCCACAATCAAAAACCCCTCAAGCGAGGGGGAATCTGACGAAGTCTGCTACATCGGCCGCATCCGTCTAAACCTCCGATACACGGTGCCATAAGTCAACTTGGTATCTTCAGAGAGGTGGACGGATAAAACCAAATAGTATCTGCCCCGAATCTCAGGCAAGACGTCTTCACGTCGCGCCGTCTTTCGGAGGGGAACAGCGATAATGGACCGGAACATCCCCGAACTAGCATTTTGCCCCAAACACGGCAATAACGGACCAAAATGTCCCTAAACTATCGCGTCGCCCCAAACACGGCGATAATGGACCAAGAAGTCCCTAAACTAATAATGGACCGAAACGTCCCTAAACTAGTCTGTCGCCTCAAACACAGCGATAATAGACTGGAACGTTTTTAAATCAATACTCGCCCCAAACACGGCGATAATGGACCGGAATGTTCCTAAACTAGCGCGTTACCCCAAATACGGCAATGATGGACCGAAATGTCCCTAAACTAGCGCATCGTCCCAAATACAGCGATATGCTCCCTTGAGATCTATATTGCAATCGAAGTCCCGGCGGCGAAGGTTGCAACTCAAGTCCCACTGGCTACATAGCTATTCCAGTGATGAATCCATCCCCAAGACCCACCAAAAAACAGATGGGTCACCTGCGACGAAGCTATTTTTGATAGTTTCACCGTTCGCAAAAAACGGTACGTCCTCAAGCGAAATGGGCACGATGAAAACCTAAAAGGGCGCAGTGAGTAAAAACAACAAGGCTACCAGCGAGCTTGTGAAAACCCAGAAGGGCGCAAACTCGTTAAAAATAAAAAAACATGGTATGTTCACAAACGAAATGGGCACGGATGAAAACTCGAAAGGGCGCCATGAGTAAAAATAGCAGGACTACCGGCGAGCTTATGAAAATCTGGAAGGACGCAATCTCGTAAAAAAATAATAAAAAATAAAATACACTTGCAGGGTCCTTTCAATCTTATGAGGAGAAAATATCTGCGTGAAATCCTTACGACTCACAAAGGAGCAACACACTTAGAAATCCACACGATTTCTAAGGAGAAAATACACTTACAAGATCCTCATGACTCGTAAGAAGAATTCCTCCTATGAGACCTTAACGGCTTATATAATTCAAAAGCCTTAAATTGCAGGAATCCAAACCTGTCCTTAAGCCTTCATAACCCCCAAGCTGCCCCACAAGTAGTCCAATATCGACTCTTGTATACAATCCACGGGCATAAATAAATATATTCCCCACCGAGTTCTACCAATGGCGAGAAATATTCCCACATTGTGAACGACACTTGTAAGTCCTCTCGACTTATAAGGAGAAAATACTCTTGTGAGATCCTTACGACTTGCGAAGGAAAATACCACTTAGGAATCCCCACTATTCCTGAGAAGAAAACACACTTATGAAATCCTCATGACTCGTAGGGAGAAATACCTTTATGAGACCCCTACATCTCATGAAGTCAAAAGCCTTAGTCGACAGAATCCTAACCCTGTCTGCTAAGCCACCTTTGTTCAAATCAATAAAAGCAAATGATGATTCGCTTCTGGCAATATCCCAGTCGTAGCGATGCTGATGACTAAACAGGTGTCAAACTCCAAGCCCCCTCACGACAAATGATGATTCGCTCCTGCCAATATTCCAGTCGTAGCGATACTGATACCAAAATTGATATCAGGATCCAAGTCCCCAACTCGCAACAAACTCAGCGAGTCGTAAAAAAAATACATATAAAATAACCGAAATGATAGAGCAACTCACAACAAAAATCAACGAGTAAAATATATATGCATATGAAACAGCCGAAATGTTTGGGCAACTCGCAATAAAAAATAGCGAATAAAAATAAAAAAATAAAACAGCCGAAATATTTGAGCAACTCGCAATAAAAAATAGCGAGTAAAAAATTTTAAAAAATAGCCGAAATGATTGGGCAATCGTGACTTTCGCGATATGAAAAGCTGAAAAGATCGAACATCACGGAAACAAAAATAAAATAAAATTTCCTCTACCCTGCAGGTAGGTCCATACCGACCCCTGTATACAATCCATAGGCAAAAATGAAAGAAAGGGAACCATAATTTCCCACCCTGCTTCGTCAAAAGAAGAACCGAGTTTTGATAGCAAATCTACAGCCTAGAGACTAATTCAACGTCATTCTTACTCCAGCAAAGTACAGACGTGTGTCGACAAGGCTCCAAGGAGCCAAATCAAAAAGGAGTAATGGTAAAATCCTTGCTCCATCTCGACGTTCGTTCTTGGTGCAGACGTAACGTCAACAAAGACAAAGGGTCAAATAAATAAAGTGGAGTGACGGCAAGATCCTAGCTCCAGATCTTGATGACAACATCTACAGCCGAGAGATCATCTCAACGTTCTTCTCATTCTAGTAGGATGTATATGAGATGTCAAAAAGGACCCAATGGTCAAATCAAAATGGAGTAACGGCAAAATCCTTGCTCCAGCTCGACGTTCGTTCTCGGTGCAGACGTAACGTCAATAAAGACCAAAGGGTCAAATAAATAAAAGTGGAGTGACGGCAAGATCCTAGCTCCAGATCTTGATGGCAACATCTATAGCCTAGAGATCATCTCAACGTTCTTCTCATTCTACTAGGATGCAGATGAGATGTCAAAAAGGACCCAAAGGTCAAATAAAAATGAAGTAACGGCAAAATCTTTGCTCCAGCTCGATGTTCGTTCTCGGTGCAGACGTAACATCAATAAAGACCAAAGAGTCAAATAAATAAAAGTGGAGTGACGGTAAGATCCTAGCTCCAGATCTTAATGGCAATATCTACAGCCAAGAGATCGTCTCAAAATTCTTCTCGTTCTAGCAGAATGCAGATGGGATGCCAAAAAGGACCTAAAGGTCAAATCAAAGTAGAGCAATGGCAAAATCCTAATTTCAGCTCGACGTGCTTCTCATGCAAGCAAGGTGCAGACGGGACGTCAATAAAGACCCAAGGGTCGAAAAAAGAGGAGTAATGGCAAAATCCTAACTCCAGATCTTGATGGCAACATCTACAGCCTAAAGATCAGCTCGACGTTCCTTCTTAGTGCAGACGCGGTGTCAACAAGGACCCAAGGGTCAAATAAAAGTGAAGCAATGGCATATTTTTAGCTCCAGATCTCGATGGCAACATCTACAGCCTAGAGATCAACTCGACGTGCTTCTCATGTAGCAGGATACAAACGCGGCGTCAACCAGGACTTAAGGGTCAAATAAAATTGGAGTGATGGTATATCCCTAGTTCCAGACCTCGATGGAAATACATACAGCATAGAGGTCATACGAATGTCTACCCTACTTCAGCAAAGAATAAACGCGGCATCATTAAAGCAAAAAAGAAGTGACAGTATATTCCTAGTTTCGGGTCTTGACGGCAATACATACAAAGCCTAAAGACCATTGGAGATCATTCTACCCCAGAAGGGTACGGTTATGACTCATCGGGGTTTCAAATTGTGCCTAACCTCAAGTAAAAAACACCATGGCAAATACCTAACGCTTGTTCTTCCGACGGTAATATGACCTAAGAAGATTACTTGAAGACGTCTTGACCAGCCTCAGAAGGGATCAGAGACACGACAGTCGCAGGGCTATTCGAGCAACAACCTAAGGGACTGCATATCGAAGAATACATCAGCCAACGCGACGGTACGATGGACTTAAACTTAGTACCACAAACCTAACGGACCTCTATAAAAAAAAGGGGTTATCTATATTTCACGTTAGGAAACACCTGCGAGATCCTCTCGACCCGTCTCAACTCGTAGGGAAAAATATCTTTATGAAACCCTCATGGCTCATAAAGGTGAAAAGCCTTAGGCAATGGAGATATCAACCTGTTTCTTAAGCACTGTGGCCCTACAAGCAGGTCTAAACTGACACTTGTATACTATCCACGGGCCATATTCTCCAAAGTCGCATACCGATAAGGAGGAGAAACCACTTACGAGTCCTCTTGACTCGTAAAAGGAAAATTCCCTTGTGAAATCCTTATGACTCTCAAGAGAAAACGCACTTGGAAGTCCTCACGACTTCAAAGGAGAAAATACACGTACGAGATCCTCTCGACTCGTAGGGAGAAACGTCTTTATGAGACTCCCATGGCTCATAAAGTTGAAAAACCTTAGGCGACAGATCTAAACCTGTTTTCTAAGCCATCGTTGCCCTACAAGGAGGTCAAGATTGACTCTTGTATACTATCCATAGGCTACATTCACCAAAATTACATGCCAATGAGATGAAGAAGCTACGTACAGGCCCTCACGACTCGTAAGGAAAAATTACCCGAGTGAGATCCTTACGACTCACAAAGGCGATGAACACTTAGGAATTCTCACGATTTTTAGGAAGAATATACACCTATGAGATCCTCAAGACTCATAGGGAGAAAAACCTTCTTGAGACGCTTACGGCTCATGAAGATGAAAGAAAGCCTTAGGCTATAAAGATTCTAAACTTGTCTCCTAAGCCATCAATTCTATGGCCATGCATAACTTTACACTATTTCACCCACGTATATACTTACATGGGCAAAGTTGTAGGGGGCATTTGTTCCCGCCAATTTTTTTGGCTATGAGCTATTTGTTCCCTTATAAAAAAGGGAGAGAAAAGAAAGAGGAAAAGAATTCTCACAGTTTGGTATCACGTGTTAAACATGTGAGCGCTTATATGCAAAACATATAAGCGCTGAAAGCAAATAACAAAAAGGCCAAACAGGCCTCACTTGTTAAACACGTGAGCGCTCATATATGAGTGCTGAATATAAATAACTAAAGGACAAATAAGCCTCACGTATTAAACACGTGAGCGTTCATATGCAAAACATATGAGCGCTGAAAATAAATAAGCTAAAACCCACACTATGGGTCACGTGTTAAACGCGTGAGTTCCCTTTCCGCATTCTTTTGGCAGCACTCACATGCAAAGCACGTGAGCGCCACAATTTAAAATGCGCTCTAAGGATAGAATTGAATTCTATATAGAATTAAATTCTATTTTTGGGAAATTTTTTGCCCGATCTTTCTAATATGGAAAGATTTTTCTCTAACAGAGAATCTTGGATTTAAAATCCAATTGTGATAAAATATTACCAATTAAACTATCTGATAAAATTAAATTCTATGTGGGAAATATTTTCCTGATCTTTCTCAAACTAGAAAGATGTTCTCTGTTAAACAGAGAACCCTTGGATTAAAAATCCAACGGTGATTATAAAATTACTCATCGGTCGTCTGATAGAATAAAATTCTGTCTTGGGAAAATATTTTTCTAATCTTGATAAACAAGTAAGAATGATTTTCTCTATTAAATAGAATAAAATTCTATATTAGGAAAATATCTTCCTAATCTTAAAATAGAATAAAACTCTATATTAGGAAAATATCTTCCTAATCTTTTTAAATTAACAAGATATTTATATAACAGAATTAAATTCTATATTAGAAAAATATCTTTCTAATCTTGTTAAATTAACAAGATATTCATATGATAGAATAAAATTCTATTTTTGGAAAATATTTTCCTAATCTTATTAAAACAAACAAGAAATCTTCTCTCTTAAACAGAAAGTGTTTGGATTAAAAATCCAACGGTGAATAAATTCACCGGTTGATCTAAAAGATCAATTAAATTGATTATGAAATCAATCATGATCTCAATGAGAGATTTTCGCAACAAATTGAGTCTTTTCTTTCTCCTATAAATAGGAGCAAAGAGATGAAAAGAAGAAGAAAAAAAAGAGAGGAGACCCCCCATAAACTTCTGTAAAAATACAGAATGCTTTCCAAAATTTTCGGCAACAGAGAATTTAATTCTCTTCGAAGAAGAAGATCTTCCTCCTCTAAAACCCTAGGTAAAAAAACCATAGAGATCAAAACATCTCATTTACCTATCATAACATATCTAAGAGTTTAACCATTTAAAAGAAATTAGTTCTTTCTCTGGATCTGAGATCCGCAAGACAAATCTCCCTTAAGTTGAGAATTTAATTCTCATCGGGAAAATATTGTTCTTGAGAATCAAACATTCAGGGAAGAACATGGTAAAAAAAAAGATATGAGAGAAGAGCTGGAAGAAGATAGAGTCCATAATACTGCAAGAACTTAGTTCCTTCAAATCAAGAACTTAGTTCTTAAAAAACATAATCTCATATCCTCAAATAGTGATCTTGGTGATCGTTAATGGCCAAAATATTATTAACGGAGATTTAACCTTTTTGAAAACATGAATAGGAGAACACGGATAAAAGAACATGGAGAAAATAGAGTCCATAATACTCCAGGAACTTAGTTCCTTCAAATAAAGAACTTAGTTCTTTAAGAACCCGATCCAGATCCTCAAAATAGTGATCTTGGTGATCGTTAATGGTCAAAATACCATTTATAGAGATTTAAGTTCTCTAAGAAAACATCAATAGAGATTAAATCTCCAAAGAACTTAACGCGTCACATAATACATACGTGAGCGCTTAAAAGAAACCAAAAGCTCAGCGCCTCACGTGAAACACATGTAAGCGTCCAAACCTGAGTGCCTCACGTGAAACACACGTGAGCGCCAGACTCTTAGAACCTCACATGAAACACACGTGAGCGCCAGAGAAAAACTAGTGCTTAGCACTATTATATCACCTCACATGATATACACGTGAACGCTATATACAACTGGCTGCTTAGCACTGCTGGGTGTTACAGAAACCTAATCTTAGACTAAATTAGCTAAACTTATGATATCCAATCTGATTTTAGTCCCATACATGACTAAACATATTCATCCCATATCTCCTAAGGTAATTTTAGTCTCAAATAAGACTAACGATTCTTAGATAATGCACCGTGATCTTTTCCCTCAAATACGGGATTTGGTTTAAGAGTACATCTCTCCACACCTCTGATATATGTCGTTGTAATTTCTCAACGTCTTCAGAGAGGTAGCGGGTCCCGACAACCAACAATTATTTTTTCGTCTCAAGTTGATGTAAAATTTCATCAAAACAGGGAATGATACATTCCATATTGATGCAGTTCCAAATTGACTTGCACACCTCAAATCGGATCGCACTCCAAATTGGGCGCATTCCATGTCACTATCGTTTACTCGTCATGTAACAAATACACATGCGCGTAAGATGAATGATGGACCGAAATGTTCTTAAACTAATAGTCACCCTAAACACGGTAATGTTGGACCGTAATGTTCTTAAACTAAAATAATTGAGCCCATATGCTCATTTGTTTCTAAGTTGATTTTAGTCTCAAATATAACTGAGGATCCTTAGATCAAATCCAAGTTTCATATGAACCGATGGATCTCACAAATATGAGAAATACATTCTAAGTTCATTCCCGTTGGCAAACCAAGCTACCAACGTGGACCCCGTCAAGTAAATCCTTGACCCGAACCCAAATCTAATATACGGATTTGGACTAATCCGCGCCCTACGGACGACGACATAAACTAGTCTCCGTATACAATTCACGGGCTACCTTAACAAATAAAATAATATACGATACGAAGTGACCTTCTGGAGTAGGAGAAAATTATTATCGCAACATGATAATGTAATTAATTGTAAAAGCTTGCGTCTGCAGGAAAGAGCGTCCTCACAATCAAAAACCCCTCACAAATGAGGGGGAATCTGATGAAGTCTGCTTCATCGGTCACATCTATCCAAACATTCGATATACGGTGCCATAAATCAACTTGGTATTTTCGGAGAGGTGGATGGATATGTCCAAATAATATCTGCCCCCAAATTCAGGCAAGATGTCCAAACGTCTCAGTCCGGTCTTCGGCGGGAAACAAACATACACAAACATATATATATATATATATATATATATATATATATATATATATATATATATATATATATATATATATATATATATATATATATATATATATATATATATATATATATATATTGTTGTGCATTTGATGTGTATCAAATATTATATGCATATGTATATGTTGTGGGCCAACATGTATGAAATAATAACTAATTAGTTTGTTTAAGAGATTAGACAAACTAATTAATTGTGAGGGTTTTATTAGAAAACTATATCCCTATATATAGGGTTCTATTTGATACAAACTCTAACTCTAATCATTTCCCTCATCCTCTCCAAAAAGTTTCGGCCATTCCCTCTTCTCTTTTAGCCGTAATTTATTTGGAAAAATAAATTAAAAATTCGATTTTTAATTTTTCTTTTTAATTATAATTCTCTCTAATTAATTAGATCGGCTAACTAATTAATTAGAGTCCATTTGATCTTGGAGATCTGTGTGGAGGCAAATAAGGAGATCATTAAAATATAATCAAGTAGTCTTGATTGGATAGAAATCGCTAGCACAGCGAACGGAACGCAAATCCGAATTGGCGCAAAAATATTATCTTTTCGAATCAATTAAGGGCTAATAGATATCATTAATAATTAATCTGATTTATAAACCCTAATTGGTGTTAATGGAAAGTATTTAATTTTCCCTTCTGCTACGTTTACACCAATTTTTACCAACAATAATAACTTGCAATAATTGCATGTATTATTTTATATACCATTGATCATCTAAAGCAATTAAGGAAGGGATTTTTCCCACAAGTTTCATTTTTTAACTTCTGAAAAAAGAAGATTTTCTTTTTCTTTTTTAGCTCCAAAAGAGTTCTTGGGTATAGGGTCTGTTTGGTTGTTTTTTTTAATAATATTTTAGCTCCAAAAATACATTGGGGAACTCAAAACGCCTAACCTAACGAGCCATAAGAAGGTTCCTCTTCCTCCTTTAATAAAAGCATACTTTAAATTAAGAAGTTGTTTTATAGAAATGATGCTATATATTATGGTTATTTTATTTTAATTATTAAAGAGGAATACAATGGTTTTGTTTGCAATTAATGTCTTCTTAATGATTTTAACATGGGGGTCTAAACTTAGTGGGTGATTTCCAATTATTCTGCAATGATGTTTTCTCTAATTGAACCTTTCAAAGGTTGTTTTCGTTTAAGTTCTTATTAGTAATTGTTACCAACCAAAGCATTCAAGTAAAGCAGCTATTTTGTTTGACGGAAATAGAACTTGAAAATTACTTCATGCATGGTGCTGAGATGGATCCTATCACTATAAGAAACATCCCTTTATTTCGTGGACGTCACCCGACGAAATAAATAGTCACCTGGCGAAATAAACCTATCGTCAGAGGATGTTCAATGAAATAAATAACGACGAAACAAATCTTATTTCGTCGGGTAGTTATTTTAATTCTTCGGGTATTTTATTTCGTCGGAAGATAACCGACGGAATAAGGTCGTAAAACCTATGCAAAATTTACCTGTGTTGGGATTCCTCAGCACCCTACTGGGTTTTCTATGTATCTATCATGCCAATTTCAAAAATTTCAAGAGTGCTAAAGAACCCTTAACTAGGATCTAACTAGAGTAATTGGACAATACAAACATGTAATCAAACATTACAACAAGTGAACAAGGAATACAACATTTGTAGACCGGTCATTCACTTCTAAAGCTCCGTGTAGTAGTCCCTTCGCTGCGAGTAGTGATCTCCCGAACTCTAGTGTGGGTTCCCTTGGAGAAATGAACAAGTTTGCTCAAAACCTTCGAAGCCGAAGATGATCTACGTCGAGAAGACTCAAGCTCATGCTACCTCTTCACTAACCAGTGAACTTTGTGAAGAAACGACCCAAACTAAACGGCTAATCTAGTAGAGATTGATGAAGTAGGAAATGAGCTCACTTTAGATCTAATTTTCTCACTCATTTTCATCACCTCACTTGAAGCTAGAAAGCTTGAGGAAGGAGATGAAGAAAACTCTCATGGATAAAAATCAAGTCTAGAATTGCAATCATGGATGAGTTAGTATCATATACTAACCTTTGTTGAGACTTAACCATGGCTAATTATAATGGTTGGGTTAATAAATATCTTAAATAAAACAAAACAAGTGGACTTGGTCAAAGATACTTCAAGCTTCTCCAAGCTTCCAAGCATGACAAATTTCCACCAATTTTGAATTACTAAGATAAATAAAATCCTACATTATATATATATATATAGTATGGTGTAAGTCACACACACACACACACCTATGAAGCATGTATCATCTAGCATGACACAAAACATGTACACAAATATATATCACATATATACTTAATGCACAATCAAGTGAGAAAAGAAATCTTAAGTGAGCTAATACTAGTTAATGTAAATTAATATATCAAATATATAATTATACATTAGATTATTAAATCAACACTTGATTTAATAATCCGGCTATATCTCATATAACCGACTAATATCATGTGTATCAATTTATCGAATCAACACTTGATTCGATAACCCGGCTATATCGCATATAACCGACCGATGACACAAATCACAAGAATAGAATGCGGTATCATATACGCGTATTAATCTTGATCCCGCACATATCACATATGTGATCCTACTTCGTTTCGCATGAACCAGGAAACCTCTGTGTCGGACTCTAAAGACTCGTCAATACGCCAGCAGTAGGTGATGATCATATCAAACACCCACAAGCCGCAAGCGATCTGCTAAACGTAACGGCCACCCGGGTATTGAGCGATCAGAAGATCAACAAGCAAGCCTACTCATACTCCTGCAAATCCATTCAGTAACACTACCGTACAGTCCGGTCTGTTCGCCTGATATGTCGCATATCTCGTCTAGAGGTGGTAAACGTCAGACCCCAATAGCTTGATAAGTCATGCCGATGCAAGGTCCATAACGGGTCGAGAAACTACTGATAACACTTACCAGTAAATCTCATCTACCCTGACCAGGGCTTTCCAGTTATGGCCAATCGAGCATAGCATAAAATCAACCCCCAAAATCGGGAGAGACGAAATCCCCTCCTATCGCTCATTACCTCCATGTGACTCGGGACTATACCCAAAAACCACCTGTTTGCATGACTCAGTAGAGCCGTGGTATGGTGGAAATCAAAGCACAGTGGCAGACACACAAGACTCTATGATGATCTCGGGTCGACAGACTAACCTGTACCAGTGTCACCAGAGAACTGCTATCTGACGTGAGGTATAATGCCATCTAGGAGTTCTCGGCGAGTCCGTTCACTGTACCCAGTCTCCACTGAGCACCCGTATACGATCTCTGATGTCGAACACCAATAGATATGGGATCATCCATCGCCCATCATGTCGAGAAGCGTATACGCTAGTCTACTCTGGAATATCGATGCCCTGTCTCGATATTCCCTCGACCGGGAACAATTGAAGGATGAACCCATGGACTGCCCAGGCCCCACTAGTATGATCTGCATGATAATCCTGGTAGTAAAGTACACATCCTAAGGGTTTTATCAATATGTAACAGAGAGACAATAAGTGTACATGTTAAGATAAAGAGCAACCAGATAGCGTACTATCATGTCGAGCAAGAAAGTCCTTATATATGTCCCAGCATCCACTATAATATACATTTCATGTACAATAATCGCCTCTAGGGCATACATACAACTAACAATCTCTCACTTGCACTAAGGCCAGTTGTTGTAGTATGTCATACCCAATGTCCTATAAAAGTCTCTCACAGGAAAGGACTTAGTGAGCGGATCCGCCGTGTTATCCTCCGCGTGAACTCTCCAAACCTCGATTTCTTGGAGATCAACTATCCCCATGATCAGGTGATACTGCCTTAGAATATGTCTGGGTCACTGATGGGACCGGGGTTCTTAGGCCAAAGCCACATCTCCATTGTCACACAATGGTAGGAACCTAATTCATCTCATGAACATATATACACCCAGACTGCCTCTTTGGTAGCATCGTTGATAGCGATGTATCCAGCCTTTATCGTCTAGTTTGCCTCGGTATCTAGCTTGGAACACTTCCAACATACCGCCCCCTTTCTGGAGTAAAGACAAAGCCTGTGACTGTCTGACAGACGATCTTATCACTTTGGAAGCTTGAGTCGGTAAAGGACTCCCACTGGAGTTCACCGTTACCAAACTCTAAGAACATTTCCTTAGTGCTTCACAAATACTTAAGAAGGTTCTTCAAAACTATCCAGTGATTTTCCCCAGAATCATTTGATACCATCCCACTACACCTAGTGAGAATCCTAACATCCACTTAGATCTATCTCATAGATCCAAAAACCAGGATTTAGAAGGAATCATCTAGATCCTACATGGAGAATCAATGTGATAAGAGGAGATTGACTGAGCGCAGTATAGGAAACACCTTCCCTATCAAGAGCATGTCATCCACGTATAATACGAGGAAGACCACCTTACTCTTTACTACCCTTTTGTATATACAAGGTTCATCTACCATTTTGATGAAGTCAAACGCTTTTACTATCACATCAAAACAGATGTTCCAACTCTGCGATGCCTGCTTTAACGTATAAAGCAACTTGCACACGTTTCCGCTGCTCCCACTGTCTACGAAGCCCTCTGGCTGTGTACTTATAGACGCTCTCTTCTAAATCGATATTCAGAAAAGCAGTCATGATACCCAACCGCCAGATATCGTAGTCATGGTATGTAGCAATGTCAAGTAGGATCTGGATGGACTTAAGCATAGCTATTGGAGAAAAGGTTTCATCATAATCCACACCTGGTCGACGACGAGAACCTTTTGCAACAAGTCTAACTTTGAAAGTCTCAACTTTTTCATCTACACCAAGTAATCTTCTCAAAATATACTTGCTCCTGATAGGGTTTTAACCCTTCAGATGATGCAACCAAAATCCATACTTTGTTGGTGTACATAGATCCCATCTCAGATCGCTTAGCATCCAACCGTTCTTACAGAGTCCCCACTCATGATGGCCTACTCGAAACTAGTTGGATCATCATCTCCATGATGCAATCCTCGCTCCCACTGTCATCAAGAAAACCGAAGTATCTCTCAGGTGGATGAGGAACCCTACTAGATCGGAGGAGAGGCTGAGGTTTGTCGGGAACTATTGAATCCTCCGGTTCTATCAAATTATTAATTGTAATTTGTATAGCTAGAACTTCTTCCAATTCTACATCATGACCACAAATTTCTTTCATAAAAATTCATTTTCCTAAAAAGGTGGCATGCTGAGAAACAAAACACCTTCTGTTTCTCGGTGCGGTAGAAGATATTCCCTTGTAAATGCTTAGGATATCCAACAAATCTACACAGAACTGATTTTGGCTTGAGCTTGTCCGGATTTTGTTTTTAGACATAGGCCGGACAACCTAAATCTTAACATGCTTAAGAGATGGGCTCTTCCCATTCCATATCTCATATGGAGTGGTAGGCACTGATTTGATTTGAACCCAATTCAATAGGTATGTTGCTTCTTCAAGCGCATAACCCTAAAAGGAAACAGGCAACTCAACAGTACTCATCATAGAGCGCACCATATCTAATAGGGTGCAATTGCTCCGCCCCGATACACCGTTGTGTTGTGGTGTATTCGGAGGAGTAATGCTGAGAGAGAATCTCATTCTCCTTTAGAATAGTCCAAGAATTCCATGCATAAGTATTCTCCTCCCTGATCCCATCAAAGGACATAATACTTATAACCGTTTTGGTTCTCTACTTCGGATTTATATTCATTGAATTTCTCAAAAGCTTCAGGCTCGTGTTTCAACAGGAACACATGTCCGAATCTTGAGAGATCATCAGTGAATATAAAGAACCAGTCCTGGCATGTGTAGACAGGGGACCACATACATCATCATGTATCAGTCCCAAGAGTTCACTAACTCTTTCTCTGTTTCAAGTAAACGGAGCTATGGTCATCTTATCTTTGTGACATGACTAGCAAGTTTCACAAGATGTAAATTCAAACTGATTTAAATATGAATCTTAATGTAACTTAGTTAGTCGGGTCGCATTGATATGACCCAGTCTACAATGCCATAAGTAGGATTCATTCATTTCTGAACTCTTCCTCTTGTGTGTTTTCTGTATGTTAAGAACTGTGGTTTGATTTATAACGTATATACCATTAGATAACGTGCCTGAACTGATCAACTCTTGATATAGGAAATGTTCAAAACATTATCCAACAATACAAAATTATATCCTTCTTTAGTAAATAAAGAGACTGATATAATATTGCATATCAGGTTCAGTATCTAATAACATTCGTTCAGAATCAATGTATTACCATTTGGTAATACAAGGTGATAACTGCCAACACCTTGGCTGCAACAATTACACCGTTCTCTATACTTAGAGACATATCACTCATTCCCAGTTCTCCACCTTTCTATAGCCCATGTAACAGATTACATATGCGGGATCCTGATCCGGTATCAAATACCCAGGACGTAGAGAATACTGGGAAACAGTTCTCTGTAACGAACACACCCGAAGAAGATGCATCAATCATGCACTTTCTTCGTTTGGGCGGCATGGGAATCCTGTTATTCCCCTATTTCCTGCTCGGTCTTATAACAATTATAAGTTAGAGCGAGATCAACGTTTCCCAGCTCATTATAACAAGCGGGTTCGGTCAATTCATCCATATTATTATCTTGATTAAGGCGTGGCATGGTCGCTACCTGGAGAGAGAGAGAAGAAAACACTCTGCGTGGCTCTTGGAAGATTAGATTGGTTATATATTTTATCTAATCAGGATGGCTCCCACTATTTTTATCAAATCTTCCTTCAAACCTTAAAAGGAAAAACTAGCCGGGATTAATTACACCCTACAAGTTCGCCAATCTTTCAGCCGGGCCAGTGCCGGTACTTTGAGGGAGGTTCCCCGTGCTTTCGCACGAACCAAATTAAAATAAACCCCGTTTTCCCAGAGGCGTAACCCCGTTGACACCTTTCTAGACACCTACTTGATCGGCTAATTGTAAAGTGCAAAACTCTCTCAGGAGTAACAATTACTCGCAGTGGGTATCAGGATCCAACTATCACATAGAAGGTATGCAATCTCATTGCAAATTTCAACACTTGAAACTCCCGATAATGGTTTTTACCCCTAGCACTTATGACCTTGACTATAATCAACATATCATAAGTACTAGTCAAGTTCTACCCGTCATTTCGTGATTAATTAGACCCACCCATATAACCTTTGACTATAATCAACATAATCACATGAATGTCCTAACTAGTCGCATCATATGCTATGTAGGAAGATATCACTTAGCTACCGTAAACTACGCCTTGACTATAATTAACATACGCAGCACGAATACTAAGTACTCTACTTCCTAAAATGATGGAGGGTTGCGGATGGTTTTTATAAAAACCTTTAACGGTTTGAACTTGATCTTGTTGTAGAATCAAATATTTTTAAAAGGAGTGGCTTAAGCTCCGCTTTTTGAAACTTTTCTTTTTCGTAAAAAACCGAGTGGGTTTCAAATTCGATTCCATAACATCATTAGGTTTATTTTCTTTCATTAATCTCATTAATGAATGTCCCATCATTTAAGTTACCTAAGCATCACAGATAAATACAATGTACGCTTATGCCATCCGTATTCGCCACGAAGTCCCGTCGTGCACCGTTAGGTTAGATAACTAACGGTAGAGCGGGGCAGGGCTAGCGCGGGTGAAAAACATAAGCAACGTCTATAATATATCATATATAGTATATATAGTATTTATCTCAAAATATAAAGTGATCACATCACAGAATATCAGCAGCAGAAGACAACATATGAAATATTGGATATACTAGGATTTCCGAGTTTTAATTTAAGCTTGTATAAAACACGGATTCCACGGTCGTGATGAATAGCCAATCCCACATCCCAAGACCCCTACGAGAGCGGCAAGCAACCCTGCCAATTCTAGAGTTAGGAGACCCGGACTCGACTCCTCAAGATGGCCTCTCACTGGACTCTAGAACCCGGTTACTTATGCTCCCCTCCTTGGGTCTATCCTAATGCGGAAAAGTAAATAATATATATCAACGGTGACATCTTCATCAACCCGGAAGTGCCCCAATAAAAGAATATTATATACAAGTTTTTACATGAATGAAAATGAAAAACTCTCATCTCACATAAAAAAAAATCACAGCTATTCAACCACGACGATCCAATATAACATATCACAGCAACACATAACATCACATGTTATCAACGTAAGTAAATATGCGTATCCCAATTGTCGTTGACGTATAGCAACGAAACTGGCGATACCCCACATATTACACTTACGGACGTAGAAAAGAAAGTGAAAACTACAACAATTGGAATCCGCAACCTCTTTAGACATCATAAACTTGAAATATCTCATATTCCGGATTTCATGCCTGACAATATGAATTCCTTAGATATCGCATGCCTAACAATTATAAACCCCGCATTTTAGTCTCGATATTGAAAACACTTTTCAATATCAAGTCGGGTAATTCAACAAAATTCCCGACATCCTGATCGAATGCTCGTCGGAAACTTTAGTGGACGGCCGTACCCCAGATACCGTCGACGAAGTGCACTTAGGCGGAACACCGCGGCCGCGAGCACCCAGACGGATGCTTTTGGCAACGGAGTTCTCCTACAGTCACTTGATCGGGGCTATGGGGTGTGGTTATCTAGTAAGGTTACCCAGCGAGTATCCGCATACGCTATGTGATTGCGACGAACTTTTGATCCATATCAAAATTCTATGGCAACCGATCAAATGAGACTAAATTGCTAGATTTATAAAATTCAAATATTATGGATTCCAAGTATTGTATCCCATCACAAATATCCGGACGAAGTTAAACTTTTCGATCGATTAATCAAAATCCCACAATTATCCGAGAGCTAAACACTTGAGCACAGTTTAAAAATACCCAGAATATGCCACAGCACCTATGGACCAACCGTAGAAGGGCAAACCCAAGTCTCATTAATGGCACCGCGGAACTGGCACAAACCCTAAGGTTCAAAGGCGGTTCTATGGTCATTCTGTCGAGTTAGGATTTCATTCTTCTAGAGGGTCCACAGAATTACTTGCATGATTTTCCGAATACCTTAAATTTGGAAAAATGGGTTTTTGACATTCGTTCGAACTTTTTAACTTCGCCTAGATAACATGTGAAAACCCGAAACCATGTTAAACTACGAATACAAAACACTCCAAATTACCTATACAGTAAGACCACATCACATGCAATCTTAGAAAAAACAAGCAACGCCTGAAACACCAAAATCCAGAGACTGGAACACCCTGAAACTTTGAAGCCAAAACTCCACAAAAGAACCGATCTGGCCGGTTTTAAGGGGTATGTGGCCAGCCACTTTGAGGCCAAAATGCTTCAAATTTTCACAGTGTTTTTATTATATCTCATACAATATTCTTCAGTTGTTTAAAAAAATTTATGGGTCATTTAAAAAATCGACAGAAACTAGGTTTCGATATTTCAAGTTTCGGAGTAGTTTCAGTTTCGTAATCTAACAAATTTCGTCTAATACTCTAGCCCGGCACTGATACCACTGTTGGGATACCTCAGCACCCTACTGGGTTTTCTATGCATCTACCATGCCAATTTCAAAAATTTCAAGAGTGCTAAAGAACCCTTAACTAGGATCTAACTAGAATAATTAGACAATACAAACATATAATCAAACATTACAAAAAGTGAACAAGGAATACAACCTTTGTAGATCGGTCCTTCACTTCTAAAGCTCTGTGTAGTAGTCCCTTCGCTGCGAGTAGTGATCTCTCGAACTCTAGTATGGGTTCCCTTGGAGAAATGAACAAGCTTGCTCGAAATCTTCGAGGCCGAAGATGATCTACGTCGAGGAGACTCAAGCTCATGCTAGCTCTTCACTAAGTGGTGAACTTTGTGAAAAACAACCCAAACTAAACGGCTAATCTAGTAGAGCTTGATGAAGTATGAAATGGAATCACTTTAGATTTAATTTTCTCACTTATTTTCATCACCTCACTTGAAGCTAGAAAGCTTGAGGAAGGAGATGAAGAAAACTCTCATGGATAAGAATCAAGTCTAGAATTGCAACCATGGGTGAGTTGGTATCATATACTAACCTTTGTAGAGACTTAACCATGGCTAATTATAATGGTTGGGTTAATAAATATCTTAAGTAAAACAAAACTAGTGGACTTGGTCAAAGATGCTTCAAGCTTCCAAGCATGACAAATTTCCACCAATTTTGAATTATTAAGATAAATAAAACCCTACATTATATATATATAGTATGGTGTAAGTCACACACACACACACCCATGAAGCATGTATCATCTAGCATGACACAAAACATATACACAAATATATATCACTGTTCCCATCCGAATGGCGGCCGGGACATGGGCGTCCGTGCCTGAGATTCGGGGCAGATGCTAATTGGTGCTATCCGTCCATCTCTCCGAAGATGCCAAGTTGTTTATGGCACCGTGCATCGGAGGTTTAGACGGATGCGGCCGATGTAGCATACTTCGTCAGATTCCCCCTCGTTTGAGGGGTTTTTGATTGTGGGGACGCTCTTCCCTGCAGGCGCAAGCCCCTGCAGTTAATTACTCTACCGCATCGCGGTAACAACTTTCTCCTTCTCCGGATGGTCGCTTCGTGTCGTGTCTGTTTATTTTATGTTTTGTTGCCCGTGGATTGTTTACGGAGACTGAGTTATGTCGTCGCCCGTAGGGCGTGGACTAGTCCAAATCCGTGTTTATCTTAGATTTGGGTTTGGGGGTCTGGTTTGAGGATACGTCAGCCATACTTAAGGCTAAGATCAACTCAAACGTTTGTTAAGGATACGTTAGTCCGATTTGAGACTAAGATCAACTTAACAGGATCGTTTAGATCCGACAAAAGAGCGTTTGGGCTCCATTGTTCCAGTTTAGGGACATAGTGGTCCATCGTATATGTGGCCGTCGGGACCCGTCACCTCTCTGACGACGTTGAAGGATTACAACGACGGATGTCAGAGGAGTTCAGAGATGTACCCTCGAACCAGAGTTAATTTGGGGGATTCATAGTCCAGTCTGTTTGAAGGTTTAAGGATACGTTAGCCATCTTTGAGGCTAAGATCAACTTAAACGGGACCGTTTAGATCCGACAAAAGAGCATGCGGGGCTCTATTGTTCTAGTTTAAGGACATTGCGGTCCGTGGGTAGTTTAAGGACATTGCGGTCCATGGGTAGTTTAAGGACATTGCGGTCCATTGTTAGTTTTAAGACATCTCGGTCGAGGTTAAGGACGTCGTAGTCCATGGGTTTAAGGACTCCACAGTCCGGTATGTGCTCTGGATGCTTCACACGGGTTCACGGCCGTGCTAGGCGAGAACCAGGCTCCGCTCTGGGCGTTTTCCGCGGGGTCAAAGAGTGACGTTATCCACGTTCCACGTAACCAGGAATTTTGCACTAGATGCTTCACACGGGTTCACTGCCGTGCTCGGCGAGGACTAGGCTCCGCTCTGGGCGTTTTCCACCGGGTCAAAGAGTGACGTTATCCGCGTTCCACGTGACCAGGAATTTTGCATTAGACATGGGTTTAAGGACCCCACAGTCCATATCGATGTGTGGTCGTCGAGACCCGTCACCTCTTTGAAGACATTGAGGGATTACAATGCCAAGTATCAAAGGAGTGAAGAGATGTACCCTAGAACCGGAATGGATTAAATAGTCCTTATCCCAATTTGGGATCAAGACCCATTAATTGTATTATGAGCCCATTGGCCCAGTTAATCACAAATTGAGGACTTATGGCCATCTTGGGCTAAGTCCAATCAGGAGAGGCTTTGCCTCCATCCACTTGGCCAATTGGGCCAAAGCCTAGTGTTAAACACTACAGGGCAATCAGTGTTGAACATTGGGAATGAGATTGACAAATTAGTGTTTAGCACTAAAGATAATTGGTGTCAAACACCAGCAACAAGGCTTTCAAATTAGTGTTAAACACTAAGACAGATCAGTATCAAGTATCGGCAACAGAGCTCTCAAATTAGTGTTAAACACTAAGGTAGTCAGTGTTGAACACTGCAAATAAAGTTCTTTGATTGGTGTTGAACACTAAGGCCCAACAGTGTTTCAATACCGGATTCGAGAGTTCCAATTTAGTGTTAAACACTAAGGCAAAAGGGGTGGTCACGTGGCAACACGTGAGAGCGCCCTCTCTCCATTAATTCTGCTGAGATCATCGCATCTTTCGGAACATCACGTGCCATCACGTGACGGGCATCCATATGCTTATGTGTTAGAGCTTCTGTCAAGGGTCACGTGGGTCACGTGGGGGACTGCCTCAAAGGGCTTTCTGTAGATCTTTTAGGGGGGTCACTGAAAGGTTCCTAGGCACCCTATAGTGGTCTCCCAAGGCATCGAACATGCCAATTTAAAATTTTACGGGTGCCGAGAGACCCTTATACGGATCTTTAGACTAGAATTCTAGGCGAAATAAAAACTTAGTTAACTACTTAACTAAAGGAAGAGAGCTACAACCTTTGTAGATCCGGATATCCACTTCCTAAGCTCCACGTGGGCGTCCTCTCGCTGTCCATCATGAATCCCGAACTCATTCGTTGGCTTCATCGGAGAAACGGGCGGAATAGGGCGTCGACTTCGTGTCAAAGACGATCTACGTCGAGGCATCACTAGTTCAAGCTCCGACTTCACAAAGTTGTGAAACTTGTGAAGTAAACACCCAAAACAACTTGGCAAGAGGTAGAGGGTGAAGAAATAGGAGGTGGGTTCACTTTAGAATTGGATTTCACTCACTTTTGCTCATGTTGCCATTGATGGCAACTAGTTTTCTCTCTTGAAGAAGAAGGAGAAGATGAAGCTAAAATATGATAAGTCTCTTGAAAAATAGAAAAATAAATCAAATACTTATCATATCTCAACCAAGGTTAAGTGTAGAGAAAAGACCATGGTTAATGAGAAGGGTTAGGGTTAAGCTAGAAAACAAAATGGTTTCTTTAGTCAAAGCTTCATGAAGCTTCAACAAGCTTCATGACAAAAAGAAACCATTATGTTTTCATTTATCCATTTAAATAAATAAAGAATGGATAAATAAATGAGAGAATAAATCAAAACCCTAATTATCTTCTTAACCATGGTTTAATTCTTTACACCTAACCATGTGAGCATGTATCATCAAACATGATACATATTTGTGCACAAAAAGTATATCACATATACAACTTGCACATCAAGTGAGAAAATCCGTATAAAGTGAACCAATACTAGTTAATGCAAAGTAATATATCAAATATATAATTATACATTAAATCATTAAATCGACATTTGATTCAATGATCCGGTCATGTCGCACATAACCGACTAGTATTCAATGTATTGATTTATCGAATCAATGATTCGATAACTAGGTCATATCGAATATAACCAATCGAAACATATATCGCGAGAATGAAATGCGGTATCACATACCCGCATTATTCTCGGTCCTGCACATATCTCATATGCGCTCCTATTTCGTTTCGCTTGAGCCAGGAAACCTCTGTGTAGGACTCTAAAGACTCGTCAATACGCCGGTAGCAGATGATGATCATATCAAGCACCCACAAGCCGCAAGCGGTCTGCTAAACGTAACGGCCATCCGGGTATTGAGCGATCAGAAGATCGACGAGCTAGCCCGCTCACACTCCTGTGAACCCAACCAGTAACACTTACCGTACAGTCCGGTCTGTTCGCCTGATACGTCGCATATCAAGTCTAGGGGTGGTATACGTCAGATCCCAATAACCGATAAGTCGTGCCGATGTGAGGCTCATAACGGGTCGAGAAACTACTGGTAACACTTACCAGCAAATCTCTGATCAGCCCTAGCCAGGGACTTCCCTGTTACGGCCAATCGAGCACAGCGCAACATCAACCCCCAATACCGGGAGAGACGAAACCCCTCCTATCGCTCATTGCCTCCATGTGACTCGGGACTGTACCCAAAGACCACCGTTTTGCACGCCCTCATGGACGTGGTAAGGTGGAGATCAAAGCACAGTGGGAATCACACAAGACTCTAT
Organism: Agapanthus africanus; assembly: GCA_030015575.1. Taxonomy (NCBI): domain Eukaryota; kingdom Viridiplantae; phylum Streptophyta; class Magnoliopsida; order Asparagales; family Amaryllidaceae; genus Agapanthus; species Agapanthus africanus. Next base: position 62,367,739 of record JASDDO010000022.1, read on the forward strand.
GACGATCTCGGGTCTACAGACTAACCTGTACAAGTGTCACCTGAGAACTGCCATCTGACGTGAGGTATAATACCATCTGGGAGTTCTCGGCGAGTCCGTCAAGTATACCCAGTCTCCACTGAGCACCCGTACACCATCTCTGATGTCAAACACCAATGGATATGGGATCATCCATCGCCCATCTCATGGGTCGAGAAGCGTATACGCTAGTCTACTCTGGTATATCGATGCCCCGTCTCGATACACCCACGACTAGGGACCTTGAAGGATGTACTTATGGACTACCATGTCCCCACTAGTATGATCTGCATCATAGTCCAGGTAGTCAAGTACACATCCTAAGGGCTTTACCAACATGTAACTATAAGACAGTTTAAAGAGACAATTGTACATGTTAAGATAAAGAGTAACCAGATAGCATACTATCATATCAAGCAAGAAAGTCATCTCTATATATGTCCAAGCATCCAATATAATATACATAATCTGTACAATACTGGCCTCTAGGGCATACATACAACTAACAGTCACGTGGTGGCACGTGACCCTGCCTTCATGCATGTTGTTTAGGGGCTCTGTTAATCTTTTTTCAGGAATTAAATTCCTCGAGCTTTAAATTTCAGAGGAATTAAATTCCTACTTCCTTTTGAAGACTTATATTCTGGAGTAGAGTTGAACTCTGAATCTTCTATAGGAATTAAATTCCTCGTATATGTGAAGAACTGAATAGGGTTAAACCCTAATAAAAGCTTTTTAAGGAATTAAACTTCCATTCCCTGTTAAATTATGATTAAGGGAATTAAATTCCCGTTGTTTCAACAGAACTAAGTTCTTAAATAGGGTTAAACCCTGTTTCTCTCTGTTCTGACGGAATTAAATTCCCATAACACAGGGTCAAGCCCTACTTTTATCTTAAAGGAATTAAATTCTTATAGTTCTGTGAGAATTAAATTCTCATGTTTCCATTCCCTCTCTATGTTTTGGATCTGCATGGCAGGATCTCAACCCATTGAGAATTAAATTCTCAACCTAAAGGGGAGATGTGCACTTTGCAGATCCTCTATCAAAGAGAGAAGAAATATGTTCTTCTGTTTTTATATTATCAGAGTTAAACTCTGTTGAGAATTAAATTCTCCTTCTTTCAAAAAGCCTTCCCTTTCTTACCTAGGGTTTTCTTTTGCAGAAGCTCCAAATTCCTCAAAATATCAAGGCTCTCTCCTTTTTTCTCCCTCTGCGTATATATTTTTTTTTGTGTCTCTTGGCTCCTATTTATAGGAGAAGTAGCCGAATCAATTAGCTTTTGATGAATCTTCATTAAAAGATTTGATTTGCATCCATCATTCGTTTTTGACCTTTGGATTATTAGGTGAATTTTATTCACCATTGGATTTCAAATCCCCGGGATTCTCCTTTGTTATTTCGGTTAGATTTAAAGGGGAAATCTTTCCAAACTCGAGATTTTCCCATAGATAGATGGTATTCAATCATCTCTGAATCTTTAATTCGATCTGCTCCAGATAATCACTTTCCTTTGGGAAGATTTGATTCTCCTTCAGAATTTAATTCTGTTAACAAAACGGGCTTCGAAAGCCGGTCACGTGTGACCACGTGACCCATGGTCACGTGTGGACACGTGACTCTCTTGGAACGAGCCTTCCTCTTTCTTTCTGCGCTTTGCTTTCTGTTCTCTGTTTAGCTGTCACGTGCCACCACGTGACAACTGGTCACGTGTGAGCACGTGACCTCTTCTGAAGCCTTTTTCTTGATTCGATCAGGGAACCGTTGTGTCTTTGCCGCTTGCATTTAAATGTCACGTGTCGACACGTGACCCTGGTCACGTGGGAACACGTGACTCTTTCTGAAGCCCTTTTTCTTCAATGTAGTCAGGAAACTGAACTTGCCTTGATGATGCGCTTAGGTGTCACGTGTCAACATGTGACCGCTGGTCACGTGTAAGCACGTGACCCTCTTCTAAAGCTTTTCCCAGAAGCTTTCCTGATTTTAAATCAGGAAACAAATGCCCCCACAGCGTTGTTCTCACGTGTCTGCACGTGAGTGCAACGCTGTCACCTCTTGTGACCTTTGGATTCCTCTAGGGATCTGGGGAGATGAAACGTTTCCATTGCCTTCTATAAATACCTCTGTCTCTTCATGGGAGCCTTCACTTTGCTCATCTTCTTTTTCTGAGAATTTCTTCCTCGAGAATTTAATTCTCGCTTTCAGAGCTTAGTTCTCTGTCTTGAAGCAATCTTCAGAGTTTAACTCTGTTCGAAAAGAATCCTTTTTCTCAGGTAATGTTCTTGGACAACGATGGACCTTCACATTTCTCTGGATTTTAAATCCAAAACAAGGGTTTTCACCCTTTTTCCTTCATATTTTCCATAAGAACATGAAACCGCTTAACCTTCAAACTGTAGATCTCTTAGGGTTTAGATGATCTTTGGGGAGATGATGATGGCGTTTCAACCCCATGGAATTTAATTCCATCAACAATGTTTCTGGGAATTTAATTCCCTTTTCTTAATAAGGAATTTAATTCCAATGAAGAACTTAATTTCTTCACGCGGAGGCTTCCTGAGGTCTCTTGGCCCTAGGCTGTTCTTCTGCAATTAATGCAATGGGGGTTTTGTAATGATGTCTTCTGTGGGAATTTAATTCCTTTGATTTTGCTGGATTCATTGTAGAGCCCGAGACAGCTTCTGTTGGGGGGGATGTGCATGGTCATCATTCTTTGAGGATATTCCCTTTGTTTTATTGTAACGATTTGGCCTCATTATTAATGAGCCGTCATCCGGATTCTGTGGGGCCCATATGTTTTGTAGCTAATGACCCCAGAAAACTCTGCTGTTGCTTTCTTTAACTAGTCTTCATGTTTATGCATGAATATACGTTGCTGACTTTTCTTCTAACGGTCTTCCTTTATTAGATTTCAGGTGCGATGGCTTCTGTTCCGCGCTTTCCCTTTTCTCGCTCAGAGGCTGCTTTTCCTCAGTCGCCGTCTGATGAGGAAGCGATGGCGATGATTCGGGCCCATGACCCGAACTGCACTAACCTTCTTCAATGGGGACCTTGGTACAATCAGATTATTCAGGGTCGCCGGAGCTTTCTTTGCGCGGTGCCGACGGAGCCCACTTTCCCATTTTTACCAATGGATCCTCCAAGGACAGCTTTTGCTGTGGAAATGCCTAACTGGACTCCAACGGGGAGGCTGGAGCCTTCGACGACCGGCATTCCGAACCATCCGATCCCGGCCATAGACATCTTGGGACGGCGTATCTGCCAGGGTGAGGCCCACCCATGGGGGCAAATTTATAAGATAGGGCTCACTCCTAGGCATCCTACGGGCTACCTTCTCTGGGCTCGCTACATCCTTTCTGCCCATCGGGCGCGGTTGCAGAAAGTCGGGCTTTATCAGGCCATATACGCGTCACTATTCCATTACAAGTCCCCGCATGCCTGGTGGGTCAAGGCGTTTTTGAACCAGTGGAATCTTCCCACTAATACTTTCATTCTGGGAGATCGCGAGGTTTCGGTTTCTCTGGCCGAATTCTATGATATCTCGGGGTTGCCGATAAGGGGTAATCTGTATGAGGAGTTGTTGCCTCCTGACGAGTACGTTTTTGAGCCCGAGCCCGCCCCAGTTGACGGCCTGTCTGCTGAGAATGCTGTTCGCCACAAGCGCCCCAGTTTAATTAAGGCCCTAGGCATCTTCGACCGATTATTCACCGAGTCCGAGGAGCAGGGTGTCACTTTCAAGAGTTTCATTGCTCGTTTCCTTCGTGAGGATGCCTTATCGAAGACAGCCCCGAAGTTTGCCAACATCGGGGACCCCTTTGGGTTCGGTCCGAAGAGGTTGCCGACCAACGAATCAGATTTACCTCAGTATTACATCCCTATTATATCGCCGATATCTTTTGAATCCATTGCTGTCCCAGGCATGGACGAGGAGACGTTCTTTGTGGGGTTTGTTAGTGTCTGGCTTAGTTGGTTCGTTATCCCCATGCATCGCCGCTTCATGAGAGCCTCGGTCATCTACCCGGCTCATCGTATTGCTGAGGGGATGCGGTTGGCTATCGGCATCCCGGCCTTGGCGCACCTTTATAACGGATTGGGCACTGCAGCTAATACCTCTACGCCTGGCGTGGACGTAGTGAACTTTTCGCTTCATTATTTCACGTCGTGGATCGAAATGCATGTGCTGGGGTCTTTTGCTATGCATCAGAGGCCCGCCTTTTACGACGCCTATCCCTTCCCGCGACTTATGCGACTGGTGGGTGCTTCTGCTGCCGACACAACTCAATTTTGGGCTATTCGGGTGCTGATTTCTCCTCATGCCACCGCTGGAGGGTTGGTTTTTAATGATCGGGTTTTGTCTAGTCCCTCGGGTTCCGTTCAACAACTCTGGGACCGATCGAAAGACAACGCGCCCTCTCTGAAGCCCCGGGAGGCCACGCATTTGTATACAATTAGACCGGGCTACTTGGTGTTTCGCCAGGACAGTGCCGCTCTTTTTATGCGGTACAATCCGCATCGATTTGCCCGGCAGCTCGGATACGACCAGGGTGTTCCTTTTGAGGCTTTTATAGTCGCCCCGATCCCTTCGCTCGATGCTGTTCGCGATGCCGCTCATCATTTCATGAGGCTGAACACCGGCTCTCATTTCATGGTCCCCGAAGCTGAGTACATGCCCCGATGCGTAGGTGCATTTACGGGCTGGTATCTTCATCGGATCACCCCAATTATTGCTGAAGAAAGAAGGGTTCTTCTTGGTCACGGCGCCCCTCCTCAGGTTTCGGGAGCTAAGCTGCGACCGAGGGTTCCAGTCCGCTTCCCTTTGAGGGAGATTGGCGCCGCCCTCATTCCAGGGGAGTCAGGGGTCGACCTTACTCCGACAGCTGGTATGCCCTTGGGTTCCCGGTCGCGGGGTAGACGGGCCCCAGTAGTAGCACCTCTGCCGGTGGCGGCACCGCCCTCCGTGGCGTCGTCAATGGCGATGTCGTCCTCGGTTGTGGCACCGAGCGAGAGTAACAGGGATGAGGGTGCTGAGGGCGATGTGGGCCAGCGCCGCCCTAAGGCTTCGCGAGGGAGGAAGCGGTCGTCCTCAGCGACCGGCTCCGGGTCTAAACGGCGGAGGAAAGCGGCTACCACCCCGCTTGATTCTGTGGTGGAGTCTGAGCCTATCCTTGAAGACGAACCATTGGCCTTGCAAGAGTCAAACGCTGGACTTCTCTTCCCGAGCTCGGCTGATGAGGAGGCTGCACAGTTGGCTGAGGCCATACGGCGTTCAAAAGACGCGTCCCATAACGCCCAGGTCCCGAAGAAGTCTTATCCCGCTGTAATTTTTTACGAAGACCCTTCGTGGATTCGGCGGCAATTTATCGGCCCTTTGGAGGAATGGGGGAAAGGGCTTTGAAGCAGGCCGCTTCAGAAGACGCCGCTGATGCGCTTTCTTTATGGACCGGCGGTCATGAATCTACCCTTAAACCCCGGCGAGCTCACCTCCTTGAGAAGGAGAAGCGGCTTGAAGAAGCCATATTGAGGGCTTCTTTGCGTATAGGTACGTTGTGCTTCTTTTGTAGTCTTTTCGATTATTTATGCTCGTGGGTATGTATCATTATTTTTGTTTGAATCGTGCAGAATCTTCGACGCTGGGGGAGCTCCCTACTGGCCCATTAAAGCTAAAGCCCGCCGGAATTCTCAATGAAGCCTTGCTGGATGTGGAGGGGGCTGATGAGGTTGCTCCTCTCATGATAGAACCTCCAGCGGCGGTTCTTGATCAGGGAGTGCTTTCCCCTTTTGGGGAGGCTCCTTTGGAGGCCGCCGCCCCAATGACTCTTACTGAGGGCGGCCCAAAGGTTGGAAGCGAGGTAGTCGGGACTACTCTCCCTCTGTTGGAGCCTGAGGTCACGGCGGAGACCGCTGAAGCTGCTATCCCCCCGGCTCAGAATGGGAGGAGTGTTGAAGGTATCACTCTGCGTTTTAATTTAGCAACCCCTTCATAGCCTGAACCCTTTTTATCTTTCCCAGAATTGCACGGTTTGGCGGCCACGATCGCGGATCTGTCGCCTCGACAGTCATTTCAGCGTTTATTGGAGATGGCAGCTCCGCAGGCGATCTCTCCTCAGCGTATTGTCCTTTCCTCTGGGCAAGATTAGTGTCATTCGCCCCCCCACCCACCCACCCGGTTTTTTTTTACCATAGCATTGTTACTATTTTGCGAAATGACGTTGATGTCTCTTATAGTTTTGGAAGCCGACGATGAGGTCGAGGTCGTTGAAGGGCCAGGGGAACCTTCAGCTCCTGCTTGCATGACTGTCGGTGAGTGACATTTTATTATAGTCCCGTTCGTTCTGCGTTTAAGAGTTTTACTAACATTTGCCAAATTTGAACAGCCCTGCCAGTCTCCATGGCTTTGGAATCACGCATTGTGATGCCGCCCGGTCCTTATGCTTTGCGGGCTTCAGAACGCTTGGCCCAATTGAGCCTTGTCTCCCTATCATCTTTCATCGAGGAGCTCCGTGCTGGTAGCGCGACTAAAGCCGAAGCGTTTGCCGCTGAAGCTAACGGCTCTCTTCCTTTTCTCGCCACTTATCATAGCGAGGAGGTGGTGCAGGTCTGGGTGGAGTTCTGCAGAAAGGTGGAGGCCTGCTTGTACGCTCTCAAATGTTCTCGCCTCTCCTCGGAAGCCGTGGCTGCAAAAGCGGAGTTGCGGGGTCTGATAGCACGATGTGCGGCCAACATGACATCATGCGAGAAGAGGCTTGGCCGCAAGTTCTCGGAGAGGGAGCTGGCTTCTAAGGCGCTGAGCGAGCTTCATGCCAGCCTCACAGTCAAGGCCAACAAAGCGTATGAACTCTGGCGGGTGCTTCAGCAGTCCATCAAAGAGGTGGTGGCTCTCGATAAAGCTGCCATGTTCACTCGTGAGAGGGTCGAGGCGCATAAGGCCACCGAGAAAGAGCTCGAAGCTCGGCTCGCTTCGTATCAGGCTCAGCAAGCTCAGGCGGAGGCTCGTCTTCTGGAGATCTTGCGTCATGAAGCCGTGGCTCAGCAACAGAATGATGAGCTGGTAAAATTATTGCACCGCCCGCCGGCTTGAGGACTTGTATATTTTTTTTTCTTTTTTGTACATACTCGTGGATGAGAGTATCTTTCTTTTTGTTTCTTTCATGAATTGTACTTTGTATCCATTTTGGTTTATGAATAAAAGATACATTTTTCTTCTCAATGATATGTCCTTTTTTTATTGAATGCCTTCTGCGGATACTATATCTTGATCTCCTTGCAGGACAGCGATGGCTCAGGGTTCAGGGTTAAGATCTGCTTCCTAAGACTTTTGCATTTTATGAGCCACGAGGGTCTCATAAAGAGTTTTTCTCCCTACAGGTCGAGAGGATCCCATAGGTGTAAGTTCTTCTTAAGGATCGTGAGGATTCTTAAGCGGGTTTTCCCTTGAGAGTCGCAAGGATCTCACAAGAGAGATTTTTTTCTTCCTTACAGGTCGTGAGGACTTGTAAGTGCTGGATGTGGTCGCCCTTGTCCGTATTTTACGGAGTCAGGGGTTTCTCCAGGTATTGTAGTTTAAAGACGTCGCGGTCAAGGTTAAGGACCTCATAGTCCGTGGATTTAGGGACTCCACCGTCCGCTGTTAGTTTTAAGACATCGCGGTCAAGGTTAAGGACCTCATAGTCCGTGGATTTAGGGACTCCACAGTCCGATGTTAGTTTTAAGACATCACGGTCAAGGTTAAGGACCTCATAGTCCGTGGATTTAGGGACTCCACAGTCCGATGTTTGGTTGCAGGGACCCGTCACCTCTTTGAAGACGTTGAGGAATTACAACGCCAGGTATCAAAGGAGTGAAGAGATGTACCCTTAAACCAAGGCAGAATCCGTAGGGAATCGGGGGGGTTGATCGTTAGTTTTAAGACATCACGGTCGAGGTTAAGGACGTCATAGTCCGTGGATTTTAAGGACTCCACAGTCCGGTATTTACTCTGGATGCTTCACACGGGTTCACTGCCGTGCTTGGCGAGGACCAGGCTCCGCTCTGGATGCTTCACACAGGTTCACTGCCGTGCTCTGCGAGGACCAGGATCCGCTCTGGACGTTTTCCACGGGGTCAAAGAGTGACATTATCCGCGTTCCACGTAACCAGGAATTTTGCACTAGATGCTTCACACGGGTTCACTGCCGTGCTCGGCGAGGACTAGACTCCGCTCTGGATGTTTCACACGGGTTCACTGCCGTGCCCTGCGAGGACCAGGATCCGCTCTGGACGTTTTCCACGGAGTCAAAGAGTGACATTATCCGCGTTCCACGTAACCAGGAATTTTGTACTAGATGCTTCACACGGGTTCACTGCCGTGCTCAGCGAGGACTAGGCTCCGCTCTGGATGCTTCACACGGGTTCACTGCCGTGCTCAGCGAGGACCAGGATCCGCTCTGGACGTTTTCCACGGGGTCAAAGAGTGACATTATCCGCGTTCCACGTAACCAGGAATTTTGCACTAGATGCTTCACACGGGTTCACTGCCGTGCTCGGCGAGGACTAGGATCCGCTCTGGACGTTTTCCACGGGGTCAAAGAGTAACATTATCCGCGTTCCACGTAACCAGGAATTTTGCACTAGATGCTTCACACGGGTTCACTGCCGTGCTCGGCGAGGACTAGGCTCCGCTCTGGATGCTTCACACGGGTTCACTGCCGTGCTCTGCGAGGACCAGGATCCGCTCTGGACGTTTTCCACGGGGTCAAAGAGTGACATTATCCGCGTTCCACGTAACCAGGAATATTGCTGATTGTATCCGCATTTCACGGGATTGGGGTTTGACTCTCTGTGGGAATTCATCGTCGAGTCATGGAACTGGGAATTGCCGTTGTTCCGTTTCGCTTGATGTTGTGTCTGCTGCCATGAGACGAACGACGAGATGATCTCTAGGCTATCTGTGAACCGTCGAGATTTGGCTTCTCCTTATGATGAAACCTGGGGAAGAAGTATGATCCCTTCTTTGTTTGCGCCCCTGGATTGTATACAGGGGTAGATGTAACATCACCTGTAGGGCGAGGATTTCACTTTTATTTTATTTCTTTTTCCGCGATGCTCTATCATTTCAGCTTTTATATCGCGAAGGTCGCGATTGCCCCATCATTTCGGCTATTTTTCGCGGTGCCCAATCATTTCGGCTATTTATTTATTTTCTGCTCGCTGCTTTTTATTGCGAGTTGCCCCATCATTTCGGCTATTTTTCATGCCTTCATTTTTACTTGCTGCTTTTTATTGCAAGTTGCCCCATCATTTCGGCTATTTTGTAGGCATGTGTGGCTTGCTAGCTTTTTCGCTGCAATCCTGGATTTTAGGCACCGATTTCGGCATCAGCACCGCTACAACTGGAATGTTGCCAGGAGCGAATCATCATTTGCCTTTGTCGATGACGAACAAAGGTGGCTCAGCAAACAGGGTTAAGGGTCCTGTCGACCAAGGCTTTTGACTTCATGAGCCGTAAGGGTCTCACAAAGGTATTTCTCCCTACAAGTCGTGAGGATCTTGCAGGTGTATTTTCTCCGTAGGGATCGTGAGGATTCCTAAGTGTGTGCCCCTCTGTAAGTCGTAAGGATCCTACAAGAGGGCTTTCTCCTTATGGATCGAGAGGACCTACAAGGGTTGGACTTTGCTGGGGAAATGTTTATTCGCGCCCGTGGATTGTATACAAGGGTTAGTATCGAGCCTCTTGTAGGGCAATATCGAAGGTTGTGGAGGATTTGCTTAAGAACAGGTTTAGGTTTCTGTAACTTAAGACTTTCAAATCTTATGAGCCGTGAGGGTCCCACAAGAGAATTCTCCTTACGAGTCGTAAGGATCTCGCAAGTGCATTTTCTCCTTAGGAATCGTGAGGACCCCTAAGTGTGTTGCTCCTTTGTGAGTCGTAAGGATCTCACGCAGGTGGTTTCTCCTTACAAGGTCGAGAGGACCCTACAAGTGTCTTTTAACGAGGTTGCGCCCTTTCGGGTTTTCACAAACACTCGCCGGTAGTCCTGCTGTTTTTACTCACGGAGCCCTTTCGGGTTTTCATCCGTGCCCATTTTGCTTGTGGACATACCGTTTTTTTTTATTGTTTATTCTTTTTCTTTCTTTTTTTTTATCTCGTCAGCCTAAGGATGCTGCGGTAGTAGTTTAGGGACGTTTCGGTCCGTCGTTAGTTTAAGGACGTTTCGGTCCGTCGTTAGTTTAAGGATGTTTCGGTCCGTCGTTAGTTTAAGGACGTTTTCGGTCCATCGTTAGTTTAAGGACGTTTCGATCCGTCGTTAATTTAAGGACGTTTCGGTCCGTCGTTAGTTTGAGGACGTTTTCGGTCCGTCGTTAGTTTAAGGACGTTTCGGTCCGTCGTTAGTTTAAGGACGCTTCGGTCCGTCGTTAGTTTGAGGACGTTTTCGGTCCGTCGTTAGTTTAAGGACGTTTCGGTCCGTCGTTAGTTTAAGGACGTTTCGGTCCGTCGTTATGGGAAGGCCAGCTGCTGCTTGTAAAGTCTGAGCCTAGGAAGATAGCGAGTGGACATAGTCGTCGTCATCTATCATTGACCCAGGCTATGGCTCATTAAGCATAGTATTTCTTTAAGAAGCGGCCGTTTATTGGCCTGAAAGGCCTTTCACCGTGCATGTCTATGAGTAGATAGGCTCCACCCTGGTAGACCTTGTCTATGATGTAAGGGCCTTCGTAGTTTGGCTCAAATTTTCCCCGCTTGGCACGATTGGGGATCATAGGTCTCTTGACCACTAGCACGAGTTCGCCTTGGCAGAATGTCCTCGGCCTGGTCAATCTTTCGTACGAGCGCGTCATCTTCGCTTTGTAGGCTTCTAGATGTTGTTGCGCTATGAGCCGAGTTTCGTCGAGGGCATCAAGCTCCTCAAGCCGAAGGTGAGCATTTTCTTCGTCCGTCAGCTCGTGGTAGACTGCCACTCGCAGAGAGGGTAACTCTATCTCGAGGGGGAGTACTGCTTCCGTCCCAAATACCAACGCGTACGGCGTTGTGTTCATGGCCGTCTTGAATGTAGTTCGATAAGCCCAAAGGGCTTCTTGCAGCCTCTCGTGCCAGTCTCTCTTATTCCGGGAAACGGTCTTTTTTATGATCTTCGTCAAGGTCTTGTTGAAGGCCTCGGCCAGACCGTTAGCTCGTGGGTTGTAAACTGAAGAATATCTCCAGTCTATATTGTGCTGCTGCGCGAAGCGGCTAATCTTATGGCTTCTGTAGGCTGGCCCGTTATCGGAGATAATCCGCCGTGGGGTTCCGAACCGATAGATGACGTGCGTCTTGAAGAAATAGAGGATATTCTCCGTCTTCACTTCCCTCAGTGGTACTGCTTCTGCCCATTTGGAGAAGTAATCAGTTGTCGCTAGGATAAAACGATGTCTCCGGGATGATGCTGGCTCGATGGGGCCGACTATGTCAGTCCTCCACATTTCGAATGGCCAACTAGCCACCGTTGGATGTAGTGGATTCGGATGTTGGTGGATAAAGTCTCCAAGGATCTGGCACGAGTGGCATTGCTTCGCATACTCGAGGCAGTCCTGGATCATCGTGGGCTAGTAGTAACCCATCCGTTTAATTTTTAACTTCATCTTTGGGCCTGCTTGGTGAGAACCGCAAAGTCCGTCGTGGACTTCCTGAATGACTCTTTCCGCTTCGTCAGGTCCTAAGCATCTCAGCCATAGAGAATCAAACGATCTCTTGTATAGAGTATCGTTGACGAAGGCGAAAGATATAGCTCGTTTCATGAGCTGATGCCTTGAGGATGTATCTTTGGGCATTCGGTGGGACTTAAAGTAGTCTATGAAGACTTTCCTCCAGTCCTCGGCCTTCTCATGGTCTTTTATTTGTAGGGTCGTCTGCTCAGTCGTTCCCTTTTCTTTATATAATTCCGGAGGTATTTCTGCCAGGGCAAGCACTCGACGGCTTTGTACTACGATTCTTACATCATCGAGGTTTTCGTCCGCCAGTTCTTTAGCAAGTTTGGCCAACGCGTCTGCTTTGCTGTTTTCCGCGCGTGGTATGTTCTCCAAAGTATAGGAGGGAATTTGGGTCAATGGTTATTGCACCTTTTCGCCGTACTTCACCAACTCTGGTTTGCACGTTTGGTAATCACCATTTACTTGACTGACAACTAGCTGAGAATCCCCATATATAAGGTGGTCTTCAATTCCCAGGTCAATGGCGATTTCGAGGCCTGCTATCAGAGCTTCGTATTCAGCTTCATTGTTTGTCCTCGGCTCTGTTAAGGAGAAGGCGAAGCGCATTATCCCTCCTTGTGGAGTTGCAAAGATAAGGCCTATCCCCGATTTGATCATTGGGATACCTTGTTTCTGTTTCTTTATGGAGGACGCTCCATCGAAATAGAGTTCCCATCGGGTGCTACCGCCGCCAATCGCGTCAAATGCATGCTCGTCCGGCAAAACACAGTTCAGAGGAGAATCGGCCGGTATCGGGTGCTCAGCGAGGAAATCGGCAATGGCCTGGCCTTTTACTGTCTTGAGAGGTTGATACGTTATCGAGAACTCCATCAAGAGCAGGGCCCATTTAGCGAGTCGTCCCGTCAATATGGCTTTTGACATCAAGTATTTAAGGGGATCCACCTTTGAAATGAGACGGACTTCATGCGCCAACGCATAGTGCCTGAGCTTTGTTATCGCGAAGATCAACGCCAAGCAATGTTTTTCAATGGGAGAGTAGTTGCTTTCTGCCCCCAGTAGAACTCGACTTAAGTAGTAGAGTGCTCTCTCTTTCCCTTGATCGTTCTTTTGTGCCCATAATGCGCCCAACGAACCTTCGAGGGCGGTTGTATAAAGAATGAGGGGTTTTCCCTTGACCGGCGCAGCCAACACCGGAGGGTTCTGCAGGTACTGCTTGATCTCGTCTAGTGCACCTTGGCATTTGTGATCCCAAACGAATGGAGTTCCCTTCTTCATCAGGTGGCTGTAAGGACGGCATTTGCCTGAAAGATTTGCGATAAATCGCCGGATGTATGCGAGCTTCCCTTGGAGAGACCGCAACTGTTTGAGGGTTCTTGGCGGAGGCATTTCTATGATCGCTTTAATCTTTGACGGATCTATTTCAATACCTCGGTGTCGAACGATGAATCCCAGGAATTTGCCCGAGGAGACTCCAAACGCGCATTTTTTGAGGGGATTCATTTTCAAATTATATTGCCGAAAGCGTTGAAATACAGTCTCCAGATGCTTTAAATGATCTTCGTATGACATGCTCTTTACTACGAGGTCATCGATATAGCACTCGACGATGTCATGTATGAGGTCGTCGAAGATCTTTGTCATGGCCCTTTGATAGGTAGCGCCAGCGTTCTTTAGACCAAAGGGCATAACCCTGTAGCAGAATATACCCAAAGGGGTCCGGAAAGCGGTGTGCTTCTGGTCTTCGGGGTGCATTTTTATCTGATTGTATCCCGACGAACCGTCCATAAAGGAGAAAACCTCATGAGTGGACGTGTTATCTATCATCAGCTCGGTTACCGGTACTGGGAAATCATCCTTTGGACAGGCTTTATTGAGATCCCTGAAATCCACGCATATGCGTACCGTCCCATTCTTTTTCATTACCGGGACGATATTGGCGATCCAATCGGGATATTGGACTTCTTGGATAAATCCAGAATCGATCAGCTTCTTGACTTCGGCGTTGATGCTCATCTCAAGCTCGAGTCGCATCCTTCTTGGCGCTTGCTTGACTGGCTTGATATCTGGGGATATTGCTGATTTATGTACAGCAACCTCCGGATCTAATCCTGGCATCTCAGAGTAGTTCCACACGAAGCAGTCTTTATGCCGTAGAAGCACGTTCTTTAACGCGGCCACCCTTTCTTCAGAGAGTAGCTCGCTGACAAATGTCGGTTGCGGGTCATCTGCCGATCCCAACTCAATCTTCCTGAGGTTATCCGCCGTATTATGTATACCATCTTCCAGTTCTCTCGGAGCTGGCGGAAATTCAGAGATCACCTCATCATCGCTGTTTTCAAAGCACTGGGGAAGGTCATCCACGTTCTCGCGCTCTTCTTTTAATATCGTAATCGTATAACAGGTGCGAATCCGCTCCCAGGACTGAGGTGGATCCGGTTCTGCTCTTGTGGCCTTGGGTTCATGCTTTTGTGGCGGCGTTACCCTCCAGCCGTTGGATAAAGCGAATCTGCCCCGTTGGTACTGGTCCTCGACCCAGTTCTTGAAGGTGAAGCAGTCTTCGGTAGGATGTCCTATGGCTCGGTGATAAGAGCAATAGCTCAAACGAGAAGCCTTGTTAGCTTGCTCAGGGTGTCTAGACTCTGGAAGCGCGATCATTTGATGTTTTAAAGCGAGCTTGAGTAACCTCTCCGTCTTGTCTCGGGGGAAGGAGTACGCTCGACTCATCTTCTCCATGAGGGACGAATCCGAGCCGTGCAGTACCCGATCACGTAACCCTCTAATCCTGCGTCGTTGTTGTCGGCTCCTCTTTCCGCTTCTTAATTTATTTCCGTCTCCGCATCGGGCCTTTCGTACAACGGGTTGACAAAGATGAGCATCTTTGTCTTTTGCAGCTTGTTGAAATAGACGTTGCGTCCTGGCCTTCTCGTAGATGGTCATCTCGCGGTTGTGGTCTTCCCGAGCTTTCTGACCCATTTTCCTGATAGGCTTTTCCGTTCGTTCTTCAAACGACGGACTCGGCGCTTCAATCGCGGGGTCTAATTTTGATGAGGGGTCGGCATCTCCTGACAGGGCGTCCTCTTCTTCATCAAAGGTATATATAGTGTAGCTGCCGTGAGCCCGTTCCCGTTTTCCGGCTCTCGCGTATCCAAGCCCAAGTGTTTCCATTTTTCCGTTGGGCAATTTGCGTTGAGTCCCAGGGACATCCTAAATCTTGTTGTAGAACCGAGCCTGCCGAACAGCCTGTTTTAAGGGTACTCCTTGGCGCTTCAATAGCTTCTTTAATCCATTTGTATAGTATCTGGGCAGACGGATGGGTTGGAGCCTGTCGAGTGTAGCATCCGCGCCATGCCAGATCTCTTTCTCTATTTTCGACTCTGAGGATCGGTAGAATAGGATCACCTTCTCACCCCTTTGCCTGGGAGGGACGTAAAATGTTTGCAGGTCCTGCACATTGTGAGCTTGAAGCGTGTCGAGATCCTTGTAATGTTCTCGCGGTACCATGGTGATTTGCAAACTATGGTCATCGCCAGGGGGTGCTTGTATTGACAGCCGATTGGAGAATACGGCATTAACTTCATCTTCTGAATCACTTCCGAAGACCAACATGGGGGCAGGCGTCCCCAGGTTGTTGCGTTGAGATGGCCCCGCATAAACTATCTCTTCCTCTTCTTCGGTATCGCTCCCGAAAACAGGGATGGTGGCGGCGGCTTTGTTCTCCGGGTTGCGACACCTTTCTGTATCCTCGAAATCTGGCAAAAAGTACTTCACGTCTTCGTATTTGCGGACTTCGTTCACGGAAAATGGGTTTAACTCTCCTGTTACGGTGTACTCGAAACCATCTTTAAAGTACTTCATACACTGGTGTTGCGTAGAAGGGATGATGTTGTACTCGTGTAGCCAAGGACGACCGAGCAAGGCGTTGTAGCAGGTCTTGGCGTCGATGACATGGAATTTGATGTCTGTGATGAGAAGTCCAAAGCGTAATGTTAGTATCACAGATCCGAGAGTCCGTGACGATTGTGAATCGAAACCGGAGATAGTAATTTTGTCACGAGCGAGATGTTGCACACTCATGCAGATTTCCTTCAACACCCGAACATTAAGGAGATTGACGGAGGATCCATTATCCACCAGGATCTTGCCTATCTTGATATCATGGCAGTATCCGGAGACATATAGGGGACGGTTATGGTCGGACGTCCCGAGAAGGAGGTCTTCATCACCGAAAGTGATATCGGCTGTATGCACTTCCTCCAGTTCATCCTTCATCTTTTCAGTGGCGAGGAAGGCTTGGAATTGCTCAGGTTCTTGTAACGCCTTAATTAGTGAGTCTCGCGCTTCCTTTGATAATAGGAGGGCGTCGAGAATGCTAAGCTGAGAAGGTAGCTTCCTTAGGTGCGCGAGAATGTTATAGTCCACTTTACTCCTCCTAGGAGGGTCTTTGGCAGCCAGTTCTTTCATGACTTGGTCATCTAAAGTGATATCTTCAGTGACCTTTTCCTTTCCCTTATCTTTTCTACTCACGGGTCCGAGATTCTTTTCTGGGAGTGTGCGATTGCGCAGCTGAATGTTTTCGCAGGCTTCTAGTTCTTCCTCTTTCTCTAAAACGGATTCTTTAAAGAGAGGGCCCAGAGCCATTTCTTCATCGGAGTCGCTCCCAAAGGTGAGAACTTGTGACCCCCCGGCGTTAACCATGTAACAGTTGCCAGTAGTTCTGTTGTGCCCTTCGACAGTACTTGTTCGCTCCCGACGGCTCTTGCGTTTCATGCGCTTAAAATGTTGCCGACGAGTAACATATCCTTGCCACCATTTTTTTAAAGGCGTCGCACTCCTCCGTGGGGTGTGAGATTCTCCGATGATATGCGCAATAATTAGGGTGCCTCTCCGCCCCATCGTGTGTGTTTCCTTCAGAGGGTGGTAGCTTCATTCCCATTGACATAGCTTTGGCAAACCTTTTCCTCGTCTTAAATATCTTCTTGTCTACTTCGGATGCCTTTCGCTCTGGTAGGGGTAGTTCAACCCTTCCGTTCAGTCGCCTGCATTTGGTTCCTTCTGACGTCGCCATCTCACGCTCCTGATCCGCTTTACTTTTTAGACGAATTTCGTCTAGAAAAGCATTGATCACTTCATTTGTCAGCCACGCACGTTCTGATTCAGGCTCTGTCTCCAGTTTCTTAGTGCCGGGAGTTTTCTCATCATCGGTAAACGAGTGGGAGATTACGTTACAACTCGCCACATACTCTTCGGATTCATCCGATGAGCTCTCTTCATCATCTCCCTCTTGAAAGATGTGGTTGAGGAACTCTTGCAGTGTGA
The DNA here is from genome assembly GCA_030015575.1 of Agapanthus africanus. Taxonomy (NCBI): domain Eukaryota; kingdom Viridiplantae; phylum Streptophyta; class Magnoliopsida; order Asparagales; family Amaryllidaceae; genus Agapanthus; species Agapanthus africanus. The sequence continues at coordinate 62,384,737 of JASDDO010000022.1, forward strand.
CAGGAGTTCGCGCCTTTTGATTGTATTCTTCCAGCGCGTCGATTTGCTTCTGCAAGTTCGTGTGCTCGTCTCCAAGCTTCGCGGGCTTCTTGGATTTCTTCTTTTTTTTCTTCGAAGATTTTGACGGTTGGGCGTGAGTATTTGGGCCCTTATCACGAGCCTTCGTGGTTGTGCGGGGCTTCAACATCCCCTCGATAATTTGAGGTTCAAGAGGGTCTTTCCATTCGATCGCAGGGCACGCGTGAAGGTCTCTCAGCATTCTTTTGGTTTTCGTTGATAGCACGACCTCCCATGGAGCTTCTTCAATAAAGGAGCAAGTTGCCCCCGACGTATCTGTTTTCTTGGGAGTATGCGGTTGTGGTGGGCTCACCTTCCACTTTTCGGATAGTACAAACTTTCCCTGGAGGTATTGATCTTCAATCCATCCTTTGAAGATGAAGCAATCTTCAATCGGATGACTTACCGTTTGATGGTAAGGGCAATAGTTAGGGTTATTCACCTCGGTGGGTTGCGGCGGTCGCCTTGGATTTGGTAGGTTTATAAGTCTGTTACGTATTGCTAACTCGAATAACCGTTTCGTCTTGTCTCGCGGGAACGAGTAGGGACGTTTCATCTTCTCATTATAATACCGACGTCTTTCTTCCAGTTGATCTGCCGGTTTCGGGGCGTTAGGTTGCTGTTGGGCATTCGCGACGAAGGTTGCCCTTCCTTTACCCTTGTCATTCCGCGGTTCCGACTTCGGGGGAGGTGGTCTATGACCCATCTGGTCCATCTGAGCCAACTTGTCGATTAAAGCCTGGAATGTGGTTGGCTTAAAGAACATCATAAACTGGGAGATAGTTGCGTGGGGGTCTAGGGTTCCCACGAACATGCCCACTGGGGGTGCCTCCTCAATGCGTTGTTCACATCTCGACCACAAGTTCCGCCAGCGTATAGCATACTGGACCCAGGTTTCGTCTAGTTTTACCCTGGCGTTAATCAAAGCAGTTATTGGAGTGCGTTCGCTGGCACTTGCGAATCGCTGAGTGAATAACAACTCCATTTCAGCGAACGTTTTGATAGAATCGTTCGGGAGTTCCGAATACCATTCGAACGCTGTTTCTGATAAGCTGCCCACGAACTGTCGGAGCAACAGTTTATCATCACCGCCGGTGTTACCGCAGAGGGCCCGGAACTGGGCGATATGTTGATGGGGATTGCCGGTCCCCTTGTACACGTGGAATTTTGGTATCGTATAGCCTTGCGGGTATTTGATTTGGTCATACCAGCTTGGATACGGCCGTCCCGTTTTCACGACTTGACCGGCTGCCTCAGTCGCATGATGGACCCGGATTTGCTGGGCTATGTAGTCAGCCAAGTCAGCCTTAGAGATTGCCTCCTCCTTGGCCGTTGAGAGGGCTTGTAGTGGATTTGACGTTTCTCCTCGGTCGCCTTCAAGAACTATTGGGGGATCCTCGGCGGGTAAGTCCTGCTGGATCACCATTCCTATCATATCTTGGAAGAGAAGGCCCATACGTTGTATGTTGGCTGCTTGTTCAGCAGCCTCTTTGTCCTTTTTCTCCAGTATCCGGCGAAGAAATTCAGCGTCGGTTTCTTCTTCTTGGCGCGCGTCTGAGGATGTTTCTGGGCTTTCTTTTGGCCCGGTAAGCGCGGCCATAGCATTCATCATTTCCTGAAGCTTTTGTTGCTGCTCCTGGGCTTTCGTCACGGATCGGGTAAGTGGTCGGTGGCCTGTAGAAGTGCGGCTCTCCTCCTTTCCAGAGGCCATGTATACGGTATGGACCATCATGCCCCCAAACTTAGGGCGTCTGGGCTCAGTGCTTTTAGCTGTCGTTGCGGGCTGGGGGGTCTTCTTTGGCCTCCTCCTTTTATGAGCCATGGAGGTTGAGGGGGCCGTTGAGGTGGGCGTCCAGACAGCCTTTTGGGGTTCAGCCTGGTGACCAGCTTCCGGTTGGATTTTCAGCTTCTTGTGCTGGCGGGAGGAGTTTGGATCGATGATCGAGTCTCGGGCCTGCCGCCAAACCTTATAGATTTTGGAAGACAGCCGTTGAGGGGATCGGGGCTGTTCTGATTTTATTTCCACAACCTTTTTCAGTGGGGGAGGAGACCTCTTTAGCACTGCAGTAGGAGAATTCCTTAGCACCTTATTTAGCATCTCGAAGCTGTTCCCAGTTGGAACAGCAGCATTAACTTCTGCCATCGGGGCTGATGGAGTTAACCCGGAGGGGGAGTTGCCCCCAGCCTTCCTTACTCGGCGCCAATGGCGACGTCGAGCGTGTCGAGCGGACGGCGTTGGGTCAGCAGTAAGAATGGTTTCATCTTGCCCCCTGTGTGGGTGGGGGGTTGCTGTTGGTGTTAGCCTATCAAAGACCGATGTCCTTTGGGTAGCAGGAGCGGGAGCTGAAGCCGTCAATCTTGTAAAGACCGACTTTTTGGCCGGAGAAGCCGCCTTGGCGATTTCGGGGGCAGGAGCGGCCACTTTCTTAGAAGTAGCCTCCTCTGAGATTGTAGGCCCTATGATGAGTTCGCAGGATTTCCGGCCCAATCTAGAGAAGACCGAGGCGTTGACGTTGGGCGACTCGTTGAGAGGAGCCGCGGCAGGGGTAAGACGATCAAAGACTGATTTCTTGAGAGCTTCCTTTGTCAGTACCGGCGCCGCGAAGCTTGATGATGGGAGTATAGTCCCGAAGAACAATCCGGTAGTGGCTTGAGTCACTTGGTCCACCGGCATTGTGAACAACGAAGCAGCTTGGGGTCCATAGGCTATACCTCCTGGCGAGGTAAAGCGTTGGTCGCAATTGCAGTCTGAGCAGTTGGAGGATTTCGCAGAAGTAGAAGCCATCGATCCTTTGCTTTCTGGAATAAGCAAGATGCCAATTCTTAGTATCTTGAAACCCAAGGGCAACCATTAGCGAACCGCGATTGGTTCGCGAATCACGATACACGAAGTGTGGAGTGGAAAGAGGAAAAGGTCCCACCGGGCGTGCCAGAATCTGTTCCCCTCCGAATGGCGGCCGAGACATGGGCGTCCGTGCCTGAGATTCGGGACAGATGCTAATTGGTGCTATCCGTCCATCTCTCCGAAGATGCCAAGTTGTTTATGGCACCGTGCATCGGAGGTTTAGACGGATGCGGCCGATGTAGCAGACTTCGTCAGATTCCCCCTCGTTTGAGGGGTTTTTTATTGTGGGGACGCTCTTTCCTGCAGGCGCAAGCCCCTGCAGTTAATTACGCTACCGCATCGCGGTAACAACTTTCTCCTTCTCCAGATGGTCGCTTCGTGTCGTGTGTGTTTATTTTATGTTTTGTTGCCCGTGGATTGTTTACGGAGACTGAGTTATGTCGTCGACCGTAGGGCGTGGACTAGTCCAAATCCGTGTTTATCTTAGATTTGGGTGTCTGGTTTGAGGATACGTCAGCCATACTTGAGGCTAAGATCAACTCAAACGTTTGTTAAGGATACGTTAGTCCGATTTGAGACTAAGATCAACTTAACAGGATCGTTTAGATCCGACAAAAGAGCGTTTGGGCTCCATTGTTCCAGTTTAGGGACATAGTGGTCCATCGTATATGTGGCCGTCGGGACCCGTCACCTCTCTGACGACGTTGAAGGATTACAACGACGGATGTCAGAGGAGTTCAGAGATGTACCCTCGAGCCAGAGTTAATTTGGGGGATTCATAGTCCAGTCTGTTTGAAGGTTTAAGGATACGTTAGCCATCTTTGAGGCTAAGATCAACTTAAACGGGACCGTTTAGATCCGACAAAAGAGCATGCGGGGCTCTATTGTTCTAGTTTAAGGACATTGCGGTCCGTGGGTAGTTTAAGGATATTGCGGTCCATGGGTAGTTTAAGGACATTGCGGTCCATGGGTAGTTTAAGGACATTGCGGTCCATTGTTAGTTTTAAGACATCTCGGTCGAGGTTAAGGACGTCGTAGTCCATGGGTTTAAGGACTCCATAGTCCGGTATGTGCTCTGGATGCTTCACACGGGTTCACGGCCGTGCTAGGCGAGGACCAGGCTCCGCTCTGGACGTTTTCCGCGGGGTCAAAGAGTGACGTTATCCACGTTCCACGTAACCAGGAATTTTGCACTAGATGCTTCACACGGGTTCACTGCCGTGCTCGGCGAGGACTAGGCTCCGCTCTGGGCGTTTTCCGCGGGGTCAAAGAGTGACGTTATCCGCGTTCCACGTGACCAGGAATTTTGCATTAGACATGGGTTTAAGGACCCCACAGTCCATATCGATGTGTGGTCGTCGGGACCCGTCACCTCTTTGAAGACATTGAGGGATTACAATGCCAAGTATCAAAGGGGTGAAGAGATGTACCCTAGAACCGGAATGGATTAAATAGTCCTTAGCCCAATTTGGGATCAAGACCCATTAATTGTATTATGAGCCCATTGGCCCAGTTAATCACAAATTGAGGACTTATGGCCATCTTGGGCTAAGTCCAATCAGGAGAGGCTTTGCCTCAATCCACTTGGCCAATTGGGCCAAAGCCTAGTGTTAAACACTACAGGGCAATCAGTGTTGAACACTGGGAATGAGATTGACAAATTAGTGTTTAGCACTAAAGATAATTGGTGTCAAACACCAGCAACAAGGCTTTCAAATTAGTGTTAAACACTAAGACAGATCAGTATCAAGCATCGGCAACAGAGCTCTCAAATTAGTGTTAAACACTAAGGTAGTCAGTGTTGAACACTGCAAATAAAGTTCTTTGATTGGTGTTGAACACTAAGGCCCAACAGTGTTTCAATACTGGATTCGAAAGTTCCAATTTAGTGTTAAACACTAAGGCAAAAGGGGTCACGTGGCAACACGTGAGAGCGCCCTCTCTCCATTCATTCTGCTGAGATCATCGCATCTTTCGGAACATCACGTGCCATCACGTGACGGGCATCCATATGCTTATGTGTTAGAGCTTCTGTCAAGGGTCACGTGGGTCACGTGGAGGACTGCCTCAAAGGGCTTTCTGTAGATCTTTTAGGGGGGTTACGTGGTGGCACGTGACCCTGCCTTCATGTATGTTGTTTAGGGGCTCTGTTAATCTTTTTTCAGGAATTAAATTCCTCGAGCTTTAAATTTCAGAGGAATTAAATTCCTACTTCCTTTTGAAGACTTATATTCTGGAGTAGAGTTGAACTCTGAATCTTCTGTAGGAATTAAATTCCTCGTATATGTGAAGAACTGAATAGGGTTAAACCCTAATAAAAGCTTTTTAAGAAATTAAACTTCCATTCCCTGTTAAATTATGATTAAGGGAATTAAATTCCCGTTGTTTCAACAGAACTAAGTTCTTAAATAGGGTTAAACCCTGTTTCTCTCTGTTCTGAAGGAATTAAATTCCCATAACACAGGGTCAAGCCCTACTTTTATCTTAAAGGAATTAAATTCCTATAGTTCTGTGAGAATTAAATTCTCATGTTTCCATTCCCTCTCTATGTTTTGGATCTGCATGGCAGGATCTCAACCCATTGAGAATTAAATTCTCAACCTAAAGGGGAGATGTGCACTTTGCAGATCCTCTATCAAAGAGAGAAGAAATATGTTCTTCTGTTTTTATATTATCAGAGTTAAACTCTGTTGAGAATTAAATTCTCCTTCTTTCAAAAAGCCTTCCCTTTCTTACCTAGGGTTTTCTTTTGCAGAAGCTCCAAATTCCTCAAAATATCAAGGCTCTCTCCTTTTTTCTCCCTCTGTGTATATATTTTTTTTTGTGTCTCTTGGCTCCTATTTATAGGAGAAGTAGCCGAATCAATTAGCTTTTGATGAATCTTCATTAAAAGATTTGATTTGCATCCATCATTCGTTTTTGACCTTTGGATTATTAGGTGAATTTTATTCACCATTGGATTTCAAATCCCCGGGATTCTCCTTTGTTATTTCGGTTAGATTTAAAGGGGAAATCTTTCCAAACTCGAGATTTTCCCATAGATAGATGGTATTCAATCATCTCTGAATCTTTAATTCGATCTGCTCCAGATAATCACTTTCCTTTGGGAAGATTTGATTCTCCTTCAGAATTTAATTCTGTTAACAAAACGGGCTTCGAAAGCCGGTCACGTGTGACCACGTGACCCATGGTCACGTGTGGACACGTGACTCTCTTGGAACGAGCCTTCCTCTTTCTTTCTGCGTTTTGCTTTCTGTTCTCTGTTTAGCTGTCACGTGCCACCACGTGACAACTGGTCACGTGTGAGCACGTGACCTCTTCTGAAACCTTTTTCTTGATTCGATCAGGAAACTGTTGTGTCTTTGCCGCTTGCATTTAAATGTCACATGTCGACACGTGACCCTGGTCACGTGGGGACACGTGACTCTTTCTGAAGCCCCTTTTCTTCAATGTAGTCAGGAAACTGAACTTGCCTTGATGATGCGCTTAGGTGGCACGTGTCAACATGTGACCGCTGGTCACGTGTAAGCACGTGACCCTCTTCTGAAGCTTTTCTCAGAAGCTTTCCTGATTTTAAATCAGGAAACAATCACATATATACTTAATGCACAATCAAGTGAGAAAAGAAATCTTAAGTGAGCTAATACTAGTTAATATAAATTAATATATCAAATATATAATTATACATTAGATTATTAAATCAACACTTGATTTAATAATCCGGCTATATCTCATATAACCGACTAATATCATGTGTATCAATTTATCGAATCAACACTTGATTCGATAACCCGGCTAGATCGCCTATAAACGACCGATGACACAAATCGGGAGAATAGAATACGGTATCTTATACGCGTATTAATCTCGGTCCCGCACATATCATATATGTGCTCCTATTTCATTTCGCATGAACCAGGAAACCGCTGTGTAGGACTCTAAAGACTCATCAATACGCCGGCAGTAGGTGATGATCATATCAAACACCCACAAGCCGCAAGCGGTCTGCTAAACGTAACGGCCACCCGGGTATTGAGCGATCAGAAGATCAACAAGCAATCCTGCTCATACTCCTGCGAATCCAATCAGTAACACTACCGTACAGTCCGGTCTGTTCGCCTGATATGTCGCATATCTCGCCTAGGGGTGGTAAACGTCAGACCCCAATAGCTTGATAAGTCATGCCGGTGCAAGGTCCATAACGGGTTGAGAAACTACTGATAACACTTACCAGTAAATATCATCTACCCTGGCCAGGGATTTCCAGTTATGGCCAATCGATCATAGCGCAACATCAACCCCCAATACCGGGAGAGACGAAATCCTCTTCTATCGCTCATTGTCTCCATGTGACTCGGAACTGTACCCAAAAACCACATGTTTGCACGACTCAGTAGAGCTGTGGTAGGGTGGAAATCAAAGCACAGTGGGAGACACACAAGACTCTATGACGATCTCGGGTAGACAGACTAACATGTACCAGTGTCACCAGAGAACTGCTATCTGACGTGAGGTATAATACGATCTAGGAGTTCTCGGCGAGTCCGTTCAGTGTACCCAGTCTCCACTGAGCACCCGTATACGATCTCTGATGTCAAACACCAATGGATATAGGATCATCTATCGCCCATCATGTTGAGAAGCGTATACGCTAGTCTACTCTGGAATATCGATGCCATGTCTCGATATTCCCTCGACTGGGAACAATTGAAGGATGAACTCATGGACTACCCAGGCCCCACTAGTATGATCTGCATCATAATCCTGGTAGTCAAGTACACATCCTAAGGGCTTTATCAATATGTAACAGAGAGACAATAAGTGTATATGTTAAGATAAAGAGCAACCAGATAGCGTACTATCATGTCAAGCAAGAAAATCCTCCTTATATATGTCCCAGAATTCACTATAATATACATCTCATGTACAATAATGGCCTCTAGAATATACATACAACTAACAACCTGTACGTGGCTTATTCCGTTGGGTAATTTTCGACGCAATAAGTTATTTTGTTGGAAACTGCTTGACAAAATAGGCTGCATACAGAGAGAGAGAAAAGCAGCTTTTGCATGGTTTTCGAGTATTCGATACAAATTCAATCCAATTATTGATATTATAACCAACAAACAATCAATACACATCATAATACTCGCGGTCGTACCGCGTACAAAATCAATCCATTTCACAGTCAATTCAAAACAAAGAAAATAGATAATAAACACAAATTCGATACGTACCATACGATATTGAAATAAAATTCATTACTTAAACAACTTCACAAAGTTGTAGAATCCGAGAATCTGATATGAAATATAATTAACATATCATTCATATAATCTTATTTTATAACTTCTTAAAACGTAAAAATATACGAAATGGAGTGATTCGTTGATGCGCGCGCGTTTTGTGCTTTTCCACTCCATCTCGAGCTCACTCGTCGCCGTCGCCGCTATCGTCGTCCAGAAAGTCATTGAAATCAAGCAGATACTATAATATTATCAATAGACAAGTATTGGTACACAATATTCTTGATAATTATATGAAAATTGTATTGAAACCAAGGATTATCAAACTTACATCCGGTATTTTCTTCTCTTGAGATCTCAAACTATGGATGATCTGTATCCTCGTCTCCAAAGTGCTAACGAGTTCTTCTTCTGACATCCTCCTTCATGAACCCGAAGCTGACAAGGGTCCAGATACAGGAGGAGAGGAGAAGATGTATGCTTAAGAACCCGCGGGAGTATGAGGAGACAAGCCACAAAATAAACTAGCTAGTAGATCTTTTACCACAAATAAACTAAGCAACTATTCCAGTCTCTCTCTCTATATCCACCTATTTTTCACATCCAAAAATTGAATAGAGAGTGAGACACAAGGCACAATACTCGCCGACGCTCGATAACATACTTTCACCTCAATTCCAATTTGGAAAATACATGCCGATATAGTATCTGCATGTTCACTTCACTCCCAGTCGTGACGGTTCTTATCTTGTTACCGGCCAGCGCTACATCGGCAAAAAATTTCCAAATTGAAATTGAGATTAAAATATGTTATCGAGCGTCGGCGAGTGTTGTACCTTGTGTCTCACTCTCTATCCATCTTTTGATAGAAATATTTCCCCCGACAGCCGATATGGTGTATTGATGGATCAAATTGAAATATTAAAGCTTAACTGCAAGTCATAAACTAAATGCCAAAATGATATGCTAATTATTTAATAGATGATGTCAGAAATCGGAGAGTAATGGATAGAAATTGGATGAAACTGTCGAAATTTAATGATGATTACAAGGCGTCATCGAAGAGTTTATGGAATTTGCATTGAGAGACTGATCCCCTGAAGAATTGATTTCGTGTCCGTGTAAGAAGTGCATGAACGGCGTCGACCTTCGTCAAGATATAGTGTATGACCATCTACTGAAGAACAAGATTCTGGGTATACAAAATGGAAGTAGCATGGAGAAACTGCATCGATAGTCGATATTTCTATGAGTCGTTGGATTAGAAAAAATGTTTCTCCTCGTACGTGTTTTAGGGATATGGGTTTGAATAATATGTTAGACGAGCTCATAATGATCCTGATATTATTTCCGAACCTAATGTCAGAGACAAAGATATTCGTAGTCTCCCTGATGCAGAATCGACGAAATATATGAAGTATAGAGAGTGAGACACAAGGCACATCACTCGCCAACGCACGATAACATACTTTCACCTCAATTCCAATTTGGAAAGTGGCTGCCAATGTAGTATCTGCCTGTTCACTTCATTCTCAGTCGCGACGGTTCTTGTCTTGTTACCGGCCAGCGCTATATTGGCAGGTATTTCCCAAATTGGAATTGAGGTGAAACTATATCATCGAGCGTCAGCGAGTGTTGTGCCTTGTGTCTCACTCTTTATATTTCATATATTTCGTCGATTCTGCATCAGAGAGACAACAAATATCTTTCTCTCCGACATTAGGTTCAGGAACAATATCAGGATCATGATGCGTGACAGTTCGGAGCTCGTCTAACATATTATTCAAACATGTGTCCCTAAAATACGTACGAGAAAGATCATTTTTTTCTAATCCAACGACTCGTAGAAATATCGACTCTCGGTGCAGCTTCTCCATGGTACTTCCATTTTGTATACCCAGACGAAATCTTGTTCTTCAGTAAATGGTCATACACTATATGTTGGCAAAGGTCGACGCCGTTCACACACTTTTTACACGGACACGAAATCAATTCTTCAGATGATCGGTCTCTCAATACAAATTCCATAAACTCTTTGACGCCGGTCCTGTAATCATCACTAATTTTCGATGGTTTCATCCAACTCATATCCATTACTCTCTGATTCTAATATCATGTATTATATAATTAGCATATCATTTTGGCATTTAGTTTATGACTTGTAATTAAGATTTAATGTTTCGGTTTGATCTATCAATACATCACATCGGCGGTCAGGGGTAAGGTTTCTATCCCATTAAAAATTTGTAACGCATACATTCCTGCATTTGTGCTTTCATTCGTTTTGAGAAAATTTTGGCAGCACCTTCTCGTTGTTCTTCGAGTGCATTAACAATAGAAAGGATAATAATCATTTCAGTGCTAAATATCAACACTGAAATGATCATCCATTATATATTTGTATACGGAGAACCAACAAAAAGGTGCCGATGAAACTAATCTCGAAACGAATTAAATTCGTGTTATAAATTCTTAACTTGTCCACACTAAACAAATCTATCGGTTATAGTATGACCTGTTTTCTCGTCACATAAACTGTATAATGGTTGTCAAAAACAAACGATTAAACACTTAGTTTTGACAACTATCACATAATTTTATGTCACAATGGAAACCATTGCATATGTAACTGATAGACGGGGTATAAGGCGCGTTTTGTTTTTTAAATGTGATATCGTCGATGATAACATGTAAATTTCATGTTATCATCGAGTTTCGTACAGTTAGTATAAGATTTTCGTATTATTTTAAAGTTCAAGATTCAATTCATATATTTTTTAAAGTTTTTCATTGCAACTTATGGTTTTGATTTTAAGTTGTTGTTTTGGTTTTCACATCAAGCTTTATATTTAGGATTTTCGATTCGAGATTAGGGTTTATGGTTTCATTTTCAAAATTTGATTTTTTTTTCTACCAATCATCGTCAAGAATTAAATTAAAGTTTGTGTTTTAATTCAAATTTCTACATGTACATCTAAAATGGATCATTCGCTTTTCCTTCTTCACCCTCTAGCCCTTCATCTCTCCGGCCCTCACCTTCTTCTCCATTCCTAACGTCTTTTCTCTCTCTAATATATCAAAACCAATCGATAATCTCTCTCTATTTGGAATCAATAATATTGCGAAAACATCAACCAAAACAATATACCAACAAACAATTCTTGTCAGAAGATCAACAATCCAAACTACAATCACCTTTTTATCAAGAATTCTTATAAGAACGTCGACCAAAACAATATATATTTATAAATATCAACCAACAAACTTCAATTAAAATTGAAAAAAAAAATTATAAAAAAAAATTACCATGACTGAGCTTGGAGGAGGCGACGCACTGAGCTTGGAGAAAGAAGTGGTGGCCTAAGCTTAGAGGAGGAGGAGATGGCAACGGCCTGAGCTTGGAGAAGCAGGCGGCGATGGCCAGAGCTTGGAATTGACGAGAACTAGAAGGGTCGGCTTGGAGGAGGTTGGAATCAACGGGGAGGCTAGAAGGAGGGTTGGTGATGAGATCGACGACCTCGAGAAGGCTAGGAGGAGGTCAGCGATGAGCTCGAGTTTGTCGCGGCGGCAACGAGGAGGAGGTGGGAGAGTCGGCGATGGGAAAGGGAAGGAGGTCGAAGCCGGGGGAGGAGAAGGAGGAGATCATCGCCGGCAATGGGATGGGAAGGGGGAAAGGAAAGAGGAGGAGGTCGGAGCCCTAGGGAGAGAAGGAGGAGGGGATTTTGGTGGCAAAGGTTTTTTTCCTTTGGGAAAAAGGAGGCAAGTTTGAGATGATCCCAAACCCGCGGCCCCTTAGCTTTTATATTTAATTCAGTTATTCCGTTGGACAGTAACCGACAGGATAATTTTAAAAGAATTTCGGTGGCCGGTTTGATTTTTTTGAGGGTTGATTCCGTCGGATAATAAGCGACGAAATAAACCCCGACGAAATAAGCCGTAATTTCCTATAGTGTATGATAATTTCCTATAGTGTATGATATAGTGTATGAAGTATGATTAATTCTAACATTTTCTTTCCCTTTAATTTTGGATGGATAGAAAGTAATTATGGATCAAATAAGAAAAATGATTGATTATTTAATTTATACTTCTCTTTGTTACTTCCAAAATGCAATAATACTTTGCTATTAAAAATTATTTTTTCGTTTTCTATTGTTTATAAAATAATCATATACCAAAGTTATTTTATTTTTTACTTCCTTCTTGAAGTAACATACAAACAAACATTAGAATTAAAATTTAGGCCTATTTTTATGATATTTTTTTTTGAAAGCTACTTTTAATATTAGTTACAGTACTTACAAACGAAAATTAATTTGTTAAAAGATCTAACTTAATTCTTTAAAAAATTCTAACATGCCTCTATCTTGCACTTCACCAGCGGGCCGTTGGCCTCCTTGACCACCAGCGCACGGTCCAGACAGCCGAACCGAATAATTATTTGAAAAAAACAAATACCAAAGTTGATCAAATAAGTTTTTGAAATTATTATAATATAAACAACAAATTAGGCACATGATACTACCAGTGCCGCTCCATTAAAAAACATGAGATTGTAATGCGTGTTTTAAACATAAATACAAAGAATTCAATATACCAGCATAATGCATCTACTCAGAGGAGACATTTTTCAATAGCTTATTGTGCAGCCGATAGTTTTATATCTTTCTATCCCATCAATGAACATAGAGAGAGAGAGAGAGAATAATGGAGGAAAGAGGCCATAGGAGAGAATTTCCTCCTATGGCGTCGAAAATATACGTCCTTCATCGCGTTTTCTAACGATCGGAATTCGTCATCTTCATCGTTATCATCTAAGATATGGGTACGCCAAATTTCATGTGATTCTACAACTTTACACCGTTGATTTAGCAACGTAAAAAGTTCTATTCTCTGTAAACCATTAATTTTGAACTCACTCATTCAACGGTGAAAAGGTTGTAGGATCACATTAAATTTGGTGTACCCATATCTTAGATGATGACGATGAAAATGATGGGTGTCGATCGTCGAAAAACACAATGGAGGTTGTATTTTTTCGACGGCATAGAAGTAAATTCCCTCTTATGGCATCTTTCCTCCATTATTCTCATATATATATAGAGAGAGAGAGGGGGGGGATAATGGAGGGAAAATGCCGTAAGAGGGAATTTCCTCCTATGGCGTCGAAAAAATACAATCTTCACCATTTTTATTTTTTTCGACAATCGGCACCCATCATCATTGTTATCATCTCAGATGTATATATCCCAAATTTCATGTGATTCCACGACTTTTTCATCGTTGAGTTAGCAATGTAAAAAGTTCTATTGTCGGTAAACTATTAATTTTGCATCAACTAAATCAACGGTGAGAAAATGGTATAATCACATGAAATTTGGTATATCCACATCTTAGATGATAAAGATAGAAGTGGTGTGTGCCGATCGTCGAAAAAACTCACGGAGCATGTATTTTTCCAACGCCATAAGAGGTGGCACCTTTCCGCAATTAACCTTTTATTTATATATATATATATGAGTTTAATGGAGGAAAGAGGCCATAGGAGGGAATTTCCTTCTATGGCATCGAAAAAATACACGCTTCCTTATTTTTTCCGACAATCGGCACCCACCATCTTCATCGTTATCATCTAAGATGTGGGCACACCAAATTTCATGTGATTCTACAACCTTTTCATCGTTGATTTAGCAATGTAAAAAATTCTATTATCGGTAAACCGTTAATTTTTAACCCACTAAATCAACGATGAAAAGGTTGTAGAATCACATGAAATGTGGTGTGCCCACATCATAGATGATAACGATGAAGATGTTGGATGCCGATCGTCGGAAAAAATGAGGGAGGGTGTATATTTTCGACGTCATAGTTGTAAATACCCTCCGATGGCCTCTTTCCTCCATTATTCTCTCTCTCCTCTCTCTCTCTATATATATACAGAATAATGGAGGAAAGAGGCCATAGGAGGGGATTTCCTCCTATGGCGTCGAAAAATTACAACCTCCACCATTTTTTCCGACGATCGGCATTCATCATCATCATCGTTATCATCTAAGATGTGCATACACCAAATTTCATGTGATTCCACCATTTTTTCACTGTTGAATTAGCGATGTAAAAAGTTCTATTGTCGGTAAACCATTAATTTTGCACCAACCAAATCAACGGTAAAAAAATGGTATAATCATATGAAATTTGGTGTATCCACATATTAGATTATAAATATGGAGGTGATGTGTGCCGATCGTCGAAAAATATCATAGATGGTGCATTTTTCCGACACCATAGAAGGAAATTCCCTCCTATGGCACCTTTCCTCCGTTAACCCCTCCCCCCCCCTCCTCTCTCTCTCTCTCTCTCTCTCTCTCTCTCTCTCTATATATATATATATATATATATATATATATATATATATATATATGAGAATAATGTTGGAAAGAGGCCGTAGGAGGAAATTTCCTTCTATGGCGTCAAAAAAATACGTCCTCCATAGTGTATTCCGACAATCGAAATCCATTTCTTCATCGTTATCATCGAAGATGTGGGTACGCCAAATTTCATGTAATTCTACAATTTTTTCACCGTTGATTTAGCAATGTAAAAAGTTCTATTGTCGGTAAACCGTTAATTTTGAACCCGCTAATTCAACGGTGAAAAAATTGTAGAATCATACACTAGTAAAATAAGAGGTTGCCCCTACGGATAATAACATCCGTAGGGGCAGTTAAAGTTTGGCCCTACGGATTAATCCGTAGGGCAAAACGGTTGCCCCTACGGTCCTTCAATATTTATTTAAAATTTATTAAATCTTAAAGTGTTGTTTGCCCCTACAGAGCCGCAAACCAAGCACCTACGGGTATATCCGTAGGGGCTTATAAATAGGGATTTAAGAGATCGATCCCTACGCTGATTATTTCTTTTTCTTATTCTCGCGCGAAACCAAATTTTCCCAAATCGAGATCGTCGTCGCCGCCGTGCTGCAGTGATCTCGTCGTCGCCGAATCCAAGCCGAATCGTGGTCGCCATGCCTGCGCAGTGATCTCGTGGTCGCCACCGTGCTCCGTTCTCGTTGTCGCCACAGCCCTCGTCGTCGCCGATTGCGTCTCCGTCGTCGCCTACAGGTAATTAGTTAAACATTATTATAATGATATTAGGGTAGCAATCGATGAGGGTTAGGATTAGGTATCGGTTGTGGTTAGGGTTAAGATTAGGGTTAGGGTACGGGTTCGATCGGCGGTTGGGGTTCGACGACTGGTGTTGGGGTTAGGGTTAGGGTTAGGGTTCAGTTGGGGTTTGGTGTTAGGGTTGGGGTTCGGCTGGGGCTGGGTTGGGGTTAGGGTTAGGCCGGGTTAGGGTTTGGTGTTGGGTTGGGGTTCGGCTGGGGCTGGGTTGGGGTTAGGATGAGTTGGAGAGATTGAAGGCGAGCTGGGTTTTGGGAGAAGAGAAGGAAATGGCACTGCTTGCTGCTTCAATTTTTTGATATAGATAGATAAGGTTCTTTTAGGATTTTGGAGGGGTTTTGGGGGAAATAAATAGCTTTGGAGATGAAATGGGGCATTTCGGTAATTTGATTCTCTATTGCAAATATTATTTATCAATATATTTAATTATAAATATTAAATAAAATAAAGTAAACTATAAATAATATGAAACCAATATATGATACTCGATGATAATATGAAACCTTCATATTCCCATCGATACTCATATATGAAACTAAAAGCGCCACTTAGTCCCCGTCTATCGGTTAACATACGTGCGATGCTAAACCTTCATATTCCCATCGATACTCATATATGAAACTAAAAGCGCCACTTAGTCCCCGTCTATCGGTTAACATACGTGCGATGCTCGTCGTGACCTAGAACTATACGAAGGTTGTTAAATATCGGACAGTATAGCTCGATACTAACAACCGTCGTATAGTCTACGCGACGAGAAAATTCAATCGTATGGTAACCCATAGATTTGTCCCGTGTGGACAAGTTAAGAATGTATAAAGCAAACGCCTTCATTCACTTGTGTTTTCATCCGTTTCGAGATATTTCGTCGGTACCTTTCCGCTGGTTCTCCGTGTACAAAGATAGATTAGATGTTCATTTCAACGTTGTTTCACAGCTTTGAAATGATTATTTATTCTATTACAGTGTACTCGGAGAACAGCGGGGAGGTGCTGCTGAAATTTACTCGAAACGGTTGAAAGCACAAGTGATGGGCGTTCGCTCTATACATTCTTAATGGGATAGAAGCCTACCCCCGACAGCCGGAACACACACATACAACAAGAATACACAACAAACGCATAATTAGAGAGCGATTCGAGATGTTCGGGTTAAAACCAATATATGATACTCGATGATAATATGAAACCTTCATATTCCCATCGATACTCATATATGAAACTAAAAGCAACACTTAGTCCCCGTCTATCGGTTAACATACGTGCGATACTCGTCGTGACCTAGAACTATACGAAGGTTGTTAAATATCGGACAGTATAGCTCGATACTAACAACCGTCGTATAGTCTATGGTAACCCATAGATTTGTCCCGTGTGGACAAGTTAAGAATGTATAAAACAAACGCCTTCATTCACTTGTGTTTTCATCCGTTTCGAGATATTTCGTCGGTACCTTTCCGCTGGTTCTCCGTGTACAAAGATAGATTAGATGTTCATTTCAACGCTGTTTCATAGCTTTGAAATGATTATCTATTCTATTACAGTATACTCGGAGAACAGCGGGGAGGTGCTGCCGAAATTTACTCGAAACGGTTGAAAGTACAAGTGATGGGCGTTCGCTCTATACATTCTTAATGGGATAGAAGCCTACCCCCGACAGCCGGAACACACGCATACAAACGCATAATTATAGAGCGATTCGAGATGTTCGGGTTAAAACCAATATATGATAATATGAAACCTTCATATTCCCATCGATACTCATATATGAAACTAAAAGCGCCACTTAGTCCCCGTCTATCGGTTAACATACGTGCGATAATTTATTCTTTTCAATGACAAACGCACACACAAAGCATATACACGGATTTTCTCCTTTGTCAGTAACTATCCCGTTCTTATATTTCTTAATATAGTCAGCATAACCTACAATTTATATGTTATTCAGTCTAACATGGCCCATGAGTACGTCAGAGTTAAGGACTGGATGTATGTGGATTGGAAACAACGTATGCAACCTAAGTTTGTCGCAGGAGTTGCTGCTTTCCTTGAATTTGCACGCGCACATAATAAGATCATAATAGAGAAGATTCTCTGTCCGTACGATAGATGTGGCAATAAGTACTGGCAGAAGGTAGAATTGGCAGAGCTTCATATTGTAAAACATGGGTTTACTTGACTTTATTCAACTTGGAAATATCACGGGGAAGGAGAAGAATGCAGTACTGCGGTAGAAGAAGAAGGAGAACACGATAATGCGGCAGGAGAAGAAGAAGAATTCAGTAATACGGCAGGAGACGGAAATTTATTTCCATCAGAAGAAATGGAGGATATAGTAGAGGCTACCCTAGGTGAATCTATTCGTACCGAAGATGACATTCCTTCCGGTCAAGGACCGCGTGCGGATAAATATGAAAATTTCATGAATGATGCTAGGAAACCAATTTATGAGAATGCGAAGTATTCCACCCTCTCATGGTTCGTCCAACTTTTCTAGATTAAGTGCCTAAATGGATGGAGCAACAAGTCATTCATAATGCTTCTTTCGTTCTTGAAAGATTCTATGCCTCCGGGAAATAATGTGCCCAAAAGCTGGTACAAAGCCCAGAAGATGATGTCTGATTTGGGTCTAAAGTACGAGAAGATTCAAGCATGTCCTAAAAATTGCGTGTTGTACCGGAAAGAGAATTCAGATTTGAAAGAGTGTCCAACATGCGGAGAGGCCATGTATAAACCGAAAGATTCTGATAAGAAGCCTGATATACCTGTGAAGATAGCACGATACTTTCCCATAACACAGAGGCTACAGAGGCTATTCAGGTGCAAGAAAACAGCCGAGGCAATGATTTGGCATCACCGTGCTCCTCCAAGCGAAAATGGAAAAATGAGCCATCCAAGAGATTCACCGGCATGGAAGGATTTCGATAGGAGGCACGCAATATTCAGTAGCGATCCTCGCAATGTGCGGCTCGGACTGGCTACCGATGGCTTCTGCCCATTCAACTATATGGCTGGAAGTCACAGTACATGGCCCGTTGTAATGATAATTTATAATCTGTCGCCTTGGTTGGCTATGGACCAATCATACTTTATGATACCTCTTATTATCAACGGACCAAACTCACCGAGGAACAATATCGACGTCTATCTCCGACCTCTGATCGAGGAGCTGAAAATTTTGTTCATTGATGGTGTAGAGATATATGATTCAAACACAAATACAACCTTCATACTGCGTGCGGCTTTAATGTGGACAATTAATGACTTTCCTGCGTATGGAATGCTATCAGGTTGGTCCATACATGGTCACAAAGCATGTCCTCATTGCCATGAACACACAACATCAAAACTTTTGAATTTTAGCAGGAAGATTTGTTATTGCGGCCATCGACGTTTTCTTCCTCCAGACCACCCTTATAGGTTAGACACGGTTCACTTTGATGGTCATCAGGAGCTTCTTGGACCTCCATCCCCATTGTCCGGAGAGAACGTGACTGCTAAATGGGATGGTTACAATAACGTGACCTTCGGGATGGATCCGACGAAACAGGTCAAACCACAATATTGGAACAAGTTAAGCATTTTCTTCGAGCTTCCGTACTGGTCTACAAATTCAGTGCGTCATTGTCTGGACGTCATGCATATAGAGAAGGGAGTATCAGAGCACATACTTAACTTGCTTCTGTGTAAAGACGGGAAATCGAAAGACAACATGAATGCACGGATGGATCTACAAGAGTGGGGAATAAGAAGTGAACTGCATCCTAAACCGGTAGCGAGTAAACCGGGAAAGTTTGTACTTCCCAATGCCGCTTATCATATGTCACAACCGGAGAAGAAAAGATTCCTGCAGGTGTTGCATGATTTGAAAGTCCCCACAGGTTTCTCAGGATCATTCAGTAAGAAAATAAAAATTGTGAAGGGCAAGATCGATGGGCTGAAAAGTCATGATCACCATGTTATCGTGGAGCACCTTCTTCCATTAGCCCTCAGGACTTCTCTCCCCGACTCGGTTGGTCTAGTAATCAACAACCTATGTTGTTTTTTCAGCGAGTTGTGTGCTAAAACACTGGAGGTTGCGATTCTGGATAAACTAGAAAATTCTATTGCGTTGATACTTTGCAAGTTTGAGCGTATTTTCCCACCGTCATTCTTCGATATCATAATACACTTGACGGTTCATCTTGCAACTGAGGCGAAGCTAGCCAGACCGGTACAATATCGATGGATGTATCCCGTCGAGAGGTACGTGTAATTTTTCGTTTCGCGCAATTTATAAATTTATTGTTGTCCTGTATGCCCGTATTTATTTATTCAACATATTCTCATTAGGTACCTTTACACTCTTAAGAAGTATATACGCAATAAAAATCGACCAGAGGGTTCTATCATGCAAGGTTATCTTCTTGATGAAGCAACCACATTTTGTTCCCGCTATCTGGACGAGAACATTGAGACAAGGCTTAACCGACCACGAAGAATTCAAGACGGGCCATATGGTAAAGCCGAGTATAAGAGGGTAGACACTATGTTTATCAACAAGATATACCAGTTTATCTTGCTTAATTGCGCATGTCTTGAACAAATTAGAGAGTAAGTTCTTTTGGATTAATTGTTATATCTGTGTTTGTGTGTGTATGAAATGACATAATATTAATGTCACAATTATTTGTCGAAAACAGAACTCATTTTAACGAGGTACGTGAGGGGCATCCTGATTGGAACGAAGAACGTTTGGAAAAATACCATCAGGATAATTTTTGTGATTGGGTCACAGAGCATGTAAGTTATTCGAATTACATTTTATTGTTATCAATTTTAATCTAAACTTGTATCGTTATGTATTTGTCGTAAAATTTGTTTTGTTAGATCCACGATCCGAACTTGTCAGCATCATTTGAGAGTGATTCAAGATGTTTAGCTCAATTTCCTAGTATGGAGGTTGCATATTACAAAGGATTTGGTGTCCTTGGATACAAATTCGAAGTTAAGGACATAGAAACATCTAGAACCACTCAGAATAGTGGGATTGCGACGGTAGGATCGGACGGTGTGATTTACTATGGGTACTTAAATTGTATACTCGGCATCCACTATCCCGGACGATTAGAACCCTTTTATATATTCCAGTGTACTTGGTATGATCCGCGAACCGATACGGACAGGTGGAGAAGCAGTCTTGGGACTTGGAAAGATGAATATGGATTGACCAGTGTGAACACACTTCGATTTTACGGTCAGGACGATCCGTTTATCTTTCCGAACCAAGCGTTCCAAGTATACTATTCACAGTGTTTGAAGCATCCGGGGTGGAGTGTTGTATGCCGATGGAAACCCAGAAATGTCTACGATATCCCAGAATACGAGGACAGCGATGAGGACGAAGAAGAGAGAAGGCTTAAAGTGCTCCGACCGTCTGTTTCGAAGGACGGGTTGTCTTCGACCGATCATGAAGTTACGTGGGTTAGAAATGACATCGACGATGAAATCCAAGTAGATATGTATGATGCACCCACGAAACGAAAAAGGTTATCAGTAATGTTATATTATTACTTCACATTTTACGCTCTATACATATATAGTCAATACTTTTAATGATTGTCTAATGCGTCCACGAACCGTTTATCTAGATTTGATGACGATGTCGGGAGCAGCGAGGGGCGGCAGGAGCTCCAGCCGCGGCAGAGGCAGAGGCAGAGCGGTTCTGCCGCCCGGAGAGCTCCGTAGGGAGCTTCAGAGGGCCGGTCTTGCACCCAGATCGGAGACCCCTTCGGATGCCTCCTTCCGTGTGGATTTTGCCACATCTCCAGGTATACTGCACGCATATCCATTTTGAATGTAATATTACAGATATTCATGCCTGTTTATGTCAAAATTACTTATATTGTCAATGTTTGATTGTCTAGTTGTTGGTGATGCGTCCACATCTGGGACAGAGGCCACCCCCGCTCCTCCAGGTATGTTTATATATCATATAGTGTATGTATATTGATTTAGAATGCTATATCATAAATACACACATTCCTTTTGCTCTTACTTAGCAATTTTTATTATTGTCTAGCTGTAGGTGGTAACACCACCGCACCTGCGGGTATGTTTATATATCCTATAGTGCATGCATATTGATTTAGAACGTTGTATTATTGATCTACACATTCTTTTTGCAATTACTTATATAATCTATTTTTAATTGTCTAATTATAGGTGGTGCGTCCACACTTTCCGCAAGGGCCACTCCTGCCGCTTCCATACCCTCCGCATCGTCTGCAGGTTAGTATGAATAAATTTAAAATATTTACTCATTTTACATATGCTCTATAGAATAAATATGAACTTCATGGAAATTTAGCGTCGATGTTTATTTTCTAGTTGGAGGGGATGCGTCCGCATCCGGGACCCCGGTTGTTCCTCACCGGAGGAACTATCGTCCCGCTCGTGCTGCTGCCCGGGCCCAGGCTCGTGCGATAGTCACCGGAGGTATATATCACACTTGAATTTTCGTTTAACCTTGATTTCTTAATACAACTTTGTCTTATTATTGATTGTCTTGATATTTCGTGCAGACGCAGGGCCTCCCCATCCCCAGAGGGGGACTCGAGGCTCGAATCAGTCCCATAGGCTGAGGCCTGACAGAGCTAGGGGGAGGCAGCATTCCCCCTTTTTTTTACCCTTGACTATCGCTATACCGGTCCTCATGCCGAGAGGTTCGGCCGGTATTTGGGGGACGAGAGCCGGCTCGTGAAGAACTATCCACTTCACGTTGAGTGGGGCGAGCAGCACCAGCGCTCATTCGCCCTCTTCTTTGATCAGGCTCGGGTATGTATTAATATATATTTTCATTTGATCTATCCAATATATTTATTATTAACACTTGCAATCTAATAACAATGTTTTTTTGTATTTTCAGTTGGATTACGATTTTTAGTCTGTAGCCGACCCTGATCACCCGGGAAGGGTGCTCGACCTTCATGCTCTGTACAATGGCCTGATGAAGAACATGCAGGCCAAGATCCGATACAACAGGAATGAGCTGAAGGCCGACTGCTACTCCCTATGGATGGCGACCCCCGAGGCAGAGAGAGCGGCCCTCCTATCTACTCCGGCGTTTGCGAGAGTCGACGTAGAGACATGGCCTCTATTGTGCGCTTATTTCGACTCCCAACGCAAACAGGTATGTATTTTAAATGTAATTCATTATTTATGATATAATTTATTTCTTTGTGTTTCTTAATTAGAAAACTAAATGTTAATGCGTTGTGCAGAAACAGGCCGCTCAGAATACAGAGAACAGGAAGTCGGCGAAGAGGGGTCGCCCCACTTACACAGGTGGCTCGAGGAACATTACTCGAGCCATGGAGTTATCGGTAAATTACAATAGACCGACGTTTGTGATATTCTGCAATATTAAGAGTTATTTTCTAATATTTCTAATATTAAGAGTTACTTTCTAATATTGCAGACATCTCGGACCGTGGCGTCAGGTGGTACACCGAGCGTGTTGTCCGCATATCTTGCCGTCCACGGCACCTCGACAGATCCCGCCACGGGCGAGGTTCGATATCCCGACGTCGCTACCCAGGAGTACTGCGTAAGTGTTAATATTTTTTCTATCCAAATTTGAAATTTTAGTTTTGGAAGGTTCAAGTTTAAATCTTATACTTATACTTTACTGCTTAATGAGGGTGTAGGAGCGGGTGGTTGAGCAGGTCCAGGCCTCGGGGATCGATTTTACCGGACAGAGCGATCCGAGGCTGCTGACCCCAGTTCTGGACGCCGCACACGGAGGGCACCACGGAGGTTGGGAGAGAGACCGGGGACTGGGCCCTAGCAGGGCCCATATGAGGTTGGACTCCACCCCGGCGGTTACTTCCTCCGTCTCCGGTGACCGACGTGTCCATCAGGAACTGGAGAGCTTGAGGGCCACCATTCAGGAGTTGAAGGAGATGCTGGTATGTATACTGCTTTATAGTAAAATATCATGTCATATTATATAGATATCAACATATCAATAATTAGTACGTAGCTTGAGCTTATTTGGTTTTAGACTTAAGTTTGAATAATCATACATACAGATATAATTAAAATAAACAACAAACTAGATATCCAAACGGGGTTTCGAAATAACTTAATAATGATACGAATTCGAATAATACACAGTTCTTACACGCTTATTACACACGTTAGGTCCAGACGCGACAGGGTACATCGGCCGAGCCTCCACATGCATCTCCTTCGGCTGCGGCTCCGCAAGCCACTACATCGGCTGCGCTTCTGCAGACAGCTCCTGTAGCTCCACCGCCCACTCAGACTCCCGCAGCCGCGGCTCCGCAAGCGACTCCCTCAACGGCGGCTGCGCAGACCACATCGCCATCTCCACAGGCCGCTCAGACTCCCGTTCGTGCTGAATTGCAGAGTTTATTGACCGAGGAGCAGGCGCGCGTTATTCTATCGTTATTCAGAGGTGGAGCTGGACCGAACTAGGGTAGCTTTTTGGTTCTTATTTTTTGAAACATGTACTTATTTATATCATACACATTGTACTACATTTTGAAACGATATCGATATTGGTTTATATTTATATCATATTCAGTTTTTGGATTTCTTTTGTATATTATATGCGTGAGATGTGATTATGAATACTACGATATATGTTGTGTGATGATTATTTTTATATTTGATTGATGTATATATTATTATGCACAGAGCGGGAAAAAATCAGGCAGCACTTTTTTTATAAAAAAAAATACAGACAATATGTACCTACGGATTAATCCGTAGGCACACATGTTGCCCCTACGGATATATCCGTAGGGGCAAAATGTCAGCAGTAACTGACATTTGCCCCCTGATCTCAGTACCAGGGGTTGGAAGTGCCCGGGGCTACAGCCTATCCCCTACGAAGATATCCATAGGGGCAAAATATCAGGATTCCTGATATTTTGCCCCTACGGATAAGTACCTATGCAGTTATCCGTAGGGGGTTGAACTTGGACCTACGATCATGTCCGTAGGTACACTTAAAATATTAAAAAAAACCGTAAATAATATAAATTTTTTTACCCTACGGCTTAGTCCGTATGGACACTAGGACCTACATAGATATCCGTAGGGGCAAGAATTTGCCCGTAGGGGCAAGTTCAGGACCTCAACTTGCACCTGCGGCCTTTGCACCTACGGGGTATTTTTTCGTCCCTACGCGTATATCCGTAGGGGCAACCCTTATTTGTAGTAGTGATATGAAATTTGGTGTACACATATCTTAGATGATAACGATGAAGATGATGGGTACCGATCGTCGGAAAAAACGATGGAGGTTGTATTTTTTCGATGCCATAGGAGGAAATTCCCTCCTATGGCATCTTTCCTCCATTATTCTCTCTCTCTCTATATATATATATATATGTGATCACTGTATACAAAATTTCGTCCACAATACAGATGTCCAGTATACAATAATCAATGTCTCATGAACTAATAACATAATCCTAGCTAAGGTCTATAAACAAAGGACATGTGTCCCATGAGTGTTTGTTGCCATTCACAGCACATGTGTCCACATTGTACTCAAATGAACATAGATTTATTTAACATCCAAAAAAAATGCACATAGATTGTGGCCAACCTCACTCCAAAACCAACAAAACTAAACAAATAATTTCTATGGGCTTTAAACTCAAAAAGCCGCAGCACATTCTTTTGCAATGCATGGCCCCAGCGTGCCGCCTGTTTAAGGCCTAACTCATGCAAGCAACGCCAAAGATTCCTTTGATTTTCTCACTCAACAATCAAACTCGACTCATCACGCACCCAAATTTAATCTACACGCATTGAGCCACCCTTTCACTGACACTTGGGACCCACTTCTCCCCCATATAAGCCCAGTACGCTTCCTTTACATTTTCATTTAAACCCCCTTGCATTTCTGCAAACATTACCAAATGCAACCGAGCACAAAAGCTTTGTAGATAGCTGCTGGCAGTTCGAAATGGGTGATGTTGGAATCGCATGTCGCTTCTCTTACTGCATGCCTGAGCTTCTACAGAATTGTGACCTCCCGCCTCCAAAGCAGCAACAGTAAGTTTGCCTGTCAATTTTGTTACATTTATTTGAAAAATCGCTCTATCCGATCGATTGTGTGAACCTGCAGTAAGTTGGACCAGCAAAACGCGGAATTTGAACAGAACCAGATACTGCTGAAAGCCCTGCAGCGGTCTCAAACACGGGCCAGAGAGGCCAGGAGAAAAGCGGTAGAAGCGAGAACCGCGACGGAGAGGGTAGCTGCATTGCTAATGAAAGACTCCTTACGGCTGCATGCAGCGAGGCAGTGGGTGAGGCTGCTTGAGATGGAGATTTCGTTGCTCGATCGGTCGCCGTTGGCTGAGGAGAAAGACGAAGATTTCGGTGATGAAGCAGCGACATGGTGCCTGGCTTCAGCACTGTGCCTGGGGTTTGTTGCTGCTGGCTTCATGCTTGGCACCCACATCTTTTGATCTTTTTCTTTTTTATCCTTCTCTTTTTGCCAACTTTAGAAATCACTGCAAATCTGTAAATAATTGCTGATCCGGTTCCAACAATAATTTTACCTCTGTATCCTACCTCTATCAAAGCCATTAAAATAATTTAGCCAACAGATGATAAGTACTCAAATACCTATAAACTGACACCAGCATCACAAGCCAAACAATCATAAGGAAACTGAACTAGTATAAATATATGAGTTATATCTCAAAATATTTAAAAATGTGGATATTGCAAAAGCCTAATGACCCATGCATACAGAGAGAGATGTATATATACACATATATACACATTAGCAGCACCATGAAGCAAATTAATTAGCATGGGCAACTGACATATGAGAATAGCAATCTTCACTGGTACTAAAGGACTCCAAGCACACCCAACAAATGTGCTTCCCACAACGACACTCGACATGATTGCATCCTTCAAACTTCTCGATGGTGTACCCGCAACACGGGCAATCCTTCACGTGACCCTTCCCCTTTCGCCACTCCAGCAGAGATTTGTCAGGCATCTCCTTATACTCTTTATACTGCTCGCAAGATACAAACGCATGGTACTCTAAATGGCACCGTGTGCATGTCTCGGCCAAGCAAGCCCCACACAGAAACGGCGCCTCGGCTCCATGCAGATCTGAGTCAGCAACGCGGTAAATAGATGGACAGTCAGGAGAAGGACAGAAACGGTAGAGACCGTTGCTGGAAGCAACAAAAGCCCCTAGTGATGCCCTGAAGAGCTCATTTAACTTATTGTTTGGCAACAGAGCCCTGAGGTCAACGAGCAAGAACGGCTGAGAACAGCCGGCTTTGGTGCAGCAAAGCGGGAAGCCTTCACGCGATCGAGCGACAGATTCACATTGATCGACCAAACACGAGCGACAGAATTCATGACCGCAGTCTTCGAGCCGGTAGGGCTCGTCGAGCTCGCACAGGCATATCGGGCATTCTGAAGACAACGATGATAGTAATAATTCTTCTGTTGGAGACGAAACTCCGAGAGAGAGAGCGACCTCAGAGATGATCTCTTCAATCTTTTGCTTTTGATCCTTGGGCCCACGGATTGAGAGAATGTGGCGACGGGTATTGAGGCTTAGCACGACTCTGTTACCAACCCTTTCCTTTAGTTTTTCAAGATCAGGGCCAAACCTTTGGACGACCTCTTTCATGAGATCGGGAGGGAGATTTTGGCCTCGGAGACGAATTTCCAAAGGTTTGTTTTCATGGATTGACAGGAGCGATTTGATGAGTCTGGCCTCGGCATTGGCAATTGCTCTCCGTGAGCCAAAGATTTTGGCGTTTAGGTACTGACGGTCGTAGAGGATGTAGGTGCCGGTCTCTAGCTCGATCGATCGGAGAAGCTGGATGCCAACACGGGTAACGAGGTAAAGGAGAACAGAAGGGTTGATGGCTGGATGGGTTACAGTCTTGCCTCTAGTTAATTGCTCAAGAGGCTTTCGTACGTCTGCAACGATTTTTGTTGCGTTGGCGGAGATGTTCACACGGTAGGTGCCCATGATGGTCTTCTCTAGTGTACAGGTCACGCCTGAAGAAATATAGATGAGAAGTGATTGATTAATAGGCATTATGGCAAAGGTTCTGCTAAAGGATTTTAAAAACCCCTAAAGAAAAGAAAGGAATAAAAATTCTAACAAAGGAAAAACAGTTTCTTTAGTAATATACTGTAAAAATAAATTTTCTCAGTGCAGATATGTGGTGTGCATGATAAACTATTGACCCAATTAAAAGTTTAGAACGAATTCTACTTAACCCATCAAAGATTAGTACTGACAAGTTTCCACCAGTATCAGCATATTGATACCTTGTACATCCGTGAGAAAACAGAGTACACAAGTGATCAACCGGTAAAAAGGCAATACATTAACAGACTACAGAATAACAGCGACTAATTGCAGTCTATTGCACAAAATTTGTTAGTCATGTAGGAAAAACATATATAATGTTTGCATTAAAATTAAACAACAACAACAAGCCTTCATCCCAATTTTTTTGGATCGGTTATATGAATCCTTCTTTTCCATTCTACTCTGTCCCATTCTACACTGTCAAAGGCCATTTCCTCTATTAAAATTAAAACGGTTCAATATGAACAGACAGGGCAGCGGTGCTGAATCACAGAGTCCAGTTGTGGATTTTATATAATGTTCACAGCAGGGCAAGATAAACAAGAAGACAAATAGATAACATAGCACAAATAGTAATCCCCGCTAATGTTACAATTTATAGCTACCTCTCAAACCAAAAGGCATGCCACGTTTTCCCTCAAAATTAAGTGATATATCCAAGTTGTGTAGAGCCTTTTGGCTCCCTCTACTATTTCACTGTGAAACAGTTTCCATGAAAAAAATAAAAACCACTTCGAGAATGCTAAGTTTTTCCCTAAAGCTCCATTAAAAATTCCTCTCCAACAAAGCGTAGAAAAGCGAGCAATGTTGTGCTTGTGAATGACTAAAGAAAAGGTAGCCCACCTGTTTGCTCTCATGCATACTTTCTCCTATCATGAATTTAGTTCCAACCTATCAAGAGCAGACTCAGGGTGGCAGCGGACTGTAAAGCTAGGTCTATATTTTGGTGTTTGGTATAATGATATGAAGAGATTTTTTTGTATTGGAACAAGGAATGAAATTCGAGCATCTCATTTTCATTCTCAAGATAACAAAATTGATGGAGTATTGATATATAGGTGCACAACCTAGGCATCTAGACCACGGCAACTTGCAACTTTTAATGAAACTATTGTGTTAATATATTGTTATTAGGGTACACCGTACCATGATGCTTGTGCATCAACTAATTGTAATTCCTATATAAAGAGACCAATGGTCATGTAGAAATGTATTTAAATCTTTTCTCTTTTATCGTTAAATATGATATCAGAGCGAGTCTCCTAAACCCTAACCCTAATCCTCAAAAATAAAAATAAAAAAACAAAAAAAAACTTGTCGCCTCCTCCTCACCCCCTCCTCGTCCTCACCCCTGATCCTCGTTCCTCGCCTTGGTCGCCCTCGCCTCGACGCATCCAGGTCGCACCCCACCCAGATCACACCCAAATCGTCTCGCACCCAGATCACCTCGCATCCAGATCCTCCAGCCCCCAACACCTCTCGTCTTGCTGAATATCAAAATACCTGATGATTTGATTTTAATATAAGATCTACACTTTCTATTGTTTACTTTTTTTTACGTGCGACGTTCAATATGAAGGACAATAAGATTGATCCTTCTGTTTCAGATTACAAAACGGATCTCCGTCAAACTACCTCGACTTTCTCTAGCTCAAACTACCTCGACTCTCTCTAGCTTTAATAATTTTTTAGAATGGGCGCACGCCATTGAACGAGCCCTCAAGAGCAGTGGCTTTCATCACCATCTCTTTCAGGAACCTCCACCAACCTCCGATGCAGACGATTCATCTAGGTTTCAAAATGACAACAAAATCTGCACTTGACTTACGAACTCTATGGAACCCAGTTGTTATCGGGCTATTATGTATCTCTCTTCTGCGAATGAGATGTGGTTCCATCTCAAATCTCTTTACTCGTCAGATGATAGCTTTCAGCAGCTCTATGATATCTTCCATAAACTCACTACCGCTACTCCAGATGATGATCTACATGTATTTGGGACCCGATTCCAAGGTTTCTGGAAGAATGGAACATGTATCATCCATCTCCTTTAATCCAGCCGTTACCCAGAGTCAGCATGAGACTCTTATTGGGACTTTTTATTTTGCTAAGATGAAGCCTCACTTGGATAGAGTTCGCTCATTTCTTCTCTCTCAGGACGGTACGCCTACCCTGAATAGTATTCCCACTGGTACTTATCGTGTCCCTCTACCAGACGCTTCTTCAGTGAAGAATCCATCTTCTGCCATTGTTGCCCAGGACCGTGGCCAAGGATTTCCCCCTGGTCATCGCTCTGCTCCTATTGGTACTCGGGGTCGCGGGGGACGAAGTCGCGGACATGGTCGTGATTTCCTTTCTTGCTCTCATTGCGGTCATACCAACCATACAGCTCAATTCTGCTGGGAGAAACATGGCTATCCGATCACTCCTGCTGCCCGATACAAAATGACCCCATCCACAGCGACCCAACCGCCAGCATCATCATTCTCGCAGATCTCTTCTGAAGACTTACAACATCTGCAACGTATTTTCTCTCATATCTCTACTATTAACTTAACCATATCAAATATATCTTTACTATCTCAGTCAACCTCATGAGTCATTGGCTCTGGTGCTTCCGACCACATAACTCATACTGCTTCATTTATTTCATATCGTCTTACTCCAGCTCTAAGTCAGTTTGTTTCTTCCTTGTCTGTTGTTTTCTTTCCTAACTCTGTTTAGGAAGTTATGAGTTATCCAGATTGGCATAGAGCTATGATGGAAGAGTTGCAAACATTGAGATCTAATCACATTTGGGATCTGGTCGGCTTCCCTTCATAGAAAAAGCTGGTTGGTTGCCGGTGTGTCTTTACTGTCAAACATAATCCTGATGGCAATGTATCTCATTTGAAGGCGCGCCTTGTTGCCAAAAGTTATACTCAGCAATATGGTGTCGACAATACTGAGATTTTTTCTCCATTGGACAAACTCACTACTGTTCGTGTCTTGATCTCTTGCAGTTACCCGTGATTGGCCTCTACATCAGATAGACGTCAAAAATGCATTCCTCAATAACGACCTTTCCAAGACGGTATACATGCAGCTGCCTCCTGTCTTTGAGCGTGATGGGGAGTCTCTTGTATATCTTAAAAAATCTATCTATGGCCTAAAATAATCTTCTCGGACATGGTTCGATAAATTCAGTATGGTCCTAAAAAGATAAATTTCACAAGCTCGGCAGATCCATCTCTTTTTATACAAAGGGTTCTCCTTATTTATGTTGACATAATCATCACTGGAGATGATTCCGAAGGTATATTTAAGGTCAAAACTCATTTGGCCTCACATTTTCACACCAAAGATCTTGGTCATGGTACTTTTTTAGTATAGAGGCATCTCAAAATACGAGATCACAACGGAAATATACTCTCGTCTTCTTAAAAACCAGGATTTCTTGACCGTCGCCCTACTGATACTCTCATGGATACAACAGTAAAACTTTCGCATTAGCTCACCTGATGACCAGCCACTTTCCGATCCAAGTCGGTATCGACGGTTCGTTGGGAAGCTGATCTATTTCACGGTTACTCATCCAGACATATCCTTTGCAGCCAGCACAGTGCGCCAGTTTATGCAGGCACTCTTAGTTTCCCATCTTTGGGCCGTTGAGCGCATTCTCCGCTATTTGAAGCGTGCACATGAGCAAGGTATTCTCTATAAACCTTGTTCCAATGTCTTTTATAGCCTATGCGGTTGCCAATTTTGCCAGATCTGTGGATGACCGTAGCTACACAAGTGGATTTTGTGTTTTCTTTACGGGAAACCTAGTTACTTAGCGCAGCAAGAAGCAACATGTTTTTGTACGCTCATCAGCTAAGGCTGAATATAGAGCTATGGCCCTATGACGTCTCAGAATTGACGTAGCTCTCCACATTATTTCAAGATCTCGGTACTAGTTCTACAACACCGGCATCCATGTTCTGCGACAATAAAACTGCAATTCATATTTCAGAGAATCCAGTATTTCACGAACGCACAAAACACATTGACGTGGATGGCAACTTTATCCGGGAGAAAGTTATTGAAAAGAATGTCAATCTCCATCAAATTTCTACTCATGCACAGATTGTAGATATTTTGATGAAATCTCTTCCAAGACCCGTATCCGTTCATCTATTGTCCAAGCTATGCATCACCGATATCTATGCTCCACCTTGAAAGGAGTGGTAGAATAGTTTAGAATATATTGTTATTAGGATATATCGTAACATAATACTTGGGCATCAAGTAATTGTAACCCTATATAAAAAGACCATTGGTCACATAATAATGTATCTAAATCTTTTATCGTTCAACAGTTATTATCAAGGAAACCAAAATCTGTTTACCACCCAATACTTCAAACAAGTTTCAAAACATCAACATCGACACCTAAAGTCCTAAACCCACTCGATACCAGAGTATCGTTATATAATGGATAACTTGTTTTAAGAATATGCACTTTACCCTTCCAATTTTAATGTCATAATTCTTTCCGTTAAAATAGATTTTTTATTCCCAAAATACCCTTAAACTTCTATTATTTTCCGATTGTTCCGTTAAAGGATTTAGTTAATATATTAGTAAGGGGTATGTTTTAGTAATAAAATTTTGACACTAATGAAAATGGTTAACTGAGGTTAAACCAGAAGCAGAGTGCAGGTCTTTTAAACAGAGGATGATTTTGCTATTCAGGGAAAAATGAGGGGGCTAGTGTACTTTAACCCTATGTTATATAATTATATCACACTACAAAAACTCATGCACCGATATAATTAATGAGAAAGTAACAGAATTTGGTCTTCTTGACTTTGAGCATGACAAGGAATTTGAGAAAAAATAAATTTCTTTCCTTAGCTAATTAATGGAGGAGTGCATATATATTTATACTAAAGTTTACGGATGCAGGTTTGGGTCTTAAGATCAAAAGCCCAAATACTTTATCATGCATTATCTCTAATACTCCCCTTCAAGTTGGTGAATAAATATCATGTAAACCCAGCCTGTTACATAAAAATTCAATTATTGCTTTTCCCAATGCCTTTATGACAATATCTGCTGGTTGATCCTTACTTGCAATGTATTGAAAGTTAAAAAATCCATTCTCCTTTTCCCAAACAAAATAGTAATCAATTTCAATGAACTTGATTCTCTCATGAAGACAGGATGAAATATGGATTGCTGCTTGATTGTCACAAAAGATAGGAATATGACGATGAATTTGAAATTCAAACTCACTTAACAGGTTAGTTATCCAAATCAACCCGCACGTAGTATGAGTCAGTACGGTATTCAGCCTCTGCACTTGATCTAGCCACAACTGATTGTTTCTTATTTCTCCACGATACAAGATTACCACCAAGAAAGATACAATAGCCAATAGTACACCTCTCATCAGTAGGAGATCCCACCCAATCAGCATCACAAAATCACATTAACTATTGAACATCTTCATGATTACGGTAAATTAACTCTTGACCAGGTGAATTCATCAAATTGTGAACAATACGAATAACCGCCCTTCAATGAGGCTCAATTGGAGAATCCATAAGCTGGCTCACCATGCAAACGGCTAAAGAAATGTCTGGTCCTATTATCGCAACAAGTAATGCAACTTCCGTTTACCCATCAAGAAGGTCTCAACTACAACATACCATTGGGCATAATTGTCACCATTAAGCTTTGTCGTTACCATATAAATAAAATCAGCTGAGATAAATAAACTTCCTCCATTGTCGATGTCATTCGTATGATTCCAGTAACAAGGATCAACCATAACCACAACCAACAATGATCAACGACGAACAAAGATCAACAATAAAAAATAAACGACCAACGATCAACAACTAACGATAATCAAATCAATATCTGCAACATACGATATCCAACAACCAACGAAAGCCTGGATAATATTATGTGAATCCAGATCAGATTTGAATCAGATCATAAATACGATACGGTGATGCAGGATGTAGTGGTGATGCGATGGTGATGCAGCGGTGGTGCGATGGTGATGCAGCGGTGGTGCAAGATCCGGTGCGATCTGGTGGGTGGTGCGGTGATCTGGTGGGTGGTGCGGTGATCTGGTGCGGGATGACGAGGATCTGGAGGCGAGAGCTGGTGTGGTGGTGCGACTAGGGTTTGATGGTGAAGATTGGCGGCGGCTAGGGTTTGGTGTTGGCGGCGGCTAGGATTTGACAAAACATGGCTCTGATACCATGACAAGGAATTTGAGGAAAAATAAAATTCTTTTCTTAGCTAATTCATGGAGAAATACATATATATTTATACTAGAGTTTACGGATACGGGTTTGGATCTAAAAACCATGACCTAATTAAATTTGGATCAAGTCGATCACAGTTCAATTTTCAACCAAGTTTGAACTTTGAACAATAACTGCTCCAGTGTAATATAAGGGCTAAAACATCTTGATTGCCCAGCCTGTGGTTTGTTTTATCTCATTTGCTCACTTGCATTCTCCTATTAGACTCTGACAAGCACCACACATACAGCTAGGAGCCTAAAAGCAGATGTGAGTTGTTAGTCTTGTGACACAAACTATGCTCTACACCGGGATGAAACCAACGCTTCCCTTTCTCTGTATTTTGCTATTTATAATCCATAAGAAGTCCGAGATGGAAGTAATACTTCTCTTTCTTGCTATGTTTAGCTATTTATAATCCATCTGTAGCTTAAGTTTAAATTATAATTTTTAAACCATACAAATTGTTTCATATTTCATTTTCTTTAATAGCTTGCTATAGGCTTCTCTGATATATGCCGGGTTTGCAGTCCAGTGTTTATCTAGCTTCAATTAATCAAGATTCCAGACTTAATTGCAAGTTTCAATTGTATGCTCTGATTACTCTCTTATATATGTGTTGTTGTGTTCAACAACAATTTAACACTTTTAATTAGATTCCAGACAAATAGATAAAGGTAAAATATAATATTCAATATATTTAAATTAATAAATGTGATAATCATTGTATTTCCATCCTTGTCATGTGTTCTATTCCAAGATTGTTGTGTTGCTAGGTTTGAATTGTGATGTGTTTTCTCTCCACAACCGTATCTCTACATCCTAGATAGGATTAAGTAATGCCATGGTCATAGGGTAGCCTGGAATCTTATGTAGGCTGAAACCAGAGACTGTCTACGGTTCGGCTTGTTTCTGAATTCTGAGAAAGCCTAGGCTATGCACGTCTTTTGGTCATGCATTATTCCTGTGCAATTTGAGGTTTTCAACCAAATTAAAAAGGGATCATTGTGGCTGCGGTGGCGACAACCACATTAGGGAAAAACAAAGAGGTCCCCACGTGGGGGGAGGTGCACACCACCGGTTACCTCATTATGCAGCTGTGATGACTGCACCTAATGGGGCTGCAGACGACTGCAGCTCCATTTTTGTCCAAATAGAAAAGTCAATTTCTGATCACCAGGAATATATTTATAGCTCTGCAAAGGAAAGTGTATGGTATGCCCGAAAATCATCGTTGCCTTGGCTCACTCATTAAATTTGGATCTGGGCTAACATAATCATCAAATATCAAAGATTTATGGTCAAATATATGCGGAGTTGTTGATGTTTCTTAAACCCAGTGCCAGCTTTCCCCTATGAACAAAGTTCACTATAAACCCAATCTACACAAGTTGTTGCAATTCGATATCCCTAATAATAGCATGCAACGATTATGAATTCAAATTGTGTGTTTCAAGGTACAAACATGATAAGGTTACTATTTTAACACAGGAAACATGATGGAGGGTAAAATATATTTGAATGCAAAGGAAAAATAAATAAATAAAGAAGCAGACCTTTTCTAAATTTAAAGCCTTGGAGTAAGGAATCAAGCTCTTCCCTAATAACTGCATAGATACGAGCAGGGCAAGAAACTGAGCTGGTGAACTCGTGCTGGCACTGTATTTTCTGCCATTCCAAACAGCCAGGTAATACTTTCCCTTGAAGATGGTCCAGAGCCTTTGCAGCCTCCAAGTGAAGATCTCCCATAAAAGTTAAATTAGCTCTCACCACATGATCTTTTGGTTCAGGGCTAAAGACATCAACCTTGAAATGTTGGCTTGTGGAATTCTTGTTCGGCATGAAAGGAGCAATTTCTCTTGCTAGTGCTTCAGTGCAAGCAGATTCTGGGGCAGTGGTGACAGCATCGTATTTCAACAGTTGAACTCCAAGAATTCTGCGCTTTGTCATGCTTTCAAATTTCTCAAATATTTCTTGTTCCGATACATCTTTCGGAATCCGCGTTACAAAGACACGATCTCTTGACATTGAGCTGACTTCACAGTTTACAAAATTTCCTCCAATCTCCAAATTGGAACAGTCATTAACAATATAGCTTGCGTCCTGCTCTGCACATCGAACAAGTGCAGTTCCCTTGCTGCGTCTACGTGGCCAACAAACTTTGGCTCGTACTGCAGAGTCCAACCGTTGTTTGTAATCACATGCTCTCACCGGGATTACCTTCAGCAAGGAGCCAAAAAATTCTACCTCATTCAGCTTATCCACAGCATTTTCAGCGGATTCAGGACTAACAAATGTTACCCGGCCCCACTTATTTGAGCCCACAACTTCTAATCCAGTTCCTGCAAGTTTGTGAAAGTTTGCAATTCCAGGAGCATATTGCTCAACTAACATTAGAAGCTCTTTGTCATTTAGATCATGTGCAATTGGATGAAATATATTTACAGCGAGATACCGTTTATCGAGTTCCAAATGCTTAATTCCAGCACCAGAACCAAACAAAGCCATAGAGGGAGGAGACCCACGTCCACCAGGGAATAAGTTTTTCTCTATGCACTCGTCTTTCAACCATTTCTTTTCCTTCTCCAAGTAATGAGAAACAATACGTGAAACCATCTCCATATCCTTTGCAGCAGCAGTAATCTGTATTTCTCTTCTACCGAAGTCGACGTCAATACCGATTCGGTCAACCATGCATTCTTCTTTCATATTTGAGATTATACTTTGTAAGTTTGAATTGGATTTTCCACAGAATCTCCTAAGAAGATTGGTGCCTACTACAGAAATTACGTTCACGCTCATCATCCGGCTCTCCAACTGAACAACATCAAATAAGGGACAGCGAATAGTTAGCAAATCATTGTAGTCCACAGCATTTACACACACCAAATACTGATTTTCCACCGATAATATTTCACTGAAAACTACCCAACTTGGCTTCTGACCATATGCTAGCAATGAGGATGAAGGGTGAAGTTGCAGTTGTTGCCCTGATGAGGCAACTTCATAACCAAGTTGCTCTGACCCAGTGTACATGGCAACATTCTCTATGAGAGATGAGAGTATAATCTTCTTCAATAACACATCATATTCAGTAGGTTTGTGTGGATTCCAAAACCAGTAACTGGGAATGATTGTGTTGAGTTCATAACGCAAACACTTTTCTAACTCCTCTACAGTGTCCTGACATCTTCTCATTGATTTTGCATTGATGCTGTTCTGCCAACACCATTTATTTCTACTTTGATTCGCTTCCTCCCATTCCCTGTAAACAGAAAGAAGAGTGAATAGGTCGCCATCACGATGGCAGAATGGAAGCTTAAGGCAATCGGCTTTATGCTTGTCTTCCATGCTACCAACTCTGCAGAATATACTGCTAGAATTTGCCATTACAGCAGCAAGAACGAGGCCCTCTTTTTTAAGACCGCAACTAATAGAATCAAGAATGATCTTCCCAAGTCGTGGTTCAATGTCCAAATTGACCAACCTACGACCAGTTTCGGTAATTTCATAAATATTGCTCTTGGTTTCTATAGCACCTAGGTGGGTAAGATTCTGCACAGCCTTTTCAACTGCCTTCAGGTCCGGAGAATCAACAAAATCGAAGTCCTGAACATTCTTTATATCAAGAGCAAGAATTCTCAGAACGGCAATGCCAAGGTGCACTTTGCGAATTTCAGGCTCCTGATGTGTTTTCATTGATTCAAAGTCATTCTCGGAATACAATCTGTAGCATTTTCCTGGTCCTGTTCGGCCAGCTCGGCCAGCTCGTTGATTAGCAGAACTTTGGCTGATTCTGCCAACCTTGAGAACATTCATGCCAGTGCTGGGTTCAAACCTACTTTCTTTCACCATGCCAGAGTCGATCACATACTTAACGTCTTTAATAGTAAGGGAAGTCTCGGCTACATTCGTGCAGAATATAACCTTTCTCTTTCCCGGGTAATTTTGCATTACCCGACTTTGATCGTGATGCGAAAGTTTCCCATGCATTGGCAAGACAACCACTAAGGGATCGCTGAAGTTTTCGCAAGCCCATTCTACTTCCATTTGAGAGGTCAAGAAAGCAAGAATCGCACCATCTGCTTCAGTCTTATGAATCAGTTTCACCGCCATGATAACATCCAAAACATATGAAGCACAGTTACCAGAGATTGGCTTAGAAATTCTAGACCAAGCGGCTTCAGTAGTTACATTAGGAACATATTTAATTTCGACAGGAAAATTTCTCCCCTTCACACAGATGGTAGGACAACTATAAAAGTAATCTGCAAGCTTGCTTGCATCAGCCGTCGCGGACATAATTATAACCCTTATATCGCTTTGGAGCAGTTCTTTCTTAATCAAAGCCAAAAGGAGATCAGTGTTCAAGCTTCTTTCATGAGCTTCATCTACAATTATATACGAAATGCCTTTGAAATTCTTTTTCCCCATATAGTGTTGCAAGAGACAATGATCTGTCATAAATATTATCTTTGAGTTGAAACCTTGATAAGATGAATATGCAGGATAAGGAACAACAGGGTTAATATCATCATAGCATCCACAACTTTCCTCCCTAACCCTTTCTGCTACAGAAATGGCAGCAATTTTGCGAGGCTGCGTGCAAACGATTGATTCTGAAGCAGCAAGTCCTGAATCAGCAATGAACTGGACCAATTGGGTACTCTTTCCAGAACCAGTCTCCCCAATTACCACCGTAACCTATCACAAAGGAAGTTGAACAAATATTTAGAAACTACGACATATCAACATATCTTTTATATGTTTTAACTCAATTTACATGCATCAGATGTCTCTGAGAGTCTGACGCATGAAACTGGATGGAGCCACCACAAATAGTTACTCTAACGGCAAGCTATTCTATGCACAAATGGATGGCATGTGACGGTATTAACCATGGATATGATGATATTAACCATGGATAAGAACACTCAACAGCTCAATGCTAACACCTGTTGCATATAGATGGAGTTGGCAGATAATTGTTAATGAAATGAAACTAAAAGTAAAAGAAACAAATTGTTGAGCAGTGGAGAAAGCATCATAAACACTGCAATCTGATATTTGGCAATTTTAACACATAGAAGTCCAAATATAAATTAGCTAAGTGCAATTTTGCAAGAAACTAAACAACCTAAATTAACCCGAATGTCATTCACAGCTCAGCAGTAATATGTAAAATGTTGAAGTGGTCATCCATATAAGATGATAAAGAGAAAGAACCGCCAATTCTCATCTACATTTTTCCTTGAGTTTTTTTATGTGGAGAACCAATGATTTGCAAATGCACAATCAATGCTAATCTCCAGCATTATGGCACAAACTCCACCATGGTTTTGCAATTAGGTTTCCAGTTTTGCATCGTATACAACTTTTTTGGATGCCAAGAGGCTTGCTATGAAGGGCATGGCGTATAAGTAAAGAAAAACCATGTTTCTCATGTTTTTTGTTAAATAGAATTGATGGCCCACATTGCATCGATTCATTTACAAATATAAGCCTTAAATAATAATAAGTATTGTGAAAATTACTTTAATAAGGAACTCTTTATTAGTAATTAATTTATTATTTTTGTTAAATGTGTATCACACCAATTCAATCTTGTACAAGAAAACTTACAGAGC
Source organism: Agapanthus africanus (assembly GCA_030015575.1). Lineage (NCBI taxonomy): Eukaryota > Viridiplantae > Streptophyta > Magnoliopsida > Asparagales > Amaryllidaceae > Agapanthus > Agapanthus africanus. The sequence goes on from JASDDO010000022.1 coordinate 62,424,142, forward strand.
AAACCACACGAGTAAGAAGAAATTTTAAATTAAGAAAGAATTCATACCTAAATTATAAGAATTGCTTCTTTGTATTTGTTGAAAATGATATTACAAACTTTACGGGTTTGTCTGTTCACGCTCAAAGAGATCCATGCATTCACTCGTATGGTCCGTTATATTTCAATATAATCCTTTATAATAATAAAATTCCTCTAAATTTATCTTTGAGTTAGATGGAAATATATATCGTTCTAAAATTAAAATCCACTGAAAATGGTGCCTTTTTGCGGGACTGGCGTGTGTGGTTTTTAAAGCGTCATACAACCGATTTCCACGGGAGAAAAACTTATCATCATTTATAAACAAACTTATTCCCCGTGTTTGGATGATTCTTGCTTGTCTGTGAATAAAAACCAAGTTTTTACAGAACTATTTCGCCACATATTATAATGCAGAACTGGAATCCACAAGCAAAGCATGTGCACCAAAAAAAAAGTGAGCTTTCCTGGACGGCCACAAATAACAAGGGTATCGGTCTATCACTGTGCATTAGCCAAATCTACAGCTTCCTAATTCAATAATATAACCTAAATTATCGAAACCCACTAGATAAACGAGCATATATTTTATATACCTGATTGAAAAACAGCGACTGCAGAAGCTTCCTCCTCCAAGCATAGATGGGCAATCCGTCATTCAGCCTTGAACACTCTCTCGTCGTGATAGAATGAACCCTAACAAAACAATTCAAATCCAAAACTCTCCCAAACTTGAAAACAACAGATTCTCCTGATTCCAAAACCCTATCTTTCCCTTCATTAAGATAATGCAACACACTCTTCATCGAAACCCTAAACTCCTCCAGCCTCCCATTGATTTGCTCCAATTCCACCTCCAATCTCCCCTTTTCCTCCCTCATCTCCATCAAAGCTTTAACCCCCCTCGGCCGTGTAAGCAAAGCCGATATCTTTTTAATCTCCCCCCCAATCTCCTCCGCCTTTTTCGCACACTCGCTCACTCTCTCCCCATTCAAGAGAGACTCCACGTGCTCGACGAAAACCCGCTTCACTCGCCGCAGCTCCTCCTCCTTGAGAGAGCGGTCGCCGTTGCTCTCGATCTCGGGGACGAGGAAGTGGGCCCCATCGATCCGGCGGCGCCAGAGGAAGGCGGAGGCTTCGAGGGCGTCGGAGCGGCAGTGGAACAAGAGCTTGGCGGCGACGGTCCACTCCTGGGGGAAGACAGGGGTGTCTTTGGGGGGAGAGGGGAGGGAGGCGATCAGGTCTTCCATGGCGCGGAAATCGAGAGGCTTTGGGTCTCTAGGGAGGCGTCTGAGGAGCACGGCGAACTTCGGCTGCGGCGGCGGCGGAGGGCGGCGGTAGAAGTTTGGGGGATGGGGATTAGGGCGGTAGCCGCGGTCGTGGTGGTGGTAGGCGTGGCGTTGCATCATCGTCGGCGTCCAGAGCTGGGGATCGGAAACCCTAACCCTAGCTTCGTTTTTTTTTTTTGGCTTCTAAGGGAAAGAAGCGACGGAAAAGCGCGGGCGACAGAAGAGGCGAGAGAGGAGAGGAGAGAGAAAGGAGAAGTTAAGTGGAGAAGAGAGAGAGAGTGGGGATTTGAAAAGATTTAATGGTGGTGATTTTAACGGGGTGAATGATTTGTTAGCATATATTCCGGAATTTAAGGGTTTTTTGTGGATATATTTATAAATTAGCCCTTCAACTCATATAATTGTTTGCTGCGTCCATAAGTTCAATAAAGGGCGCAGTTTGGCAATTGGAAAATAGAAAAAGAAAAAGAAAATGTGTAGGAAAATAGGTAGAATATGAAAAAAAGATTTTGAATTACTTCGATACGTCCGCTACTTCCTTTGAAAACTATGTGCGATAAAATAGATTTTAGGCATTTTTCTAGGCGTCGAATGATAACCAGCAACGTGTCGATATTAGTCTTCTCTCTCTTTGACTGCATATTTATAAGGATTGGTAACCGGTTGAGTCGGTCACCGATTAATCTTATGGGTCGTAATCACTTTGTACGTTCTATTTAAAAATATTAAATAAGCAGTGAAGAGAAACTCAAAAGTAACTCTTAAAAAACGGTTTGTTTGGGTGTTAAAAGAAAGATTAAGCGGAAAAATAATTTTAACAAAATCAATGATCGAAAAAGGAATAAATTGTTTCCTTTTGTTAATTATACATTAAATAAGAATGTATATATTTTGAAAAGTAAAAGAATTTGATGCTCTGTCCATTTTCTTATACAACAGAGAAGGAAGGTAGATAATTTTCTGATTAATAATCTCTAATTTCTTCTTTACTTTTATACAACTATTGTAGCTTTTCTCGTACAGTAAAAATAACAGTGATGTAATCCTCGCCTCCATTGACTTGACTAAATAGAAAAACCCTATCATGATTTAGCTAATGAAAAATAATCATATAGACGCTGCTCTATCCGAACAAAACATTACCATAACTCGTGCTCGGAAAACATCTTGATGTGAAGCCATTAGCTAGATTTAGTGGACCCAATAACAAATATATTGATGTATAAGGGACTAATAGTAAATTGGTTCCATTCAATGCACTTTATCAACAGCGGTGTGCAAGGGTAAAAACTTTAAGCACATGGAACTGGGAGAGTAATCACCGAAATGGTGAGCTTACCCTAGCTTATCCAATGTACTTGCATAGACTATACCACTTCAACAAACTCCATACTCTCATCCACCCGATTCTCTAGCTCCAACCTCATCAGCCCCATCTCCTCCCTCTCCATCTTTTTCCTCTACCATCTCCATCTTTTCAACATTTTCAACAACCTACGCCCTCTCACCTGACCCGATCCTCTCGTTCCTGCATTTCTCGACACTAACAGAGCTACCGGCCAAGATCGACGGCATGTTCGGAAGCAAGATCGATGGCGTCAAGTACTAGCTCCCCGATAAGGACCTCAACTCCCTCGTCTCGGTCTCGTCACAAGAGGATCTCGGCAATGTTTCGCCCAATCAGAGCAAAGCTCTGTTTGAATTCAAAATTTAAATTTTTGAAGCAACGCTTCAGATCCTTTGCGCTAGCGCTCTGCGCCACGTGTCCAACGCAGATACATTAGCGCAGCGCACCCAATCAGAGCAAAGCTCTGTTTAGAGGAAGCAACGCTTCAGATCCTTTGCGCTAGCGTTCTGCGCCACGTGTCCAGCGCAGATACATTAGCGCAGCGCGCCCAATTAGAGCAAGGCTCTGTTAAAGAAAGCGCCGCGCCGCGCTCTGCGCTGTGCGACACGTGGCAACACAGTTGCGCTGCGCGACACGTGTCAGCGCAGATGCGCTAGCGCAGAAAAAGGGGCTAAGTGCCAAAAAAGCAATTTAGCCATGCAAAATTACATGCACTTGATAACAGCAAATTAAAATACGATGCAAAAGCACAACAAAGAGTTCAAATAAAAAGAACACTTAACAGATAATAAAATACTTAATCAAAACATTTATTTATTATTAAATTTAAAAAAGATCACCGAACACAGGATCAGAGAGACAAGGGTTCACAAAAAGGAAAAGAAAATTATTCAGCTCCCTCTCCGCCTTCTCCATCGCGTCGAAGCGGCGATCTTCCCGAGGGGTAGCCATCCAACGGTCGACGCCGCATTCCTGGGAGAAAGTGGCGATGACGACTCGACGAGCCCGTATCTGGCTCAGCAAGTGGAAAGAGCAGTCCCTCAAGGGTTTGGTGATCAAGTGCATTTCGAGAAAGCACTCAATCTTATCTTCGGCGGCATCCAGCATTGCTGAGGACATCTCTGCTGGAGGAGGGGGAATGTCGGCGAGCGCCGAGGCAAGGATCATCTGAAGCCAAAGGGAATCCGGAGGGAGAGGAGACCCCACACGAGTCAAAAGCTCATGCATTGCAGCGTCGCATTGCTCGTCAGAGAGAGAAGAGTCCACCAAACGTGCAGCAAAACGAGGAACGACGTCCCGGATCGGCACCTCCCATGGTTGTCGGCGGGCATGAGGGCGGTTGCAAGCCATAATCGAAGAAGTTCTCTAAAAATGAGAGAGGAAAAGGCTCAGCCTTGAGTTATATATATAGACCCAAGCACAGAAAATTCTGTGCACAATGAAATCGTTGCCAAAGCCCGGGAAATCAGAATTTTGGGAATACAAGTTTGACTTGAAAAGAGGAGATGAAGCGGCGCTTCCGATTCTCCAAAATTTAATAAATGAAGCAACGCTTCAGATCCTCTGCGCTGAGCGCAACGCGCCACGTGTCAGGCGCAAATATATCAGCACTGCGCCCAAGAAGACGCGCCCCATCAGAGCAAAGCTTCAGCTGTACTGCGCTCTGCGACACGTGTCAGCGCAGATGCGCTAGCGCACTCGCGCTGCGCTCTGCGCTGCGCGACACGCGTCAGCGTAGATGCGCTAACGCAGTTGCGCTGCGATCTGCGCTGCGCGACACGCGTCAGCGCAGATGCGCTAGCGCACTTGCGCTGCGCTCTGCGCTGCTCGACACGTGTCATGCGCTGGGGTATCCGCGCCCAACTGAATTAAGATTTCATGAAATCTTTTCTGTTCTTTCCAGAACTAGAAGACTTTCTTCGGCCTTTGGATCAAAAATCCAATGGTGGGAAAACTCCCAAAAATCATTCAAGAAAGATCCCGTTAACAAATTCAACAAATTTATGGGGCACTATAAATAAGACCCCAGACCTCATTCAAAAGGCATCAAGAATTTTCTCGAAAAAATCAAGAACCCTAAAACAGAGAAAACTCCGAGAAGAAAAAGGTAAAGAACCTTCATGAGGTAGAAAAGAAGAAGGGCCTTCTAATAGATCATTGATCTAAAAATAAGATCAATGATCTTTTGATTAAAAATAAAAAAAGGGGGGGTGCTTTGCACTTCTTGTGAACCTTCGGTTCTGTAAAAACAACAAAAATAATAAAATAATAAAAGAATAGTGCTTTGCACTTTTAAGAACCTCTGGTTCTTCGAATAAAGAAAAATTTATTTTTCTTTGATCCAATGTAGACGAAGAAATTAAACAGTGCTTTGCACTTCCCTTCTTGAATCTAAAAGATTCTTAGTGCTTTGCACTTCCAATTTGCGCCGTTGCGCTCTTAAGAGAGCGCCACGTGTTGGCTATAAAACCATTTGCGCTAAGCGCTCTTAAGATAGAGCTTTGCTCTCTGGAATTAGCGCAACTCGCTGAGAGCGCGCCACGTGTCAGCAGCGCAATTGCGCAGCGCAACAGCGCAACGCGCTGCGCTAGTGCGCCTGCGCTCGTCAGAGCACGACACGTGTCATCATCATATGGACTTGCGCTCATTACTTAGCGCAAAGCGCAGATGCATTCAAAAGGGCCAAGCCCAACTAAGAGAAGGCCTAACAGGCTCAATAAAGCGTAAATGCATTATTTTAAGGGGCAGAGCCCAAATCAAAACAGATGCTTTGCATCATTTATAAATGGGCAGAGCCTAAACAGAATCTTCAGAATGCTGTGCATTTTTACCAGGGGCAGAGCCCAAATCAAATGAAATGCATTGCATCATTCATAAATGAGCAGAGCTCAGAATAGAGTGATGCTCTGCAGAGCCTAAATACAATGCATTACTTAATAAAATGTTGAACTGGACTTAACCCAATCTTGGCTGTAAGTCCTTAAATTAAATGCCTCTCCTAAATCAATCTACATCCGGTTTGAGGGTACATCTCCGAACTCCTTTGACATCCGTCGTTGTAATTCCTCAACGACGTCAAAGAGGCGACGGGTCCCAACGACCACTCACCTAATAATGGACCGAAACGTCCCTAAACTAATGTTGGACCGAAACGTCCCTAAACTAATGTTGGACCGAAACGTCCCTAAACTAATAATGGACCACCACGTCCCTAAACTGGCGACGGACCACCACGTCCCTAAACTGGAATATGGACCACTACGTCCTTAAACTGGCGACGGACCGAAACGTCCCTAAACTAATAATGGACCGAAACGTCCCTAAACTAATATCGGACCGAAACGTCCCTAAACTAATAATGGACCACCACGTCCCTAAACTGGCGACGGACCACCACGTCCCTAAACTGGAATATGGACCACTACGTCCTTAAACTGGCGACGGACCGAAACGTCCCTAAACTAATAATGGACCCCTACGTCCCTAAAACTGGCGATGGACCGCCATGTCCCTAAACTGGCACAATAGGGCCCAAACGCTCTTTTGTTGGATCTAAACGGTCCCGTCTAAGTTGATCTTAACCCCAAATACGGTTAACGTGTCCTTAGACATCTAAATAAACGATAAAACTCCAAATTAACTTTGGTTTAAGGGTACATCTCTGAACTCCTCAGACGCCTGTCGTTGTAATCCCTCAACGACGTCAGAGAGGTGACGAGTCCCGACGGCCGGATAATTAAATCAATCATGATGTTAAGTTGATCTTAGTCTAAAACAGGACTAACGTATCCTTAACGAATGTTTAAGTCGATCTTAGACGCAACGCGACTAATGCATCCTTAAACTAAAAACACCAAACCCAAATCTAAGTAAATACGGATTTGGACTAATTATCCACGTCCTACGGGTGACGACATCACTCAGTCTCCGTATACAATCCATGGGCAATCGCAAACAAAACAAACACACACGACACGAAGTGAAATTCTGGAGAAGGAGAAAGTTGTTACCGCGATGCGGTAGCGTAATTAACTGCAGGGGCTTGCGCCTGCAGGGAAGAGCGTCCCCACAATCAAAAACCCCTCACCCTGAGGGGGAATCTGACGAAGTCTGCTACATCGGCCGCATCCGTCTAAACCTCCGATACACGGTGCCATAAATCAACTTGGCATCTTCGGAGAGGTAGACGGATAAAACCAAATAGCATCTGCCCCGAACCTCAGCGCCAGGACTTCAGCAGTCCTGTGCGGCCGTCTTTCGGAGGGGAACAGATTCTGGCACGCCCGGTGGGACCTCTTTCTCTTTCCACTCCACACTTCGTGTGTCGTCTTCGCGAACCAATCGCGGTTTGTTAAATGATTGCCTTTGGATTTCAAGTTGCTAAGATTTGGTCTTTTGTTTGGTGCAGAACTCAAGCATTCAATGGCCACCAACTGCACCAACTGCTCGAAGTGCAACTGCAACGGACGCTCCACCTCACCTAGAGGTGTAGCATATGGGCCCCAGGCGGCTTCCTTCCTGACACTGCCAGTAGGCCAGTTGACTCAGGCCACCACCGGCTTGTTCTTCGGGACCATGGTCCCACCTGCAAGCTTCTCGGCACCGATACCCACACTGGAAGCAAACAAGAAGTCGGTGTTCGACCGGCTTACTGCTACTCCGACCCCTGTCAGCGGGTCGCCTGCTACTGGACCAACAGCCTCCGTTTTCACCAGGCTGGGTCAGAACTATAAGGTGGCTGTCCCAAAGAGGGCAACTGCCGCTACTTTGGAAGTCGTTAAGGCGACTTCTCCCATTAGAGAGTCAGTCTTCACAAGATTGACGGTTCCTACTCCTCCTCCAGCTGATCAGAAGGCATCAGTCTTCAATAGGCTGACATCAACAGTTACCCCACGCTCAAACAGGGGGCAACAAGAAACCACCTCAATCTCCGAGCCAATCCCGGCGGCTCGTCGCGCGCGACGTCGCCATTGGCAGAGAGTAAGGAAAGCAGGGGGCAACTCCCCCTCAGGGCTAACCCCACCTGCTCCAGTGGTGGAAGTCGATGCTGCTGTTCCAACTGGAAACAGCTTTGAAATGCTGAGGAAAGTGAGAAAGAACTCCCCGGTGGCCACGTTAAAAAGGTCTCCTCCACCCAGGGAAAAAGCTCCGGAGATGAAACAGGAACAGCCCCCTCAACGGCTGTCAGCGAAAGTTTATAAAGTTTGGCGGAGGGTTCAAGACTCCGTGATTGACTCAAACCACCTCCGTCACCGGAACAGGGCAAGAGTGGAAAAAGACAAAAATCGCCCCGCCAAACAACAGGGGGTAACAAATGCTAGGATGCCCAATTCAGCGGCTCCTTCAACCTCGAAGGCCCATAAAAGGAAGAGGCCAGAAAAAGCTCCCATGACGTTGACAAAGTCTAAGAACGGTGAACCTAAACGCCCCAAGTCAGGGGGCATCACAGTTCATACAGTCTATATGGCTTCGGGGAAAGAAGAAAGTCGTACTTCTATGGGTCACCGACCGCTTACCCGGTCAGTGACCAAGTCTCAGGAGCAGCAACAAAAGCTCCAGGAGATGATGACTACCATGGCTGCACTCACAGGGCCAAAAGAGAATCCTGAGACGTCCTTAGATGAACGTCAAGAAGAAGAAACCGACGCCGAGTTCCTTCGCCGAATGCTCGAGAAGAGAGACCAAGAGGCTGCTGAACAAGCAGCCAATATACAGCGCATGGGCCTTCTCTTCCAAGATATGATAGGGATGATGATACAACCAGAATCCCCGACCGAAGAACCCCCGATCGTCCTTGGGGATGATAGGGGAGAAACATCAAACCCTCAGCCCGTTCTATCGACGGCTAAAGAAGACACAATCTCTAAAACAGATCTGGACGAATATATAGCCCAGCAGATAAAAGTTCATCACGCGGCCGAAGCAGCCGGCCATGTTGTGAAAACGGGGCGGCCATATCCGGGCTGGTATGACCAAATCAAGTACCCACCAGGTTACACAATTCCAAAGTTTCATGTCTACAAGGGGACCGGCAATCCCCATCAACATGTTGCCCAATTCAGGGCGCTTTGTGGTAACACTGGAGGCGACGACAAGCTCTTGCTGCGCCAGTTTGTTGGAAGCTTATCAGATACGGCTTTCGAGTGGTATTCCGAGCTCCCCAACGACTCCATTAAAACCTTCGCAGAGATGGAGCTGCTCTTCACCCAACGCTTTGCAAGTGCCAGCGAACGTACTCCAATGACGGCGCTGATTAACGCCAGGGTGAAGCCCGGCGAGACGTGGGTCCAGTACGCTATACGGTGGCGTAATTTATGGTCTAAATGTGAACAACGCATAGAAGAAGCCCCTGCGGTGGGAATGTTTGTCGGAACCCTTGATCCACAAGCAACCATCTCGCAGTTTATGATGTTCTTCAAGCCGACTTCTTTCCAGGCTTTGATCGACAAATTGGCGCAGATGGACCAGATGGGCCATAAACCCCCTCTCCCGAAGCCCGACTCTCGAAACGACAAAGGAAAGGGAAAAGCTATCATCGTCGCTAATGCCCAACAGCAACCGAACGACTCGAAGCCGGTTGCTCGTCCAAATAACACGCGCCCGTACGTACCCCTTGAGGACAGGATGGGACGTGCTTACTCCTTCCCCCGTGATAAAACGAGGAGGTTATTTGAGCTGGCATTGCGCAATAGGCTTATAAATCTGCCAGATCCAAAACGGCCGTCACAACCAAGCGACGTTAACGAGCCTAATTATTGTCCTTACCATCGAGTGCTAGGACATCCAATCGAAGATTGTTACGTGTTCAAAAATTGGCTCGAAAACCAGTACCGTCAGGGCAAGTTTGCGCTATCTGACAAATGGAAGGTGAACCCTCCGCAGCCCCACACCTATAAGGGAACGAATACGCCGGGGGCAACATGCTCCGTCATTGAAGAAGCTCCCTGGGAGGTTGTATTATCAGCCAAAACGAGGAGAATGCTAAATGATCTTCAGACCTGCCCGGCGGTCAAGTGGAAGAACCCCTTAGAACCGCAGGTTATAGAGGGGATGTTGAAACCACGTCCGACTCTGAAGACCGATGGTGGTAGTTCAAGCGTTCATAACCAGCCGTCAAAATCTTCGAAAAAGAAGAAGAAGAAATCTAAGAAGCCCGTGAAGCCTGGCGACACGCGCACGGACCTACAGAAGCAGATCGACGAGCTGGATGAGTACAACCAAAGGGCGCGGACTCCCATTACGCTCCAAGATTTCCTTGATCACGTCTTTCAAAAAGAGGATAAGGAGGAAAGTTCATCGGATGAATCCGAAGAGTATGTGGCGAGCTGTCATATGATCTCTCACTCGACTTCGAACGATGAAGGAACTTCTGGTACCAAAACGCTGGGGGCAAATGCCGAATCAAGAGCCCCAGGGTTATCAGTTGAAATGATTGGCGCGTTTCTTAATGAAGCTCAATTGAAAAGCAAAGCTGATCGAGAACGCGAGACGGCTATATTCGAAAGGGCCCAGCGCCAGCGACTTGAGGAAAGAGCCGAGATGATCCCACTGGAGCAAAATGCCTCCACCGCTGACAAAAGCCAATTTAAGATAAGAAAGAAGTTCGCCAAGGCCATATCGATGGGCATGAAGCTACCACCCTCAGAAGAAAGAGTTACTAGCATGGTAGAAACGCATCCCTCTTATTGCTTATATCATCAGAAGGTCTCACATTCTACCCAAGAGTGCAAAGCGTTCGGTAAATGGTGGCAAGGATACGTCGCTAATCAAAAACGCTTTAAACGGGAAAAGCGCAAGGTTCGTCGGGAGCAAAGAAACACGACCAAAGTGCTTGAAAGAACTGCCGGCAACTGTCACATGGTTAACACTACCAGGTCACAAGTGCCCACATTTGGGAGCGACTCTGATGAGGAACTAGAGATTGCCCCTCTCTTTAAAGAGTCAACTTCGGGAAAAGAAGAAGAACCGAAGTCTTGCGGAAATATACAGCTGCGGAATCGGACACTGCCTGAAAAGAACCTCGGACCCTCGAATAGAAAAGATAAAGGGAAAGAGAAGGTCTCTGAAGACATCACTTTGGATGACCAAGTCGCGGAAGAGTTAACCGCCAAAAATCCGCCAAAGAGGAGTAAGGTGGATTACAATGTCCTAGCACATCTGAGGAAGCTACCCTCACAACTCAGCATCCTTGATGCCTTGTTACTATCAAAGGAGGCGAGAGACTCCTTGATTAAGGCGCTACAAGATCCGGACCAGTTCCAAGCCTTCTTGGCCGAAGAAAAGATGAAAGACGAATTGGAAGAAGTGCACACAGCCGACATTGCTTTTGGTGATGAGGACCTTCTTCTCGGGACGTGTGAACACAATCGCCCTCTTTATGTCTCAGGATACTGCCATGACATAAAAATAGGTAAAATCTTGGTCGATAACGGATCGTCCGTCAATTTACTCAACGTACGAGTGTTAAAGGAGATTTGTATGAGTGCCCAACACCTTGCCCGGGACAAGATCACTATTTCCGGTTTCGACTCTCAATCTTCAAAGACTCTTGGATCTGTGATATTGACGCTACGCTTCGGGTTGCTCGTCACAGACATCAAATTCCATGTTATAGATGCCAAGACGTGCTATAATGCTCTGCTCGGCCGACCATGGCTACACGAGTACAATATCATCCCTTCTACACAGCATCAGTGTATGAAATATTCCAGGGATGGCCTCGAGTACACTGTGGCCGGAGAGTTGAATCCGTTTTCTGTGAACGAAGTTCGCAAGTATGAGGATGCCAAATACTTCTTGCCGAGCTTCGAAGACACGGAAAGGTGTCACAAACCGGAGAACAAAACTAATGCCACCATCCCTGTCTTCGGCAGTGATACCGAGGAGGAGGATATAATTTATTCAGGTCCATCCCAATCTACCAGGCCAGGACCATCCGTTCCTTCGTTGATCTTCGGTAGTGATTCAGAGGATGAAGTTCATGCTGTATTCCCTGTTCGGCCTTCGATACAGATCTCCGCTGATGAAGAGCGAAGTCTGCAGATAACCATGGTGCCGCTTGAACATTACAAAGAACTGGATGCACTCGACACTAACAGCGTAGAAGAATTGCAGACATTCTATATCCCTCCCGGACGAAGGGGTGAGAAGGCAATCTTATTCTACCGTTCTGAAGAGAACAAAGTAGAAAAAGAAGTTTGGCATGGCGCGGATCCCACACTTGACAGGCTTCAGCCTATCCGTCTTCCCCGGTATTATACCGAAGGTTTGAAGAAACTGCTAAAACGCCAGGGGATGTCCTTCACACAGACCGTTAGAAAAGCCAAATTCTATGACAAGGTCTGGAACATTCCCGGGACCCAATGCAAACTGCCTAACGGGAAAGTAGAAACCAAAGGGCTTGGGTACATCCGGCCAAGGAAGCGGGAACTAGTAAACAGCTGTTATGCCATATATGACTTCAATGAAGAGGCGGACGCTCAATGGGAGGACGCTAATCCCGAACCAGCAAAGGTTCCGGATACAAAACCGCCCAGTCCATCATCTGAAGACCAGATGAGCAAACTTATAAGGGATGCGAGTCAAAAAGCCCGAGATGATCACGATCGTGAAATGGCAATCTATGAGAAAGCTAAGACACAGCGCCTCCTCCAACAGGCAGTAAAGAACGAAGATGCCGTTCCTTGTCAACCTGCTACAAAAAAGGTTCGACGCGAGAACAAAAACAAGTCGAAAGGCAAGAGAAGCGCTCGACAACTACAAAGCAAAGCTAAGAAGCCGCGCATCCGAGAATCGAGCGTTATTGACTTAGCCCTCGGGAAGAAAATGGGTCGAGCATACTCTTTTCCTCGGAACAAAACAAAGAAAATATTCGATCTCGCTCTAAAACATCAAATGCTTACGTTGCCAGAGTCTAAACACCCTGAACAAGCAGGCAAGGTCTCCAACCCGAAGTATTGCTTTTACCATCAAGTAGTAGGACATCAGCTTGAAGATTGCTTCACCTTTAAGAATTGGGTCGAGGACCAATATCAGCTTGGCAAATTCGCATTGTCTGACAGTTGGAGGGTAGCGCCGCCGCAAGAGCACGAACCTGAAAACACAAGAATAAAACCAACTCCGCATTGGGATTGGCAGAAAATTCGCACCTGCCATGTGATAACAATATTGAAAGGAGGGTCCGAAGACATAAACAACCTCCCTTGGTGTTTTGAAAGCGGCAGCGATGAGGTAATCTCAGAATTTCCCCCAGCTCCGAAAGAACTGGAAGATGGAATCCATACCACTGCAGATAATCTCAAGAAAATTGAGTTGGGGACGGAAAATGACCCGCGACCGACATTCATCAGCGAGCTGCTATCTGAAGAAAGGGTGGCTGCATTAAAGGATGTGCTTCTGCAGCACAAAGATTGCTTCGCGTGGAACTATTCCGAAATGCCGGGACTAGATCCAGAAATTGCAGTACACAAGTTGGCGATATCCCCGGACATCAAGCCAGTCAAACAAGCGCCGAGGAGAATGCGACTCGAGCTTGAGATGAGCATCAACGCCGAAGTCAAAAAGCTGATAGATTCAGGCTTCATCCAAGAAGTCCAATACCCTGAATGGATCGCCAACATCGTCCCGGTAATGAAGAAAAATGGGACGGTGCGCATATGCGTGGACTTTCGGGATCTTAATAAAGCCTGCCCAAAAGATGATTTCCCAGTGCCAGTCACCGAACTGATGATAGACAATACGTCCACTCATGAGGTTTTCTCCTTCATGGACGGCTCGTCGGGATATAATCAAATAAAAATGCACCCTGAAGATCAGAAGCACACGGCCTTCAGGACTCCGCTTGGTATATTTTGCTATAAAGTGATGCCTTTCGGTTTGAAGAACGCCGGTGCTACTTATCAGAGAGCCATGACGAAGATCTTCGACGACCTTATACACGAAATCGTCGAATGCTATATCGACGACCTCGTGGTCAAAAGCAAATCATACGAGGAACATCTCGAGCATCTGAAGACTGTATTTCAACGACTTCGGCAATACAACTTGAAGATGAATCCTCTTAAATGTGCGTTCGGGGTTTCCTCGGGCAAGTTCCTGGGATTCGTCGTTCGACACCGAGGTATTGAAATAGACCCGTCAAAGATCAAAGCGATCATGGAAATGCCTCCGCCGAGGACTCTCAAACAGCTGCGGTCTCTCCAAGGGAAACTCGCGTATATACGGCGATTTATAGCCAACCTTTCAGGAAAGTGCCGTCCTTACAGCCACCTGATGAAGAAGGGAACCCCATTTGTTTGGGACCAAAAATGCCAAGGCGCACTGGATGAGATCAAGCAATACCTGCAGAACCCTCCGGTGTTGGCTGCTCCAGTTAAGGGGAAACCTCTTATTCTTTATACAACCGCCCTCGAAGGTTCTTTAGGCGCATTATGGGCACAAGAGAACGATCAAGGGAAAGAAAGAGCACTTTACTACTTAAGTCGAGTCCTGCTGGGGGCAGAAAGCAATTACTCTCCCATTGAAAAACACTGCCTGGCGTTGATCTTCGCTATAACAAAGCTTAGGCACTATGCGTTGGCGCACGAGGTCCGTCTGATTTCAAAAGTGGACCCTCTTAAATACCTAATGTCAAAAGCCATATTGACGGGAAGACTAGCCAAATGGGCCCTACTCTTGATGGAATTCTCGATAACATATCAACCTCTCAAGGCAGTGAAAGGCCAGGCCATCGCCGACTTCCTCGCTGAGCATCCGATACCCGCCGATTCTCCTCTGAATTGCGATCTTCCAGACGAACATGCGTTCGATGCGATCGACGGCGATAATATTCGATGGGAGCTTTATTTCGATGGAGCATCTTCCATGAAGAAACGCAAACAAAGTACCCCTATAATTAAATCAGGGGTAGGACTCATCTTTGTAACTCCACAAGGAGGAATAATGCGCTACGCCTTCTCCCTAACGGAGCCGAGAACAAACAATGAAGCCGAATACGAAGCTCTGATAGCAGGCCTCGAGATCGCCATTGACATGGGAATTGAAGATCTCCTCATATACGGTGATTCCCAACTGGTCGTCAGTCAAGTGAACGGCGATTACCAAACATGCAAACCAGAATTGGTAAAATACGGTGAAAAAGTGCAGCAACTGCTAACCCAAATTTCCTCTTACACTTTGGAAAGTATACCGCGCGCGGAAAACAGCAAGGCGGACGCACTGGCCAAACTTGCTAAAGAATTGGCTGACGAGAACCTCGATGACGTTAGAATCGTGGTACAAAGCCGTCGAGTGCTCGCCCCAACAGAAATATCTCCGAAATCGTCTGAAGAAAAAGGAGCGAAAGAGGAGACAACCTTGCAAATAAAAGACAGGGAAAATACCGAGGATTGGAGAGAAGTTTTCATAGATTACTTCAAGTTCCACCGAATACCTGAAGAGGCGTCCACAAGACATCAGCTCACGAAACGAGCTCTGTCTTTCGCCTTCATCAATGATACTCTATACAAGAGATCATTCGATTCCCTGTGGTTGAGATGCTTAGGACCTGACGAAGCGAGAAGGGTCGTCCAAGAAGTTCACGACGGACTCTGCGGTTCCCACCAAGCAGGCCCAAAGATGAAGTTGAAGATAAAGCGGATGGGCTACTACTGGCCCACGATGATGCAGGACTGCCTCGAATATGCGAAGCAATGTCATTTATGCCAAATTCATGGGGACTTCATCCATCAGCATCCCAATCCACTACATCCGACAATGGCTAGTTGGCCATTCGAAATGTGGGGAACTGACATAGTTGGTCCCATCGAACCAGCATCGTCAAAGGGACATCGTTTCATCTTGGCGACGACTGACTACTTCTCCAAATGGGCAGAGGCAGTACCATTGAGGGAAGTGAAAACGGAGAACATCCTCCATTTCTTCAAAACGCATGTCATATACCGGTTTGGAACCCCGAGAAGGATCATCTCTGATAATGGGCCAGCCTACCGAAGTCATAAAATTAGCCGCTTCGCACAGCAGCACAATATAGACTGGAGATATTCCTCAGTTTATAATCCGCGAGCTAACGGTCTAGCCGAGGCCTTCAACAAGACCTTGACGAAGATCATAAAGAAAACAGTGTCACGAAATAAGAGAGATTGGCACGAAAGATTGCAAGAGGCTCTTTGGGCGTATCGGACTACGTTTAAAACGGCCACAAACACAACGCCATACGCGTTGGTATTTGGGACGGAAGCAGTACTCCCCCTCGAGATAGAGTTACCCTCTCTACGAGTGGCAGTCCACTACGAGCTGACAGACGAAGAAAATGCTCACCTTCGGTTTGAAGAGCTTGACGCCCTTGATGAAATCCGGCTTCTAGCACAACAAAATCTGGAAGCCTATAAAGCAAAGATGACGCGCTCATATGAAAGATTGAGCCGCCCTAGGATATTCCAGCAAGGCGAACTCGTGCTAGTGGTCAAAAGGCCCATGATCCCCAATCGCGCCAAGCGGGGAAAGTTTGAGCCAAACTATGAAGGACCGTATATCGTTGATAAAGTCTACCAAGGTGGGGCCTATCTACTCATGGACATGCACGGTGAAAGGCCTTTCAGGCCAATAAACGGACGCTTCCTAAAGAAATACTACGCTTAATGAGCCACAGCCTAGGTCAATGGTAGATGACGACGAATATGGCCGCTCGCTATCTTCCTAAGCTCAAGCTTTATAAGCAGTAGCCGACCTTCTCAATGGCGGACCGAGACGTCCTTAAACTAGTGATGGACCGGAATGTCTTTAAACTAATAGCAGACCGAAAATGTCTTTAAACTAATACTGCGGCATCCTTGGGCTGACAAGATAAAAAAAAAAAAAAAAAAAAAAAAAAAAAAAAAAAAAAAAAAACGGTAAGTCCATAAGCAGAATGGGCACGGATGAAAACCTGAAAGGGCTCCGTGAGTAAAAACAGCAGGACTACCGGCGGATGTTGTGAAAACCCGAAAGGGCGCAACTTCGTTAAAAAACCCTTATGGAGTCCTCTCGACCCCGTAAGGAGAAACCACCCGCGTGAGATCCTTACGACTTACAAGGGAACAACGCACTTAGGAATCCTCACGATTCCTAAGGAGAAAATACGTTTGCGAGATCCTCACGACTCGTAAGGAGAACTCTCTTGTGGGACCCTTACGGCTCATAAGATTTGAAAGTCTTAAGTTACAGAAGCCTAAATCTGTGCTTAAGCAACCCCCACAACTTTCGACATTGCCCTACAAGTGGTCCGATATTGGCACTTGTATACAATCCACGGGCGCGAATAAACATTTCCCTAACCAAGTCTCATCCGTGACTGGGGATATGTCCACACGGTGAACAACCCTTGTGAGTCCTCTCGACTCATAAGGAGATAACACTCTTGTAAGATCCTTACGACTTATAAGAGAACATACACTTAGGAATCCTCACGATTCCCAAGGAGAAAACACACCTACAAGATCCTCACGACTTGTAGGGAGAAATACCTTTGTGAGACCCTTACGGCTCATGAAGTCAAAAGCCTTAGCCGACAGGACCCTTAACCCTGTTTACTAAGCCACCTTTGTTTGACATCGACAGAGGCAAATGATGATTCGCTCCTGGCATTATTCCAGTTGTAGCGACGCTGATGCCTAAATCGGTATCAAATTCCAAGTCCTTTCATGGCAAATGATGATTCGCTCCTGGCAATATCCCAGTTGCAGCGATGCTGATGCCTAAACCGGTATCAAATTCCAAGTCCTTTCACGGCAAATGATGATTCGCTCCTGGCAATATTCCAGTCGCAGCGATGCTGATGCCAAGATTGGTATCAGACCCCAAATTCCCTACTCAAAAAAAAATGTGTATACAAAATAGCCGAAATGATGGGGCAACTTGCAAACAAAATCAGCAAGTAAAAATGTATGCACGAGTAAAAAGAAAAATAGCCGAAATGATTGGGCAACTCGCAATAAAAAAAACAGCGAGTAAAAATAAAATAAACAGTCGAAATGATTGGGCAACTCGCAATAAAAAACAGCGAGTAAAAAGAATAAATAGCCGAAATGATTGGGCACCGCGAAAAATAGCCGAAATGATTGGGCAATCGCGATTTTCGCGATATAAAAAGCTGAAATGATAGAGCATCGCGGAAAGAATAAAAAAAATGAAAGAATGAAACTTTTTGCCCTACAGGTGAAATCACATCGATCCCTGTATACAATCCAGGGGCGCAGATAAAGAGGAAACCATACCTCCCCAGCGGATTCCGTCAAACGACGAAACCAAGCCTCGACGGTTCATTTCAACCGAAGAAGCCAGTAACTTCAACGCAAATTCCTCAACTCACGGATACAAACACTCCTTGACGAGAGCCTTCTGATCCGCGTCGACCCGCAGAGCCACCAGTGTCTCCGTAGGAACCCTCGACTCGTTTCAAACCCCGAGGACACAAATAATCCTTGGCGCTCGGGAAACAAATAATCCCGGCAAATTCCTCAACTCACGGATACAAACACTCCTTGACGAGAGCCTTCTGATCCGCGTCGACCCGCAGAGCCACCAGTGTCTCCGTAGGAACCCTCGACTCGTTTCAAACCCCAAGGACACAAATAATCCTTGGCGCTCGGGAAACAAATAATCCCGGCAAATTCCTCAACTCACGGATACAAACACTCCTTGACGAGAGCCTTCTGATCCGCGTCGACCCGCAGAGCCACCAGTGTCTCCGTAGGAACCCTCGACTCGTTTCAAACCCCAAGGACACAAATAATCCTTGGCGCTCGGGAAACAAATAATCCCGGCAAATTCCTCAACTCACGGATACAAACACTCCTTGACGAGAGCCTTCTGATCCGCGTCGACCCGCAGAGCCACCAGTGTCTCCGTAGGAACCCTTGACTCGTTTCAAACCCCAAGGACACAAATAATCCTTGGCGCTCGGGAAACAAATAATCCCGGCAAATTCCTCAACTCACGGATACAAACACTCCTTGACGAGAGCCTTCTGATCCGCGTCGACCCGCAGAGCCACCAGTGTCTCCGTAGGAACCCTCGACTCGTTTCAAACCCCAAGGACACAAATAATCCTTGGCGCCCGGGAAACAAATAATCCCGGCAAACTTCTCAACTCACGGATACAAACACTCCGTGACCAGAGCTTCTATGACTCACATCTTGAGCAGTAAGGATTCAAAACTTACTCCCTGAACAATGGGACCCTGCAAGTCAATCCTAAATGGTCTCTTGCATACTATCCACGGGTCTCACTCTCTGAAGTCGATTCTCGACAAAGAGGGAAAACAACCGCTTACGAGCCCTCTCGACTCGTAAGAGGGAGAAATTCTCTTATAGGATCCTTCTGACTTATGAGAGGAAACCACACTTGGGAATCCTCACGATTCCTAAGGAGAAAATTCACCTGCGAGATCCTCTCGATCCGTAGGAAGAAAAGTCTCTATGAGACCCTCACGGCTTATAGAGTTGAAAAGTCTTAGGCAGCAGATCTGAACCTGCGGCCTAAGCCATCATTATTTCTTAAGAAGGTCGGGATACTCGTCCCGATCGTCCGTCAATTATGGTTATTAAGGTGGCGTACTGATTATAAAAGAAAAGAAAGACAGAGAAATGACACAAGACATTACAAAATGTGCATCTTTTATTCATAAAAATTGGTTGAGTACAGGATACATTGCACTAAAGAATAAAAAAAAATATACATATAATTTACAAAGACAAATGATACAAGGGGAATTATGGGGAAGGAAGCGTCTTGCACAGATGTAGCAATTGCTCGCATACGTCCTTCCATTCCTTCTCCTGATCAGCTGCCACTGCCAGCTCCGCCTCTACTTGCGCCCGCTGTTGCGTGAAGGATGCGAGCTCTTCCCCAACAACCTGATGAGCTGCTTCTTGGCCTTGGGCATCGCGCTCAGCAGCATCAAGTTTCCGCCTCAGCGCTAGCCCATTAGATATGCGCTTAAGAAGACCTTCAAAGACAGCTTTCACCTCAGCAGCATTCGTCCTAACTTCGGCACGAAGGCAAGCGGTCGCGTTTGAAGATTCCTGATGCGCCTTTAGCCGTAAAGCGGCCTTCTGCTCCAAATGGCGGAGATAAGAGGTGCTTTGCTCAAGCCAAGCTGTCCGTTCGGCGCTCGCGGCCAAAGCCTCGGGAGAAGGGCGTGTCGACTCCAACCGATGCAGGCGAGCTTCGATCTCTCGGCAGTGGTTAACCCACGATTCGACGACGCCTTCGTTATGGAAAGTTACGAGCGCCGCCAACATTGGGTTAACGTCCACAGCGAAATCTACGGCCGAAGGAAGGGCATCCATGTTGAGCTCTTCGATGTACCCGCTCAACATACCCAGGCTCATTACAGCACCCTTTGAAGACGGGCGTCGCGAGAAAGGACCCGCCGGTGAGAGGACCTGAGATTCAAAAGGAATTGGAGCTGGGACAATAGCTGCAAAAAACGAAACATGGTCAAACAATGATTCGAAAAGTCGATGAAAGATCATATAAAAAGAGGGAAGGAATATTTGTACCAGTCGCAACGGACGTCAAAGCCGGAAGCGCCGGTGGCAGCACAAGCCCGGCGTCCCCTCCTTCGATCTGAGGCACTGCAGTCAGGAAGAAGAAAAGTCAGATACGATCCTATATTCCCTCGAAAAAGACCAAGACGGCACTCACCGATACCCTTAGAGGGAGAAGCGAGCTCGGATGGGAAGGAGAAGTGTGGGAGCAACACCTGATATAGATGATCAAAGAGCCCTCCTGAAAAGGCACAACGGCGTAACATTAGTACAAGAGCCACATTTTTGAAAGATTAATGCATGAGTCGTGAATCCGTACCTTCCAACATCCGTGACGGCGCGAGGGAAGACGGGGAAGTGACCACCGCCAAAGCGGTAGTTGACGGTGCTCCCTCAAGCAATGGAGCGTCGGCACTGACCGCACCTGCAAAGACAAGCTTGTCAGAAGAGATCACGAGATATATAAAAAAAATGGAAACGCTGGTGACTCGAAAATTCACCTGACGAGCTGCCAGCAGAAACTGAGGTAGTCCCTTCCTCCACTGACGGAAGACCACCACCTGTGGCTTCGTCACCCGACTCAAGGGGAACCGTTGTTACGCTCTCAAGCTCTGCAGGCGGCGGGGAACCATAGGCAGGGAGGGCCAAGATAGGAACATTGCCTGATTCCTGAGAAGGAGCGCCTAGCTCGTCTTCAGGAATCATGGCCGCCTCACCTGCTGCTCCCTCAGGATCAGCGATTACAGCTGCCCCGTCCATCGGCACCACGAGGTCCCCAGTCTCAAGTACCTCGCCCTCTACCGCCTTCGGCTCGGTTGGGACAATCATCTCATCTGCCGCCACTTCGGGTACGGCATCAATGACCTTCTCCGCGGTGGGTTCCTCAATCTCGGCTCCAGGCCTCATGACCCCGACAAAGTTGTCCACTGTCGGTTCGGGTTCGGCGGGTACCGCTTCCTCCGCTCCCCTGGGCTCGACGGTCGCTTCCGCCTCCCCCTCGATCAGACTTGGCCCTATAAAGATAAGAGATATAAGGACCAATGACATTAAAACCCTTATAACAAAAAAAAAACTCTGAGAGAAATGTTACCTGAAGCGGATTTGCCGTTTGCGCTTCGAACTGCTCGCGCCACCTCTCTACGGGCGGTAGATAGGGTGACAGGGGCCTCTTCAGAGGGAGTATCAGCGCGAGGGGCGGCGCTGGGTCCCGCTCCCATGGCCAGGGCAACCCTGCGAGCCTTCGCCTCACGCCTCAACCGCTTCCTCTCCTCCCGAGCGGTTATGAGAGACCTCTGTGACGCCTCCCTCAAAGCATCATCATCTTCATTCAGAGAAACCTCCAAAGCCTTTAGGGCATCTCTCATCGGCTTTTCAAGGCGAGCCCCCTGCAATGTCCCAGAAGGAACAGGAACATCGGCCGCCGGCGGAACATCTGCGTCGCTAGGAGGAAGCGGCATTGAGGTCCCTACAATTAAATGGAAAGGTTAGATCGACCATAACGCAAGAAAAATAAAAAAATTCGATGAAGTCGAAACTTACTAAGGCCGACAGATACCCTGGCACGTTCCTCCTCATGAAAGGTCTTCAGAGAAGCGGCAATAGCTTCTTCATCAGTAACGCCTGTTAGAGGAAAAGAGAGAAAAGCGTCAACCAAAAATAACGAAATAAGGAAGAAAATACGTTACAATAAAGAAGGAATGACTAACGGTTACCTGATTGCGCAAGCTTGACCAGCCACGCATCACGCTTCACCAGCCATGCCGAAGCTCTGAGAGCAGCTTCCAAATCCGTATCATCCGGCGGCGGCATCACTAATCCCGCATTAGTCCCATATTCGAGTAAACCCTCGGAATAAGGAGCGTGGGGTTCCTGGCCGAACGCAACGTCCGCGGCGAAGAGCGATTTCTTTTTCTTTTTCCCTCCAGCCCTAGGCTCACGGGGAAGCGACTTACGCTTGGCAGCCGCTTTGGGACGACGGGTCCCGATGTCCGCACCCCCGCCAGACTCCGGCGAGGGTACAACCACTGTTTCCGCCCGAGCGCAGGGGGCAGGAAATGCATCCGCGATGTCGGGAAGCGGTAGTTCATGTGGAGGGCTTCGTGCGCGTGACGGTCTATTCCCGGCATCTTTTAAGGGAGCGACTATTGGAGTCCTCGGCACCAGAGGAGCGCTGCGATCGCTACCTGGAGGCACACCCTTACGGTCGATCAGCAACCTTCTTTCCTCTTTTATAACCGCTCCCGTCGAATGACTATACCATTCGGTGTATACCCTAAGGAGACGGGGAGCACAAGAAGGCTCACTGATAAAGAAGTGAGAGCCCGTGTTTAGACGCATGAAGTGATGCAGCGCCCTCTCTATCCCTTCTTCGTTCGCGGTAGGCTCCGATAAAAAGGCCTCTAGCGGTACCCCTTGGTTATAACTCAGCTGCTGAGCGAAACGATGTGGGTTGTATCTCATGAAAATCGCTCCCCCGTCTTGCCTAAACACCAAAAAGCCCGGTCTAATAGAGTATAAGTGAAGGGTCTCCCGGGCCGTTAAAATCGAAGCGCCGTCCTTGAAAGTGTCTTGCAATGGCCGCACTGCAGTAGCAGACGTTTTTCCAATGGTAAGCACCTTGTCAATAAAAGACACACCGGCTCCAACGGTGTGGGAACGAAGGAGTAAACTCCTGGCATCTCGCGGCGATGGATTTACGATTGATGCGCCAATCAACTGTAAAAGGCGAGGGAAAATGCACCTTTCGTAGAATGAGGGCCTTTTGTGCATGCCGAAAACACCTGCTGTATGTAGTTCAAGCCACGACATGAAGTAGTGCATTGCGAAAACTACATGCAACGCCCCAGGCTCATTGGCATCTGCCGCTCGGCTAAGGCCATGATATAAATGGGCCAAGCCGGCGATCCCGACGGCCACCTTTACCCCGATAACCATCCGGTGAGCCGGGTAAAAAACAGAGGGCCGCATGCGGTGAGAATGCGTTGGAAGTGCAAACCAGCTTAACCAAAGCCCAAGAAATCCCAAAAAGAAGGCCTCCTCGTCCATCTCGGGGGCTGCAACTTCCGCAAAAGACATTGTTGAAGAGTTGGGAAGAAAAAAGTCCTTCTGATCTATGTCTCTCGCTGGCAGGTTATCCAAACCTAAGCCGAAAGGATCCTCAAGGTAAGCGAACTTGGCAGTCTTCGCCGAAAGGACGTTTGGATGAAGGAACCGAGCAATAAAATCCTCAAAATTAACTCCACGGCTCCCATGCTCAACGAAAAGAGCCTCATAGATGTTCAACACCTTGATCAGACTTGGGAACTGATGTTGAACAGCGTTCTCCGGCGTGAGCTCCCTTATCATCGGCTTGGCACCAAAGATGTACTCATCCGGCGGGAGCAACTCCTCATAATGCTCCCCCATAGCCGGTAGGCCAGACACCTCCGTAAACTCTTCCAACGAGATAGACACCTCCCGATCCATGGCAAGGAAAGTATGAGTAGGTATGTTCCACTGCTCCAGGAAGGCCTTGAACCACCAAGTAGGAAGCGTAGGATACTGGAAGAGAGAGACGTAGACTGCGGTGTACAGTCCTAGTCTTATCAACTGCGACTTCCTCGTCGACAGGATATACCGGGCCCACGGCAGATAGCCAACCGGATGGCGGGGGATCAGACCAATGTTATATGATTGCCCCCAAGGTCTCGCTTCGCCCTGACAGATACGGCGTCCTAGGATATCTAAAACCATAGGACGCTGGACCGGGATGGCATCTATGGCCGGATGAAGAAAACCCTTCGATGTCCAATCCGTCATCTCCGCGGCATACTGCACCGGGGGTGGGCTAGCGTAATGAATCGCCGTTATGGGCTCCGACGGCACCGCACATGTGAAGCTGCGTCGACCCATAATAATCTGATTGTACCACGACCCCCAAAGGTAGAGGCTCTTATACTCCGGGTCGTATGCCTTGATCATGGCCAGGACCTCGCGATCCAAAGGCGCCTCTGGAAATCCCTCCTCTGAGCGGACAAACGGAAATGAAGTGTCTTCAGACATAATCGCTGCAAAAAGAACAATCTAGCCGTTAGTGTTGTAATCCCAACATTTGGTGTCTAAAAAAAAATGCATTAATTAAATTAAATTAAAATTAACTAATTACACCACACAGCAGTGCAGTGAGTAGGGGACAAAGGGACCCACAAAATCTGGATGACAATACGTCAGTTAATAAAACAACCTCATCATTGGATGAGATTGTCAGTTGGTCCCCAGGGGAACATTCCCATTAATAAAAAAGGGGAAGAATCCCTAGAGACAAGGAGAAAATCTCCTCTTTCAGAGCAAAGCCCTGTCACAGAGTGACACTTGTCAAACTCTGGTCTCAGGGAAATAAGATTCCTTAAAAGAGCATAGCTCTACGGTAATAATGGAAAAGTCCATCAGAAAATGTTTACACCCAAAAGAATTAAGAAATTTGGAATCCTGAGAGATCCATGAAAAACTTATAAAATTTCCTCGTTTTTCAGATCTGAAAGATCTACAGATGATTCAAAGAGCAGAGCTCTGTTCATGGATTAGAACCCATGAACAAGATCTCTGCAGATCTATAAATTTTTGAGAGCAAAGCTCTGTTTATGAAACCCCAATGGGGATCTCTTTAAGATCAAAAAGATCTGTAAGAGCAAAGCTCTTTGGTTAAGGTTAATTTAAGTTAATTTGATTTAAATTAATTTTACCTAAAGTTTCTAACTCTAGAAATGAGCAAAGCTCTGAAACTCTCAAGCAAGAGCAAAGCTCTGGAAATTAAAATTTTGAAGATGGTAAAAATTTTCTGAGGGAAAAGAGCCCTATTTATAAGGCGCTTGCGCCTCTTGAGATTCCCCCTTGATCCAACGGTCAGGAGGGTTGCCACCGTTGCACTCACGTGTGCGCCACGTGAGCGCAACGGTGGGGGGGCATTTGTTTCGCCCAATCAGAGCAAAGCTCTGTTTGAATTCAAAATTTAAATTTTTGAAGCAACGCTTCAGATCCTTTGCGCTAGCGCTCTGCGCCACGTGTCCAACGCAGATACATTAGCGCAGCGCACCCAATCAGAGCAAAGCTCTGTTTAGAGGAAGCAACGCTTCAGATCCTTTGCGCTAGCGTTCTGCGCCACGTGTCCAGCGCAGATACATTAGCGCAGCGCGCCCAATTAGAGCAAGGCTCTGTTAAAGAAAGCGCCGCGCCGCGCTCTGCGCTGTGCGACACGTGGCAACACAGTTGCGCTGCGCGACACGTGTCAGCGCAGATGCGCTAGCGCAGAAAAAGGGGCTAAGTGCCAAAAAAGCAATTTAGCCATGCAAAATTACATGCACTTGATAACAGCAAATTAAAATACGATGCAAAAGCACAACAAAGAGTTCAAATAAAAAGAACACTTAACAGATAATAAAATACTCAATCAAAACATTTATTTATTATTAAATTTAAAAAAGATCACCGAACACAGGATCAGAGAGACAAGGGTTCACAAAAAGGAAAAGAAAATTATTCAGCTCCCTCTCCGCCTTCTCCATCGCGTCGAAGCGGCGATCTTCCCGAGGGGTAGCCATCCAACGGTCGACGCCGCATTCCTGGGAGAAAGTGGCGATGACGACTCGACGAGCCCGTATCTGGCTCAGCAAGTGGAAAGAGCAGTCCCTCAAGGGTTTGGTGATCAAGTGCATTTCGAGAAAGCACTCAATCTTATCTTCGGCGGCATCCAGCATTGCTGAGGACATCTCTGCTGGAGGAGGGGGAATGTCGGCGAGCGCCGAGGCAAGGATCATCTGAAGCCAAAGGGAATCCGGAGGGAGAGGAGACCCCACACGAGTCAAAAGCTCATGCATTGCAGCGTCGCATTGCTCGTCAGAGAGAGAAGAGTCCACCAAACGTGCAGCAAAACGAGGAACGACGTCCCGGATCGGCACCTCCCATGGTTGTCGGCGGGCATGAGGGCGGTTGCAAGCCATAATCGAAGAAGTTCTCTAAAAATGAGAGAGGAAAAGGCTCAGCCTTGAGTTATATATATAGACCCAAGCACAGAAAATTCTGTGCACAATGAAATCGTTGCCAAAGCCCGGGAAATCAGAATTTTGGGAATACAAGTTTGACTTGAAAAGAGGAGATGAAGCGGCGCTTCCGATTCTCCAAAATTTAATAAATGAAGCAACGCTTCAGATCCTCTGCGCTGAGCGCAACGCGCCACGTGTCAGGCGCAAATGTATCAGCACTGCGCCCAAGAAGACGCGCCCCATCAGAGCAAAGCTTCAGCTGTACTGCGCTCTGCGACACGTGTCAGCGCAGATGAGCTAGCGCAGTTGCGCTGTGCTCCGCGCTGCGCGACACGTGTCAGCGCAGATGCGCTAGCGCACTCGCGCTGCGCTCTGCGCTGCGCGACACGCGTCAGCGTAGATGCGCTAACGCACTCGCGCTGCGATCTGCGCTGCGCGACACGCGTCAGCACAGATGCGCTAACGCAGTTGCGCTGCGATCTGCACTGCGCGACACGCGTCAGCGCAGATGCGCTAGCGCACTTGCGCTGCGCTCTGCGCTGCTCGACACGTGTCATGCGCTGGGGTATCCGCGCCCAACTGAATTAAGATTTCATGAAATCTTTTCTGTTATTTCCAGAACTAGAAGACTTTCTTCGGCCTTTGGATCAAAGATCCAATGGTGGGAAAACTCCCAAAAATCATTCAAGAAAGATCCCGTTAACAAATTCAACAAATTTATGGGGCACTATAAATAAGACCCCAGACCTCATTCAAAAGGCATCAAGAATTTTCTCGAAAAAATCAAGAACCCTAAAACAGAGAAAACTCCGAGAAGAAAAAGGTAAAGAACCTTCATGAGGTAGAAAAGAAGAAGGGCCTTCTAATAGATCATTGATCTAAAAATAAGATCAATGATCTTTTGATTAAAAATAAAAAAAGGGGGGGGTGCTTTGCACTTCTTGTGAACCTTCGGTTCTGTAAAAACAACAAAAATAATAAAATAATAAAAGAATAGTGCTTTGCACTTTTAAGAACCTCTGGTTCTTCGAATAAAGAAAAATTTATTTTTCTTTGATCCAATGTAGACGAAGAAATTAAACAGTGCTTTGCACTTCCCTTCTTGAATCTAAAAGATTCTTAGTGCTTTGCACTTCCAATTTGCGCCGTTGCGCTCTTAAGAGAGCGCCACGTGTTGGCTATAAAACCATTTGCGCTAAGCGCTCTTAAGATAGAGCTTTGCTCTCTGGAATTAGCGCAACTCGCTGAGAGCGCGCCACGTGTCAGCAGCGCAATTGCGCAGCGCAACAGCGCAACGCGCTGCGCTAGTGCGCCTGCGCTCGTCAGAGCACGACACGTGTCATCATCATATGGACTTGCGCTCATTACTTAGCGCAAAGCGCAGATGCATTCAAAAGGGCCAAGCCCAACTAAGAGAAGGCCTAACAGGCTCAATAAAGCGTAAATGCATTATTTTAAGGGGCAGAGCCCAAATCAAAACAGATGCTTTGCATCATTTATAAATGGGCAGAGCCTAAACAGAATCTTCAGAATGCTGTGCATTTTTACCAGGGGCAGAGCCCAAATCAAATGAAATGCATTGCATCATTCATAAATGAGCAGAGCTCAGAATAGAGTGATGCTCTGCAGAGCCTAAATACAATGCATTACTTAATAAAATGTTGAACTGGACTTAACCCAATCTTGGCTGTAAGTCCTTAAATTAAATGCCTCTCCTAAATCAATCTACATCCGGTTTGAGGGTACATCTCCGAACTCCTTTGACATCCGTCGTTGTAATTCCTCAACGACGTCAAAGAGGCGACGGGTCCCAACGACCACTCACCTAATAATGGACCGAAACGTCCCTAAACTAATGTTGGACCGAAACGTCCCTAAACTAATGTTGGACCGAAACGTCCCTAAACTAATATCGGACCGAAACGTCCCTAAACTAATAATGGACCACCACGTCCCTAAACTGGCGACGGACCACCACGTCCCTAAACTGGAATATGGACCACTACGTCCTTAAACTGGCGACGGACCGAAACGTCCCTAAACTAATAATGGACCGAAACGTCCCTAAACTAATGTCGGACCGAAACGTCCCTAAACTAATATCGGACCGAAACGTCCCTAAACTAATAATGGACCACCACGTCCCTAAACTGGCGACGGACCACCACGTCCCTAAACTGGAATATGGACCACTACGTCCTTAAACTGGCGACGGACCGAAACGTCCCTAAACTAATAATGGACCGAAACGTCCCTAAACTAATGTTGGACCGCAATGTCCTTAAACTACCAATGGACCACCACGTCCCTAAACTGGCAATGGACCACCACGTCCCTAAACTGGAACTTGGACCGCCACGTCCCTAAACTGGAGCTTGGACCACCACGTCCCTAAACTGGCGACGGACCGAAACGTCCCTAAACTAATATTGGACCGAAACGTCCCTAAACTAATATGGGACCGAAACGTCCCTAAACTAATAATGGACCACCACGTCCCTAAACTGGCGACGGACCACCACGTCTTTAAACTGGAACATAGACCACCACGTCCCTAAACTGGAATTGATACGGACCACCATGTCCCTAAACTGGAATTGATACGGACCACCACGTCCCTAAACTGGAACATAGACCACCACGTCCCTAAACTGGCGATGGACCACTACGTCCTTAAACTGGCGATGGACCACCACGTCCCTAAACTGGCACAATAGGGCCCGAACGCTCTTTTGTTGGATCTAAACGGTCCCGTCTAAGTTGATCTTAACCCCAAATACGGTTAACGTGTCCTTAGATATTCAAATAAACGATAAAACTCCAAATCAACTTTGGTTCAAGGGTACATCTCTGAACTCCTCTGACGCCTGTCGTTGTAATCCCTCAACGACGTCAGAGAGGTGACGAGTCCCGACGGCCGGATAATTAAATCAGTCGCTACGTTAAGTTGATCTTAGTCTAAAACAGGACTAATGTATCCTTAACGAATGTTTAAGTCGATCTTAGCCGCAACGCGACTAATGCATCCTTAAACTAAAAACACCAAACCCAAATCTAAGTAAATACGGATTTGGACTAATCCACGTCCTACGGGCGACGGCATTACTCAGTCTCCGTATACAATCCACGGGCAACCACAAACAAAACAAACACACACGACACGAAGTGAAATTCTGGAGAAGGAGAAAGTTGTTACCGCGATGCGGTAGCGTAATTAACTGCAGGGGCTTGCGCCTGCAGGGAAGAGCGTCCCCACAATCAAAAACCCCTCACCCTGAGGGGGAATCTGACGAAGTCTGCTACATCGGCCGCATCCGTCTAAACCTCCGATACACGGTGCCATAAATCAACTTGGCATCTTCGGAGAGGTAGACGGATAAAACCAAATAGCATCTGCCCCGAACCTCAGGCACAGGACGTCCTAACGTCTCGGCCGCCGTTCGGAGGGGAACAGGCAACATGATGAAGGAGCTCGATCGCGTTACCAATAAGCATGCGAGGTTGCGAATTTTCGTGCGAAGCTGCGGATCGCCGTGATCTCGCTGATGACGACCATCCTGCGATCGATAAGGGGCAGTGCTATATCGAAGCCGTGAACATGATCCAAATCGGGATCAAGAGGAAGAACGGTATAAAAAGACAAAAATTAAAGGCTGGTGTATTTGAGCTTAATTTTGTTCATACACAAGTTTTGTTGTGGATTTATCAAATAAAATTGTCAATATACAGCCCTTCCAAATTATCCAATAAGTAAAATACATTGGCAATCAAATCTTTGGTACCGCTTTGTTTCTAATGCAACTGCTGCAATAAAGAGTCATTTCATTGGTCAGTACACTTTTGACACGCCTCTTTGTTTTTATTTTCACTCTTTTTGGGTGAAAAATGGATCAAAGATTTGAGATAATTATGTCTTGAGGAAAATGTTTTAGGTGCAGAAGGAAAAGGCGTAAGATTAGATCCCTCGGGATTAAAAACTTTAGAAAAAAGTATTTAATACTGTTGTGATTTTTTCTTTATCCGTGATCCTCTAAGGAATCACAAAACACACCAAGAGTCGCAGCGGAAAATTAATCTATCAGGATCATGTGTAAACAAACTACTTGAAAAAGTGCAGCCACGGTATAGTTACGGCTAGCAATTAACGAAAGAGTGAGGGGCAGGGTATATGATCGAGATTCAGGGATGCGGCTAGATACTTTGACTCGAAGGGCTAGATCAGTCCATACCGTTCGGCTACAACTATTGATCGGATGCTTAGATGACTTTGGTTCCAGAGATAGCGATTCGGTTTAGTTCAAATAGAACTAAAGAGAACGGGTTCAGCTTATCCCAATCCTCGCTCTGGACCAAGGTGCGTAGCCTTTTAACATTCTCTTTCTCTCTTTCTGGCTTAGCTTACCAGGGGGATGGCTTGCGACTTAGGTATTCCGTTTCTTGTTTCCGCTGTGCGGCATCCGACGTTTGGTTTCCCTTTCTCAGCTTCCTGCTCGAGCTACTCGGCTAACTCTGATGCTTTCGAAGAAAACTTTTCTTTGATTGAAAAGAGAAAGAAAGACCTTGCTTGATCCATTAAATGATCGACAATCTACCAAAAACAACGCAAGTTATAAAATGCATACCAAACAACACAAACACAAGATTTACCCGACGGCGAAATCTTCCACTATTAAGAAAGTATTCACAAGAATCCACCATCTCCGATCATCGCCCACAATACAATGAAAATCTCTATCTCTATACGCCTCTCTCTCAGTCAATTAATCAGCCGCGGCCTTATAAAAACTTCTCTATCAATTTTTGTTTCTGGCCGCCAGCTTTCTAATTGGCCGCAGACTACAAACCCTTCTGTTGGATTTAATTTTAGACTTCTCTGTGGAGTTTTTTTGCAAAACAGCAGAAGACTTTTTTTTAATTCATCCGATCTCTGTTGATTGATTAATCAAATATATATTGGCTTGTGATTAATTAATCATAGAGTATATAGGAATTTAAGAGATAAGATTGGAATTTAAACTAATGACTAATTTAAATCCTTTACGTGCTCTGCACGTATTCACACTTGGGCTCTTGATCCTAGGCTCCGAATTTGCAATCAATTTCAACAATCTCCATCTTGATTCAAATTCATCACAATTTCGACACTTTCTTAAAGAACTTGGAATTGCTGCTCTTATTGTCGTCGTGCCTCATCAATCAACTAGGCAGTCAAGTCCAAATACTGTTTGAACTCGAAATACAAAACCATCTCCGTAAATGCAACTATCGGATTCTCATGAATACCAACCTTCGTAAGAGCCACAACCGTCTTCCCGTCCTCTAAGAAGAACACTTTCATCTCTTGTGGAACACCCGAAACCAACAATCTTCACAAATACATGGTCTTCTTAACCGCCTCCAAGACGGTCAACAATCCTGCCTCTCCTGTTGATGTCGCAATAACAATCTGAAGCGTCGATATACCTGACACTGTATCCACGTCCCTGTAACCCGTTCTCGACCTTCAACTGTTCCCATCGCTAACTATACCTGACAATGATACCAATCTGAAGTGCACCACTAACCGAGAAGACATGGGTTGAGTCTCTCTCTCTCATACCAAGCGAGAATTTGCTCGATATACCACTGTAACGGACGCAACTCCTCATCCATGACGATATCCATGCGACAAATCTCACATATAGACTTTCTGTCGAACCCCCGATCCCATATCCTTAGAGCTTCATCCTTAGCCTCCCTCGTGCGCCTAAATAGCATAGGACTCCGCACAACTGGCTATACCGGACTCTGCGCCTGAATCGAAGTATCGACCACGTTATCTATAACATGGACTGAAGCCTCGAACACCACCCGGCTCGGTGATCCTGCACCCTTCTCACCATTTGACTGGGTCTGTGCAACGACTCTGAAATCCCTGTACAAAAATTTCTTGTTTATTGTACAAATAGAAGAAGAAGAGTATTTCAGCCTGATGTGAAGTTATAAGTTATTTTTGTTAAACAAAAACAAGAAGTAACTTGTACCTTATTGGTAAAGCCTCTACCTTGCTGTGACATAATCTGTGTGTTCGATTCCTATCAGACCCAATTATTTTTAGATTTTTTCTTTTTAATTTTTTGAAGCCCAAGAGCTGCACGTGCAATACATGTAGAAATAAAAAAATTTAGAAAAATCAAACATGCGCAAAATGGAGTACACACCTAAATATACACGTGGCACGAATCTCAAGGCAGGACATACAAATCCGGCCACCCAAAAGCCCCAAATGGCCGGCACCGACGGTCTACATAGCTCCAATCTCCTCCGTGCTCTGAACACACACCCCTTCGACTCTCCTTAACTCTCCTGCACCGTTTGATTTCCCTGCAATTAAACAGAGATCCTTCATTTCACCATTTAACGCATTTTTAATGCTTTTTAATCCAAAATTTTAATTCTCAAACCCTAATTCTTCACTATAAATACCACCCCATACCTTGGCTCTTCACCATTCTGAAATTCTAGAAAAAATTCTCTCAAAAAGTTCTTAAATGCAAGTGGAGTTAACGACCAAGCTTGTTCCATCGAAGATCGAAACCGTTTCCGGAGCTTCCAAAACGCCACGAAGCCCCCTCGCTTCTTCCTTTCTCTCTTCCAAATATTACCAAACCGTAAGTCCCTCCCAACTCTGTTTCTTTTCATCGAAATTCATCTCCTAATCATATATTGGTAAAATGGAGTTATTCCCGATACTTTTCTTTTTAAAACCTAGAACTCCCTTTTTCTTTATATCTTGATCAATCTAATTTTACCACCCTACTTGTAACTTTAATTACAAATGTTTAGATTCAAGTTTAACCAAAATTTTCATGTGAAACAAACATAAATGTATTTTTTCATTAAAATGCCCTGAACTTTATTATCACATCCTTTTGATATTGTTAAAACAATACCTTTAGAAAAACTTCACGGGATAACGACATACCCCATACGCATACTTTGGTTCCATAGCAAGATGTCTACATATATATATAGTTGGTTCAAAGAATAACATTTACAATAAAATACTATATCTTTTCAAAAACGGGTTTCTTTTAAAGCAGTATTTTATAGTCCTAAGCAATTACGTCTCTACAATCCTCGTCAGGGGACCCGCTAATGGATGATGCGGATTATCACACATCCTTGGGATAGTAGAGCGAGACATATAACTCCTCACGGAGTATTCGGTCTCAAAAGGAATTAAAAAATACGATTTTTAAGAAACACGACTTTTTCTAATAAAAAAACTATTTTTTGGGAAAATTATGAAATCCGTATTTTCAATAAAAGCATATTAAGAAACTGTATTTTTTAAAATGAAAGATTAGAATTTTTAATAAAATACCACCAAGTTCAAAAAATAGTAGTTTTTCATAAAAATACCATAAATTTTCAAAAAACTAGGTTTTATCACCAAGACACCGCAACAATTAAAATACATGTTCATGAAAACCCTAAATATTACAAATCACCCTCGAGATTTATTTTTAAACAATATTAATATATATTTTTCATAAAACCCCCTCGAGATATGCAAAACAATATTGTAAGAACTATAGTTTAATATAGGTTTAAGCGGGATCAATTCTCTTGAGCTTAGGGAGCCGGAAAAAGTGAGTGCTTGCCTATTCAGGTTAGACAACTTAACGGAGTTATCAATGGCAATTGTCTTGAAAAAAAACACAAATCCCACCGTCTATGTGCAGCAGTTGCCGATTTCTCCCGAGCATAAGATTTTAACAATTTACATCAATTCACATGAAAAGACATGAGCTCAAATCCAAACTTGAATTCAAACTCAAATACAAACTCAACCAGGATCCAAACTTTAACATAAACATGAACCTTTGATCATGAATCAGAACAATTGAACTTGAATATTCCAAAACTTGAATACTAGAATACTATGACTTGACATGAACTTAACATGAATACAAGAACACAATGGCTGCTATTGAAACTGTCTTGACTCGAACTATGAACACTCGACACGAATACTTGATATTGACATGAACTCAATCTTGCAACTTGATGTATTCATGGATTCGAACAATGCTAGTGATATTAACTGTAACCTAGAATACACGGGATGTTGGGGTAGTTCATGTGTGAATCCAACGAAATCTCAGGAGTCCCCCTAGATCATGAATCCATGTCTACTAACACAAGCAAGCTATCATGAGGGCCCGTGTTTCCTTGCTCTTGGATTATAGCCTGTTGAGTTTGGAATACTTCAACAATAGGTTGAAGTCCCGTTACTAATACTTGATTCGGGCATGTGGTTCCTTACCCCTGAATTACAGCCCGTTGGATTCGAGAACACTCTTGAGATTGGTTGACATTCACCCTTGAACTTACGTTACATTAGTTTACCCATGTAAAGACCTTTTAGGACACTTACATTCACTTTATGTCTACTACATCTACACTACACGGCCATGCTATACTATGCTCGTGTTATTTTGCCATGATATATATATAAAACTGCATGTTAAATAGAATTGCCATGCTTATATTAAATGACATGTTTAAACAACATATCTCCTAGTCCCTTACTTCATGATATACATTTTCTTTATCATTATACTTTTATTCTTCACACCCATTTCTTGGGGACTTACCGAGCAAAAGTTCGCCGACGGGCATTCCACCCATCTTTGTTTCTTGGAATGTTCGTCAGATACTGTGGAGACTGAGTGAGTGGACACCACCGAGGAGGAGCAAGATCAGATCGCGACTCGAGCCTAGACTAGTTATCCTTCTTTTCAGTTTATGTATGCCACCTGTTTAGGCATTTTCCCTTCTTGTATTTTCTTTCAGTTGAACTCATGTATTGTAAATATATCAAGTTGAATGTAAATAAGTTGTTGAAGTTTAAATCCCATGCTAATTTCTTGTCATTTTATATTGCTTATGTTACGCTTAGCGTATTTACTCCGGGAAGTGACCTTCTCGAAATAAATACGTCGTGGGCTTGTCACGTGCCTGTTTCCGTCTTTTGGGAAGCGGAGCGTGACAGGTTTTGTTGGCGGCCCATGCAGGTCCGTTCTGCATGAAGTCGTAAGCAATATATCACAAGAAATATGAAATTCAACAACTTTACATTCCTTGCAATTCAATTTCCGTTGAATCTATCATAATCTCTCTTCTCTATCTAAGGTGATGGATTCTCCCGACAACCCCAGTAACAACGTCAATGGAAGTACACCACCACAACCTACCCTTACCGTTCTACCACCTCTACCTATTGTAGCCGCTCCCCTCACAGAGCAGACGATACTTCTGGAGGCTATCAAAAGTCTATTTGAAGTTTATCAGGCTCAAAGCACGATTTTGCAGGAGCAGATTGCTCTCCTCCAATAGAGTTTCATCCGCTTTGAAGCAGAAGCACCGGGAGTGAAACAATTTCGAGCATTACACCCGAAGAACTTCTCAGGGAAAGAGAAACCGCTTGAAGCCGAGGAATGAGCTAAAAGCATAGAAGATGACCTAGCCGCAGACCAAGTTCCAGAAGTGGTTTGGGTCAGAGTAGCAGAACTCCATCTTACTGACAATGCCAGAGTCTGGTGGAAGATCGGGGAGAGCCGTCTTGAGCAGTCGATCGAGTGGAAGACTTTCCGTGATCTCTTTGACGTCAAGTATTTTCCGGAAACCGCACACTTCGAGATGGAACAGAAGTTCATTCACCTGCAACAAGAATCCATGTTGGATAAGTCAATGGATGAGTATGATGCCAAATTCACCATGCTCGGCAGATTCGTCGCCCATCTAATTCCTACTACATAAATCAGAGCCAGGCGCTTCCAGTAAGGATTAAACCTTGAGATCCAGGCTACCCTAGCAACGGGAGAATACCTAACACATGAAGCAGTTTTGAAGTCAGCCCGTCGCCATGAAGCTGTCATTAAGAAGAAGGGAAGGCCACATTCGATCGGTATGAAACGTCCCGCCAACCAGATTACCGGAAGAGCCTCTTCTTGGCCAACTCTCGCAGCACCAACTATGAGACCATGAGGATCATTTTCCGAGACTGAACCAAACTTCTGTATCTATTGTAAGAGGACATGATACAAAGTCAAGAATTGTCGTCGAGCAAATGGTCTTCGTTTGATATGTGGATCACCCTCACACACTGTAGGAACTTGCCCACACAATCGAACTGGCATAGCCTCCACAGCTAGACCAGCAATTCAAGCTCCACCTACTCATTTAGCTCTTCCTGCACCACCTCCGTGAGGACCACCTTTATCTCGTCAGCCGCCGATGTACCATTGTGCATAGAGAAATGTGCAGAGACGTCAGGCTTTCATTTTGACGGCCATAGAGGCCAAATCCATAAGTCAAGATAACACTGGTAAATCTCTTTCCATCTTTTTCAGCCTTTTCAAATTCTTGCATCCTTTTGTTCTTTCATCTACCTAAACATTTTCATACACTTTCGGTACGATATTAGTAGTTCTTTCACCACTGCTTTAACCAAATTTTTCTTGAATCTGTTACAACATCTTTATATAAATTTCGAGGACGAAATATTTATAAGGAGGGTAGAATATAACGACTCTGAAATCTCTGTACAAAAATTTCTTGTTTATTGTACAAAAAAGAAGAGTATTTCAGCCTGATGTGAAGTTATAAGTTATTTTTGTTAAATAAAAACAAGAAGCAACTTGTAGCTTATTGGTAAAGCCTCTACCCTGCTGTGGCATAGCCTGTGTGTTCGATTCCCATCAGACCCAATTATTTTTAGATTTTTTCTTTTTAATTTTTGGAAGCCCAAGAGTTGCATGTGCAATACACGGAGAAATGAAAAGTTTCAGAAAAATCAAACATGCGCAAAATGGAGTACACACCCAAATACACACGTGGCATGAATCTCGGGCAGGGCATGCAAATCCGACCACCCAAAAGCCCCAAATGGCCGGCGCCGACGGTCCACATAGCTCCAATCTCCTTCGTAATTTGCACACACACCCCTTCGACTCCCCTTAACTTTCATGCACTGTTTGATTTCCCTGCAATCAATCAGAGACCCTTCATTTCAATATTCAACACTTTTTTTAATGTTTTTTAATCCAAAATTTTAATTCCCAAACCCTAATTCTTCACTATAAATACCACCTCATACCTTAGCTTTTCACCATTATGAAATTCTAGAAAAAATTCTCTTAAAAAGTTCCTAAGTGCAAGTGGAGTTAACGACCAAGCTTGTTCTATCGAAGATCGAAGCCGTTTCCGGAGCTCCCGCGACGCCACAAAGCCCCCTTCCTTCTTCCTTACTCTCTTCTAAATATTACTAAGCCGTATGTCCCTCCTTTGTTTTCATCAAAATTCATCTCCTAATCATATATTGGTAAAGTGGAGTTATCCCCGATACATTTCTTTTTAAAACCTAGAACTCTCTTTTCCTTTATATCTTGGTCAATCTAATTTAATCACCCTACTTGTAATTTTAATTACAAATGTTTAGATTCAAGTTTAACCAAAATTTTCATGTGAAACAAACATAAACTAACTTTTTCATTAAAATACCCTGAACTTTATTATCACCTCTTTTTGATATTGTTAAAACAATACATTTAGGAAAACTTCATAGGGTAACGACCTACCTCACACGCACACTTTGGTTCTATAGCATGATATCTACATATATATATATATATATATATATATATATAGTTGGTTCAAAGAATAACATTTACAATAAAATACCACATCTTTTCAAAAACGGGTGTTGGGGTAGTTCATGCGTGAATCCAATGAAATCTCAGGAGTCCCCCTAAATCATGAATCCATGTCTACTAACATAAGCAAGCTATCATGAGGGCCCGTGTTTCCTTGCTCTTGGATTATAGCCTGTTGAGTTTGGTATACTTAAATACTAGGTTGAAGTCCCGTTACTAACACTTGATTCGGGCACATGGTTCCTTACCTCTGGATTACAGCCTGTTGGGTTCGAGAGCACTCTTGAGATTGGTTGACATTCACCCTTGAACTTACGTTACATTAGTTTACCCATGTAAAGAACTTTTAGGACATTTACATTCACTTCATGTCCACTGCATCTACATTACATGACCATGATATACTTGTAGGGTGTTTTCGTCATCCCATTGAGATGGGAATACACATCGCTTGTCAGGCGTATACAGATCCCCCCTGCCTAAGGTAGACCGGGGTTTATTAATTGTGGGGATTCGAATCTCCGGCAGCCGCGGACTAAGCTGCCGTTAATTACCCCTCGCCTTTGGAGCAAAAGAACCTCCGATTGACGGGTCAACTAGTCATGCGGACTCAGTGTGCGTGTGTTGTGTTTTGAAAGGGGGTTTTGGATATATCGGGGGCCTCGCAGAGTTTACGGGGGTCCCGCTATCCGGATAGTGGGCTGGGGGTCAGCCCCCTTGCGGGGCAGCGCTCCGTTAGAAAAAATTTCCTAACGGGGGACGTGTTTTTGGTGTGGAGTGCACGAAAAATGAGGGGTGAGGAGCGTCTTAAAGATGCGTGCATGGCACATGGGTGCTTGGCGTCAGCGGGTCACGTGCCTAGCGTGTGGGCGCTTGGCGCCCGCGGGTCACGTGCCTGGTGCCCGCGGATCACGTGCACAACACGCGACCGCCGGACGCCAGCGGGTCACGTGCGCCGCACGCGACCGTTGGGCGCCAGCGGGTCACGTGAGCTGCACGCGACCGCTGGGCGTTGAGATCCCGTGGGTCGCGTGAGGCGCACGTGGGCGTTAGGCGCCCGTGGGTCACGTGCCTTGCACTCGACCGATGGACGCCCGTGGGTTATATGCACGGCACGCGACCTTTGGAAACACCAGCGGAAAAGGGGCTTAGCCCCTGGGTTAGGAGTTGAACTCCCAAGAGGCTTTTGAGTTGAACTCCTTTTAGGGATTATGTATAGATTTGGAGTTAAACTCCTAAAATGGGGTTGATTTATGGAGTTAAACTCCATCAGATCTTGAATGGAGTTAAACTCCTAGAAACCTTTGGATCTTCTTTTAAGCCTCGGATCCTCCTGGGATGGGATTTTTGGAGATGGGTATCCTTCTTCCTCTCTGTTTGCTGGATCTTAGAGGAAAAAGGGGAGGTGGGACTTAAAATCTCTCCTTTTAGGAATTTGATGGCAGATCCTAGCTCCCCTTCAAAGGTTTTATGGTGAAAAACTATTTATTTTTGAAAAGGGAAGAGTTAAACTCTTGATTTAATTTAAAAGAAAAGAAGAAGGTTTAGAACCTTGAGTAAGGAGGAGGAGGTACAAATCCTAGTTTTTTTTAGAGAGAAAAAGTTGTCATATATATTTTCATCATGTTTGCCTTTATAGGCTACACACTTTACATGCAGCCCCTTGGGCTTTGCCAAATGGCGCCTGTGCACCCCATACTTTATGTGCTTGTTTCTTTTTACACATAAGCCACGGGGTTTACAAAATTTTGGCTTTCTACCTATTTTACATACATTTATTTTATTAAAAGAAAATAATTACATTAAACCAATTTATTGCTTCATTTCTTTTGTCATGGGGCCGGTCCCTTCCATACTCGGTCCTGACCTGGGCTTAGGCCCGCTTGGCTTGGAGTTGACTTTGATTTTGACTTGGTCGACCGGGGTGTAAATTTTGACCCCAACAA
The DNA here is from genome assembly GCA_030015575.1 of Agapanthus africanus. Lineage (NCBI taxonomy): Eukaryota > Viridiplantae > Streptophyta > Magnoliopsida > Asparagales > Amaryllidaceae > Agapanthus > Agapanthus africanus. The sequence continues at coordinate 62,463,993 of JASDDO010000022.1, forward strand.
TACTATGCTCATGTTATTTTGCCATGATATATATAGAACTGCATGTTAAATAGAATTTCCATACTTATATTAAATGACAAGTTTAAACGACATATCTCCTAGTCCTTTGCTTCATGATATACATTTTCTTTATCATTATACTTTTATACTTCACACCCATTTCTTTGGGACTTACCGAGCAAAAGTTCGATGACGGGCATTCCACCCATCTTTATTTCTTGGAATGTTCGTCAGTACTGTAGAGACTGAGGGAGTGGACACCACCGAGGAGGAGCACGATCAAATCGTGACTCAGGCCTAGACTAGTTATTCTCTTTTTCAATTTATGTATGCCATCTGTTTAGGCATTTTCCCTTCTTGTATTTTCTTTTAGTTGAACTCATGTATTGTAAATGTATCAAGTTGAATGTAAATAAGTTGTTGAAGTTTAAATCCCATGCTAATTTCTTGTCATTTTATATTGCTTATGTTACGCTTAGCGTATTTACTCCGAGAAGTGACCTTCTCGAAATAATTATGTCGCGGGCTTGTCACGTGCCTGTTTCCGTCTTTTGGGAAGCGGGGTGTGACAGTCTGTTTTCTCTGAGAAATCACGGACTCATAGACTATCATATTTTGGCTGATTACTCCACCCTTAGTACCAGGACACCACTATAGGTTTCGGTTCTAAGGTCGTCACATTAACGGACTGCGGCGGAATAAGAAAACAACAATTTTTCAAATATAGAACCAAAACACAACCAAGATCATCAAATAGATGTAATTGCAAAAAGAAAAGAAAGCAGGTTTAGAGTGCTACAACCTTTGTAGTATGTCCGATCGCCATCGGAAGACCCAAGCTAGATTTCGTGATCTCCGGAGAGTCTACCAGTCTACCGCCTCGCCGTAGATGATCTGCGATGAAAAGTGACCACCCGAAACTTCATCTTCACTTCTTAAGTGAAGAAACTTACACATTGAACTAGCTAGGTTAATGTGTGAGGTAGTGTGATCAAGAAAAAACTCTCTCTTTTTGAATTCTAACCCCATTTCTAACCTCCACCATTTTTGTAGAGAGGAGGAGGAAGAAGAAGAAAATGGCTTATGGAAAATATATCAATTAGAATTAACATAAAGGAAAATGAATAAGAAGAGAAGAAGTGAGTCATCAAAGAAAGGATGAGATTAGAAGTAAGAAGAAGTCCACTCTTCTTCTTATTTCTTTTCATTTCAAATATTTTCTTTTCTTTTTATATTTATGCTTAACATATATCATATCTCTTTACTTTATATATATATATATAAAGAGAGAGAGGAAAACATGTATCAAATACATTTCCATTTTACGTATCGTATATACAATAATAATATATCAGTATCGCATACTAATATAATAAAAATAGAGAGAGTGTGTATCCAATACACAATACTAGAAACCATATCATAATACGGTTATTAAGTCAATACTTGACTTGATATTCTGGTTTTTAAACTGGCTAGTATTTTTTGGATATTCGATTAAATCATACATTTAATCGGACTCCCGTACATATCCTATATGCACGCCACATCAACATTTTGCCTGGGCTGACACTTTCGTTGCAGGGCTCTAAAGACCTGCCAACATGCTGGCAGTAGTTTATGTAGGATCATATCCGACTGAATCCGAAACCCTTTCAGATCCAATCCCCTGACGGGGTAACCCATAAACACGTCAATGGCACTAGCTATACGTAACGGCTATCCAGGTATGAGCAAGATAAAAGCAGGTCGATAAGCAAACTCATCCGGACCCTATAAAGTCTATAAGTGACGGTCACCGTACAGTCTGGTCTCTTCGTCTAAGAGTATCGCTTATCGGGTCTAGGGTTTGGAATCTGTCAGACCTCAATAACTCAACAAGTCGTGCAACAGAGGACTCATAACCAACCGGAGCTACAACTGATAACACTTATCAGTTTATCTCCACTACGGTGGCCACCGACTTGTGATTGTAGTCATGTCCTACACAGCGCGACATCAACTCCCTATACTGGGAGAGATGAATCCCGTCGACCGCTCACTACCTCCACGTGTTTCGAGACTACACCCAACAAAAACCTGTTTGCATGACTCCTTTGAGCCGTGATAGAGAAGAAGTCTAAGTATAGTGGGAACATACATGAGACACTATGCCGATCTCAGGTCTTAGGGACTGTCATGTACTCATGTCACCAGAGAACTGCTATCTGATATTGGTATATTACCAACTATGAGTTCTTGGTGAGTCCGTCTAGTGTAACTCATCCAATGAGCACCTGTATATAATGCTCGATGTCAAACACCAATAGCCGTAGGGTCAGCTATCATCCTCTAATCGGGTCAGGAAACATAAACACTAGTCTAAACTGGAGTACCGATGCCCAGTCTCGATACTCCTACGACTAGGGATATTTAAGGATGTGCTTATTGACTACCCATGCCCTAACAGTATGATCTGCATCATTGTCCTGGTAGTCAAGCAGAATCCTAAGGGGTTTATCTCATGTCTAAACGATACGTGATAGCGAATAAAACGTATCACATGAAAGATAAAGACAAACCTAATAGCATACTATCATATCGAGTAAGACTGTTCTCCGTATAGGTCCTCCTTCAATTACGTAATTGCCGTCTTACAATTACATTAATTGCCTTGAGAGCACTATATCCAACAACCACAACCTGTACCCTTTTGCTTCGCTTCTAAAATTACAAAGTCTTGAGTAATCCCCAGCCCCTCCAGTCCATAGCTCATTGGGAATTATCTTGTTTACTGCCGTCGATGGTGAGCGATCGATGAGGTACTCGGCAGTAGATAGGGAATCCGCCCGAAACTCCTTCGGAACTGCAGCCATAAGCCATTAATACATGTTCTTCCCAAACACCTTCCAAACCATTCTCTCTGCTCCACCAATATACCTAGGATAAAAAGTAGCATGATGCACGATCCTCCTTGACTTGCAGAACTCTCCACCATGATCGGAACGAAGAACTATCACACGTTTCTCGAACTGCTTCTCCACAACAATCTTCCTGAAAATCTGAAAATTCTTCGTCTTCGGCTCAACAACATACACCCACGACTTTCTCGAGAAGTCGTCAATGAAGGAACCATAATTTCTGACTCCACCTCGAGAACAAACCGGTGCCGGAACTATCTCTATCTTCTTCCCTTGAATACAACCTTCCCAAAGATTTCTCCTGCCGATCTCTACACCTCCAAGTGACTGTCTCTTTCGAGACCCTCCAAACTCCCTCGCCAATATGGCTCGATCGTAGACGCCACACCTTGACATAGTGTGAACCACTTGAACTCGTAAAAGATCATGTATGATATCTATGCCCTAGAGGCCATTATTTGTAATGGGTAATATATATATATATATATATATATATATATATATATATATATATATATAGGACGAACTTGCTCGAAATGATAGTATGCTATCTCGTTTAACTTTATCTTAACATGTGCATATGTTCTACTTGTTATTACGTACTATTTATACATGATGATAAAACCTGTAACAACTCTGAAATCACTGTACAGAAATTTTCTTGTTATTGTACAGAAAAGAGTATAACAGCCTGTGTAAGAGTTAAAATTTATTTTTGTTAAATAAAAGAAAGAAGCAACTTGTAGCTCACTGGTAAAGCCTCTACACTGCTGTGACATAGCCTGTGCGTTCGAATCTCATTAGACCATATTATTTTTAGATTTTTTCTTTTTAATTTTTGGAAGCCCAAAAGTTGCACGTGCAATACATGGAGAAATGAAAAGTTTCACAAAAATCAAACATGCGCAATGAGGTGTACACACCCAAATACCCACGTGGCACGAATCTCGAGGCGATTGCCTGATTGGTATGATTCAGCGTGCTTGCGCTTTCTAAAAGATAGATCAAAAATATTTGTAACCGCAATCAAGAACGGCGTCGCTTTGCAGCTAGCCGGTGAGTACGGGTCGGTCCACAGGGATGTTGTGAATTTCCTAATCGCGCTAACGAGTTAATTCCGAAGGGTGTTCGGATTGATTATTAAATCTAAAAATTGAAGTTGTATGATATTAGGATTAGAAACTTGCTAGGATTAGGTTTAGGGAAAATTTGGTAAACAAAGATCTACATCTCTTTCCATTGCCTTTAATTAAATATATCATATTAGTGTTATGGTAAATCTTAACAAAGGGGATTAGGATGATTGGGAAGATTGATTCTCCCTCTAGATCCTTGTCCTTCCTTTCTTAATCTTTATCCTAACCTCCATGGAAAACCTTAAAATCCGGGTCTTTATACTACGGTATCACCGCTACCTCGAGGGTAGAGTGCCGTAGGGAGCGGAATAAGAAGGTATGCATGGAGTTCTAATTTTCATAAAAGTTTGGCAACGAAAAGAGATGAGAGATCTTCATCTCTCAAATCCTTCCCTATTCCTAACCCTAACAAGCGAGGAAACTACTCGCTCATTAGGGAATCGAAGAACATTTATCTAGGGCAGAGAATAAAAATTACCTAGGGCAAGAATTGAAATCTAAACTAAAGTAAGGAATTAAATCTACTTACAGATGCATCTCTCCAATCATCAACGCAGGGTTGTCAGATCTGAATTCATGAATTGAAAAGAAACACCGATGCTCTCCAAAAGAATTCTAAAATTTATTAATGAAGGGAGGCATAAAGTTTACAATGAATTAGAGTCCCTATTTATAAAGCATAGGAAACCCTAGGGTTACAATGATTCGCACATCTGCATTTACAAAATTGCCCTCTAAGAAAAGTCAACGCAGCCACTGTATTTTGGTAATTTTTTATTCTCCTTTGGGCTTCTTCAGGCCGCGGAACCGCGGCGGGAGTAGGGGTTGGGCCGCGGTTCCGCGGCCCTTTAATGGATTCATCTTGTGGGCTTTTCTGGGCTTGGTTTGGTTCTTCTGGGCTTCTTATTTCTTTATTTCTTTTTCCACTTGGGCTTCTGCAGTGATTCCAGATCTTCAGTGAACACTTTGCGATGGATCTTTTAACCGTTTTTCTTGCAAATTGGATCTTGCGTCGCCTTGTTGATGGTGAACCGTTCTTCTGCCGGGCTTTACTGAGATCTTCCTATTTGTTGGTCAAAAATCCTTCTTTTGTGTCGTCTTTTGTGTTTTTCACTGTTTTCGCGCCAAGAACCTGTAACCTGTAACATGTAGCAGACATGCGTCAAAAGCACCTGTTTTCATTGTAAAATGCATAAGAATGGGGAATATAAAATACAATATTATGGTGTGAACAAATACCCCCAAACTTATCTTTTGCTCGTCCTCGAGCAAACTTATTGTTTTATTGTCTACAAAAAACCTAACCGCACTTTCGCAGGGAAACGCGATTGCACTGAGCTCGTGCAACAAGCCGTTAAACCTCTAGGTGTCCCTAGTAGGAGGAGTGTTGTCTCCTGAGGGTTTTCAGCGGATTACACCCACAAAATCCTATCAATTTGGCTTTTCGACTTTTGTTCTCCAGTTAGGTTTTCTAACTAAGAATTCTATTATCGTCGACCCGCAAATTATCCACCCATATTCTTCACACTTCCTCATTATTTAACTTAAGATTATATATATCCTGTAGACTTACTTAGCTTTCGGCATTTCCTAAGTTTTCCTTCTAGGGTTACATCTCCACTTAGGAATTTCTATCAACTCTACTAAAGATACAAGTTCTATTCTTCATTCCTTTCTCTCATCTAAATTCTAATCATATATCCCCACGTGTGTGTAAATATCACCCCTACACTTGGAAATTCAAATCAAGCAATCGTACTCCCGTCCATTGTCCAAAGCACTTGTGAAATTTCGCTTTCACACCCTTCATGCGACTGTTAATACTTCTTGAGGTACCAACAACCGATTACAAGATGCGTTAGCGTTTTAAAGCGTACTTCCTAGTTTTGCAACACCCAAGGCTTTTAGCAGTGGCTCCCAAACCAGTTGGTCTAAGGCACTAGGTGATGAAGCACCCTCGCTAAATATTTTTCTATTTTTGCAGCCTTAAGTAATCACGAAAACCAGTGTCCATTTTTTTTATTCATTCACACTTTTTCATACTAAGGACTTTAGACAAGAGCATTTCAAGGTCTCTTCTACTATTCCAAGTTTCAAGGTGCGTGATTGTGCAAATTGTAGGGTATACATTTTCAGAATCTAGACTTAAAGTTAGGAACTATTTTTCAAACTTATACTCTAATAAGAACATCAATACTCTTCCCTTGTTTCGACTTAGCCCAAGAAGTGAACCCAAAATTTGCCTATTTCTAAATAAACTACAAGTCATATACTTTCTACTGTTAAACTTTAAGGAAGGTTATTTTTAGGGTTTTTAATTCACTAAGTCTAAGATCTAGTTGTTCCTAGCCAGTTACCCTATTTATCAAACTCAAGTCAATTAGCCAAAATTGAATACATTAATTTTTATAATTTTGAAATTTTTCAAATTTTTATGGGTTTTCAAATAAGTATGCAAATGCAAAAATATGTACAAATGAATGCGAAGGAAGAAGACGTACCGAGCATACCCCCAAACTTGAACTTGACAGTGTCCTCACTGTCATGCTAAACCAAGAGGGTCAAAATACCGGCACTCCCCTGTTTATTTATGTACATTTTTTTTGTATTTTTAATGTTTTGAATTTTTTTTTATAGAAAAAGAAAGCAAAAATATATATATACATATATACAAAGATTCCCCCGAAACTTAAGCTTGGCCTTACACAAGCCAAAGATTAACACCAACCATTCAAAAATCTTATCGTGGTAATGGTATAGTTGGTGCAAGAATGGGATGTGGAGGAAAGAAATGAGAAACACGCGAGACCGTGTGAAAAGAAAAATGGTAGAATATGGTCTCGGTGGAGGAGAATGGCGGAGGGGAAGAAGAAATGGTAGGGGTTCTACTTCTTCGAGTGGAGGTTGATTAGTCACAAAATCCATATCATTTAAGAATGCGAGTTCGTCGGCGAAAATATCTTCGAAACTTTCCTCGAAGGTCCAATTGAAAATTATCGAACTCAAAATGTCGGATTGTGATTCATCAACACTCGATATCATTAAAGGAAGATTAGAAGAACCAAAGAAAGTGGGAATACGAATTTGAGGGTGTGGATGGAGCGTATAGATTAGCACAATATGGGATGACCGAGATGTTAAAAGCGATTGCGCCAACCTACCAACTCGTCGGGAAATGGGGTCAAATCCCTCAAGATTCGCAAGAAAACATGGGTATGCCGAACTTGGTATAGGAGATGAAAGCGTAACGGTCATTTGTTCGGTCGGAACAATGGGAAAGACGAAAGGGAGTGAATTAGGGATAGTATCATTCTCACCGTAGTAAACTGTGTCGAACTGGAAAGATTCCATCAATGGTTCGAAACGACTGTAAGCAACCGAGTCTGAAGGATTAACTAACTCATCTGAAAATGCAAAGGACTCAAACTCGGGCGGTGAGACTTCAACATCGTCCGAAAAAGTGAAACACTTGTAAGTGTCATCGGCTGTGAGAACGGTGTCAGATTCGAAGGAAAAGTTTTCAAGCTCACAGTCGTCAAGCGTGAAATGAGGCGTGGTCGGAACGATGGAAAAGAGGGAAGGTGATTTAGGTAAAGGTTCAAGAGGATGAATTGGAAAATCCGACACATCAAAGAAAAATGGTTCAACCTCAATATGATCCTCACTACTCTCCTTAATATTATCCTCATAATTCTCCACAATATTCAACTCATCCATGCCATTATCATCAAAATCAAGACGCATATGAGATTCGGGAGAAACATTTAATAACTCGGGATGATGATTTGAACATAAAATTTCAATTAAATCGACAGGTTCATCATCCGAAATATTCCCGGCGTCTATATCCTCAATCAAGTGAAAGTCAATTTCTTTAGACACCTCCTCAAAAGCATGGATGTTTATCAATGTAGGTTCTAGAGTGGAAGTGTAAAGGTCGAAAGGATTAGGTGCGGTTTCACTCGAAAGGGGTTCCTCACAATCTGGCAAATCAAACACTACAAAATCACACAACTCATTTTTATTTTCAACTGATGAATCATTAGGGACAATCGATGGAAAACTGGAGTTGTGGGCTTCAATTGGGCAAGGGTAGGTTTGATTTGGAAATCCTCTCTCATTCTCACTCAGTCCAACCACCTCCTCATACATTGAATAATTTGGAGCTAGCGGAAAACTAGCTACCGGTTCAGCAGGTTGCATAAGGGTGGCCACGGACGCCTCCACATTCCTAACCATTTTGTTTGTTGCTGCGATATACGCCTCCAACGCCTCTTCCAAACTAGACTTAGGTGGTGAGGGGGTTTCAGTAAAAGATTCAAAATTGGTTGGATATGTGAAACTCCCTAATGGCTGTGTCGAAACAGTGTCTAGCGAAGGTGGGAAGGTTGGGTATGACTGGTAGGAAGTGGGTGGTTGGGTAGGGGTAGGGTCAACATATGGATAAAAAGGTGAATAATCGTGCGGATCCCTAGAACTAGATGAGTGGAGAGGGGTGAAAGATCGACTGCGAGATTGAGCAATATGCTCAGCAATGGACATCGGCCTAGGAGTGACAGAAGGACTTAAAGAAGTGGTGTCAACATATGTAGATGGTAAAGGTTGACTTGGTTGACACAAAGTGGGTTGAAAAGTCAAACTATTTCTCCTAGACTCCTCTATGTGATCTTTCAAAGATTTTTTAGGCATGGAAGGATCGACTTTAAATTGACCGAATACATTGACATATGACGCAAAATTAGGTTCGGGATACCAAAGTTCGGCTAATGATTTTTTATGTGGGGTACCCATGTTGTAAGAAAGGGGAAAGAAAGAATGTTTGTGGTGCAAGGATTTATTTGGGCTCAAAAAATTTTTGCAAGTTTTCTATAAAAGATTTATCCCTTTTCTTTTCAATTTTTTTTTATTTGGAAAAAATTTTTGTTGCAAAAAGATTTTAGAGAAAAGATATGCAACAGCAAAATATTTTATAGAAAGGATATGGAACAGCAAAATATTACTTGCAATTCGTTATAATTTGAAGCATATCACAAGAATCTTTATTTGGAAAGAATTAACAGCAAAATATTTCATGCAATCAATTTAGTTCAAGCGGGGCCCACAAATCCTGCACAAGATCGTTATTTGGAAGGGAATATATTTTTATAGCGCACAAAATCCTGCAGGAATTTTCAGAAAATATATTTCAAAAATTACGGAGGATGAACCAGAGAAGCTTACAGAGCAATTTTCCTGCGCTGAAGACGGTAGGTAGCCGCGGAATCGCGGTCGCAGGCGGCTTGGCGCGGCGGAAGCGCGGCGACTGAAGCGGCGCAGATCCCGAGATCTCTCCAGAGCGCGGCGGAAGGGCGGCAGAACCCGGTTTTTGCCGCGGATTAGCGGTCCAGTGGGCGGTTCACGTCTTGAAAATTTTTCTGTTGTTTCGTTTTAAAAATCCCCCTCTATTCTGATCTTCTCTTTTCTGTTTTGCTTTCTGGAAATTTCCAGATCCGTTTTTTTGTTTGTAAATCCTGCAAAAATTCAAAGAACAAAGTATCCTTTCCAAAAAATAACAATTGATATATTTTTATAATTTTTTGATTTTTTAGATTTTTATGAATTTTTTAAATTTTATGATTAACCCGAAATTACGAAAAGAAAATTCTACGCCATCCCCGGCAACGGCGCCATTTGATTGGAATGATTCAGCGTGCTTGCGCTTTCTAAAAGATAGATCAAAAATATTTGTAACCGCAATCAAGAACGGCGTCGCTTTGCAGCTAGCCGGTGAGTACGGGTCGGTCCACAGGGATGTTGTGAATTTCCTAATCGCGCTAACGAGTTAATTCCGAAGGGTGTTCGGATTGATTATTAAATCTAAAAATTGAAGTTGTATGATATTAGGATTAGAAACTTGCTAGGATTAGGTTTAGGGAAAATTTGGTAAACAAAGATCTACATCTCTTTCCATTGCCTTTAATTAAATATATCATATTAGTGTTATGGTAAATCTTAACAAAGGGGATTAGGATGATTGGGAAGATTGATTCTCCCTCTAGATCCTTGTCCTTCCTTTCTTAATCTTTATCCTAACCTCCATGGAAAACCTTAAAATCCGGGTCTTTATACTACGGTATCACCGCTACCTCGAGGGTAGAGTGCCGTAGGGAGCGGAATAAGAAGGTATGCATGGAGTTCTAATTTTCATAAAAGTTTGGCAACGAAAAGAGATGAGAGATCTTCATCTCTCAAATCCTTCCCTATTCCTAACCCTAACAAGCGAGGAAACTACTCGCTCATTAGGGAATCGAAGAACATTTATCTAGGGCAGAGAATAAAAATTACCTAGGGCAAGAATTGAAATCTAAACTAAAGTAAGGAATTAAATCTACTTACAGATGCATCTCTCCAATCATCAACGCAGGGTTGTCAGATCTGAATTCATGAATTGAAAAGAAACACCGATGCTCTCCAAAAGAATTCTAAAATTTATTAATGAAGGGAGGCATAAAGTTTACAATGAATTAGAGTCCCTATTTATAAAGCATAGGAAACCCTAGGGTTACAATGATTCGCACATCTGCATTTACAAAATTGCCCTCTAAGAAAAGTCAACGCAGCCACTGTATTTTGGTAATTTTTTATTCTCCTTTGGGCTTCTTCAGGCCGCGGAACCGCGGCGGGAGTAGGGGTTGGGCCGCGGTTCCGCGGCCCTTTAATGGATTCATCTTGTGGGCTTTTCTGGGCTTGGTTTGGTTCTTCTGGGCTTCTTATTTCTTTATTTCTTTTTCCACTTGGGCTTCTGCAGTGATTCCAGATCTTCAGTGAACACTTTGCGATGGATCTTTTAACCGTTTTTCTTGCAAATTGGATCTTGCGTCGCCTTGTTGATGGTGAACCGTTCTTCTGCCGGGCTTTACTAAGATCTTCCTATTTGTTGGTCAAAAATCCTTCTTTTGTGTCGTCTTTTGTGTTTTTCACTGTTTTCGCGCCAAGAACCTGTAACCTGTAACATGTAGCAGACATGCGTCAAAAGCACCTGTTTTCATTGTAAAATGCATAAGAATGGGGAATATAAAATACAATATTATGGTGTGAACATTGCCTCAATCCCGACAGCCCTTTTCCCTCATTCGGCCGGCGCCGACAGTTAGATGTGCCCCAATTTGCTCCGTACTTTGCACACACACCTCTTCGACTCCCCTGCACCGTTTGATTTCCCTGCAATCAAACAGAGACCCTTTATTTCATCAATTAACGCCTTTTTAATACTTTTTAATCCAAAATTTTAATTCCCAAACCCTAATTCTCCACTATAAATACTACCCCATGCCCTAATTTCCCTATATTTTGAAAATTTCTAGCAAGAACACCTCAAAAGTTCCAAAGTGTAAGTAGAGTCAAGTGGAGTTAGCAACCAAGGTCCTTCCGTCGAAGATCGAAACCGTTTCCGGAGCTCCCGCGATGCTACGAAGCCTCCGCGATGCCACGAAGCCCCCTTCCTTCTTCTTTACCCTTTTCTCGATATTACCAAACCGTAAGTCCCTCTCATCTCTCTTTCATTTTATCTCCAAATCATATATCGGTAAAGTGGAGTTACTTCCGATACGTTTCTTTTTAAAACCTAGAACTCCCTTTTCTTTTATACATAAGTCAAACTAATTTTACCACCCTACTTGTAACTTTAATCACAATCTTTAAACTTCAAGTTTAACCAAAATTTTCATGTGAAACAAACATAAACGAATTTTATCATTAAAATACCTTGAATTTTAGTATAAACCTCTTTTCGATAATTGTTTAAACAATACCTTTAGGAAAACTTCACGGGATAACGACCTATCCCACACGCACACTTTAGTTTCATACCAGGATGTCTATATATATATATATATATACATATATGGTTGGTTCAAAGAATAGCTTTTACATTAAAATACCATATCTTTTAAAAAGCGGGTTTTTTTTAAAGCGGTATTTTGTAATTCTTGGCAAATATGTCTCTACAACTCTCGTTAGGCCGCTAATGGATGGTGCAGATTATCGCATATCCTTGAGATAGTAGAGCGAGATGCAGAACTCTTCACGGAGTATTCAGTCTCGAAAGGAAATAAAATACGGTTTTTAAGAAACGCGAATTTTCTAAACAAAACTAATTTTTGAAAAATTGTATAACAATTACAAATCCGTATTTTCAATATATTATGAAACTATATTTTAAAAAAAATAAATATTAATGTTAATAAAATACCACCAAGTTACCAAAAATGGTTAGTTTTCAATAAAATACCATAAACTTTTAAAAGCTAAGTATTTATCATTAAAATACCCCAATAATTAAAACACATGCTCATGAAAACCCTAAATATTATAAATTACTCTCAAGATTTATTTTTAAACTATATTAAAATATTTTTCATAAAACTCTCTCGAGATATGCAAAACAATATTGTAAGGATTCTAGTTTAATATAAGTTTAAGCGGGATCAATTCTCATGAACCCCAGGGAACCGGAAAAAGTGAGTGCTCATCTATTCAGATTAGACAACTTAACGGAGTTATCAATGACAATTGTCTTGGAAAAAGACACAAATCCTACCGTCCATGCAGCAGTTACCGATTACTCCCAAACCTAAGAAAGTCAAGAGTTAAATCCGTTCACAAGTGTCTGACTCAATCTGAGTCCAAACTCAAATTAGAATCCAAACTCAAACATGAAATTGAATACTTGATCATGAACTTGAATACTCAAGTTCAAACATCAAACTCAAACGTGTATATTTGACTCGACTTGACCGAACCATGGTTATAACATGACATGAACTTGATATGACTACTTGAACACATGATTACATCCTGAACATGAACCTGTACATTTTATATCCATGGATTTGACCAAAACCTATATTCTTAATCTATAAAATACAATACGTGGGGATAAAGGGATAGATTGGTATGGAACGTATATCGTGGCATGAGAGATCACTTAAAAGACATCTACATGAATTCACGTGCCGTTGTCCCGTGGGTTATGATGGGGCCTTGTACTGCATGTTACCATAGTCCACGGGGTAAGATGGACTCTTCCCGTATACATGAATACCTTCCTTATTAAACTACAAATAACCATGTTAGAATAACTATCTTATACCTGTGAATGATCGTATACAACTTTACCTGTTCATTTCATATTACATACTATCTTCTCTTTCTTCTTTTGGGACTTACCGAGCGCTAGTTCGCTGACGACATTCCTTTCTGTTTCTTTCTTTGGGATGTTCATCAGGAGGACCAGACTCTGAGAAGATAGAGCCGAGCCTGGAGGACTTAGATCAGCTTGCTGCTCAGCCAGATTACTAGCTCTTTCCATCCTGCACTTAATTTCTGTATGCCATTGTTTAGGCATTGCTTTGTTTGTTGTATTTTTTATTTCAGACAGTTGTATATAAAATTGAATGTAAATAAAGTTGCCGTTTTATTTTACTCTTGTCATTCTTGTTCATTGTTATATTGCTTAATTATGTTTAGCGTATTTATTTCATAGTAAATACGTTGCGGGCTTGTCACGTCACCGTTTTTATCTACTGGGAAGCGGGGTGTGACAGGTTTTGTTGGTGTCCCATGCAGGTCCTTCTGCATGAAGTCTTAAGTAATATATCTGTCACGCCCCGCTTCCCAGTGTACGGCGAAGTGGACGTGACGAGGCCCGCTACGTATGTACTCAGAAGTACATACGCTAAGCGTAACTAAGCAATATAAATACACAAGAGACAAGAGTATAAAAGAACAGCAACTTTTATTAATAACATTCTTTGTACAATGCATGAAAAGGAAAATACAACTGAAATGAAAAGTGATGCCTAAACAGTGGCATAACATGAAAATGAAAAATACTGGAAAGAACAAGATACAATATCTAGAGCTCGAGGTCTTCGTGGAACCGCTACAAGTCTTCACTGGTGGGCTCGATCTCAGCTTGGTCCGACGCACCTGACGACATTCAAGAAGAAGGAAATAGAATGTCGTCAGCGAACAGGTCGCTCGGTAAGTCCCAAAGATAATGGAGAAATAGACAGAGAGTAAAAGGGAGAGAGAGAGAGTAGCTTTTAATGTTGTATTGTATTGTCATATTATAGTAGTATGGTGCTAACGCTGTTGTTGTAGCTTGGTACAGAAGGATGCCAGTGTATACGAGAGGGATCTCTATATGCTAGAGATCAGGGCAAATGGAAGTACAAGGCTCCGTTATACAACCTGGAACAACGGCAATTGGATTCAGGTTAGGTGTCTTAATCTTACCATCTCGTGCCACCTTTAACACCTTCCGTACCAATCTACCCCTTAAACCCCGCGATGTCTTGTTTGTATTGTTATCTTGTAAAATTTGTAATGATTGCATGATTGACTTGATTGACTGACCGAAACCATGATATCAGGAAATGGTTATAACCGTAGAGTCATGTAAATGGAATACTGGGAAACATGTAAAAGGAATATCCATGGTTCGGTTCAGTCAAGTAGATTGTTAACTGGATTCTGGGATTCATGTATTCATCTTGAGTTGAAATATAAAGAATATAGATTGACTTGAATCATTTTCAAGTCAGAAATAGTCAGACTCTAACCCGAGTCAGACTAAAAGAAAGTGAGTTGAAGTTCAATAATTGTTAAGGGCCTTATTGTAATTTATAAAACTTGAGGGGGTTTATTGTAAAAATACTATTGTATATTTTTCAAAATACAACTCAAGTATTTAATTATCGTCTTTATGTACATACAACAATTTAATGATCAAGATAAATATGTATACATGTTCGAATAGCATGAAATGGGTCAAGTATATTATTCGAGTAACTACCATAAACAATGCTGTAAAGAAATATTATGTACGACTAATTAATCAAGTTGAACGAATGTGGAATATAAACAGAAATATGGCTCTAAATGTTTTGCATGCGTAAGTTCCAGTTTCACCTAAATACGACTACCGGTTTGAGAGATATATATGTTTTCGTATCGTCGCGCAAAACAGATCAGAATCTATTCGGCACCGTCACATATTTTTAAAACGCAGTTTGAGTTAATTTCTATCGGGTTTCAGGTTACGAAGATTATTAGAAAATTGTAGGTATTTCGATGTACTTATCTAAAACACCAAGATTCACATGATTTGGATTTCTGAAGCTCTAGTTATGATCATTTTAATATCAGCATTTAAAACAGAAATTCAGATTTCTGGACAGCAACTATATATTCTATTGCAAAGCCTATATCAGGTTGTTTCATGCATTCCTAAGTAATATAATATACAGAAAATTATAGTTCTATCAATGGTGCATCTACACATCTAAATTTTGTCACAAACGGACATCGGGTGTTCGAGTTATGTCCAATTTAAAACAGTGTGCGAATCGGAACAGATTCTGTACAGATCCGTCACTTAATATTGTAACACAGTTTTCTATATTTTACGTCGGTTTTCAGTAAAAATATAAAACTAATAAAATCTAGTTCATTCGATGTAGATATCAAAAACACATGAGTTTTCTCAATTTGGATACCGGTATACCAAGTTATATGTCGTAGAAATTGACCGAT
Source organism: Agapanthus africanus (assembly GCA_030015575.1). Classification (NCBI taxonomy): domain Eukaryota; kingdom Viridiplantae; phylum Streptophyta; class Magnoliopsida; order Asparagales; family Amaryllidaceae; genus Agapanthus; species Agapanthus africanus. The sequence goes on from JASDDO010000022.1 coordinate 62,479,606, forward strand.
AACTGCAGTTTTCTGTTTTACGATCAGTGAATAAATACGATGTAATTCCTAAACCGTTATGCGGATCGATCTAAAATTTTTACAGAGTGTATAAAATAATATATTCTATTATAATTAAATTTCATGAAATTTTCAGAATTAAAAATTAATTTATAAAAATTATTTTAAAAACTAAAGGTATTGATATGTCATATGTGAGAAATGAGAAAACCAAGGTATTTATTCGTAACTTCAATTTTTTTTTTTTTACAAACTTTAAATAAAGTGATTTAAAATAAAACAACAAACATTCAATCCTAATTGGTCATTATGAAATCTTAACATGTGAATTGGGAGTAATGAAAAAGACTTTACAAACAATATATGTGTGTATGTTTGTGTATTTATTATTTATATATGTATCCGTTTAATTAATTATTTAGGAACAATGATATGTCAATGAAAGTTTTTCATGGTAATATAAAACAAGAGAAATATAAAGAGAAGAAGAAAGAAATGGAGGGAAGGAAGGAGAGAAGGGACTTATATGCACAAGCCGGTATTGTCACCGGGCTTGTCTATCCGCCGATAGCCTCGCGTTACTAGCGAGACCTTCTTGAAGACTTCTTCATGTTCTTCTTCTTGAATTCTAGGTGAAGAGGAAGAAGTGAGAGATAGAAAAATATGAGGAAGGAAAAGATGGAGGAGGACAATAAGGATGGTGTAATGGTGAATTATAATATATGCATTTAACATGAGAATTAAAAGAGAAATGAAAGGTCACCATTCATTTTGGAAATGAAAGGTCTCATTTGTAGGTTATGAGAAAAATAAAAAATGATAAAAAAAAATAATTGCAAGAATGGGGATTTGAACATGTGTCTTATGGAATAACAATGCAAGGACTTAACCAATGAGCTATAAGGTTGTTCATGCATATATTTAATTAGTATTAAATATATGATGTTGCTTAAAAAGAAAATGGGCTTTTTAAATGGGCTGTAGAAAATAAGAATAATGGACTTGGGTTAAATATTTATGAAAGGAAAAATAAGAATGAGAAGTTAAAAACTTAAATATAAGAAAAAGAAATTGTACCTAGAAAAAAATACATAATAGATTGAGGAATAAAATAATAATAAATTTAATAGAAAAAGGAAAATACCAAGTACAAATAAATACGGTATATTATTGAAGAGGGATAATACAAATGTATAAAGATTTTGGGGTCATTACAATATCACAAGAATTATAAGAATCGTCAACTATACATTTCTTGCATTTCAAATTTCTTGAATCTATCATAACCTTTCTTTTTCTATCAAGGTGATGGATTCTCCCAACAACACCAGTATCAATGTCAATGGCAACACACCACCACCTACTTTACCACCTCCCCGTACCGTTGCTACTCCAATCAATGAACATACGGTGCTTTTAGAAGGTATCAAAAGTCTTCTGGAGGGCCAGCAGCAGCAGACTGCTATTCTCATGAACCGCCCGGAAACTGAAGCACCTGGAGTAAAGCAATTTCGTGCGTTGCATCCAAGGAAATTTTCAGGGAAAGAGAGTCCTCTTGAGGCTGAAGAATGGGCCCAGAGTATAGAGGACGACCTTGCAGCAACACAGGTACCACATATAGCTCGGGTTCGTGTGGCCAAGCTCCAGCTCACAGACAATGCAAGAGTCTAGTGGAAAGCTGAGGAAAGCCATCTCACACAACCAATAGAGTAGAAGATGTTTCGCGATCTGTTCGATGCGAAGTTCTTCCCCGAGCTTTCCCATTTTGAGATGGAGCAACAGTTCATCCACCTGCAACAAGGCTCCATATGGGTAAAATCAGTGGATAAATACGATGCCGAATTCATCATGCTTAGCAGCTAAAGAATTTGTATCAAATTTTGTTCCGTAAAACACATCTCTATCCTGACATCAACATCTTATCAGGTTTGCGGCACACTTGATCCTGAATGATGAGATTCGGGCTAAACGATTCCAACGGGGCTTAGACCTGGAGATTCAGGCGGCATTAGCCACAGGCGACTACCCAACTCATGAACTCGCCCTGAAGACAGCACGTCGTTACGAAGATGTGGTCAAGAAGAAGGGTAAGCCCCAAACAACCAGAATCAAATGCCCTGCTACCCAGATGACAGGAGGAGCCTCTTCTAGGCTGACTTTTGCACCCAAGAGTCCAGAAGGATCATTTAACCGGTCAAGTCCAGATTTCTGTTTCTACTGCAAGAGAACTGGACACCTGGCGAAGGACTGCAGGCGTACAAATGGCATGTGTTTGATTTGGGGTGTATCTACTCACATGATAGGAGCATGCCCATATCGTTTTAACATAGCACCAGCACCCATACCCGTAATCACAGCCCCGCAGAGGCCAGCCATTCAGGCATCTGCACCCGCCTAGCTCTTTCTGCACCAGCTCCACGTAGACCACCGGCACAGACTCATTGTCAATTCTATCAGGCACAGAGGAATGTGCCTCAAAGGCAGAGGAATGTGCCTTCGGCAAGGAGGAAGTACCGAGATGACATACTTTTACAATGATGGTCGAGAAGGCCGAAGCCACGGGACAAGTCATCACTGGTAAAATCCCCCATCCTTTCAATCTTTCAATCCTTATGTATAATTATACTTTTCCTATATCTAAACACAATCTCACCCAACTTAGGTACTGTACTAGTAGCCACCCTTCCAACACTCGCACTTTTCGACACTGGAGCTTCATACTGCTTCATATCACAACGATTCGTAAGAACGCACGCGATTCCCGTGAAGCCACTCATTTTAAGCTGGAATGTCAGTTCCGGGAATGGAGTCTTGAAAGCAATTTTGGGGTATGATCAGTGCCCAGTTGTAGTTTGCGGTCGAGAATTCTACGTAAATTTCAAAGTACTAGACATACCAAATTTCGATATTATGTTGGGAATGGATTGGCTGGGAGTATTCTATGTTGCTATTGACTGCCGTCAAAAGAGAGTAGTATTTGAGATACTAGATCACCCAGTCTTCTATTTCAAAAGTGTAGATAGAACCTTGGAGCCAGAAAGCTACCGTGCTAAACCAAATAATGCAGAAGTGTTCTCTCTACCGGTGGAAGAAGAAAACCCTAAAGTAGTTTGAGAGTTCGAAGATGTGTTCTCTGAAGACATATCAGGTTTGCCTCCAGATCGAGCACTTGAGTTTAGTATTGATTTACAACCTGGTGCACAACATGTAATCAAAGCTCTATATCGATTAAGTCTGGAGGTATTGAAGGAGATCCGCATTCAGTTGGACGAACTATTGCAGAAAGGTTGGATCCAACCCAGTACTTCAAGTTGGGGATTTCCGGTGTTACTCGTGAAGAAGAAGGAAGGTTCTTACAGGATGTGAATGAATTATCGAGCTCTGAACGAAGTGACGATTAAGAACAAGTATCCACTACCGTGCATCGATGAACTTTTCGATCAGTTAAGTGGGTCTTGTTTCTTTTCAAAGCTAGATCTTCGTTCAGGTTACCATTAGGTGAAGGTCAAAGAGTCCGACATTCCGAAGATGGCATTTAGGACCCGTTATGGCCATTATGAATATCTTGTAATGCCATTTAGAGTGACCAATGCATCTGCCATCTTTATAAACCTGATGAACTAAGTTTTCCGAGAGTACTTAGACATGTTCGTTGTCATCTTCATCGACGACATCCTGGTGTATTTAAAGAATTGGAAGGAATACGCCGAGCACTTACGGATTGTCCTGGAGACATTACGACAGCATCGGCTCTACGCCAAGTACAACAAGTGTGAATTTTGTCTAGATCAAGTTGGATTTCTAGAAAATATTGTTTAAGGCGAAGGAATCTATGTAGATCCAGCTAAGGTGTCAACTGTCAGTGAGTGGCTGACACCAAAGATGGTGAAAGATATATGAAGTTTCTTAGGATTAGCAGGATACTGCCGATGATTCATCGAAGGATTCTCAAAGATCGCAGCACCCCTGACCAAGCTCACACACAAAGACGAAGCATTCGTGTGGTCAGAAGCATATGAAAAGGCTTTTGTAGAACTCAAGTCGAGATTAACCTCTGCACCAATCCTTGTAATACCGGATCAAACTGGCGGATTCGTTGTGCATTATGATGCGTCCGGTAAAAGATTAGGACGTGTTCTACACCAACATGGAAAATTTATGGTTTTTGCATCAAGACAGTTAAAGGTCCATGAACGCAACTATCCAACACATGATCTAGAATTGGCAGCCGTCATCTTCGCACTCAAGATTTGGCGCCACTATCTTTTGGGAGAATGAGTGGATATATACACTGACCACAAGAGTTTGAAGTATGTATTTACTCAGAAAGAACTAAACATGCAGCAGAGAAAATGGCTAGAACTCATGGCGGACTTCGACATCAACCTACAGTATCATCTTGCAAAGGTGAACGTAGTTTCCGATGCCCTTAGCCGCCAGCCATTAGCAATGAACCTCACCGCTCAGTGGAGACTACAACAAGAATTTCATGGATTGGAGATTGAAGTAGTTGTGATAGGTAACGCTTCATATTTGATGAATTTACAAGTCCAGTCCACTCTTGTCAATCAGATCAAGACAACTCAAGCAAATGATGCCAAGATACAAAAGATCTGAGAACAAGTAAAAACTGGACTACGAATTGACTTCATCATTCACGAAGATGGATCCTTGCGATATGGAAGCCGTTTATGCGTACCAAACGGACCTGTTCGAGAAGAGTTGATGAAAGAAGTTTATAGCTCTCCTTATTCTGTACACCCTGGTGGCACGAAGATGTATAAGGATCTACGGCAACACTATTGGTGGCATGGAATGAAGCGTGAAGTAGTTAGAAGCGTAGCAAAGTGTCTAGTATATCAGCAAGTGAATGTTGGACATCACAGAACTGCTGGTCTACTTCAGTCGTTACCAATCCCAGAATGAAAATGGCAAAACATTACCATGGACTTCGTGTAACAACCCTAAACTTCCCGTACAACTTTTTGTACAATTTTTCAAAAAATTACAGAAAGGGGTACTTTTGCCTGAGCACAAGATATAAATTTGTTTTGCTTTTTAATAGCAAGTAAGAGCTTGTAGCTCATTGGTAAGACCTTGCACTGCTGAACTAAGCCACCAGAGTTCAAATCCCATACCCCCACATTATTTTTAATATTGTTTTATTTGAATTTTTAGAATACCAAGGATTTACACGTGCATAACTCACAAAACCCCCACTACACTAAATAAAATAACTGTACCAGGGGACTAATGAGGCGACATGGGGGATTCCGGCCGCCTGACTCGGCCGAATCGGCCGGCGGACCGGCCGACCCGGGCCGCCTCCGCCGGCCGGACTCGGTCGAACCGCCGAGTCATCAACATGAAACTGTTGCCTATTCACCTCCCCATCACTCCTAGACACTTTATTTCTTTGGATCGGTTCCAGAGCCTCTTTAAAATCCTATTTACTCCATTTTAATACATTTTAATACAATTTAACACATTTTTTTCAATCCAACCTTTCACCTACGCCAAACCCTAGCCTTACCCTATAAATACAACCCCTAAACACCCCCCCTCACTCCAAAATTCTGATCAAAACTCTCAAGAAATTCCTAAAAGCTTAGTGTACTTTTGATGTAGCGAAGGGCGAAGCTCCGGCGATTTTTCCGACGACAACCCTAGGAGCTCCCGACGACGAAACGACGCACCGGAACTTACGTTCACTTCCTCTTCCTCATCCCTAACATCTAAGCCAGTAAGTCCCACCCCCCTCTTCTCTATTCTATTCTAAAACTGTGTAAAACTAAAACCCGACGGAAGCGAAGTTAAATCCGACTTCCGATTCGGTTTTCTTTATAAAGTTCAATTTTCCTTAACACAACCATACAAAACTCTTACATATTGACTATTAATCATTAACAAAACATATGGAACAAATTCCATTTCAAAAGAATGTTAATAAATAAAGTTGTTGTTTCATTACAATTGTCTCTTATGTACTTTTACTTTTATATTGCGTAGATACGCTTAGCGTATTTACTTAAGAGTATATACGTAGCGGTCTCGTCGCGTCCCCTTTACCGTATACCGGGAAGCGGGGCATGACACTTCGTGCCTGCATTCCCTCGCAGCACGAAGGGTAACGACGCAATTTGGGTTATTGTGGATCAACTCATCAAGTCGGCTCACTTTATTCCATTTCGAGTTGGCCAGTCAACCGAGATGTTAGCAAAGAAGTACATGGAGGTGATCATAAATCTAAAGTAAGATTTGAACCTTCAAGATGTACCATATTTGATACTCATAAACTCATGCAGGAGATCGTGAGATTACATGGAGTACTTGTTTGCATCGTCTCCGTTCGTGATACAAGATTCCGATCACAATTTTGGCAGAGTCTGCAAGCCAGCATGGGAACGGGTCTGAATTTCAGCATGGCGTATCATCCATAAATGGACGGACAGTCCAAGCGAACAATTCAGATACCGGAATATATGCTAAGAGCCTGTATGTTAGACTTCGGAGGTTCGTGGGAAGATCATCTACACCTTGTGGAGTTTTTACAACAACAGCTATCAGGCAAGTATTGGGATGACACCATTCACAGCACTCTACAGATGGAAATGTCGTTCCCCACTGAGTTGGGACAACGTTGGAGATCGTGAATTCTTTGGACCAGAGATGATCATTATAATTGTGGATGTGGTTCGCACGATCAGGAAAAGGATGCGCATAGCCCAAGACCGACGGAAGTATTGGGCATATGCAAAGCGCCGACAACTGGAGTTCCAACCCGGAGACCATGTTTTCCTGAAGATCTCTCCAAACAGAGGAGTGATCCGTTTTGGAAAGAGGGGTAAACTCAGTCCAAGATACATAGGATCATTCGATATACTCGAACGAGTTGGAGAAGTGGCATACAGTTTAGCACTACCACCTTCATTGGAAAGAGTGCACAACGTTTACCACATATCCCAGCTACGACGATATATGAGCGACCCCAACAACATACTTGATCGCTCAGAGCTCACAGTACAAACTGACTTAACCTGTGAGCAACAACCAGTTAAGATCCTGGACCGAAAGGTGAAGACATTGCGGAACAAGAAAGTAAACTTGGTCTGAGTGATGTGGAGAAAGGGTTCGCCAGGAGAATCAACTTGGGAAAGAGAAGAGAATATGCGTGCACGATACCCTTACATCTTTGAAAATTAGTCCTTATGTAATTGTAAATTTCGAGAACGAAATTTTTATAAGGAGGGTAGGATGTAACGACTCTGAAATCACTGCACAGAAATTTTCTTGTTATTGTACAGAAAAGAGTATTATAGCCTGTGTAAGAGTTAAAAGTTATTTTTGTTAAATAAAAGCTAGAAGCAACTTGTAGCTCACTGGTAAAACCTCTGCACTGCTGTGACATAGTCTGTGTGTTCGATTCTCATTGGACATAATTATTTTTTTAGATTTTTCTTTTTAATTTTTTGGAAGCCCAAGAGTTGCACGTGCAATACACAGAGAAATGAACAGTTTCAGAAAAATCAAACAGACGCAATGAGGTGTACACACCAAAATACCAACGTGGGAAGAATCTCGAGGCGATTGCCTCAATCCTGACCGCCCGTTTCCCTCATTCGTCCGGCGCCGACGGTCAGATGTGCCCCAATTTGCTCCGTGCTTTGCACACACACCTCTTCGACTCCCCTTAACTCCTCTGCACTGTTTGATTTCCCTGCAATCAAACATAGACCCTTCATTTCACTAATTAACACCTTTTTAATGCTTTTTAATCCAAAATTTTAATTCCCAAATCCTAATTATCCACTATAAATACCACCTCATGCCCCAGCTTCCCTCTATTCTGAAAATTTCTAGCAAAAACATCTCAAAAGTTCCTAAGTGCAAGTGGAGTCAAGTGGAGTTAACAACCAAGCTCCTTCCGTCGAAGATCGAAACCGTTTCCGGAGCTCCTGTGACACCATGAAGCCCTCTCCTTTCTTCCTTACCCTTTTCTCGATATTACCAAACCGTAAGTCCCTTTCATCTCTCTTTCTTTTTATCTCATTTCATCTCTTAATCATATATCGGTAAAGTGGAGTTACTTCCGATACATTTCTTTTTAAAACCTAGAACTCCCTTTTCTTTTATACATAAGTCAAACTAATTTTACCAACCTACTTGTAACTTTAATCACAATCTTTTAAATTTAAGTTTAACCAAAATTTTCATGTGAAACAAACATGAACGAATTTTTTCATTAAAATACTTTGAACTTTAGTATAAACCTCTTTTCGATAATTGTTTAAACAATACCTTTTGGAAAACTTCGCGGGATAACGACCTACCCAACACGCACACTTTAGTTTCATACCACGATGTATCTCTCTCTATATATATGTATGTATGGTTGGTTCAAAGAATAGCTTTTACATTAAAATACCATATCTTTTAAAAAGCGGGGTTTTTTTAAAGCGGTATTTTGTAATCCTTGGCAAATATGTCTCTACAACTCTCGTTAGGGGACTCGCTAATGGATGGTGCGGATTATCACATATCCTTGAGATAGTAGAGCGAGATGCAGAACTCCTCACGGAATATTCGGTCTCGAAAGGAAATAAAATACGATTTTTAAGAAACAAGAATTTTCTAAACAAAACTAATTTTTGAAAAATTATATAACAATTATAAATCCGTATTTTCAATATATTATGAAACTATATTTTAAAAAAATTAAATATTAATGTTAATAAAATACCACCAAGTTACCAAAAATGGATAGTTTTCAATAAAATACCATAAACTTTTAAAAGCTAAGTATTTATCATTAAAATACCCCAATAATTAAAAAACATGCTCATAAAAACCCTAAATGTTATAAATCACCCTCAAGATTTATTTTTAAACTATATTAAAATATTTTTCATAAAACTCTCTCGAGATATGCAAAACAATATTGTAAGGATTCTAGTTTAATATAGGTTTAAGCGGTATCAATTCTCATGAGCCCCAGGAAACCGGAAAAAGTGAGTGCTTGTCTACTCAGGTTAGACAACTTAACGGAGTTATCAATGGCAATTGTCTTGGAAAAAGACACAAATCCTACCGTCCATGTGCAGCAGTTCCCGATTACTCCCAAACCTAAGAAAATCAAGAGTTAAATCCGTTCACAAGTGTCTGACTCAATATGAGTCCAAACTCAAACCAGAATCCAAAATCAAACATGAACTTGAATACTTGATCATGAACTTGAATTCAAACATCAAACTCAAACGTGTATATTTGACTCGACTTGACCGAACCATGGTTATAACGTGACATGAACTTGATATGACTACTTGAACACATGATTACATCCTGAACATGAACCTGTACATTTTTGTCATGCCCCGTTTCCCAAAATACGGAACACGAGGGGTTGACAAGGCCAGCATGCTCCTACGGTGGAGGAAACATCCTGCCGTAGTCACACTTCGGCTTCTAGCTTTACGTGGTAATCAGTAATCAATCCACAGGTAATGAGAGATGCAGCCACTAAATCAATATAAATACAAAACTAACCAGATAGAGATCAAGGAAGTATAGCGCTGAGTCGCTGATCTAGATATCCGCAATGTCCTCGAGGTACGCCAGGTCCTGGTCCAAGCTAAATCCACTTCTCACTCTGAGCATGCATACTCAGGTCGTCAGAGCGACACAATAGCAATATATATATATATATATATATATATATATATAAATACAAATATAAACACATGCAATGATGACGAACATGAAACAGTAAGCATGGAGTAATAACATGAGCATGAAGTAGCCAGTACAAGTAAACAGTAAAACAAGTAAACAGTATGGCAGGTATATTGAATCAGTAATCAATGCATGTCACTAAACCTATCCGTCTCTAAGTCTCACTATCCAGGTCGCTAAGCCTATCGTCAGTCCAAGTGTGAGAGTCAACCACTCGTGAGTATCCCCCATCCAAGGGTAGGGCCCCAGGGGCAAGGGAACACGGGCCCGAGTCGCTCGCTAATAATCAGTAATATCACCCATATAACTCCCAGAATCGCTGTGTATGCCGGCAATGGGACTCCCGAGATTCTGTTGAACTCACACTCAAACTACCCCACACCCCGTAGTCTACATCAAACCCCGACCATAAACCTAAATACTAGTCGGTCCATGACAAGTCTACGCGAGAACTGGAGACAGGATCTCCATCAAGCATGTCTCGACTGGTACCCAAGACAAATGGACAGTGTTTGGTGCCTTACCTATGACACTAATATAAGTGCTCCATAACCGTCCCATTCCAGTTATAGTTACACTTATATATGTCCCATAGACGTCGACAATGCAATAAATCAACCGGGTCCGCTGATTGTGTACAAGTACGTGTCACTTTCACTTATTCATTCACACTTTATCACTACGTACTTGCCACAATCAAAACACTAATATCTAACATTGGATAATGTACACGATCACTAGGTTACCAATGCAATGACATCTACATGATATGATGAGAATACAAAAATTACGATATGAATAGAATATCATCAGCCAGTGTCCTACCACTTGTATAATTCACTATAAATCATACATGCAGAATCGAGCAAAACAATGTAAAAGGTGTAAATATTATATTTAATTATCTATCCATCAAAATTGGTTTCGCGTCAATCGGGTTTTAGGTTTACTAGTTGTGGCCATTTCAATTTAAGTGTTCACTGCTGGAAATCCGATTCCAGAATTGGAAGTACGTTTTGTAACACATTTTAATCCCAGTTGGGATCGTAATTAGGTGATGCTATAGTTGAACAAAATTTAGGTTTATCAGTTAAGTTTCCAACTCAATTGGAGGATCGGTAATAACCATGGTGTACTGGAAGTTATGCATTGTAAAATGAAGGGGTATACGTTCTGTCCCTGTTTGGGACAACTATATGTTCTGTTGATTTAAAATATACTTTAAATAGTAAACGACAGTAAAAATGAACGAAATCACTTTCAATGGTTAGCTAACAGATTTATATTCGCTATGGTATAGGGTTCCATATTATAACATTTTCATACAGCAGAGTGAAAGCATTACAAAACGAGAATCGACAGCCAGAGCTGCTCTGGACTGCAGTCCAGAGTCGCACTCCGAACCAGTTTCCATCACCTTTTTAGCATAGAAACAGATTAAAACTTTTATAGGGTTCTAGTTCGTTGAGTTGGATTCGATATGAGCCCTCGAACGTAACATTACTATTTATAACCAATTAACTGTGATTTTTACGAGGTTCAGGTACGGGAAAAGTTCAGTTTTAACGGGTCAACAAGGGAAGGACATATCACGTTGTTAAAGACCGTATTTTCCGGCCAAATCATAACACGATGTTCTTTATATCTCGGGCCATCATATGTGATTAGTTTCCATCAATTTAGCATGGGTTTTACATTCGGGTTTTGCATCGAACGCTTGAATTATATTGATTCACATGAAAAGTATATGCGGAATTTATTGGTAAATTGAATTGTGATAGATAAAATTAGCATGAAGCAAGTATTAAACTTGCCTGGTGACGTATTGACGACGGTATGGCAGCAGCGCGATCGCGACACACGCGCAGCATGACAACTCGACTTGGCTCGAGCTCGAGTCTCGGCAGCAGCGGCTTGGGTGTGAACGAGAAGGGGCCAGCGGGCATCGAGTGCAGGGGGGTTGGCCGGCGGTGACTCAGCTACTTAGACCATGGCAGAGGTGGATGCGGTGTCGGAGACGGGGGTGGTCGAGGCAGTGCTCGGTGAAGGTGGTGGCCTGGTGCAGCGTGGGGCGGCTAGCTAGTTGCTCGGGGCTCGTCGGCGCTCTGGAGGTTGCAGGGGTGGTCGCTGGGGCTCTGGGAGGCGGCCGGCGGCGATGGCTTCTTGGGTTGTTGGGTTCTCGTCGGATGCTCGAGAGATGGAGGGTGGTGTTGTCGTGGGTGGTTGTCGATGGCGGTGAGGTGGAGGAGAGAGGGGAGGATGAGGTTATGGTGACGGGGTCGGGGATCGGCGACGTGGGGCGACGGCGAGGCGACGAGGCGAGTTAGGGTGGTTGGGCAAGGAGGCGACGGCGAGGTGGGTTTGCAGTGGGGAAGCTCGGTGGTTGCAGGGTGCAGCGAGAGATGCTCGGTGGTGTTGGGTTTGCTCATGATCGACGTCGGCGGGATGGATGTGAAGGCGGGTGGTGGAAGGTGACGAGGGATGGCCGGGTGTAAGGAGACGGCGAGGGAGGAGCTCGAGTTGGAGATTGGCATCAATGGCGAGGGGTGAGCAGGGGTTGCCGGCGATGATGGTCTCGACGGTGGTGATGCAGTGGGGAGGCTTGGTGGTGTTGGGAGTTGGGTTGCGAGGCTTGTATGAGAGAGGGAGGGAGACGAGGTCGAAGGAAGCAGAGCGCGCGCGAGGTCGTAGGTGGGGAGCGGGGACGTGGGAACGAGAGCGACGACGTGGGATGAGAAAGAAAAGAAGCGGGAAAGGAGAGAAGGTGGGGAAGAAGGGAAGCGGGTCGGGTTGTAGGGGCTGGGCCGGGCTTGGGGGAGAGAAGAAAATGAGTGTGGGTTTTAGGGGTGGGCTGGGGCTTGGGCTTGGGTCTGGGCTGAGGAAAAATAGAAGAGAGATAGAGAGGGAGTGGGCTGGGCTCGGGAGAATTAAAAGGGAATGGAAATAAAAGGGAATGGAAAATAGGGTTTGGGTTTGGGTTTTTAAGGTTAGGGTTTTTAAAATAAATAAAATAATTATAGATAAAAATAAATAAATTTTGTAAGTAACACTTTATACGGATATTGGTGTACAAAAAGAACTGGGTATTACAATTTTATATCCATGGATTCGGCCAAGACCTATATTCTTAATCTATACAATACAATATGCGGGAATAAAGGGGTAGATTGGTACGGAACGTATATCGTGGCACGAAAGGTCACTTAAAATACACCTACATAAATTCACGTGCCGTTGTCCCATGGGTTATGACGGGGCCTTGTACTACATGTTACCATAGTCCACGGGGTAAGATGGACTCCTCTCGTATACATGAATACCTTCCTTATCAAACTACAAATAACCACGTTAGAATAACCATCTTATACCTTTGAATGATCGTATACAACTTTACATGTTCATTTCATATTACATATTATCTTCTCTTTCTTCCTTTGGAACTTACCGAGCGCTAGTTTTCTGACGACATTCCTTTCTGTTTCATTCTTTGGGATGTTCGTCATGAGGACTAGACTTTGAGGAGATAGAGCCGAGCCCGGAGGACTTGGACCAGCTTGCTGCACAGCCAGATTACTAGCTCTTTCCAGCCTGCACTTAATTTCTGTATGCCATTGTTTAGGCATTGCTTTGTTTATTGTATCTTTTATTTTAGACAGTTGTATGTAAAGTTGAATGTAAATAAAGTTGTTGTTTCATTTTATTACTCTTGTCATTCTTGTTCATTATTATATTGCTTAATTACGCTTAACATATTTATTTCATAGTAAATACGTTGCGGGCTTGCCACGTCACCGTTTCCATCTACTGGGAAGTGGGGCGTGACAAAGCCCGTAGGATATGCTTGACTACCAGCGTTGTGATGGCGGTGATGCTTGTGATGGCTGGGTAGTCTATAAGCACATTCTTAAAAGTGTCCCCAGTTGTAGGAATTTCAAGACAGGGTATCGATATTCCAGAGTAGACTGGTGTATACATTTTTAGACCTCGATGAGGAGCGATGGTTAGTCTCACAGCCATTGGTGTGTTTCACCTAAGATTGTATACAGGTGCTCACTGTGGGTGGGTACACTGAACGATCTCGCCGAGAACTGATGGATGGTATTATACTTAACGTCAGATGGTAGTTCTCATGTTGCATGTGTACAGGTAGTCTGTAGACCTAAGATCATCATTTGTCTCGTGTAAGTTCCTAATATGCTTTAGCTACTATCCTACCACGACTCAAAAGAGTCGTGCAAACAGGTTTTAGTTGGATACAGTCCCGAGCCACATGGAGGCAGTAAGTGATTGTTAGGGATTCGTCTCTCCTGGTATATGGAGTCAATATCGCACTGTGCTTGGTTGGTCAACGCCATAAGTGTTAGTTATATGTATGTCCTAGAGGCCATTACTGTACATTGGATGTATATTGTAGTGGATGCTTGGATATTGTTGGGGTCAAAATTTACACCCCGGTTGACCAAGTCAAAATCAAAGTCAACCCCAAGTCAAGTGGGCCCAAGCCCAGGTCAAGTGGGCCAACGCCCGGGTCGAGCCCGAACATGAAGCGGCCGGCCTCCCCCATGCCAAAATAAAAAAATTTGTAATAAATAATTTTGGTGTATTTCTTTTCTTTTATTTTATGAATAAATGTAAGAAAATGGGCATAAGGCCAAATTTTTGTAAAGCCCATGGTTTATGTGCAAAAAGAAATAGCACATGAGACATGGGATGGGCAAAATGCCATGTTGTAAAGCCCAAGGGGCTATATGTAAAGTGTATAGCCTATAAAGGCCAAGATAATGAAAATAGCTCAACAACTTTTTCTCCCTCCAAAAGAATCAAGATCTATGGTCTTCTCCTTCCTCAATGTTCTAAAAACCTTCTTCTTTTTTTGAATTAAATCAAGAGTTTTACTCTTCCTTTTCCAAAACTAAATAGTTTTTTACCACGAAACCCGCAAAGGGGAACTCAGATCTCCCATCAAATCTTAAAAATAAGAGATTTTTAAAATCTCATACTTCTTGTTCTTCAAGATCCAGCCAAAAGAGGAGGAAGAAGGAGACCCATCTCCTAAAAATCCCACTTTGGGAAGATCCAGAGCTCAAGGGAGAAGCCCGTTTCAGCATCTCCAAAAACATCTTAGGAGTTTAACTCCACTTTAAATTCTCTTTCGGGAGTTTAAATCCTATTTCTGGGGCTAAAAGCCCCTTTTCCTCGCCGGCGCCCAAGCGCCCCAAGCGCTCAAGCGCCAATCGCCTACGTGCCGGGCACGTAGTGCGTTAGCGCTCGAGCACCCAGCGCCCAACGCCCATGTGTCGGGCACGTGGTGCGCTAGCGCTCGAGCGCCTTGCGCTCAAGCGCCCAACGCCCACGTGTCGGGAACGTAGTGCGCTAGCGCTCAAGTGCCCAGCGCCCACGTGTCGGACACGTGGTGCGCTAGCGCCTAAGCGCCCAGCGTTCGCGTGCTAGGCACGTGAGGCGCTGGCCCCATGCGTCCTTTGGGCGCTTTTCCCCTTTTTCATATATATGTATACATGTGTATATATATACACACACACACTCTACAACACCGTCCCTGTTAGGAAAAAAAATTCTAACGGGGCACTGTCCCGCACCCCGCAAGGGGGCTGCTATCCCCCTTGACCCCAGCCCGCTATCCGGATAGCGGGACCCCCGTAAAAACTCTGCGGGTCCCCCGATATATTCAAAACCCCCTTTCAAAACACAACACTCATACACTGTACATTGAGTTCACATGACCCGTTTGACCCGTTAATCGGAGGTTCCCTCGCTCCAAAGGCGAGGGGTAATTAACGGCAGCTTAGTCCGCGACTGCTGGAAATTTGGATCCCCGCAATCAATAAACCCCAGCCTACCTTAGGCAGGGGGAGTCTGTAATGCGTCTGACAAGCGCGCGCATTCCCATCTCAACGGGGTGACGAAAAACACGCTACAGATTCTAGCACACCCGGTGGGACCTTTCTCTCCTCCCATATCTCGGGTGAAGCGTTCATGCGAACTCATTTAACATATATGCCGATGTTTGTACTGAAATAATGTTTTTTCCGTGCAGCAATCAACTTTCAACGACGATGTCTTCTAAGACGAGTTCAGCTTCTGACGCGACCCCAATCCCGTACGTGGTCAAGGTCAATGCTCGTGTAGCTCTCCCCGCAAGCCTTAGTCGACAGTGGGAGGAACTGCCCGCCAGTTTGGTTCTGTCATCATCTACCCTGCTGGAAGCGCTCATCTGGCAGAAATCCTGGCGAAACAGGTGGCCAAGCCAGTCTCAAGGGGCAAGAGGCCGAATGTTGTGATCGCTAAGGCATCTCAACCGAAACTTAAGACGGTGTATAAACGACTCTCTGGAGCTCCAGCGAGGGGCAAGACTTTCGGTACAAAGGGCAACATCAAACGTTGCGGACAAGCTTAGGCGATGACTCCATCAAATGCACGATCGGGTGTTTCCTTTGGCCTCTCTATCAATCGGTCTACAGCGTCTTCCCGAAGGGTCGAAGTCTGCCAAGTGCTTAAAACAGAAAAGTTAAAGCAGAAGCGGCTCAGGTATCGAGCCAACAAGAGGGCCAAGACTCCGGCTAGGTGGAATCTTGTGAGGTTCCAAGAGCAGGGTCGCCCCGCGACGACGGCTGAGTCGGACGTAAGAATCAGCAATTCCTTCGAACCTCTGAAGTGGGTTCAGAAAAATGCCATGACCGCCAGAATCAAGAAGACAGTGGTCCGAACAATGCTACTGTAGGGTGTTTTTCGTTACCCTATTGAGATGGGAATATGCACACGCTTGTCAGGCGCATTACAGATTCCCCCTGCTTAGGGTAGGCTGGGGTTTATTGATTGTGGGGATCCGAATCTCCGGCAGCCGAGGACTAAGCTGCCATTAATTATCCCTCGCCTTTAGAGCGAGGAAACCTCCGATTTGACGGGTTAAACTGGTCATGCGAACTCAATGTGCCGTGTGCGTGTATTGTGTTTTAAAAGGGGTTTTGGATATATCGGGGGCCCCACAGAGTTTTTACGGGGGTCCCTCTATCCGGATAGCGAGCTGGGGGTCAAGGGGCTAGCAGCCCCCTTGCGGGGTGCGGGGCAGCGCCCCGGCCCAAATTTTTTTGAGAGGGACAATGTTGTAAAGTATGTGTGTGTGTATATACATACATACATACATACATACATACATACATATATATATATACATATATACACACACACACACACACACACACATACACACACACACACACACACACATATATATATATATATATATATATATTTATATATAAAGGAAAGGGCATCCAAAGGGTGCGTTGGAAAAAGCGCCAACGCTTTGGGTGCTAGCGCTTTTAGCGCTAGCGCCCCACGTGCCAGGCACGTGGGCGCTCGGGCGCTAGCGCCCCACATGTCAGCATGTAGGCGCTCGGTCGCTAGCGCTTTAGTCGCTAGCGCTCGGGCGCTTGCGCTTTGAGCGCTAACGCCCCACGTGTCAGCATGTGTGCGCTCGGGTGCTAGCGCTTTGGGCGCTAGCGCCCCACGTGTCAGCACGTGGGCGTTCAGGCGCTAGCGCCTCACGTGCCAGGCACGTGGACGCTCGGGATGCAAAAGGGACTTGATCCCTGCAATGGGAGTTGTACTCCCAGAAAGGAGCACTTATTTTTTTTTGTGTGTGTCTGTGTATGAGGAGTGAGGAGTTAAACTCCTAGGATATTCTGAAGCTGATGAAGGGGCTTCTCCCCTTGAGCCCTAGTTCTTCCCTAAAGTGGGGTTTCTGGAGATGGGTCTCCTTCTTCTTCCTGTCGTTTGGCCGGATCTTGGAGAAAGGGGGTGAGACTTAAAAATCTCCCCTTTTTTAGATCTAATGACAGATCCAAGTTCCCCTTTGTGGGTTTTGTGGTGAAAAACTATTTAGTTTTGGAAAAGGAAGAGTAAAACTCTTGATTTAATTCAAAAAAAAGAAGAAGCTTTAGAACCTTTAGAAAGGGAAAAGGGGCACAAACCCTAGATTTTTGAGGGGAATGAAAAAAGTATTTTAGATATTTTCATCATGTTGCCTTATATAGGTTTACATATTTACATGTAGCCCCTTGGGCTTTATAAAATGGCATTTTGCTCATCCCATGGCTCATGTGCCATTTCTTTTTGCACATAAGCCATGGGATTTACAAAAATTTGGCTTTATGCCCATTCATGTATAAAAATTACATCAAAATTATTTATTACATGATTTTTTATTTTGGCATGGGGAGGGCCGGCCGCTTCATGTTCAGGCTCGACTCGGGCGTGAGCCCACTTGATCTGGGCTTGGGCCCATCTGGCTTGGGGCCGACCTTGACTTTGACTTGGTCAACTAGGGGTGCAAATTTTGACCCCAACAAAGTGACCCCATCAATGAATGCACACCGCATGCATGAGTTGTGTGCACGAAATTGATGGAGCTTGAAGTTGGACTTCGAGGTGGAACATCATTCCAGGGGCGGAGCATCATCCCGGGGAGCATGATTCCCGGGGATAGGAGCATCATTCTGATTAGCGGAGGATAATTCCGGGGTCGGAGTATCCCTCGGGAAGCATGATTCCCGGGGATCGGAGCATCATTCCGATTTGCGGAGCATAATTCCAAGGTCGGAGCATCATTCTGAAGAGTCGAAGCATAATTCCGAAGAGTAGAGGCATGATTCCAAGGATCGGAGCATCATTCCGAAGAGCGGAGCATGATTCCAAGGATCGGAGCATCATTCCGAAGCGCGGAGCATGATTCTAGGGATCGGAGCATCATTCCGAAGAGTCGGAGCATAATTCCGGGATCAGAGCATCATTCCGAAGAGCGGAGCATGATTCCAGGGATCGGAGCATCATTCCGATGAGCGGAGCATGATTCCAGGGATCAGAGCATCATTCCGAAGAGCGGAGCATGATTCTAGGGGATCAGAGTATCATTCCGAAGAGCGGAGCATGATTCCAGGGATCGGAGCATCATTCCGATGAGCGGAGCATGATTTCAGGGGATCGGAGCATCATTCCGAAGAGCGGAGCATGATTCCAGGGGATCGGAGCATCATTCCTAAGCGCGGCAGACATTCTGACCGAAGCATAATTTCGATGCAGAGGTTGATTCCTAGGCGAAGCATAATTCTGACGAGGAAGGCAAATACTGCGAGGCGAAGCATGATTTCGACACGGGGTACATTCTGAGACGGAGCATGATTCCGGCGCAGAGCTTGTTGGCCGACTTGATTCCGAGACGAAGCATAATTTCGACAGGGAAGGCAGATACACCGAGGCGAAGCTTGATTTCGTCGTGGGGTACACTCTGAGAAGAAGTATGATTCCGACGCAGAGCTTGCTGGTTGACTTGATTCTGAGGCGGAGCATAATTCCGACGAGGAGGTCGTTGGTTGATTCCGAGCCGAAGCATAATTCCAACAGGGAAGGCAGATACACCGAGGCGAAGCTTGATTTCGATGTGGGGTACACTCTGAGACGGAGCATGACTCCGACGCAGAGCTGGTTGGTTGATTTGATTCCGAGGCGAAGCATAATTCCGACAGGGAAGGCAGATACACCGAGGCGAAGCTTCATTTCGACGCGGGGTACACTCTGAGATGAAGTATGATTCCGACGCAGAGCTGGTTGGTTGATTTGATTCCGAGGCGGAGCATAATTCCGGCAGGGAAGGTAGATATCCCGAGGCGAAGCATGATTTCGACACGGGGTAAATTCTGGGACGGAGCATGATTCCGCCGCAGAGGTTGTTGGTTCGATTTGATTTGGGTTGGCATCAGCATCGCTATACTGGATCCAGGAGCGAATCATCATTTGCCATGAGAGGATTTGAGGATTTTTTTTTGCCAGCATCTGCATTGCTGCACTGGAATAACGCCAGGAGCAACTCATCATTTTCCCCGGGAGGATTTGGGAATTGGTTTTTGCTTGCCATCGGTATCGCTACACTGGAATATGGTACCGTGAGCGAATCATCATTTGCGCTTGCTTATCAGGAAGCAATGGCTTAGGAGACAGGTTTTAGGTCCCTATCACCTAAGAATTTTCAATTTTGTGAGCCGTAAGGGTCTCACAAAGCATTTTCTCCCCACGGGTCGTAAGGATCCCGTAGGTGGATTTTCTCCTTAGGAGTCGTGGGGACTCCTAAGTGTGTTGCTCCTTTGTGAGTCGTAAGGATCTCACACGGGAATTTTATCCTCACAAAGTCGAGAGGACTTTGTGAGTGCATTTCATCTCTTTTTTATGAGTTTGCTCCCTTTCGGGTTTTCACAAACTCGCCACAGTCCTGCTGTTTTTACTCACGGATCCCTTTCGGGTTTTCATCCGTGCCCATTTTGCTTGTGGACATACCCCCTTTTTTTTGAATCTTCACTGCCGGTGAGACTTTGAATGTGGTCTCACCGGTAGGACTTGGGAGGGATTGGGATTGTTTTACGCCCGTGGATTGTATACGGTTTTGTAGGATGTATGATCCAGACCGTAGGGCCGGAAAAAATTTCGGGACTTTGTCGGTGTCTGCATCGCTGCACTGGAATATGGTACCAGGAGCGACTCATCATTCGCCGTTGGGGTGGGATTTGGAATTTGGTTGGCGTCTGTATCGCTGCACTGGAATATGGTACCATGAGCGACTCATCATTCGCCATTTAGGGATTGGAATTTGGAATTTGGTTGGCGTCTGTATCGCTGTACTGGAATATAGTACCAGGAGCGACTCATCATTCGCCATTTAAGGATTGGGATTTAGAATTTGGTTGGCGTCTGCATCGCTACACTGGAATATGGTACCAGGAGCGACTCATCATTCGCCGTTTTTTTGTCTTTGTCTTTTTTTTGTTTTACCGCGATTGCTCTATCATTTCAGCTTTTCTTATCGCGAAGATCGCGATTGCCCCATCATTTCGGCTTTATTTTCATCTTTATTTTACTCGCTGATTTTTATTGTGAGCTACCCCATCAGTTCGGCTTTTCTTTATTTTTCTTTTATTTACACATTTTTTTTATTTACATATATATATATATATATTTACATTCCCAGTTTAACGACTTAGAGGTCGACTGTTCCCAGTTTAATGACGTGGTGGTCGATTGTTTTCAGAGAAAGGAAGATATCTGAGAGAATCAGTTTCACGAAGAACTTCGGTCTCCGTTTGTATGAAATTGGCGGTCGCAGCTGGAGTGCTTGTTAACACGCCTTTAGACAGTTCTATCTCTCCTGCCTTGTATTGCTTTTCGACCCAATCTTTGAAGATGAAGCAGTCCTCAATGGCATGACCCATCACTCTGTGATAGGGGCAGTATTTGGGGTCGTCGGTCATATTCGCTTCCTGCGGTCTTTTTGACTCTGGCAATTGTAGACCGTTCTTCAGGGCGTCTTTAAATATTTTACGGATTTTGTCCCTTCTGAAGGAATAGACCTTATCTAGCTTCTCTTTGAGTGGAGATTCTCCTCCCTCTCCGAACACTGGCTTTCGAGGCTGGTTGGCACTAGGCCCGCTCATCCCTTGCTTATTTCGGTTAGCCGAAGTGTTAAATGATTCAAAATC
The DNA here is from genome assembly GCA_030015575.1 of Agapanthus africanus. Classification (NCBI taxonomy): domain Eukaryota; kingdom Viridiplantae; phylum Streptophyta; class Magnoliopsida; order Asparagales; family Amaryllidaceae; genus Agapanthus; species Agapanthus africanus. The sequence goes on from JASDDO010000022.1 coordinate 62,500,878, forward strand.
ATCGGAATTCCCGCCTTTGCGATTATCATCCTTTCGGTTTCTCCAGGACCTATTGTTATTTTGGGAATCCGAGGAGAACTCCTGCTTTGAGCGCTCCAGCATCTGAACTTTCCTGGTCAGCTCTTGGAATGTTTTGAGACCCGCGGTGTATAGAAACGGGGCCATCCAATTGTTGAGATTTCCGACGAGGAGACTGACAGATTGGTCCTGCTCTATCGGTGATTCGCATTTGACGGAGAGATTGCGCCATCGGGTTATAAAATCCGTGCTGCTTTCGTTGTTCTTTGGCTTGGTCCTTACGAGATCGGCGATAGTGATCTTATCGCTGACGCTCATGAACCTCTGCCGAAACAGAGACTCCATTTGGTCGAAAGTTATGACGGAGCCATCCGGTATGCTCGCGTACCAGTCGAAAGCAACATCGGTCAAGCTATTAACAAACTGGCGGAGGAGAAGTGCATCATTGTCCCCAGTATTCCCGCATGAAGCTTTAAAATGGGCGACGTGCTGATTCGCATTTCCCATCCCATCGAATCTTCTGAATTTAGGGATGATATAGCCACTAGGAAATTCTACCAGATCATACTCAGCAGGATATGGTTTCCCACTACTGCTGATATCTTTTTGCGCTTCGGCTTCAGCTACCAATGTTTTAACTTTGTTGGCAACCAAATCCATGATTTGATCTTGAGTTAGCGGACTATTGTCATCGGTAGCCAAGACATTTCCCGAGATAGGATGCGACTGACTTTCATGCGGTCCGCCCACCTTTGGATTTGAGGGAATAGGCGTCGGCTGCCTTGGGACACCGTTTCCCAGTTCATGAGCAGAGCCCTGCGCTTGATTGGACAGCTGAGAGGCAAGTCGGGCCGTGAGCTGTAAGACGACATTCGTCAAGTCGTCAATTTTGGAGTAAAGTTTGGCCATCTCCTTATCTTTACTTCTGAGCTGTTTTCGGAGCTCTTGGAGAAGTTGCTGCTCTGCGTTCTTGGGAAGGAAGATTGGCTCATCTTCGCTTTTCGAGCCCGACTCCTCATGGACCGAAGGGTCTTTTTGCCTATCATCCTCATCGAGAGGGTTTTCATCACCCAGCGGAGGCGGCTGTTCTTGGGAAGCTGCAACCACATTCAAGCCAGATTAGATTTGAGATGTGGTGGCCCCGTCCTTGCTCTTGCTGCGCGTGCCCACCATATAGACAGTGTGGACCACATATCCAGCCATTTCCTCATCTTTGGCGGGGTGACCCTGTTCTTCGAACCTCATGAGGTTCAGCCTAGCAGGAGCCCTAGCCCTTTTGTTGGCTCTATATCTGAGCCTTTTCTGCCTTAGCTTCATAATTTTAAGGGCTTGGTGGGCATCCATTTCCTGAGAAGTCACCGTGAGTCGATTAGCGGGGAGCTTGGAGAAGACACCCGATCGAGCAGTTTTCAAAGGCACCACCGGAGCTTGCTCGAGAGGCCTTGTTGCTTTGTTGGTGTTGATGTCCTTGCCCCCAGCTGGGGCCAAGGAGAGTTGTTCAAACACCGACTTGCGTTTGAGTTGGGGCGCCTTCGAGACCACCACATTTGGCCTCTTGCCTTTCGAGACCGGTTTGTCTGTCACCGGGGCTTGAGGAGCTGGGATGGAGTTAGCTGACACAAACAGGATAGAGCCAAATGGTAGCGGCGGATCTTCCTATTGTCACCCAAAACTGGTCGGAAGGACCGTCCTGGCGTCCATCTTCATCGTGTAGGAGATGGGAGCTGTGTCGAGAGCTGGGCTGATCCTTGGAGACATCTTTGCTGCGTCCGAAGATTGCAATTAGAGAACGTTAACCTGCATAAAAACATGATTTTAGTACAGGCAATTGATATGCATATTAATTGAGTTCACATGAAAGCTTAATCCGAAATATGGGAGGAGAGATTGGTCCCACCGGGCGTGCCAGAATCTGTAGGGTGTTTTTCGTCACCCCATTGAGATGGGAATACACACGCGCTTGTCAGGCGCATTACAGACTCCCCCTGCCTAGGGTAGGCTGGGATTTATTGATTGTGGGGATCCGAATCTCCGGCAGCCGCGGACTAAGCTGCCGTTAATTACCCCTCGCCTTTGGAGCGAGGGAACCTCCGATTTGGCGGGTTAAACTGGTCATGCGAACTCAATGTGCCGTGTGCATGTGTTGTGTTTTAAAAGGGGTTTTGGATATATCGGGGTCCCCGCAGAGTTTTTACGGGGGTCTCGCTGCCCGGATAGCGGGCTGAGGGTCAAGGGGGATAGCAGCCCCCTTGCGGGGTGCGGGGCAGCACCCCGGCCCAAATTTTTTTGAGAGGGACAGCGTTGTAGAGTATGTGCGTGTGTGTATATATATATATATATATATATATATATATATATATATATATAAAGTAAAGGGCATCCAAATGATGCGTGGGAAAAAGCGCCAGCGCTTTGGGTGCTAGCGCTTTGAGCGCGAGCGCCCCACGTGCCAGGCACGTGGGCGCTGGGGCGCTAGCGCTCTGAGCGCAAGAGCGCTAGCGCTCCACGTGTCAGCACGTGGGCGCTCGGGCGCTAGCGCCCCACGTGTCAGCACGTGGACGCTCGGGCGCTAGGCGCAAGCGCTTTGGGCGTAAGCGCTTTGAGCGCAAGGGCGCTAGCGGTTTGAGCGCTAGCGCCCCACGTGTCAGCACGTGGGCGCTAGCGCTTTGAGCGTAAGGGCGCTAGCGCCTCACGTGCCAGGCACGTAGGCGCTCGGGCGGCAAAAGGGACTTGGTCCCTGCAATGGGAGTTGTACTCCCAGAAAGGAGCACTTATTATTTTTTGTGTGTGTGTGTGTGTGTGTGTGTGTGTGTGTGTGTGTGTATGAGGAGTTAAATTCCTAGGATATTCTGAAGCTGATGAAGGGGCTTCTCCCCTTGAGCCCTAGTTCTTCCCCAAAGTGGGGTTTCTGGAGATGGGTCCCCTTCTTCTTCCTGTCGTTTGGCCGGATCTTGGAGAAAGGGGGCGAGACTTTAAAATCTCCCATTTTTGAGATCTAATGACAGATCCAAGTTCACCTTTGTGGGTTTTGTGGTGAAAAACTATTTAGATTTGGAAAAGGAAGAGTAAAACTCTTGATTTAATTCAAAAAAAAGAAGAAGGTTTAGAACCTTCAGAAAGGGAAAAGATGCACAAACCCTAGATTTTTGAGGGGAATGAAAAATTTTTTTTAGATATTTTCATCATGTTGCCTTATATAGGCTTACATATTTACATGTAGCCCCTTGGGCTTTACAAAATGGTATTTTGCCCATCCCATGACTCATGTGCCATTTCTTTTTGCACATAAGCCATGGGCTTTACAAAAATTTGGCTTTATACCCATTCATGTATAAAAAAATTACATCAAATTTATTTATTACATGATTTTTTATTTTGGAATGGGGAGGGCCGGCCGCTTCATGTTCGGGATCGACTCGGGCATGAGCCCACTTGATCTGGGCTTAGGTCCACTTGGCTTGGGGTTGATCTTGACTTTGACTTGGTCAACTAGGGGTGCAAATTTTGACCCCAACAGCTACAAAGAGACGTGTCCCTGCCCCAACAGAAAAGGTATGACACCGTCTCTTTAAGAGTCTATCAGGCGCTTTGTGCCGTGCGAAAGCAGCGGGCAAATCCAGAAAAGAAGCGCCACAACCATTCAAGAATCTGGTCAGGACAGCCGCCTTCAACCGACTGCCCGCTACCGAAACAGGGGGGGTCGAGACAGCGATCTGTGAAATCAGCCGCCGATAATAAAAAGACGACTGGATATACTATCCATATGGTCTATATGGCGGGCGGTCGCCCCAGCGACAAGCTTCGCAGCAAAAGCAAGGATGGGGCCACCACATCCCAATTCCAATCTGGCTTGAATGTGGTTGCCGCTTCCCAAGAATAGCCACCTCCGCTGGATGAAGAAAACCCTCTCGATGAGGATGATAGGCAGAAAGACCCCTCGGTCCATGCAGAGTCAAGCTCGGACAGCGAGGAAGAGCCGACTTTCCGCCCCAGGACCGCGGAGCAAGAGCTGCTTCAAGAGCTTCGAAAACAACTCAGAAGAAAAGATAAAGAGATGGCCAAGCACTATTCGAAAATTGACGACTTAACGAACGTGGTGATGCAGCTTACGGCTCAAATTGCTCCAGCGCCTCCCAATCAAGCACAAGTCGCTACTCATGAGCCGGATGATGACAATCCGAAGCGGCCGATGCCTGTCCCTTTGGGTCCAAGATTCATCGAGCCGCACGAAAGCTGGCCACATTCCGCTTCTGGGGACGCCTTAGCCCCAGATAACACTATCCCGCTAACACAAAATTGGATAATGGATTTGGTCACCAGCAACGTTAAAACATTGGCGGCTGATTGAATGATTTTCTCGGTGTGTAGGTAGAAAATGTATAGAAATCACAACCAAAGAAATTTGTAAACCGCAATCAATAACGGTGTTGATGTAGGTTCGTTAGCGAGTACGGATCGTCCACAGGGAAAGTGAGATTTGATCGTAATTGATTTAGATGAATTGAAAATTAAAGAGAAACGAAAAGGCAATTCAATTCAAGATTTATAAAAGAGAATTTCAAGAATTATCTAAATCTAGATCTAATATCAAGAAAACTCAAAATCAAGAATCAAGAATCATCTAATTGAGTTAGTTATCAAGATTTGTAATGAGGCTCGTAGGAATCGATCGAATCGATGGTGAGGATGAAGACTTGTGATTATATATTCATATCCTTTGATGATTTGTTGCTAGATCGATGACGATCAACGAGAATTAGGGATCTCTTGCGGAAACTAGGGTTTCATCATCTATCCCTTATCCTTTAGTTGATTTTCAATTACATTCCAGCCTCTAGGAAATTCAAACATCGATCGTTGATCACTAATTAAGAGCGAAAACATTCAAGAAAGCATCTCGCTCGAAACTAGGTCGTCGATGATTCAATTTACTAGAGTTTACAAAACTCATAGGACTTAAGAATCGTACAAGAATCTAATCATCATCAACTATCAATTCTCTCGATTCCTCCATGAGTGGAGTTTTTACTCAAGCATCATATCAAAGAAAACAATCAAGAATTGAGATCTCATCACAATGCAAGAATGTAAAGAAAGCAAGATAAAGAAATTTCACCTTTTATTATTCATCAATTCCATTACAATTCGCTTAAGAACTACAAGAATTGAGGAAAGAACTCGATTGTCGAATTAGCTTCGCATCGTCTCCGTGAGTCGCGGATCGTCTTGGATCACTTGCTCGGTTGAAGATCGGCGTCGCTTCTAAAAGGTTGAAGGCTTCTTGCTTGAATTATACTCGGAGATCTTGAATTGATCAAATTGTGTCACTCAATTTGATTTGAATTTTATTTGGATCTACAATTTTCCCTCCACTTTCAACAACCTCAAACCCTAGATCTAGATCTCATTTTATAGCCTCCTCATTTGAATCTTCCCTCCAAAGCTAGGTTGTTAGAGAGAGGCTTCTAGAAGAAGTTTGTTGGAGGGAATATTCTCGAATGAGGAATATTCTAGGATAAGATTGTTAGGCCGAGCCTTCTGGATGAAGCCACGTGGTCTTTTAGAGTCCTCTGGAAGCTTGGCCGTTACAAGGAGACAGGTGGAGAAAATTTGAAGCGGTGACGTGTCCCTTGCGCCACGGATCCGCCGCGGGAAGGGCCATTCGGCCGCGGATCCGCGGCCCATTAGTGGCTTCTGTGCATCAAATTTCTATGGTACATTTGTGCTGTCTTTGTGGCACTTTTCTGATGTGTGTAATCTCATAAATCTTTCTTGTTCACTGCCAGATCACAAGTCTTGGACTTGGCGTATTTTTATCAGCACTTTTGACAGTTTCGGCTCTTTTCCTGGAATTTCCTGCACAGATTCTCGAGACAAGTGTTGCGCTATACAAAGATTATGCGTGCAATGATAAACACTCAATTTAGCTCAAAGTGCCGGTTATAATATATAACACATGTTATTAGGTATTTTACAGATGTTTTGCTAATATGTGCTATATTCATACCGAATACTTTTAGATGATTGCAAATAGTAGGGAAATTGATGTGTTAAAAATACAATATTTTTGACTGATCAAATTCCCCCAAACTTATTTTTGGTTGTCTCGAGCAAACTGTTTTATTAAAAAGAGAAGGAGAAAATAAAGAAAAAGAAAAACTAACTAGCACACTTTCGTAGGCAACACGATTGCACTGAGCACTCCAACAAGCCTTTAAACCTCTAGGTATCCCTAGTAGTAGGAGTGTTGTCTCCTGAGGGTTTTCAGCGGATTGCACCCACAAAATCCCATAATAAAAGGAAGACCGTGAAAGTTACATATAAAGATAAGAATTGTAAAAGAAAGACTTTGAAAATTAGAGTTTCCAACTACACTAGCTTTTCGGTTGTCATGAGCCCTATCTTAATAGTCATGAAAAGATGTTAGAAATCACATCATCCCTCAATAAAACAGCGTCTTTATTCTTCATTACTATCTTTCTTCCAAACATCGATCATATAACCCTACGTGTGTGTAAAGAACATCTCTACACTCGGAGAATTCAATTCAATCTATCATACTCTTGTCCATCTGCCTCAGTACTTTTTAATTAATGAATATTTAGATGAATTTGCTCACACATTTTCATGCGACCGTTAATACTTCTTGAGGTACTAACCGACCGATTACTCATGTGCTTGCTTATTAGGTGTATTTTCCTCGTCTTGCACCACCTAAGGCTTAGCAGTGACTCCCAGACTAGTTGGTCTAAGGCACTAGGTGATGAAGCACTCTCGCTATATTTTTTTATTGCTGCCTTGGCGATAACAAAACCAGTGTTCATTTTTTTCTTCACCATTTTAATTTTTATTCAATTTTTTTTATTTCCTTCATACTTTGGCTTTTAGACAAGAGCATTTCAAGGTATCCTCTACTATCCCGAGTTTCAAGACGTGTGTAAGTGCATATAGTAGGGTATCAACGTTCAAATGTTTGGCATCCAGAATAGGAACTATTTTTCAGACTTATTTTTATCCGCAGATTAGTGACTTCCTTCATCTTACTAACCCTTGGGACAACGGCTCATAACTACTTATTACTAGTTTCGTTTAAGAAAACTTCTAATTTTCTTGGTTTTCTTAAATTTTTCCAATCTTTTGGATGTAATTTTTCATTATCTAATCTTTTATTATCTTATTTATGTACAAAATTAAATATTAAATATTTTTATCTTTTGAATTTTTTTAAATTTTTATAGGTTTTAAAATGTTTTGTGCTTATGCAAGGTGATATGCAAATGATGCGAAAATAAGCACAAACCTCCCCCAAACTTGTTTTCAACAGTGTCCTCACTGTTGCCATATTCTATATCCGAAAACCTGTAAGCTTGGGAGGAAAATTATTAAAGGGGGCAATAAATATGATCGTGAAAATCCTCCCCCAAACTTAGTCTTTTGGCTCCCATTTTGTGTGAAAATTTTCTTTTCAAGAGCCAGATTATACCCCCCCAAACTTGAGTTAAACAATGTTAAGCTTTGAAAATCATTAGAGCGGGTAAAAATTATTGGTCGATGCCAAGCTTTGCAAAGACCGAAGGTCAACAGCAACCATTCGAAGAATTTATCAATGTAGTGCAACAGTTGGTGGAATAAGAAGTAGGGAAAGGGTAAGTGGTGGAATAAAATGTGTTTGCGTCTCGTTTTGTAGAGACGACTCAGTGATTGTGATGGATTACTCGCATTCTTTTTACAGTCCAGAAAAAGGGGTGGAGGTTCAATTTTTTTGTTTGAGAGATGATTCTTCTCAACACCCGTGTTTGCTAAAAATGCGAGTTTATCAGCGAAGATTTTCTCAAAAGTCTCATCAATATCCCGAAAAATAATGTCATCACAAAGCGCGAGGTGATCTTCAGACTCCAAAAACGGTTCATAATCAGTGTTATTTGTTGACCCAGACAACTCGGTAGAAGAGTCCGTATGTGTATGATACAAAGTAGGGTCAAACAACAACATATGAAAAGAGTCAAGATCAGTATTATGAGGATCGTCAAATTCGTTGCTGTCGACATCCATTAATTCGACAGAACAGACCTGAGCAGTAGGTTCGGAGGGTACACTTCCCAACTTGTAAATGTTCAGCTCAATTGACATATTCCCGAAGGATAGAGTCATAGAGCCATTACGACGGTTGATGATAGCATTGGAAGTGGCCAAAAGGGGGCAACCAAGAATCACCGGAATTTGATTCCGTGGGTTTGCTACAGGCTGTGTATCAAGAATAATAAAGTCCACAGGGAATACAAATTCCCCGATTTTTATCAACACATCCTCTAATTCACCTCTAGGTTTGGTGATTGATCGGTCAGCCATCTGGAGAGTTATGTTCGAGGGCTTTAACACTCCGATACCTAGTTGCTCATAGACTGAATATGGAAGCAAGTTAACACTAGCGCCAAGGTCAAGTAAAGCACGGTTAATGTGTTTATCCCCAATAGAAATAGAAATAGTAGGACAGCCAGGGCCCTTACGTTTCCATGATAATTGTTGGGGAAAAGCCGTGTCTGCAGTACTCGACATGAACACTTTTTTCGGCACTTGAGTCTTCCTCTTCCTAGTATACAAGTTCTTAAGAGTTTTCGCATAGGACGGAACTTGTTGAATAGCATCTAGGAGAGGGATGTTGATGTTAACTTGCTTAGACATGATTCAAGCTGACGATAAAATAAGAACTGATAAGCAATGAAACCGAAAGAAGCAAGGTAATATAATGATCATGAAACAAGGAAATGAATCAAACTAGAATTCCAAGTTACTTAAATAGAGTACCGCATTGTAACCATGCTGCAGTTCATGGGTACAATTACATAACTCCACTCAAATCGCCCAAATCCTAGTATCAGAATCAAGGAACGGGGAGAAACAATGGTGAACCAAAAAGGTTTCAAGCCGAGATGCAAAGTTGTTTGCATAACGTCAAGGAAGGATCAAGAGATGGATATGATTCAAGAATCAAGATAACAATGTGGCAGGACATGCTCCTAGTTACGAGTATTCTGATTCGTGTATTGGGTCCAATACACAACTACAAAAGAATCAAACTCGATTAACCTATATCCTATGGCTCTGATACCAAAAGAACCATGTCACGCCTCGCTTCCCAGAATACGCTAAGATGGGCACGTGACATAGCCAACCATGCTACCTGTGGATAGGAAAAATCCTTCCACAGTCACATTACGGCTGTAGAGATATCAAGAACAGGAAAATAAACCAACTATCTAGTACATGTCCATAAACCAGAGTAAAAGAGTCAAGAAATAACAATGTGCGGAAGCCAAAAGGTACAATAATGAAACACCTGGAGTTGAAACTACATACCGACAAGAACTTCACCGCTCGGTCTAACAGTGGCAATACTCCTGATCAGTCTGCAACAAGGTAGAAGAATCTGGGCCATGCAAAACCCAGACGTCAGCGTGTCATGATATCAAGCGATAAAATATAAACAGAGTAACAGGCAATGCAAATATAATCATGAATGAAAAGCATGAGTGACAGTAATGTAAATCAGGGCAGTGAAGGGTAGTGTGCAGTGAGTAAACTAAACTGTTCTATTGGGTTTTCTACTCTCAAGTCTTTGAAATCAATTTGATGAATCATCGATGTAACTCAATAGTATCCCGTGCGTGCCCGGGACCACGGTCAAGATTCTCGGGCTGAATCCAAGACGTGCTGCTAGGCAGTAGAAGGTAGCAAGTACAGATGAGTGATGTCAGCATCATCACTCCGGGGCTGGCCTAGCCCGTAAGACTGATCAGAACAGGTATCGAACTGTTGAGTTACAAGTCAGGTTTCATCATTGATTTCCCCATACCCCCAAGTTATAAGTGTTCAAGTCAGGTATTCAGTAATCAAGAACTAATGCCAACACAGGATCAGGTAAGAGCAGGTTTGTCTGGATAGACAACAGGAACGGTCCGTGAGGACTACATGTCAGGTTTGTTGGCATTAGACACAAGATCAGGTAACGGGTCAAGCCATGGTACATCAGGTCAAGTCAAGTAGTGTACGGTACCATATCAGGTCAATCAATATGTGTGTAGCAAGTCATGCCAGGGTGTAAAAGATAACATATGGGTACTCATAAACAGCTAGCATAATCATGGTTATAAATAATCAAGCATGGCTATCAACAACACAATACACGCAATAGGTTAAGCAATAAATGTAGATTTAACTAATTAGCCGTACAGTTATCAGTTGTGTTTATCAGATGGTGTCAGCATTATACAGTATGATAGACATGAATGCTAAAAACCCGGTTAATAAGTATTGAGTGATCTATGGATACGACGACATGTATAATCTGTTCAATGGATGCAGTTGTAATTAAACCGGTTAAAGTTGCACATGGATGTCCGATAGGTTAAAACTGGATAAAAGGGGTATCATGGCTATAAACAAATGTGATCATGTGGTCTATCATTTACAGGTGGTTACTAGGTATAAATAATTATATGCAAAATTAAGTTTCAAGTTCGGGATCATAAAATGTGTAACGGAACTTTATACGGTTAACTTGAAATCCAATTCTTTCGATTCTATTTAGAGATTTAACAGGAAATAAATAATTTAGCATACAAATAGTTTAAAATAGCATGTAGCAAGTTTCACTTGCCTGGATGGATCAAGAACGGGAATACGGAACGTCTCATGTCGGCGGAAAACGTCGCGACGCGCGCACGGTATACGGAACGGATCCAAACCACGCACCGTATGATCATAGAAACGACAAGACAGATGTGAACGCGACACAAGCAAGATCTCGGCTTGGTGTTCGGCTTGAACCAGGCTCGATAGCTAGGGATCTCAGGTTGTACTCAACTTGGGGTTGTGCTCGGAGAATGAAGGAGATGGGTTAGTAGTCCCCGACGAGGATCAAGTGATAGGATGCTGCTGAAGGAGTTGGGTCGCGATTCAAGAGAAGAGGATGATGGTGACGACGACCATGGTAGCGGCAGTAGCTTGGGTCGACGGTACTGTGGCAAAGGTGGTCGAGGGATCTGCGATGAGGGTTGAAGGGAAGATAGTCCTCGGGGTTTTAGGTTGGAGGAGTTCTCTCCGGCGATGGTGTCGGGGTTGAGGAGTTGGGGTTCCTGAGGAAGAAGATGAAGGTGCAAGCGAGAAGTGGGCTTGATGGAGATGGCACTGGTGATGATGGGTTTCGAGATGGGATCTGGGGTGTAGTTGAAGGAGGTGGCGGCAACACGGTGCGGCTAGAGTCGGAGTTGAAGGGTCATGGGTTGATTGGGTTTGGGTTCGTAGAGGAAGATGAAGAGCGGGGGGCGACGTCATCGAGATGAGGAAGGTAATGGTTCGGTGGAGGTTTCGAGGGAAGGAGGATGTCGACGATGGTAGTCGGGACTGGGATCGAGGTTGACGACGACGGTGATAGGTGCGGTGAAGGAGGCGAGGTCGAGTGAAGGCGAGGGGATGGTGACGACGTGAGTGATGGTGTTGGCAGGAGTTGAGGGTTGCAGGGGTCGGTTGTGGTGATGGCGACGGGAAACGACGATGAGAAGGGGAAGCAGATGGCGATGAGGGTTGAGGAGCGAGATCAAGGGAGGATGAGATAGAGGAGTAGGGTTAGGGTTTCCGGTGAGTTCTCGTGGCGAGGGTGTAAGTTAAAAAAAAGAAGAAGAAAGAAAAGGAGAAGGGAGGTGATGGGACTCGTCGAGCGGTGACGAGATTCGAGAAGCCAACACTAACTGCGATAGGTGAGAGAGAGAGAGCGCAAGAGGAGAGAGAAAGAAGAGAGAGAGAGACAAAGCTGCGCTCGGGGGAGAGAGAAAGAGAAAGAGAAGGATTTTGAGGGAGAGAGAAAGAGACGTGGGGCCCAGATAAGAATAAAAGATTTCTGATTGGCCGATTTAAACGAGAGAGAGAGAAAGAAGAGAGATTTGTGGGAAAGAGAGAGAGACGTGGGCCTAGTGAATTAAAAATGGGGATTTCTGATTGGCTGTAGAGGAAAATAAAGGTAGAAGGCAAATCTTTGTAGTTTTAAAAAAAATGTAAAAGATTTACAATTAGTTTTAGAAAATCTTAAGTACTGAAGAAATATTTAGAAGTTAAAATTTAAAAATTCAAACGATTGAATTTTTAGCGGGATGTAAAATAATTCAGAAAAGCGCCCGGGTCGGGTCCAAGATTTTGAATTTGAGATATGAAAATTATTGGCAAGTTCCAAAATTTAAAATGAAGGATTTTGTAACAGAAATGCATACCCCTAAGAACGGACGCACGCACGTGCGCGTAGCCGTCCAAACACGTCCGTTTCGCTGAACGGGACGAGAATACGATGCAAGGACGCTACCACAGGGTTAGGGGTATCAAGCAGGCCATGTCATGTATTTTTAAATTATTTCCAGTGAGTAAAAGTTATAATTTAAAACATGCGATGCCCGATGAAATGCCGATATGCAGGTATACTAGATGCACGTGTCAAAGCAACGAGTCAGGGTAAACTATAAATATAAATCAAACAAGTTCAAGCAAGCGGGTCGGGTCGAATGCAATGTCCCAAGTAACTACCATTCACAGCCAAACACGATAAATCAAGAATAGACCAAGGATAAGTAAATACAGAAACTGGAATTGGTATAAATGAACTCGGGTGTTACATTATACCCAACTACAACAGAATTTCGTCCTCGAAATTCCAAGAACAAGATAGGATAAACAACCAAGAAATTTCAAGAATAGATGTAGAAACTTCTGCCGGATTTCATCATCCCGTTCCCAACCTGGTTCTCCATGCGAGCGATTACTCTAAGAAACAAGTGCAAGAGGGATAGCTTTGTTCATACGAACCTTTTCTTTTCGATCCACAATAGACATCGGTCGCTCCTCAAAGGTTAAATCTTCTCGTACAGTCAGTTTCGAAAGATCCAACGCATGCACTTCATCTCGAGCATACCTACGGAGTTGAGGTACGAAAAACACGTCACGACCATTCGCCAGGGATTGCGGTAACGCCAAACGATAAGCCACTTCTCCAATACGTTCCAAGATCTCGAAAGGTCCAACGGATTAAGGACTAAGCTTTCCTCGACTTCCGAAACGGATACTCCTCTATTCAGTGATGTCTCCACAACACCAAATCACCAACCGCGAACTCCAGAGGTCTTCTCGATGTATCAACCCAACTCTTCTGTCGGTTTTGTGCTGCCTTTATATGTTTCCGGATAGTGCTAACCTTCTCATCTGTTTGTACAACCAAATCTGGTCCCAACCATCTTCGTTCATCGACAACGTCCTAACAAACAGGTGAACAACACTTGCGACCATACAAAGCTTCGAATAGAGTCATCTGAATAGTCGCCTGATAACCGTCGTCGTAAGAAACTTCACCAAGTGTAGTTGATCCTCCCATGAACCCTTGAAGTCTAACACGCAAGCTCTCCACATGTCTTCAAGAGTTTGGATCATTCTCCCCGACTGGCCATCTGTCTGAGAGTGATAAGTTATACCAAACTTCAAACTAGTCCCCAAACCTTCCTGTAAATTCCTCCAAAAGTGCGATAAGAATCGGGCGTCACGATCGGACACGATACTCCCCAGCACTCCACGCAATCTTACAATCTCCTGTATGCACCGTTCTGCCAAAGTTTCGGTTGATTGACCAACCCGAAAAAGAATGAAATGAGCTGCCTTGGTCAAACGATCAATAATCACCCAAACTGCATTGTTGCCTTTTGGACTCCGCGGCAGAGCCGTCACGAAATCCATGGTTATATGTTCCCACTTCCACTGAGGAATCGGAAGTGGTCGCAATAAACCAGCAACCTGTTGATGTTCAGCCTTAACTTGCTGACGCACCACGCACCTTGCCACAGAGCGAGCAATCTCCCGTTTCACGCCTTCCCACAAGAATTGTTGTCGTAGATTTCGGTATATCTTCATGCCTTCTGGATGTATGGAATATGCGGAACTGTGTGCCTCCTTCACAACTTCTTCGCGAAAACATCTTCCTTTGGCACACACAACGGCTACCATATCGCAACGAACCATCTTCATGGATCAACACCCCCGTTCGAAGTCCAGCTTCATTTGTTCTCGAAAATTCTGCACCCTTGGGTTCTGCAATTGCGCTGCCTTAAAATCCTCGATCAACGACTACTGTACTTGCAGCTGCGTCAACTGTCTCAAAGAATGCGGTGGCATGATCTCCAACTCGAATCTCCGAAAAAATCTTCAATAAATTCCTTCCGTGCAGTCAACATCTGAATTGCTGACAACCGACTAAGCGCATCCGGCACAACATTAACTTTCCCTGGATGGTAAACAAGGTCAAGATCGTAGTCAGCCATCAGCTCTAACCATCTATGCTGTCTCACAACTAGCTCCTTCTGAAAGAACACGTACTTTAGACTTTTGTGATCGGTGAATACTTCGACCGTTTCCGCCCAATAAGTAGTGTCTCCAAATCTTCAAAGCGAAATACATAGTTGCTAGTTCCAAATCATGAGGTGGTTAATCCTCTTCATGGGTCTTCAACTGTCCCGATGCGTAGGCTATAACCTTCCCATGCTGCATTAAAACACATCCCAATCCTTTCCCAGATGCGTCGCTATGAATTACCACTCCTCCGGAACTGTCTGGCACGGTCAGAATAGGAGCGGTTTTCAATCTCTGCTTCTACGCCTCTAAAGCTGGCGCACACTTCTCCGTCTATACAAATGGTACCTCCTTACGCATAAGCTTGGTCAATGGCTCAGCCAACAGAGAAAAATTCTTCACAAACCTTCCATAATACCTGGCAAGTCCAAGAAACTTCTTGTCTCTGCAACATTCTTCGGAATCGGCCAATCTCGACTGCTGTAATCTTTCGGGATCAACGGCGATTCCATCTCCATCTACAATGTGCCCCAAAACTTCACTTCTTCAAGCCAAACTTTCACTTGCTCATCTTTGCATACCATCTTTCTTGTCTCAAGGTCTGCAGTACGGTCTTCAAGTGTTCCACATGCTCTCCCTTGCTCCATAAGTAGGCCAGAATATCATTAATGAACACCACCATAACTGGTCCAAGAACGATGAAAGATTCGGTTGTCAAGTCCATAAATATCGCTGGTGCATTCGTTACTCCGAAGGGCATCACTAAATACTCGCAATGCCCATACCAGGTTCGGACGCAGTCTTGCAAATATCTTCTGATCTAACTCTGACCTGATGATATCCGGATCGCAAACCCAGCTTCGAGAATACCCTCGCGCCACTAAGCTGCTCAAATAATTCGCCAATGCGAGGAATCGGGTACTTGTTCTTAATAGTCACCCGATTTAATTCTCGATAATCGATACACATCCTCCTTGTGACATCATCTTCTTTGCTAGAAGAACTGGAGCTCACCAAGGTGAGTTACTGCTGTGAATCCAACCCTTCTCAAGTAATTTAGCAACCTGCTTCTTGACTTCTTCCAACTCCACTGGTGCCATTGGATAGTACGTCTTTGAGATTGGCGCTGCACCAGAAACAAGATCAATTGCGAACTTCACGTCTCGCTTCGGCGGTAAACCTGATATGCCTTCAAACACGTCCATGAAACTCTCAAATATAGCTGGCACTTCTTCCTTATCCACTGCCATTGACGAAAGAACCTTGTTTGTCGGCCTAACCCTAACTCGACTGGCCCGACAGAACTGCTTCCTCCAACAAAACAAACTCCGGATGTCCGGGAATTTAGAGAATTACTTTCCTTTCCCTACTATCAATATAAGCGTGGAAAGTGCCGCGAAAATCCATTCCCAAGACAACAACAAACAAGGGATGCACCAGGTTTGAATGATCCTAATGCGGGAAAAAACAAGAACAAGTAAGATACCGAGATGACTTCATCCGAAGTCAAGATACTGACGAAGATTAAGTACGGTAAATATGATTCAAGCTGACGATAAAACAAGAACTGGTAAGCAATGAAACCGAAAGAAGCAAGGAAATATAATGATTATGAAACAAGGAAATGAATCAAACAAGAATTCCAAGTTACTTAAATAGAGTACCGCATTGTAACCATGCTGCAGTTCATGGGTACAATTACATAACTCCACTCAAGTCGCCCAAATCCTAGTATCAGAATCAAGGAATGGGGAGAAACAATGGTGAACCAAAAAGGTTTCAAGCCGAGATGCAAAGTTGTTTGCATAACGTCAAGGAAGGATCAATAGATGGATATGATTCATGAATCAAGATAAGAATGTGGCAGGACATGCTCCTAGTTACGAGTATTCTGATTCGTGTATTGGGTCCAATACCCAACTACAAAAGAATCAAACTCGATTAACCTATATCCTATGGCTCTGATACCAAAAGAACCATGTCACGCCCCGCTTCCCAGAATACGCTAAGATGGGCACGTGACATAGCCAACCATGCTACCTGTGGATAAGAAAAATCCTTCCACAGTCACATTACGACTGTAGAGATATCAAGAACAGGAAAATAAACCAACTATTTAGTACATGTCCATAAGCCAGAGTAAAAGAGTCAAGAAATAACAATGTGCGGAAGCCAAAAGGTACAATAATGAAACACCTGGAGTTGAAACTACATACCGACAGGAACTTCACCGCTCGGTCTAACAGCGGCAATACTCCTGATCAGTCTACAACAAGGTAGAAGAATCTGGGCCATGCAAAACCCAGACGTCAGCGCATCATGATATCAAGCGATAAAATATAAACAGAGTAACAGGCAATGCAAATATAATCATGAATGAAAAGCATGAGTGACAGTAATGTAAATCAGGGCAGTGAAGGGTAGTGTGCAGCGAGTAAACTAAACTGTTCTATTGGGTTTTCTACTCTCAAGTCTTTGAAATCAATTTAATAAATCATCGATGTAACTCAATAGTATCCCGTGCGTGCCCGGGACCATGGTCAAGATTCTCGGGCTGAATCCGAGACGTGCTGCTAGGCAGTAGAAGGTAGCAAGTACAGATGAGTGATGTCAGCATCATCACTCCGGGGCTGGCCTAGCCTGTAAGATTGATCAGAACTGGTATCGAACTGTTGAGTTACAAGTCAGGTTTTATCATTGATTTCCCCATACCCCCAAGTTATAAGTGTTCAAGTCAGGTATTCAGTAATCAAGAACTAATGCCAACACAGGATCAGGTAAGAGCAGGTTTGTCTGGATAGACAACAGGAACGGTCCGTAAGGACTACATGTCAGGTTTGTTGGCATTAGACATAAGATCAGGTAACGGGTCAAGCCATGGTACATCAGATCAGGTCAAGTAGTGTACGGTACCATGTCGGGTCAATCAATATGTGTGTAGCAAGTCATGCCAGGGAGTAAAAGATAACATATGGGTACTCATAAACAGCTAGCATAATCATGGTTATAAATAATCAAGCATGGCTATCAACAACACAATACACGCAATAGGTTAAGCAATAAATGCAGATTTAACTAATTAGCCGTACAGTAATCAGTTGTGTTTATCAGATAGTGTCGGCATTATACAGTATGATAGATATGAATGTTAAAAACCTGGTTAATAAGTATTGAGTGATCTATGGATGCGACGACATGTATAATCTGTTCAGTGGATGCAGTTGTAATTAAACCGGTTAAAGTTGCACATGGATGTCCGATAGGTTAAAACTGGATAAAAGGGGTATCATGGCTATAAACAAATGTGATCATGTGGTCTATCATTTACAGGTGATTACTAGGTATAAATAATTATATGCAAAATTAAGTTTCAAGTTCGGGATCATAAAATGTGTAACGGAACTTTATACGGTTAACTTGGAATCCAATTCTTTCGATTCTATTTAGAGATTTAACAGGAAATAAATAATTTAGCATATGAATAGTTTAAAATAGCATGTAGCAAGTTTCACTTGCCTGGATGGATCAAGAACGGGAATACGGAACGTCTCATGTCGGCGGAAAACGTCGTGACGCGTGCACGGTATACGGAACGGATCCAAACCACGCACCGTGTGATCATAGAAACGACAAGACAGATGTGAACGCGACACAAGCAAGATCTCGGCTTGGTGTTCGGCTTGAACCAGGCTCGGTAGCTAGGGATCTCAGGTTGTACTCAGCTTGGGGTTGTGCTCGGAGAATGAAGGAGATGGGTTAGTAGTCCCCGACGAGGATCAAGTGATAGGATGCTACTGAAGGAGTTGGGTCATGATTCAAGAGAAGAGAACGATGGTGACGACGACCATGGTGGCGGCAGTAGCTTGGGTCGACGGTACTGTGGCAAAGGTGGTCGAGGGATCTGCGATGAGGGTTGAAGGGAAGATAGTCCTCGGGGTTTTAGGTTGGAGGAGTTCTCTCCGGCGATAGTGTCGGGGTTGAGGAGTTGGGGTTCCTGAGGAAGAAGATGAAGGTGCAAGCGAGAAGTGGGCTTGATAGAGATGGCACTGGTGATGATGGGTTTCGAGATGGGATCTGGGGTGCAGTTGATGGAGGTGGCGGCAACAAGGTGCGGCTAGAGTCGGAGTTGAAGGGTCATGGGTTGATCGGGTTTGGGTTCGTAGAGGAAGATGAAGAGCAGGGGGCGACGTCATCGAGATGAGGAAGGTGATGGTTCGGTGGAGGTTTCAAGGGAATGAGGATGTCGACGATGGTGGTCGGGACTGGGATCGAGGTTGACGACGACGGTGATAGGTGCGGTGAAGGAGGCGAGGTCGAGTGAAGGCGAGGGGATGGTGACGATGTGAGTGATAGTGTTGGCAGGAGTTGAGGGTTGCAGGGGGTCGGTTGTGGTGATGGCGACGGGAGACGACGATGAAAAGGGGAAGCAGATGGCGATGAGGGTTGAGGAGCGAGATCAAGGGAGGATGAGATAGAGGAGTAGGGTTAGGGTTTCCGGTGAGTTCTCGTGGCGAGGGTGTAAGTTAAAAAAAGAAGAAGAAAGAAAAGGAGAAGGGAGGTGACGGGACTCGTCGAGCGGTGATGAGATTCGAGAAGCCAACAGTAACTGCGATAGGTGAGAGAGAGAGCGTGAGAGGAGAGAGAAAGAAGAGAGAGAGAGACAAAGCTGCGCTCGGGGGAGAGAGAGAAAGAGAAGGAGAAGGATTTTGAGGGAGAGAGAAAGAGACGTGGGGCCCAGCTAAGAATAAAAGATTTCTGATTGGCTGATTTAAACGAGAGAGAGAGAAGGAAGAGAGATTTGTGGGAAAGAAAGAGAGACGTGGGCCCAGTGAATTAAAAATGGGGATTTCTGATTGGCTGTAGAGGAAAATAAAGGTAGAAGGAAAATCTTTGCAGTTTTAAAAAAAATGTAAATGATTTACAATTAGTTTTAGAAAATCTTAAGTACTGAAGAAATATTTAGAAGTTAAAATTTAAAAATTCAAACGATTGAATTTTTAGCGGGATGTAAAATAATTCAGAAAAGCACCCGGGTCGGGTCCAAGATTTTGAATTTGAGATATGAAAATTATTGGCAAGTTCCAAAATTTAAAATGAAGGATTTTGTAACAGAAATGCATACCCCTAAGAACGGACGCACGTACGTGCGCGTAGCCGTCCAAACACGTCCGTTTCGCTGAACGGGACGAGAACACGATGCAAGGACGCTACCACAGGGTTAGGGGTATCAAGCAGGCCATGTCATGTATTTTTAAATTATTTCCAGTGAGTAAAAGTTATAAGTTAAAACATGCGATGCCCGATGAAATGCCGATATGCAGGTATACTAGATGCACGTGTCAAAGCAACGAGTCAGGGTAAACTATAAATATAAATCAAATAAGTTCAAGCAAGCGGGTCGGGTCGAATGCAATGTCCCAAGTAACTACCATTTGCACCCAAACACGATAAATCAAGAATAGACCAAGGATAAGTAAATACAGAAACTGGAATTGGTATAAATAAACTCGGGTGTTACAGAGATCTTGAATTGATCAAATTGTGTCACTCAATTTGATTTGAATTTTATTTGGATCTACAATTTTCCCTCCACTTTCAACAACCTCAAACCCTAGATCTAGATCTCATTTTATAGCCTCCTCATTTGAATCTTCCCTCCAAAGCTAGGTTGTTAGAGAGAGGCTTCTAGAAAATTTAGTTGGAGGGAATATTCTAGAATGAGGAATATTCTAGGATAAGGTTGTTAGGCCGAGCATTCTGGATGAAGCCACGTGGTCTTTTAGAGTCCTCTGGAAGCTTGGCCGTTACAAGGAGACAGGTGGAGAAAATTTGAAGCGGTGATGTGTCGCTTGCGCCGCGGATCCGCTGCGGGAAGGGCCATTCGGCCGCGGATCCGCGGCCCATTAGTGGCTTCTATGCATCAAATTTCCATGGTACATTTGTGCTGTATTTGTGGCACTTTTCTGATGTGTGTAATCTCATAAATCTTTCTTGTTCACTGCCAGATCTCAAGTCTTGGACTTGGCGTATTTTTATCAGCACTTTTGACAGTTTCGGCTCTTTTCCTGGAATTTCCTGCACAGATTCTCAAGACAAGTGTTGCGCTATACAAAGATTATGCGTGCAATGATAAACACTCAATTTACCTCAAAGTGCCGGTTATAATATATAACACATGTTATTAGGTATTTTACAGATGTTTTGCTAATATGTGCTATATTCATACCGAACACCTTTACATGATTGCAAATAGTAGGGAAATTGATGTGTTAAAAATGCAATATTTTCGACTGATCAGCGGCCGAAGCTGAAGCTCAGAAAGAAATTGGCAGTAGTGGATGGCCATACCCCGCACAGTACGATCTGATCGAGTTCCCGAGCGGCTACGTCATTCCTAAGTTCGAAAGATTTGACGGGACGGGAAATGCAAATCAGCACGTCGCCCACTTTAAAGTATCGTGCGGAAATACAGGGGGCATGATGCACTCCTTCGTCAGTTTGTCAACTGCCTGACCGGTGTCGCTTTCGACTGGTATGCGAGTATACCAGACGGGTCCGTTATTACCTTTGCCCAAATGGAGTTTCTGTTTCGGCAATGGTTCATGAGTATCAGTGATAAAATCTCCATGGCTGACCTTGTGAGGACCAAACCGGGGAAGAATGAAAGCAGCACTGACTTTATCGCCCGATGGCGTAATGTCACGGTCAAGTGCGAACCGCCGCTGGAGCAGGACCAGTCCGTCAGCCTTCTCATTGCGAACCTCAGCAATTGGATGGTCCCATTCTTATGTACAGCAGGCCTCAAGACGTTTCAAGAGCTAACCAAGAAAGTCCAAATGCTGGAACGATCGAAGCAAGAGTCTACCCCGAACTCTCAGAGAGAAAAGACTTGGAAAAGCAAGCGGGACGACAACCGTAGAAGCGGGAGTTCCAGCAGTACCAATGTCTTCAATGCGTCCGACAATGAAGAAAAGCGAAGGGCGGGCGAATCCAAAACCAACCGGTCTCGAAAGCCAGTGCTGGGAGGAGAAGGGCCTTCCCTAGAGGAGAAAAAGAACAACGTTTACTCTTTCAGAAGGGACAAGGTCCGAAAGATATTTAAAGATGCCTTGAACAATGGTCTACAATTGCCAGAGTCGAAAAGACCTCAAGAAGCAAAAACGACCGACAATCCCCTGTATTGCCCGTACTACCGAGTAGTGAGCCATGCGATCGAGGATTGCTATATCTTTAAAGACTGGGTCGAGAAGTAGTACAAGGCTGGAGAGATCGAGCTGTCCAAAAGTGTGTTGGTGAACAATCAAGTTGCAACCACCAACTTTATACATACATAAGCTGAAACCTTCTAGGAGCAAATAGCCAGACCCGCTGCCCTGAGAAATGAAACCGACTCACCGCAGCCACCTTAGAGTATGCACGTATCTAACAAAACAAAGAAGATGCTAAAGCTACTTCAGAAAGAGCCCGGGACGGAATGGGAAGACAGAAGAGGCCTAGCATTCCAGCTGCCAATGCGGCTCCATCAGGCTCAAAATCCAAGAAGCTCAAGAAGAAGAAAAGTGCAGCTCGGCGTGAAAAAGAGTCTGCAGGGAGATCGACCATTCAAAAATATATCGATTCCCTCGAAGACTATGAACAAAAGGAAAGAACTCTGATTCAATTGAGGGAGTTCCTCCTTATAGAAGCGGCTGAAATTCTGGAGGAGTTAGAAGAAGACTCCAATGAAGAGATCCCTATAGTGACCTGCTACGCTATCTATCTGGGCAACGACTCCGAGGAGGAGCTCTGTTTTCCCGAAGAGGACGAGGAGCTCGCCACAAAGGCCAACCAAATCTAGCTTAGAAGTGGTAAGGCTATACCGCCAAATCAGGGAAACGCCCCAAAAGAAAAGGAAAAACAGGTGGCTAATGAGGAAGATGGTAGAGAGCCGGCTAATGAAAACTCAAGTCCTTCCTCAGTGGAATACAATGTCTTGGCTCATCTCCGAAAGCTTCCGTCTCTCCTTAGCATCTACGATGCCTTGGTTCTATCTAAAGAGCTTAGAGATGGTCTCATTCATGCTCTACAAAACCCTGAGCGGTATCAGGCTCGCTTTACGGAAATTAATATGAAAGATGCTCAGTACACTTTGCAAGCCGCCGCAGTCACGTTTAAGGATGAAGACTTGCTATTAGGAACGACTGAGCATAATCGACCGCTTTACGTGACCGGGTACAGCGACGGAGATCGGATTAATCGCATATTGATTGATCCGGGGTCCTTAGTGAACATCATGAACTTGTGAACTCTGAAGAGTTTGTCAATGGACGTCCGACACCTGTCAAGGGAAAGGATTGTCATTCAAGACTTCAATCAAAACTGCCAGCAAGTTCTGGGGTCTATAGCTTTGCCAATCAAATTCGGGGATCTGCAAACTGAAGCTAAGATATACGTGATCGACGCTAACACGTCTTATAAGATTCTCTTGGGACGGCCGTGGCTCCACGATTACGGCATCGTTCCGTCAACTCTCCATCAATGCATGAAGTATACTAAAAATGGCGAAGAAAGATGCATTGACGGAGACATCCAGCCGTTCGGTGTGGATGAAGTCTGATATGAAGATTCTCGGTACTTCATGAACCACCAAAATGCTAAGCCGCAACTGACTGAGGATAGAGCGCCCCCAAGACTCAAAAGCAAATCTGAGCCGGCTGTCACTTTCAAAAGCAAAATTGCCCAAGTACGCCCGCGTTTCGGTAGCGACACTGATGAGTCCGACGCTGGAAGTCCGTCCTTCCGTAAAACTCGCCCTCGTTTCGGTAGCGATACGGAAGAATCCGATACTGAAAACCGATCTAGCAGCAAAGTCCACCTTCATCTTGGCAGTGACACTGAAGAGTCGGAGGAAGAGGACCTGCCGTGCAACAGCTGTGCAGATTGGACCCCCATGCAGCAAGTGAAAGTACGAGAGACCTTCAAAATTGCAGAAGGGTCCCTGGCCATCAAAAGGGTGCCGGAACGGATGTGCAAAGAGCTCGATGCATTGTCGGTCTCTACCGTGGACCAACTGAAAACTTTCTACGTTCCCGGGAGGAAAAGTGGACAGAAGGGCATCCTGTTTTATGGGTCAAACCCCGATGTGCACCCGGACGATTTGTCTGTCGCGTGCCTTCCCTATGAGAGAGGCATAAGAGCCGTCCTCAATCCCAGATACTATGCACCCGAGATGCGGGAATATTTCAAAAGGTGCGGATGCCGTTATATCAAACGGAGTCCGAAGCAAAGTTTTATGAAAGGCTATGGCATCCGCTCCAGGTCCGAGCACTCATCGATGGATGAATTCCAGATAGACGGGGCATAGCTTCATTCAACCTGATTCTAAAGTATGCTACATGGTCCATGTTGGTGAAGCCAGCGAAAGATCAAATGATGATGACGAGATAACCGAGCCAGAAGAAGCTCCTCAAGAGCTCGAAGATGGCGGACAAGCAACCTTTGACGAGCTAACCGAAATTGACTTAGGAACGCCCGATAATCCAAGGCCGACCTACATCAGCTCACTCTTGTCAGAGGAAATGAAAGAGCAGATAATTGCCCTGCTGCATGAGTTCGTCGACTGTTTCGCGTGGACATACAAAGAAATGCCTGGCCTATCCCCTGAAGTGGCCGTGCATAAATTGGCTATATCTCCTGATGCTAAGCCAATCAAACAAGCTCCTCGAAGAATGAGAAGGGAACTAGAAGAAAAAGTCATCGAGGAAACCAAGAAGCTCATCGATGCCGGCTTCATCAGGGAAGAGAAATATGTGGACTGGATCGCATGCATAGTCCCAATGAAGAAGAAAAATTGGCATATCCGAGTTTGTGTCGATTTCAGGGACCTCAACAAGGCATGTCCTAAAGACGACTTCCCGCTACCGGTCATGGAAATGATGGTCGATGACACCTCAAATTACGAACTGTTCATCTTTATGGATGGTTCGTCTGGATATAATCAGATCAAGATGTCGCCTGAGGATGAGAAACACACAGCATTTCGAACCCCGATCGGAATATACTGCTACAAAGTGATGCCGTTCGGATTGAAGAACGCAGGCGCTACATATCAAAAGGCAATGACCAATATCTTTGATGACTTAATCAATAAAGTTTTCGAATGCTATATTGATGATCTGGTCGTCAAGACTAAAGCCAAGGCCGATCACGTCCAAGATCTTAGGACCGTTCTCACCAGGCCGAGAGAGTACGACCTGAAAATGAATCCTCTGAAGTGCGCTTTTGGCGTGTCATCGGGAAAATTCCTGGGCTTCATAGTCCGACATCGAGGGATTGAAGTTGACCCATCCAAGATAAAGGTTATCATGGAGATGCCCCCTCCGAGAAGTCTGACGCAGCTAAGATCTTTTCAAGGCAAGCTTGCCCATATACGAAGGTTTATCTCAAATTTATCGGGGAGATGTAGGCCTTTCTCAAAGCTCATGAAGAAAGGAGCTCCTTTTGTCTGGGATGCCGAATGTCAAGAAGCGTTCGAAAGCATCAAACAATATTTCTTGCACCCTCCAGTGCTGGCCGCTCCCGTTTTAAATAAACCGCTGATTCTCTACACAGCCACGTTAGATGAGTCACTCGGTGCGCTCCTTGCCCAGAATAATGAGGAGGGAAAAGAAAATGCCCTCTACTACCTCAGTCCAACTCTATTCGGGGCGGAACACAACTATTCCCCAATCTAAAAGCAATGTCTTGCTCTGATATTTGCTGTGAAGAAGCTGAGGCACTATATGCTCGCTCATCGGGTTATGCTGATCTCCAAGGTCGACTCGCTCAAACACTTGATGACCAAACCAAGCCTAGCCGACAGAATGGCAAGATGGGCTGTCATGCTACTTGAGTTTGATATAGTTTATACTCCGCAGAAAGCAGTAAAAGGGCAAGCTCTTGCGGACTTTCTCGCTGCTCATCCCATACCAGAAGGGTCACCGCTCAATTGCGAGTTACCTGACGAATAAGTACTGCACCTCGAGAATGACAAGCCATGTTGGGAGCTCTACTTCGATTGGGCCTCATCGATAAGGACCTCCAGTAAATCAAGCATCCCGGAGATAAAAGCAGGGATAGGATTGGTGTTCATCATGTCATCGATGGGAACCCTACGGCGTTCTTTTGCTCTCACCGAGCCTCGCACAAACAACGAGGCTGAGTATGAAGCTCTGATAGCTGGTCTGGAGCTCGCCACAGAAATAGAAATCATTCGGCTACGGGTTTTCGGTGACTCCCAGCTTGTCGTCAACCAAGTAAGCGGCGACTATAAGATATACAAACCCGAGTTAGCTCAGTACAGAGGCCGAGTGGTGGAACTCATGAAACGGTTCACTCACATTGAACTAATGAGAGTCCCTCGAGCGTTGAATGGAAAGGCTGACGTACTCGCTCGCTTAGCCTAGGAGCTGGCTGATCCTGACATGGACGAAATTCTGATCACAGTCAGGAGCCGGCAAATTCTACCCCCAGTCTCTCTACGAGAAGAAGAAAGCGCGGAACAGAAGAGCAGTCCTGCCGAAGAAGCTTCGATCATCCAAGACGAGCCCGATTGGAGAGAACCCTTCATAGAGTACCTCCGATACGACAAGCTGCCCGAAGGAAAATCTGCAAGGATTCAGCTGAAGAAGAGAGCTCTCCGATACGTGTTTGTAAATGACACGCTATACCGCAGGTCAGATGACCAACTCTGGTTCAGGTTCCTGTCATTGGCCGAAGCCCAAAAGGTTATGAAAGAAGTTCACTCGGGCGTTTGCGGTGCTCACCAATCTGGCCCCAAGATGCGACTTCAAATTAAACGGCTTGGGTATTACTGGCCCACCATGATACGGGATTGCGGAGAGCATGCAAAGAAATGTTATATCTGCCA
This sequence comes from Agapanthus africanus, assembly GCA_030015575.1. Lineage (NCBI taxonomy): Eukaryota > Viridiplantae > Streptophyta > Magnoliopsida > Asparagales > Amaryllidaceae > Agapanthus > Agapanthus africanus. The sequence continues at coordinate 62,527,159 of JASDDO010000022.1, forward strand.
AATTCATGGTCATTTCATTCATAAGCATCCCAATCCATTGCATCCTACGGTGGCATCCTGGCCCTTCAAAGTCTGGGGAACCGACATAGTTGGCCCAGTTGATCCTCCGTCATCTAGAGGCCACCGGTTCATACTGGCCGCAACAGACTACTTCTCCAGATGGGCTGAAGCTGTCCCACTAAAAGAAGTTAAGACAGAAGATATTCTGACATTCTTCCAGCATAATATTCTATACCGCTTCGGTACACCAAGAAGCATCATTTCTGACAACGGGCCTTCTTTCAAGAGTTTCAAAGTCTCAAGGTTCGCTACTCAGCATAAGATAGACTGGAGATATTCCTCCATCTATAATCTAAGAGCCAATGGGCTAGCCGAAGCCTTCAATAAGACTCTATGCAAGCTCCTGAGGAAAAATGCTTCCGCCAATAAGAGAGACTGGAATCTCAAGCTTCACGAGGCGTTGTGGACATATCGTACCACGCACCGTACTCTAACCCAGTCCACTCCATACTCATTGCTCTTCGGAGTGGAGGCGGTCCTCCCCCTCGAAGTCGAAGTCCCAAGCTTAAGAATGGCCGTTCAACACGAGTTGACGTAGGAGGAAAACGTGCTCCTTCGGCTTGAAGAGCTCGACGCCCTCGAAGAAAAGAGGCTCGCGGTGCAGCAAAATCTAGAGCTATACCGAGCCCAAATGTCACGGACGTATAACAAGATAACCCGTCCCCGTGCTTTCAAGAAAGGTGAATTGGTGTTGGTCCTCAAAAGGCCGATCATCCCCAATCGACATGCCAAAGGAAAATTCGAGCCAAACTGGGAAGGACCATACGTCATCGAGAAAGTGTTCGATGGAGGATCCTACCAACTAATAAGTGCCGAGGGAGAAAGGCCCATGCCACCCATCAATGGCCGATATCTCAAGAAATACTACGCGTGAATTCTCCAAGTCGCAGGCGAATTGAGCACACCAGCCCTACGGTCTGGATCATACATCCTGCAAAACCGTATACAATCCACGGGCATAAACGACCCCTTATCTCTCTTAAATCCTGCATGTGAGACTACTTTTAAAGTCCTACCAGCGGCAAAAAAAAATGGTATTTCCACAAGCGAAACGGGCACGGATGAAAACCCAAAAGGGCTCCGTGAGTAAAAACAGCAGGACTATCATCGAGTTTGTGAAAATCCGAAAGGGCGCAAACTCGTGAAAAGAGATAAAATACACTCGCAAAGTCTTCTCGACTTTGTGAGGAGAAAATTCCTGCGTGAGATCCTTATGACTCATAAAGGAACAACACACGTAGGAATTCTCACTATTCCTAAGGGGAACTTACACCTGCGAGATCCTCTCGACTCGTAGGGAGAAAATACTTTTATGAGACCTTTACGGCTCATAAAATTGAAAAGTATTACGTGACAGGGATCTAAACCTGTCTCCGAAGCCATGCTCCCCAACGGGAAATGGCAAATGATGAGTCGCTCCTGGCGTTACGCTTCAACGTTAGCGGTGCTGATGCCGACCAAAACCCAAATCCCAAGTCCTTCCGAGGCAAATGATGATTTGCTCCTGGCATTGTTCCAGTGCAGCAATATTGATGCCAAACAAGATCCAAATTCCAAGTCCCCAAACGGCGAATGATGAGTTGCTCCTGGTACCATATTCCAGTGTAGCGATGCAGACGCCAACCAAAATCCAATTTCTCAAAATTCTCCCAGCCCTACGATTAGTTCCCAACTTGACTACCGTATACAATCCACGGGCTCAAATAATTCTCAGCATACCCATGCCCTACCGCAATCACCAGTTCAGCGGCCGGTCTCCGCCCTTGAAATTATGCTCCATTAAGAAAGACCCACTCATGTGTCCTCACGATATATGAGGTGAACAAACCTTCGTGGGATCCTTACGACTCACAAAGGAAAAACACACTTGGGAGTCCCCACGACTCCTAAGGAGAAAGTACACCTATGAGATCCTTTCGACTCGTGGGGAGAAAATGCATTTATGGGACCCTTACGGCTCATAAAATTGAAAAGCCTTAGGTGATAGGGATCTAAACCCGTCTCCTAAGCCATCGCCCCCAACAGGAAAAGGCAAATGATGAATTTCTCCTGGCACATGTGCTTCAGTGTTAGCAACGCTGATGCCTACCCTAACCCCAAAATCCCAAACTCTAATCTAAATGACCTCTAAGTCGTTAAACTGGGAACATATGACCCCTAAGTCGTTAAACTGGGAACGAGGGAAATCAAGTCACCGACCGTCCAAGTCGCTAAAATGGCAAAACCGACCGTCCAAGTCGCTAAAAGGACAGAACCGACCATCCACGTCGCTAAAATGGCAGCACCGACTGTCCACGTCGTTAAAAGGGCATCACCGACCGTCCAAGTCCCAAAAAGGGCAGAACCGACCGTCCAAGTCGCTAAAAGGGCAAAATCGACCGTCCAAGTCGCAAAAAGGGCAGAACCGATCGCCTAAGTCGCAAAAAGGGCAGAACTGACTATCCACGTCGCTAAAATGGCAGCACCGACCGTCTATGTCGCAAAAGGGCCGCATCGACCGTCCAAGTCGCAAAAAGGGCAGGACCGATCGTCCACATCGCTAAAATGGCAGCACCGACCGTCAACGTCGCAAAAAGGGCAGCATCGACCGTCCAAGTCGCTAAAATGGCAGCACCGACCGTCCAAGTCGCTAAAAGGGCAGAAACGACCGTCCAAGTCGCTAAAAGGGCAGAAACGACCATCCACGTCGCTAAAATGGCAGCATCGACCGTCCACATCGCTAAAAGGGCAGCATCGACTGTCCAAGTCGCTAAAAGGGCAGCACCGACCGTCCAAGTCGCTAAAAGGGCAGAACCGATTGTCCACGTCGCTAAAATGGCAGCACCGACTGTCCACGTCGCTAAAAGGGAAGCACCGACCGTCCAAGTCGCAAAAAGGGCAGAACCGACCGTCCAAGTCGCTAAAAGGGCAGAACCGACCGTCCAAGTCGCTAAAAGGGCAGAACCGACCGTCCAAGTCGCAAAAAGGGCAGAACCGACCGTCTAAGTCGCAAAAAGGGCAGAACCGACCGTCCACGTCGCTAAAATGGCAGCACCGACCATCCACGTAGCAAAAAGGGCCGCATCGACCGTCCAAGTCGCAAAAAGGGCAGGACCGACCGTCCACGTCGCTAAAATGGCAGCACCGACTGTCCACGTCGTAAAAAGGGCAGAACCGACCGTCCAAGTCGCTAAAATGGAAGAACCGACTATCCAAGTCGCTAAAATGGTAGAACCGATCGTCCAAGTCACTAAAAGGGCAGAACCGACCGTCCACGTCGCTAAAATGGAAGCACCGACCTTCCACGTCGCTAAAAGGGCAGCATCGACCGTCCAAGTCGCAAAAAGGGCAGAACCGACCGTCCACGTCGCTAAAATGGCAGCATCGACCGTCCAAGTCGCAAAAAGGGCAGAACCGACCGTCCACGTCGCTAAAATGGCAGCATCAACCATCCACGTCGCAAAAAGGGCAGCACCGACCGTCCAAGACGCAAAAGGGCAGAATCGACCGTCCACGTCGCTAAAATGGAAGAAACGACATCCGCGTCGTCAAAACGGAGTTGACCTCCACACGAAAGAAGATCCATCAATTTCATGTACACAACCCACATGTGGTGTGCATGTATTGATGGAGGCAATTTATTGGGGTCAAAATTTACACCGTGGTTGTCCAAGTCAAAATCAAAGTCAACCCCAGGTCAAGTGGGCCTAAGCCAAAATCAAGTGGGCCAACGCCCGGGTCGAGCCCAAACATGAAGCGGCCGGCCTCCCCCCATGCCAAAATAAAATTTTTTGTAATAAATAATTTTAGTGTATTTCTTTTATTTTATTTTATGAATAAATGTAAGAAAATGGGCATAAGGCCAAATTTTTGTAAAGCCTATGGCTTATGTGTAAAAAGAAATAGCACATGAGACATGGGATGGGCAAAATGCCATTTTGTAAAGCCCAAGGGGCTATATGTAAAGTGTATAGCCTATAAAGGCCAAGATAATGAAAATATTTCAACAACTTTTTCTCTCTCCAAAAGAATCAAGATCTGTGATCTTCTCCTCCTCAAGATTTTAAAAACCTTCTTCGCTTTTTGAACTAAATCAAGAGTTTTACTCTTCCTTTTCCAAAACTAAATAGTTTTTTACCACGAAACCCACAAAGGGGAACTCAGATCTCCCATCAGATCTTAAATATAATAGATTTTTAAATTCTCATACTTCTTGTTCTTCAAGATCCAGCCAAAAGAGAAGGAAGAAGGGGACCCATCTCCTAAAAATCCCACTTTGGGAAGACCCAGAGCTCAAGGGAGAAGCCCGTTTCAGCATCTCCAAAAATATCTTAGGAGTTTAACTCCACTCTAAATTCTCTTTCGGGAGTTTAAATCTCATTTCTGGGGCTAAAAGCCCCTTTTCCTCACCGGCGCCCAAAGCGCTCGAGCGCCCACGTGCCGGGCACGTGGTGCGCCAGCGCTCGAGCGCCCAGCGCCCATGTGTCGGACACGTGGTGCGCTGGCGCTCGAGTGCCGCCCACGTGCCGGACACGTGGTGCGCTAGCGTCTAAGCGCACAACGCTCAAGCGCCCAGCGCCCATGTGCCGGGCACGAGGTGCGCTAGCGCTCGAGCGCCTTGCGCTCAAGTGCCCAACGCCCATGTGTCGGACACGTGGTGCGCTAGCGCCTAAGCTCCTAGCGCTCAAGCGCCCAGCGCTCAAGTGCTAGGCACATGAGGCGCTGGCCCCACGCATCCTTTGGGCGCTTTTCCCCTTTTTCATATATATATATATATATATATATATATGTATACATGTATATATATATACATGTATACATGTATATATATATATACACACACACACTCCACAACACCGTCCCTGTTAGGAAAAAAAATTCTAACGGGGCACTTCCCCGCACCCCGCAATGGACTGCTAGCCCCTTTGACCCCCAGCCCGCTATCCGGGTAGCGGGATCCCCGTAAAAACTCTGCGGGGCCCCCGATATATATAAAACCCCCTTTCAAAACACAACACACATACACTGCACATTGAATTCGCATGACCTGTTTGACCCGTTAATCGGAGGTTCACTCGCTCCAAAGGCGAGGGGTAATTAACGGCAGCTTAGTTCGCGACTGCCGGAGATTTGGATCCCCTCAATTAATAAATCCTAGCCTACCCTAGGAAGGGAGAGTCTGTAATGCGCCTGACAAGCGTGCGGATTCCCATCTCAATGGGGTGACGAAAAACACCATACAGATAAATATAGTGAGGACTTTCTTGATCGATATGATAGTATGATATCTGGTTGCTCTTTGTCTTAACATGTTGACTAGTATACGTGATGTTGTCTTGCTCTCACATGTTGATAAAACCCTTAGGATGTGTACTTGACTACCAGGGCTATGATGTAGATCATACTAGTGGGGCCAAGGGTAGTCCACATGTACACCCTATAATAGTTCCTAGTCGTGGGAGTATCGAGACAGGGCATCGATACTCCAGAGTAGACTAGCGTATACGCTTCTCGACCCATGTGATGGGCGATGGATGATCCCATATCCATTGGTGTTTGACATCAGAGAAGGTATAAGGGTGCTCAGTGGAGACCGGGTAAACTGGACGGACTCGCCGAGAACTCCTAGATAGTATTATACCTATCGTCGGATAGCAGTTCTGTGGTGACACTGGTACAGGTTAGTCTGTAGACCTGAGATCGTCATAGAGTCTTGTGTGATTCCCACTGTGCTTTGATTTCCACTATACCACGGTCAAGAGATCGCAAAAATGTGGTTTTTGGGTACAGTCCCGAGTTACATGGAGGCAATGAGCGATAGGAGGGGTTTCGTCTCTCCCGGTATTGGGAGTTGATGTTGCGCTATGCTCGATTGGCCATAACAGGAAATTCCTGGCCAGAGTTGCTGAGATCTACTGGTAAGTATTATCAGTAGTTTCTCGAATCGTTATGGACCTTGCATCGGCATGACTTATCAGGCTATTGGGGTCTGACCTTATACCACCCCAGGCTGTGATATGCGACATATCATACGAAGAGACTGGACTGTACGGTAGTGTTACTGATTGGATTCGCAGGAGTACGAGCGGGCTTGCTTGTTGATCTTCTGATCGCTCAATACCCGGGTAGCCGTTATGTTTAGCAGACCGCTTGCGACTTGTGGGTGTTTGATATGATCACCACCTACTGCCGGCGTATTGACGAGTCTTTAGAGTCCTACACAGAGGTTTCCTGGCTCAAGCAAAACGGAGTAGGAGCACATCTGTGATATGTGCAGGACCGAGATTAATACGATATGTGATATTGTATTCTGTTCTCGCAACATATGACATCGGTCGGTTATATGTAATATAACCGGGTTATCGGATCAAGTGTTGATTCGATAAGTTATTACATTTTATATTAGTCGGTTATATGTGATATAGCCGGATTATTAAATCAAGTGTTAATTTAATAATTTAATGTATAATTATATATTTGATATATTAAGTTATATTAACTAATACTTGCTCACTTATGATTTCTTTCTCTCACTTTGTGCACATTGTATACATGTGATATATATTTGTGTACATGATATTGTGTCATGTTTGATGATACATGCAAGATGGGTATATGAGACACACACATGCTTATGATGATAATTAGGGTTTTTATTTATTTTGGTAATTACAAAATGGTGAGATTTTGTCATGGCTAGTTGCTTGTAGAAGCCTTTAGGGATCATTGGCCAAGTCCACTAGTTTGTTGTACCGAAGATATTTATAAACCTAACCATTATCACTTAGCTATGGTTATGTCTCTACAAGGGTTAACATATGATGTTAACTCACCCATGGTTGCCATTCTCTACTTGATAATTCTCATGAGAGTTTTCTTCATCTCCTTTCTCCAAGCTTTCTAGCTTCAATGGAAAATGAAGAAAATAGTGAGAAAATTATTTCTAAAACAAGTAAAATTCCTACTTTGTCATCCTATACTACTTGCCATTTAGTATAGGGTGTTTGCTTCACTAATTCCACAATTAGTGAAGAGGTAGCTTGGGTTAGTGTCTCCTCGACGTAGATCATCTTCGGCTTTGAAGGCATCGAGCAAGCTTGTTCCGTTCATCTTGTAGAGCCTTTCTAGAGTCCGAGATTTTACTACTTGCAGCGAGAGACTACTACACAGAGCTAATGAAGTGAAGGACTGGTATACAAAGGTTGTATTCCTCATTCACTTTAGTTGCAAAGTTGTTTGCATTTGATTCATCGCATTTTTTAGTATACGATTCTAGGTTAGCTAGTACGGCTAAAATTTTAATTTGGCATGGATGATACCTCCCGAAACATTGCTGCCGTGCTAGACAACCCAACAGTAGTATTAGAGCTATGCTAGAAAATTAGACGATGTTTGCTAGGATTACGAAACCGAAACTACTCCGAAACACCCGATACGAAAACTTGGTTTTTGTCGAATTTAAAAAGTCTTCAAAATTTTTTTTAAACAACTGCAGAATGCTGTATGTAATATAACATGAACACTGTGAAAATTTGAGACAATTTGGGCATGACATGGCTGGCCACATAGGCTCCAAAACCGGCCACCTCGGGTCAAATTTGGATTTTGGGCTTCAAATTTTCAGGGTGTTCCAGTCTCTGGGTTTTAGGGTTTCAGGTGTTGTTTGTGTTTGCTAAATTTTCATATGATGTTAACTTTCTGCAAAAGCAACTCGGAGTGTTTCATAGTTGTAATTCTAACATGTATTCGGATTATTTAGACGATGTTAAAAAGTTCGAACGGATATCAATAACCCAATTTTTCCCCCGCTGGAAATTTTTCAAGAGTTGGATTTTTTCCGAGTTTAAAATTTTCAGAAAATCTTGCATGCGATTCTGTGGACTCTCTAGAAGAACGAACCTTAACTCGATTCTGTGACCGTCAAAACCGTCACTAAACCTTAGGGTTTGTAGTAGTTTAGCGGTGCCATAGGTGAGGCATTGGTTGACCCTTCTACGACTGGTTTATAGGTGCTGTGGCATATTGTGGGTGCTTTTTAGACTCCGCTCAAGTGTTGAGCTTGCTGGGAAATTTTGGGTGTTTGTTTATTCGACCGAAAAGTTTAACTTCGTCTAGCTCTCTTTGATTATGATACAATATTTGGAATCCACAAATGTTATTATGAGATAACTAGTTTGAATTTTATAAATCTAGCAGTTTATTCTCATTTGATCGGTTGCCATGGAATTTTGATGTGGGTCAAAAATCCGTCGCAATTACGTAGTGTACGCAGATACTCGCCGGGTAACCTTACTAGATATCCACACCTCATAGCCCCGACCAAGTGACTGTAGGAGAACCCCGTCGCCAAAAGCATCCGTTCAGGTGCTCGCGGCTGCAGTGTTCCGCCTTAGTGCACTTCGTCGACGGCATCAGGGGTGCGGCCGTCTAATAAAGTTTCCGACGAGCATTCGATCAGGTTATCGGGACTCTTGTTGAATTACCCGACAGGTTATTGGAAAGTGTTTTCAATATCGAGACTAAAATGCGGGGTTTATAATTGTTAGACATGTGATGTCTAAGGAATTCATTTGGTTGGGCATGAAATCCAATATATGTGATACATTGGGTTTATGATGTCTAAGGTGGTTGCGGATTCCAACTGTTGTAGTTTTTCACTTTCTTTTCTGTGACCGTAAGGGTAATATATGGTGTATCGCCGGTTTCGGTGTTATATGTCAACGACAACTGGTATACGCATATTTACTTACGTTGATGACATGTGATGTTATGTGTTGCTATGATATGTTATATTGGATCGTCGTGTTTTGAATAGCCGAGGTTTTTTATGCGTGATGAGAGTTTTTCATTTTCATTCATGTAAAAACTTGTATGTAATATTCTTTTATTGGGGAACTTTCGGGTTGGGGATGATGTCATATTAATGTATATTATTTACTTTTCTGCATTAGGATAGACCCAAGGCGGGGAGCACAAGTAACCGGGTTCTAGGGTCCAGTGGGACACCATCTCGAGGAGTCGAGACCGGGTCTCCTAACTCTAGAATTGGTAGGGTTGCTTTCCGCTCTCGTAGGGGTCTAGGGATGTGGGTTTGGCTATTCATCGCGATCGTGGAATCCGTGTTTATCACTGGTTTGATATTAAACACGGAAATTCTAGTATATCCAATATTTCATATGTTTTCTTCTGCTGCTGATATTCTGTGATGTGATCACTTGATATATTCTGAGACGAATGCCTATATTATATATATGATATATAATTACTATTGCTGCTTTCGTTTCATATGTGATACTTAGGAAGCATAATTTTGATGGGATTTCATTAATGAGATTAATGAAAGAAAGAAAAAGAAACCTAAAGATGTTGTAGAAACTTGTTTTACAAACTGGTAGCTCTAGTTCTTGCTTTGCATAGCGGTATTCCTTGTAGAATATCCAGCACCTTATTCGATAAGGAAAGAGCCGAGATCCCTTCACCGGGAGTGACCTCTTTAGCAAAACTAGCAGATGCTACAACCCACTTGGTCTATCTTTTGATTGCTTCTATAGTTTTGCTTTACATAGTGGTATTTATGAATTATCCTCACCTTATTCGATAAGGAAAGAGCCGAGATCCCTTCACCGGGAGTGACCTCTTTAGCAAAACTAGTAAAAGTCTAAAAAACGCTCCTTTTAAAATTCACTCGATTCTACAATGATATTGTTGGGTTCTTGACACAACCACAAGGTTTCACAAGGCATCAAACATGCTACATTTAAAAATTTAGTGTGCCAAACAACCCTAACCAAGGATCTAACTAGAGTTTTAGGAGCAAACTAGAAAGTAAACATCTTTAGTTCTAAGTGATAACGGAATACAACCTTTGTAGACCGGTCCTTCACTTCATTTGCTCCTTGTAGTGGTCCCTTCGCTGCGATCATGGAACTCCTAGACTCTTGCATGGCTTCTCAAGGCGAAAGGAACGATCTTACTTGAAGTCTTCGAGGCCGAAGATGATCTACGTCGAGAAGACACTGACTCAAGCTACTACTTCACTAATGAAAGATTAGTGAAGCTAACACCCTATACTAAAGTGCTAATCTAGTAGAGGATGATGAAGTAGGAGGTGGGCTCACTTTAGTTTTATCTTTCTCACAATATTTTCTCACTTGAACAAAACCTAGAGAGCTCTTGAGCTTTTAAGAAGAAGATGAAGCAAAGATATGAGAATGAACTAATGAGGTGTGAGAATCAACCATGGATGAGTTTGTATCATATAGCTAACTCATGCAGAGACATAACCATGACTAAATTATAATGGTTAGGTTAATAAATATCTTAAGTAAAACAAAATGAGTGGACTAAGTCAATGCATCCATAAGCTTCTACAAGCTTCATGCATGTGACTAATTATCCACTAATTTGGATTTACTTTAAATATTTAAACCCCACATTGTAATTAGTATGGTGTAAGTCTCATATACCCATGTAGTGTGTATCAACAACCATGACACAAAAGAAAACACAATATATATCACATATATATTAAGTGTGCACATGTGAGAAAATAAATGCTTAAGTGAGCTGATATTAGTAAATGTAAACTAGTATATCAAATATACAATTATACACTAAATTATCAAATCAACAGTTGATTTAATAATCTGGCTATATCACATATAACCGACTAATATAATATGTACCATCTTATCGAATCAACACTTGATTCGATAACCCGACTATATCACATATAACTGACCGATAGAATACGGTATCACATACTCGTATTATTCTCGGTCCCCCACATATCACATATGTGCTCCTACTTCATTTTGCCTGAGCCAGTAAAATCTCTATGTAAGACTCTAAAGACTCGTCAATACCCCGTCAGTAGGTGATGATCATATCAAACACCCACAAGCCGTCAGCGGTACTAGTTGGACGTAATGGCTACCCGGGTATTGAGCGATCAGAAGATCAACAAGCAAGCCCGCTCTAGCTCTTGTAAAGCCTGTGAGTAACACTACCGTACAGTCCGGTCTCTTCGTCTAAGATGTCACATATCAAGTCTAGGGGTGGTAAACGTCAGACCCCAATAACTCGATAAGTCATGCCGATACGAGGCTCATAACGGATCGAGAAACTACCGATAACACTTATCAGTAAATCTCTAAATCAGCCCTGGCCAGGGACTTCCAGTTATAGCCAATCGAGCATTGCACGACATCTACCCCCAATACCGGGAGAGACGAAATCCCCTCCTATCGCTCATTGCCTCCACGTGACTCGGGACTGTACCCAAAAACCACAGTTTTGCATGTCCTCTTGAACGTGGTAAGGTGGAAATCAAAGCACAGTGGGAATCACATAAGACTCTATGACGATCTCGGGTCTACAGACTAACCTGTACCAGTGTCACCAGAGAACTGCTATCTGACGTCAGGTATAATACTATCTAGGAGTTCTCGGTGAGTCCGTCCAGTGTACCTAGTCTCCACCGAGCACCCGTATACCATCTCTGATATCAAACACCAATGGATATGGGATCATCCATCGCCCATCACATGGGTCGAGAAGCGTATACGCTAGTCTACTCTGGTATATCGATGCCCCGTCTCGATACACCCACGACTAGGAACATTAAAAGATGAACTTATGGACTACCATGGCCCCACTAGTATGATCTGCATCATAATCCTGGTAGTCAAGTACACATCCTAAGGGCTTTACCAACATGTAACCATAAGACAGTATCAAGAGACAAGTATACATGTTAAGATAAAGAGCAACCAGATAGCATACTATCATGTCGAGTAAGAAAGTCCTCTCTATATATGTCCAAGCATCTACTATAATATACATCATATGTACAATAATGGCCTCTAGGGCATACATACAACTAACAGATATCAAGTTCATTACGCAAAGGGTTTTCTTAAAAACCTGTCGTAACCCTCCATCATTTCAGATAAGTACTACTTAGTATTCGTGCTGTGGTAGTTTGGTCTTCATCAAGGCGTAGTGTTCGGTAGCTAACTAGTGCTTATCTGCAGCATGAGATGCGATTGGATTAGGGTATTCGTACGGCGTAGTTTGGCCTCCGTCAAGGGTCGTGCGGGTGGGTCTAATTTAATCAAGAAATGTACGGGTTGAACTTGACTAGCGCACTATGGGTAGTTTGGCCTCCATCAAGGTCATAGGACGCTAGGGGTAAAAACCATTATCGGGAATTTAAAGTGTTGAAATTTGCAATGAGATTGCATACCTTCTATTGGATAGTTGGATCCCGATACCCACTGCGAGTAAGAGTTACTCCTGAGAGAGTTTTACACATTACAATTAGCCGATCAAGTAAGTGTCTAGAAAGGTGTTAACGGGGTTATGTCCCTGGGAAAACGAGATTTATTTTAATTAGGTCCGTGCGAAAGCACGGGGAACCTCCCTCAAAATACCGACACTGGCTTAGATGAAAGATTGGAGAACTTGTAGGGTGTAATTAATCCCAGCTAGTCTTACCTTTTAGGGTTTGAAGGAAGATTTGACTAAAACAGTGGGAGCCATCCTGATTAGATAAAATAATAACCAATCTAATCTTGCAAGAGCGCACGCAGAGTGTTTTCTTCTCTCTCTCCTGGTAGCGACCATGTCACGCCTTAATCAAGATAATAATATGGATGCATTGACTGTACCTGCTTATTATACTGAGCTAGGGAACGTTGGTTCCGCTCTATCTTATAACTGTTATAAATCCGAGCAGAAAATAGGGGAATATCCGGATTCCCATGCCACCCAATCGAAGAAAGTGCATGTTGATGCATCTTCTTCAGGTGTGTTGATTACCGAGAACTGTTTCTCAGTATCCTCTACGTCCTAGGTATGAGATACCGGATTAGAATCCCACATATGTAATTTGTTACATGAGCTACAGAAAGGTAGAAAACTGAGATTGGGTGATATATCTCTAAGTGTTAGAGAATGGTGCAATTGTTGCAGCCAAGTCTGTTGGCTGATATCACCTTGTATTAATACAATGATTCTGAACAAGTGTCATTAGATACCGAACCTGATATACAACATTACATCAGATTCTTTATTAAGTTAAAGAAGGATATAATTCTGTATAGGGGATAATGTTGTGAACATTTTCCTGAATCAATAGTTGATTGGATCAGGCACGTTATATAATAGCATATACGTTCTAAATCAAAACAACAACTCAGAGTATGTAGAACACACACAAGAGAAATAGTTCAGAAATGAACGAATCCTTCTTGTGGCATTGTAGACTTGGTCATATCAATGCGACACGACCAGCTCAGTTACATAAGGATGAATATGATAATCTGTTCGAATTTTCATCTTATGATACTTTCCAGTCTTGTCTTAAAGGTAAAATGACCAATACTCCGTTTACTGGAAACAGAGAAAGAGTTAGTGAACTCTTGGGAGTATACGGTCCTAAGTTTACAAATGCCAAGGTTGGTTCTTACTACTTCATTACATTCATCGACTATCTCTCAAGATTCGGACATGTGTTCCTGTTGAAACACAAGTCTGAAACTTTTTGAGAAATTCAAGAAATATAAGCTTGAAGTTAAAGAACCAGAGGGGTAGAAGTATTAAAGTTCTTCGATGTGATCGAGGAGGTAAATACTTGGGCATGGAGTTCTTGGATTTTCTAAAAGGAGAATGTGATTCTCTCTCAGCTTACTCCTTCGAGTACACCACAGCATAACGGTGTATCGAGATGGAGGTATTGCACCCTATGAGATATGGCGCACCCTATGAGATATGGCGCACTCTATGATGAGTACTGCTGAGTTACCTGTTTCCTTTTGGAGTTATGCACTTGAGAAGCTGCATACCTATTGAATGGGGTTCCATCCAAATCAGGGCCTACCACTACATATGAGATATGGAATGGGAATAGACCATCTCTTAAACGAGTTAAGATATGGGGTTGTCCGGCCTATATTGAAAGGCAGAATCCGGACAAGCTCGAGGCAAGGTCAGTTCTGTATAAGTTTGTTAGGATATCCCAAACATCTATGAAGGAATATCTTCTACCATTATGAGGAGCAAAAGTTGTTTTGTTTCTCAGCATGCCACCATTTTAGAAAAGGAATTTCTTGTAAAGAAATTTGTGGTCATGAGGTAGAACTGGAAGGAGTTCTAGCTAGATAAACTAACAACTGATGATTTGGTGAAACCAAAGGATTCAATAGTCTCCAACGAACCTCAGCCTCTCCGCGAATCTGGTAGGGTTCCTCATCCACTTGAGAGATACTACGGTCTTCTCGGTGATAGTGGGAGCGGGGATTGCATCATGGTTGATGATGGCCCAACTAGGTTCAAGCAGACCATCACGATTGGCGACTTTGTGAAAAGGCCGGATGCTATACGATTAAAGATGGAATCCATATACACCAACAAAGTATGACTTTGCATGTTGCACCTGAAAGGGTAAAACCCATTGGGAGCAAATGGATCTTGAGAAGATTCTTGGTGTAGATGGAAAAGTTGAGACTTTCAAAGCTATGCTTAAGTCTATTAGGATCAATGCGCACATCACGGAGTTGGAACATCTATTTTGATGTGGCAGTCAAAGAGTTTGACTTCATCAAAAAGGTAGATAAACCTTGTATATATAAGAGAAGGATGTAGAGAGTAAGGTTGTCTTCCACGTATTGTACGTAGATGACATACTCTTGATAGGAAATGGTTTTTTATGCTATACTCGGTCAAGCTCCTCTTATCACAAGGATTCTCAATAGAAGATCTAGATGATGCCTACTACATCTTGTGGATTATGATCTATGGTGATAGATCTAAGTGGATATTGAGAGTGCCCCAAATCCAGATACATTAACACCGTACTAAAAGAGTTTTAGTATGGAAGATTCTAAGCGTAGTGGTTCGTCCACTTACTCATGGATCACTCTCTCCAAGACCGATTTGTAGACAGCTCACGTGCAAGGGATACCCTATGCTTCGGCAGTAGGCTCTATCATGTATGCGATATTATGTACCAGACCAGATGTAGCTAACTCACTAGGTGTAGTGATCAGGAATCAATCGGATCTTGGGAGAATCACTAGACAGCTGTGGAGGATATTCTTAAGTACTTGAGAAGCACTAAAAGAAAGTTCTTGGTTCCAGCTTCCTGAGTGATAAGGACGACTGAGAGTCAGAGGTATTGTCTTTACCCTAAGTGGAGGGACAGTATGTTGGAAGAGTTCCAAGCTAGATACTGTGACATAGTAGACGATAAAGGCTGAATACATTGCTACCAATGATACTACCAAAGTGGTTGTCTGGATAATTCTTATTCATAAGATGAACAAGGTTCCTACCATTGAGCGTCCAATAACTGTTATTATGACAACAATGGAGTTGTGGTTTTGACCTAGGATCACCGGTTCCATCAGCGTTCCAGACATATTCTGAGGCAAGTATCACCTGATCAGGGAGATGGTTGATCTCCAAGGGATCGAGGTCAAGAAAGTTGACATGGAGGTTAACATGGCGGATCCACTCACCAAGGCCTTCTTCCCCAAATACTATTTGAGAGATTTTGGGATGGTTGAGTATGGGATACTACAACCATTGCTATATTGTTGGGTATTGGATGCTACAACAGATGACCTTACTGCAAGTGGGAGATTGTTAGTTATATGTATGCCCTATAGGCTATTACTGTACATTGGATGTATATTGTAGTGGATGCTTGGACATATATAGCGAGGACTTTCTTGCTCGATTTGATAGTATGCTATCTGGTTGCTCTTTGTCTTAATATGTTGACTAGCATACGTGATGCTGTCTTGCTCTCACATGTTGATAAAGCCCTTAGGATGTGTACTTGACTACCAGGACTATGATGTAGATCATACTAGTGGGGACAATGGTAGTCCACAAGTACACCCTATAATAGTTCCTAGTCATGGGAGTATCGAGACAGGGCATCGATACTCCAGAGTAGACTAGCGTATACGCTTCTCGACCCATATGATGGGCGATGGATGATCCTATATCCATTGGTGTTTGACATCAGAGAAGGTATACGGGTGCTAAGTAGAGATTGGGTACATTGGACGGACTCGTCGAGAACTCCTAAATGGTATTATACCTATCGTCGGATAGTGGTTCTCTGGTGACACTGGTACAGGTTAGTCTGTCGACCCGAGATCGTCATAGAGTCTTGTGTGATTCCCACTGTGCTTTGATTTCCACTATACCACGGTCAAGATATCGTGCAAAAAGGTGGTTTTTGGGTACATTCCCGAGTCACATGGAGGCAACGAGCGATAGAAGGGATTTCGTCTCTCCCGGTATTGGGAGTTGATGTTGCGCTATGCTCGATTGACCATAACAGGAAATCCCTGGCCTGGGTTGCTGAAATCTACTAGTAAGTGTTATCAGTAGTTTCTCAAACCGTTATGGACCTTGCATCGGCATGACTTATCAGGCTATTGGGGTCTGACGTTATACCACCCCAGGCTGTGATATGCGACATATCAGACGAAGAGACCGGACTGTACGGTAGTGTTACTGATTGGATTCGCAGGAGCACGAGCAGGTTTGCTTGTTGATCTTCTGATCGCTCAATACTCGGGTGGCCGTTACGTTTAGCAGACCGCTTGCGGCTTGTGGGTGTTTGATATGATCATCACCTACTGCCGGCGTATTGACGAGTCTTTAGAGTCCTACACAGAGGTTTCCTGGCTCAAGCGAAACGGAGTAGGAGCACATATGTAATATGTGCGGGACTGAGATTAATACGATATGTGATATCGTATTCTGTTCTCGCGACATGTGACATCGGTCGGTTATATGTGATATAGCCGGGTTATCGGATCAAGTGTTGATTCGATAAGTTGTTACATTTGATATTAGTCGGTTATATGTGATATAGCCGGATTATTAAATCAAGTGTTGATTTAATAATTTAATGTATAATTATATATTTGATATATTAAGTTACATTAACTAATACTTGCTCACTTATGATTTCTTTCTCTCACTTTGTGCACATTGTATATATGTGATATATATTTGTGTACATGATATTGTGTCATGTTTGATGATACATGCAAGATGGGTGTATGAGACACATACATGCTTATGATGATAATTAGGGTTTTTATTTATTTTGGTAATTACAAAATGGTGGGATTTTGTCATGGCTAGTTGCTTGTAGAAGCTTGTAGCGATCATTGACCAAGTCCACTAGTTTGTTTTACCTAAGATATTTATAAACCTAACCATTATCATTTAACCATGGTTATGTCTCTACAAGGGTTAACATATGATGTTAACTCACCCATGGTTGCCATTCTCTACTTGATAATTTTCATAAGAGTTTTCTTCATCTCCTTCCTCTAAGCTTTCTAGCTTCAATAGAAAATGAAGAAAATAGTGAGAAAATTATTTCTAAAATGAGTAAAATTCCTACTTCATCATTCTCTACTACTTGCCATTTAGTATAGGGTGTTTGCTTCACTAATTCCACAATTAGTGAAGAGGTGGCTTGGGTTAGTGTCTCCTCGATGTAGATCATCTTCGGCTTCGAAGGCATCGAGCAAGCTTGTTCCGTTCATCTTGTGGAGCCTTTCTAGAGTCCGGGATTTTACTACTTGCAGCGAGGGACTACTACATGGAGCTAATGAAGTGAAGGACTGGTCTATAAAGGTTGTATTTCTCATTCACTTTAGTTACAAAGTTGTTTGCATTTGATTCGTCGCATTTTCTAGTATACGATTCTAGGTTAGGGTTAGCTAGTACGGCTAAAATTTTAATTTGGCATAGACGACATCTCCCGAAACCTTGCTGCCATGCTAGACAACCCAACAATAAGCCTCTGGTCAGGGCGGTTGAGAATTACTGATAGTTAGATCAGTAATTTCTCGGATGATTTTGAGCCACACCAGCACGACTTATCAGGGTTAGTAGGGGTTTGATGTTGACCGCCCCTAGACCCGGTATGCGGTACTTTCAGACGAACAGACAGGAATGTACGGATATTGTCACGGTTAGGCTCAGTAGGGGTTCATATGAGTTTACTTGTCGGCCTTTTTTCCGACAGGTACCTGGGTAACCGTTACGTACAGCTAGTACCGCTGACGCGCTTGTGGTTAAACCCACTGCTAGTGTACTGTTGAGTCTTTAGAGTCCCACACAGAAAGTTTCTCTGGTTCAGGTGAAACGAGTGGAGGCCGTATTTTTATACGTGCAGTGTTCCGATTGATTGTGTGTACTAGTTGCACGGAATTTAATCAAACGGTTTTTAATACTGGCGGGCTTAGAATTAAGCCGGTTCATTAAATCAGGTATTTATTTAAGTCTAGTATTATTTTTGTGGCATTATTCTATCTCTTGGATATTCGTATTTTGATACGAATATAGGTATGTATGTACGGTAGAAAGTATTTTGTATTTATACAAAATACATTCTAGAAGAGGACACCTCATTATGTGTGATTTTCTATTTAATGATAAATAGAAAATGAGGTGTAAAGGAGGCATTATGAAGCATGGTTTGGGCATTTATTGCCATCACTATTGAAGTATGGCTAGATTTTTTAAAAGAAAAGAAAATGCTTGATATTATGAGATAGTAGCCATTCTTCATGGTTGATATTTTTTTTCTTAGACTCATTTTTCTTTCTTGAGTTGCTATCTTCTCTTTTTTGTTTCCTCATCTTCAAAATCCTATCATTCTCATGAGTTGAGAAACAAGAATTTTTGAGAAAGAAAAATCACCACTAATCTTCTCCTCTCATCCTCGACTAGCTAAATTAGCAATCTAATTAGTTAAGTTTTTCTCTCATTTGATAGTTGAAGGTTGAACCTATGGCCTTCGGGTGGATCATCTAGGATCCAGAAGACTGGCAACCAAACCACACCGAAGACCCCAAAAAGAGCTTAAGAAGAGGATTCAAGACCTGAAGGACACGAATCCGATAGGTATAAAATTCTAACACAGTAGAATAATTACCTTTATAGTATAGCTAGTTAGGGTTTTATGGTAGATTTTAGGTTAAAAGTCTTTCTTACATGCTCACAAAATTCGGTTTTTGAAATTTCGCTTCTTTACATATCTTGTAGAGCATGTGAAATAGACTTACAAATCTAACATCTCCTAAGACCGTTCGTCCCTGAAGAAAATACAGATTCCCCACTCTCTTCACCTTCATGACAATACGAGTATCTTTGGAATTTATCACGGAATCTCTATCGATCACGCACTTATAACCGATCCCGCCCAAAGCAGCTAATGAAATCAAGCTCTTTCTCAGATCTGGCACATGCCTGACATCTGTTAACGTCCGAACTCTCCCATCATGCATGCGGATCCGAACTGCACCAATCCCAATAACTCTTCTTACCATATCGTTCCTCATAAAGACCGAGCCTCTATTAACTGAACGATACGTAGCAAACCAACTCTGATTCGGAGTCACATGGAATGAACATCCTGAATCCAGCATCTACGATCTATGTGCGTATGAAGTCGCACATGCCGATAGAATCGAACCATCACCATTCTCATCCGAATCATCCACCGCAACTGCAGTATCGGATGACATTTTCTTGCCTTTCACCTTGCGCTTCGGACAATCTTTTTTCCAATGCCCGCTCTCCTTGCAAATAAAGCACTTGTTATTATCGCGATTTCTCAATTTTTCCTTGGAGCCTCCATCTGAACGGTATCTAACGGACAATGCGTCACCGTGACTACTCTTGTCACCTACCACTTTCTTCCTCAACACCTCACTGTGCAGACCTGTTTTGTCATCTTCTAAAGAAAAGTTATCCCAACCATACATCATTGACTTGACGAACTGCTCGTACTCTGAGGTCAACGAACAGAGTAGAATCATTGCCTAATCCTCATCCTCTATCTGCACCTCCACGTCGCGCAAGTCCATCATGATCTGGTTGAGTTCATCCAGGTGATCTTTGACGGATATCCTCTTCTTTATTTTTAACGTGTACAATCGTTGCTTGAGATAGAAACGATTTGTAAGAGATTTTTTCATGTATAGAGACTTCAACTTGCTCTATAACCCGCTGCCGTTGTCTCTTGCGCAACCTCGTATAGAATCTCGTTAGCCCACTGAAGCTGTATCGAACTAAAGGCCTTGTCCTTCATCTCTTCTTTCTTATCATCCGTGGTCGTCTTTGGAATACTGTCTTTTGCAAAGACAATTTTGTGAACCCCTTACTGCTTGAGAATAGCCATCATCTTCAACCTTCAAAAGCTAAAGTTGTTCCGTCCATCAAACCTGTCCACCTTGTAATGTGTAGATTCTATCTCCTCAAATAATTCGAAAACACCGAATTTGATACTTCGATACCACTTGTGAATTTTTTTATATCCATGATCCTCCAAGAAGTCCCAAAACACACCAAGAGTCGTAGCGGAAAATTATTCTATCAGGATCGCGTGCAAACAAACTATTTGAAAAAGACTAACCTGACAATCTACCAAAAACAACGCAAGATAAAACGCACACCGAACAACACAAACACAAGATTTACCCGACGATGAAATCTTCCACTATTAAGAAATTATTACACGAGAAACCGCCCTCTCCAAACACCGTCCAAATACAATGAAAATCTATATCTCTATACAAATCTCTCTGCCTCTTTCTGCCAATTAATCAGCCGTAACCTTCAAAAAACTTTTCTGTTAATTTTTGTTTATGGCTGCTAGCTTTCTAATTAACCGCAGACTACAAATCCATCTGTCGGATTTAATTTTGGCCTTCGCTATGGATTTCTTTTGCAAAGCAGCAGTTAGACTTTCTTTTTAATTCATCCAATCTTTGTTGATTGATTACTCCAATATATATAGACTTGTCATAGAGTATATAGAAATCTAGGAGATAAGACTAATGACTAATTTAAACCAACTATGTGCACTGCACGTATTCATATTTGGGCTCTTTATCTTGGGTTCCGAATTTACAATCAATTTCAACAGATACATATTAATCATGTTCTCAGATCTCTTGTTTTTCTTAAAACGTTTAACCGATTTATTAAATACACAATGTCCTGTTAGCTACTAGGCATGACCATTAACTACTACACACATAGTCTGTTGATTATCTATGTGCAGTAGATAAACATGCTATGCATAATAGTTAACAATTAATGTATAATGGTTAACATACCATGTGTAATAATTAAGGAAGAAGGATGCTATGAGTATTGAATAAAGAAGGATACGATGTGTATTGAATAAATCGGTCAAATGCATGCTTAGGGCCTGAAAACATGAAAAGTATGTGTAAGATTTTTTTTCTTCTAATTTTTAAAACCCTGTGGATCTAAGCCTACCATTTTCCCTTACATTTTTTGAGTTAATGGACTTGCTAAATACCGCAGGCCTGCTAATTGTGATGGGAAAAGCACGACGGAAGGTGAACCATGTCCAACTCAACTCATGTTGGGCTCGGCCTTGCTGCTTTACTACTGCTTTATTATTGATCAGATATGCATGCAGATGGCGGCTGTTTAACTATGGTATGCATCAAGCTAGCTCAATAAGCTATTATGATTTTACCATCGTCATTATTAGTAGAGTTTACTGTACTGATTTCATGGCTTCTTAAAAAAGCCATATCATTTCATAGGAAATTGGCATATGTGTTCCTATCTTCTTCTTTTTTCCATTTGACTTCATACTACCCTAATGCAAAATTTCATTCAAAAGCTGCAATTTAATTAGAATTTTTTTTCTTGGGAGAGAAATAACCTACTAGATTTTAAAATCTTGAGAATGTAATATTGTATCACAAGAAATCAACAAATTGTGTTGTTGTTCTTAACATTTGATCAAATATATATTATCGTTATCTTATCTAACAATTTTCTCTACATGAAATGCTTGTTACATTCTATAGTAAGGTAATTAAGAAACTGCTCTGATGGATTTTTCATTCGTCCAATCTTGGAAAAGGAAGGCAGATCGGGACAATGAAAGAAGGATGTCTACAAGTATTTTCATTTCCCTTGCATCAAATTCTACTCCATGGTGATTTACTAAATGTTGTAAGCTTAATTTAGGATGTTTACAAGTATTTTCATTTCCCTCACGTCTTTGAATAAAAGATGGATATCATTTTCTTCTTCTGAACCTAGTAATTATCATGATTTATGTTTAAATAATACATAGCCAAGGCTTTATTGAGGGAAAAAAGAAAGAAAACAAAAGGCGTTTTCAAAATATATAGTTGTTATAATGGAAATCCGTTTGAAATAATAAAACAATTTGCAGTTACATTAGCATGGAGTAATGAAACACACAGGGTGTTGGAGAGAAAGCCTCCAACGAACATATATAATAGGTCAAAAGTCAATCTTGCTCGTTCTTTTTCCGTCGAGGGTCGGCAACTCTTTTAATCGTAATACAGATGCACCAAATTTTATGTGATTTCAATTATCTCCGCGAAAAATTAGCTATATTCCAATAATAGAATAATTTTCCATCTCTATATTTATGAATAAAAAATAGTAACATGATAGGAAAATTCTTGTATTTATGTTGTTGGTTATGAAGAAGAAAATGGACGGCATGAGATTGACTATTGAACATAAGATTTCCAAAAGGTGAAAATTTGATGTGAGGTGGCATGAAGATTGCCTGAGGTGCAATGACAATTTCTTTAAAAAATTGGTCCATAAGTCTCATTCAAGCACACACCATATCCACCGGACATAACACACAACGCACATGCAGCACGGGAACCCACGAATTTTCCCCGAAAACGTTAATTTTTGGCCATGCGCTTCCCCTTCTAGGATTTGAACCCGCACTCTCCCAGAAGGAAAATTGCCATACCTACTGAGCTATTGCTTTCAATTCCTCTGAAATTGATATTCAGATTATCCTCCGGATATTCAAGTATAATAGTTGAAGATGCGTCGCTAAACTTTCAAAGGTGTGTCCTACTTTACCGAAGGCCAAAATTTTGGGCCCACTTGACATGTTGCTTGCAAAATGGAATCAGTTAATTGGACCAGGCCAAAACTATATATATGCATCCAAATAGGAAACCCTGCAAACAAGCTCTGGAGTTCAATTAGGGAGTGTTTGGTTGTAAGATTGTGTTGGATTTGGATTAGCAAGTGTTTGGTTGGATAAGTATTGTGGAGTTTGGATTTGCTTGTCTTTTGTGAGGGGTACACCAAAATCAAGGATCCACGGATCCTTTAAAAGTTTTAGGACTTACAAGGATTTGCACTATTCATGTTACTTTAATTGTACCTTTCATTATTTAATAATCATCTCTCTATCTTTCTCTAAAATGCTCATATCCAAATCCCATTTGCTTTTCACCAACCAAACAAGAATTATAAGCATCTACAAATCCAATACCATAAATCTAATACCAACCAAACACAAAATCAGTTAATCTAAAAATTTTCAATTGTGCTATATGGGAATCCAAATTTTATAATTCTGCAACCAAACATCCCCTAAGACAATCCTTTTAAAGGTGTTTAGAGTTGTATTTAAATGATTTTAAAAGTTTTGGTGAGTGAACAAAGTATGTCCGTGCTAATAAATTGTTAAGTGTGTATGGATGCTTTACAGAGTGAATTAACAGAGGTCATTGCTCAGTTGAACTTTTATTTTACTTGCAAAACCTAGTCAATGAACAAAAAAAATGGTATATAATTTCATAAACCAAAAATTGTTTTGACATAGATTTATTGCACAAGTAACTATTGGTTTTTTTTCGAATTGAATTAGAAGAAGCGAAATCATTTTATTTTAGCATAAGAATCTGAGTCAAATTGGTGTAATAGGACTCCTAATTATTATGAGCAATTGTACACTGAGGTGCTTCTAGAATGGCTTAAGTCAGGTCAAGTTGGTCCGGGCCTCAATTCACCAAGATGAAGGGACAAAGGTGATATGGTTTTGGGTAAATTGTCAAAAAGCTCGGCTCGTTTCAAACTTGTGTAAAAACCTCTGGGCATTTTGCTTTTGTTAAAAACCTTATGAGCCCAATCAAAATCACTTGTATACAAGTTAATTGTATACAAGTTGCTTGTAATATTTAAGCAGTCGCCTTTAATATATAAACAGTTGCTTATAATATCTTAGAAGTTGTATTTGCCTGTAATATCTTAATAGATGTCTGTAATATCCAAACGGTCGAGGGAATACAATGCATAAATGAAATACCACACGTGTTTTATGATAAAGATTTTGAACTGTAGGTCATTTCAAACAATTTTGAAAATTAAAGGGGTTTTTAGACAACTTCCGAGCGTGCAGGTATTTTTTTTGACAATTTCCCTTAGGTTTTTTTTTCTTTTATAAAAGCCTTGTTTCTACCATTTCAATCGCAAATGTGAAGTGGGAAAGGACTAACTTCCACACAAAAATGAAAATGGAAAAGATAAAAAATTAAAGGGCATCAAAATGAAATTTCATTTCCAATCCGAGCATTACATGCAGCCAAAAATATTTTCATTTTCAACAATTCTAATTTACTCACGAAAATTAATTACATCTCAATTGGTAATCAAAGATCACTGTTATTGTACAATTATTCCTATCTTTTAAGAAAAGCATATCGGAACTTTATTTTTAAAAAAAAAAATCTATAAACTAATGCAAAGAAGATTTGAAATCCAGAACTAGTGCTCACCTCTTTCCTCATTTAAACATCCCGATACCCGCAAAATAGTAGTATATAAAACTTTGAAGTGACCAATGAGCAATTGCTAAGTAGGTATGGACACTTACACTCTTTGGGAGAATGCAGGGTTTGAATCCCAGAAACTCTAAAATGAAAAATTGCAACAAATTAACGTTTTCGGGGCAAATTCATAGATTCTGAGTGCGTGTGTGAGTTATGTGCTTGTGTATGATGTGTGCGTAAGTGTGGTATGTGTTGTATGTATGGATCAGGGCTTACAGAAAAAAATAATAAAAAAATTTGAAATGATGGGATACCACTCATCCACATTAAGACATATCCAGAAATATAAATTTCCATATTTTCCAATATTTGGTTTGCGTTCTGCTTATTCCATTAGTAAAAACTGTATGTATTAGAGACCGTTTATTAGGCACCGTATAAATATATACGGTTCATAATAAATTATGAGAGACCGTATATATTATACGGTCACTAATGAACGGTCGTCAATATATCGGTGACCGTTCACATAATATTAACGACCGTTTTAAACAGTCGCTAATATGTCGATCAGATAAGAGCGACGATGGCTCCTTCTTCCTTCTCATTCCCCCAAAAATTTTCTCGGGAGATTATTCTTTTCTTCCTTTTTCTAAAATTTTTCGGAAAAATTATGAAATTTTACCCCAAATTTTTTTGTAGGTGTTATTATTGCAGTTGGTAGCGTAGGAGCTTGCAATCGCTCTTTTTCTTTTCAAATCCGGGATAAGGTTGGTGTTTTCTCCTTCTAATCCTAATTTTTTCAATTAGATTATTAAATTTGGAAATTAGGTGATTATAATATGTGATTTGTGTTGGTTTTGATATGTTAAATATGGTTAATGATTGATTGAATCAGTTGTAGAATAATGGGTTTGAAAATTAGGGTTTAAAATTCATTTTGATTTTTGAGGTTGATGGGTTTTATCATTAAAATATAATTGAAGAAAATTGTTTTAGATGGATTTTAGAATTGAAAATAGATGAGAAATTGAAATATAAATTTGTTAATTTAGGTTTAGAGTTGAAAATATAAGGATTATAGATAATCACTAGATTAATTTAGGGTAAGATGGATTATAAGGTTATGTTAGAGAAATTTAAGGTAAAATGTATTATAGTTAATTGAGAGGGTGCGCGCGCGCATACGTGTTTGTGAGTATGTGTAAATGTGTGTTCATGCAAACGGATATAAGCGAGTGTGTTTGTGAGAGAGAGTGTATGTATGAGTGTTTGAGTACGCGCGCGCATGTGCGAGAGTGTGAGTGTATGTGTGTGTGCGTGCGCGCCCGCATATGAAATATTTAAAAAATATACTCATCCTAACTTCTAGCTTGTATTTTGTAAATTTAATGATTCGATACCCATTATTTTGTAAATTTAATAATTTGATATCTTATTGCTTATGATTTTTTAATTGTAGCATAATTTATAAACCAAATCAAAATAAAAATCAATTTCATTAATACCAATTAAACTATAGTAGATGCATAAATCAAAGCTAAAATCAAATTGATTAAGAAAAATTAACACTAATTAACCTATAACATTAATTACATTAATTAAGAAATCTTAATTAAGACTAGATAATAGTGAATCGAAACCCTGATTAAAAAACGATTAAATAGAAAGTTAAGGGATATCTAAAAATTTTGATTAAAAATGTAACCAGGGTTTTATATTTTCATTTAATTAGTAAGTTTAAGATCGAAAGATTTTAAATTTGTTTAGGATCGACTTCTAATTTCCCGTCTGACAATTGGTATATGTCAAACGTTCTTCTCGTTGAATTGATAAGATTATATTATATATTTGTGAGAGCTGGGCATTATGTTCAATTTTTTCAAACATATGTGTAGTATTCGACGAGGGGATTTGACATACAATAATTGTCAGATTTGTCCAGTTTGGACATGTTACGAATGCAACAAGACTCACATCTCACATCCTCCTGTATTTTCGTCCATTTCGAAAAGTTTTGACGGTGCTTTCTACTTGTTCCCCGTGTACAGATTTATGTATGAACACGGCGAACAAGGGGAAAGTGCTGCCGAAATTTTTTCGAAATGGACGAAAACAGAAAGATGTGAGATGCGAGTTGCAATCGTAATGGGAATTAGGACCTTTATCCCTGATAGCTGTGGAACTAATTATTCGTTTTGACCTTTTGCTCTGAGTACTTACGACAATATTAAATGGCTTTAGATGCTTTGATCCGTCCACATCATGAAATCTAATTTAAGACATGAAAATTTATTTAATGATGAGTTTGTAATAAACTCATTAGATATATTAAACTCATATTATTATCTGTGTTATAACAGATGAGAATTCTTCCGAATAAATCGTTTATGCACATGGGAAAAAGATAGGTATAGTTTGAGAGACACCCGATTTAAAGATGTTAGTTATATGTATGTCCTAGAGGCCATTATTGTACATATGATATATATTATAGTGGATGCTTGGACATACATAGGGAGTACTTTCTTGCTCGACATGATAGTATGC
Source organism: Agapanthus africanus (assembly GCA_030015575.1). NCBI lineage: Eukaryota > Viridiplantae > Streptophyta > Magnoliopsida > Asparagales > Amaryllidaceae > Agapanthus > Agapanthus africanus. The sequence continues at coordinate 62,554,401 of JASDDO010000022.1, forward strand.
TATATGGTTACTCTTTATCTTAACATATACACTGATTGTCTCTCTGTTACATGTTGATAAAGCCATTATGATGTGTACTTGACTACCTGGATTATGATGCGGATCATACTAGTGGGACAAAGGTAGTTTGTGAGTACATCCTTTAATGTCCCTAGTCGCGGGTGTATCGAGACGGGGCATCGATATACCAGAGTAGACTAGCGTATACCTTCTCGACCCATGTAGATGGGCGATGGATGATCCCATATCCATTGGTGTTTGACATCAGAGATGATATACGGGTGCTCAGTGGAGACTGGGTACACTGGACGGACTCGCCGAGAACTCCTAGATGGTATTATACCTCACGTCAGATGGTAGTTCTCTGGTGACACTGGTACAGGTTAGTCTGTCGACCCGAGATCGTCATAGAGTCTTGTGTGATTCCCACCGTGCTTTGATTTCCACCTTACCACGTTCAAGAGAACGTGCAAAACGGTGGTTTTTGGGTACAGTCCCGAGTCACATGAAGGCAATGAGCGATAGGTGGGGATTTCTTCTCTCCCGGTATTGGGGGTTGATGCTGCGCTGTGCTCGATTGGTTATAGCAGGAAGTCCCTGGCCAGGGCTGTTTCTGAGATTTACTGGTAAGTGTTATCAGTAGTTTCTCGACCCGTTATGAACCTCACATCGGCATGACTTATCAAGCTATTGGGGTCTGACGTTTATCACCCCCAGGCGAGATATGCGATATATCTGACGAAGAGACCGGACTGTACGGTAGTGTTACTGATTGGATTCGCAGGAGATGAGCAGGCTTGCTTGTTGATCTTCTGATCGCTCAATACCCGGGTGACCGTTACGTTTAGCAGATCGTTTGCGGCTTGTAGGTGTTTGATATGATCATCACCTACTGCTGGCGTATTGACGAGTCTTTAGAGTCTTATACAGAGGTAACCTGGTTCATGCGAAACGAAGTAGGTGCACATATGTGATATGTGCGGGACCGAGATTAATGCATGTATATGATACCGTATTCTATTCTCGCGATATGTGATATCGGTCGATTACATGTGATATAGCCGGGTTATCGAATCAAGTGTTGATTCGATAAGTTGATACAAATGATATTAGTCGGTCATATGAGATATAGCCGGATTATTAAATCAAGTGTTGATTTAATAATTTAATGTATAATTATATATTTGATATATTAACTTATATTAACTAATATTTTCTCACTAAGTATTTCTTTTTCTCACTTATGTACACTTAGTATATATGTGATATATATTAATGTACATTATTTTGTGACATGCTTGATGCCATATGTGACATGGGTGTATGAGACTCACACTAAGCTTATGATAATGTATGGTTTTATTTATTTAAAGTTAATCAAAATTAATGGTAATTAGTCATATGGTTCAAGCTTGTAGAAGTTTGTGGAACCATTGACTAAGTCCACTAATTTTGTTTTACTTGTAGATATTTATTAACCTAACCATTATTGTTAGCCATAGTTAAGTCTCTACATGAGTTAGTGTATGACATAAACTTACCCATGATTGCTATTCTCACCTCATGAGTTCATTCTCGCATCTTCATTCTTCATCTTCTTCTTCATTGAGAAAGCTTGTCAGCTTTTCTCAAGGTAAGAAAATATTGTGAGGAAAAAAAATCTTAAGTGAGCCCATTTCCTATTTCATCATCCTCTACTATTAGCCATTTAGTTTAGGGTGTTTGCTTCATTAATTTCACCATTAGTGAAGATGTAGCATGAGCTTAAGTCTCCTCGACGTAGATCATCTTCGGCCTCGAAGACATTGAGCAAGCTTGTTCATTTCTTCATGTGAACCCTCTTTAGAGTCCGGGAGTTCACTACTTGGAGCGAAAGGACTACTACAAGGAGCTTTAGAAATGAAGGACCGGTCTACAAAGGTTGTATTCCTCATTCACTTAGATGTTAAGATGTTAACATTGTTAGTTTGTTTAAATCTCTAGCTAAGATTCTAGGGTTAGGGTTATTTAGAACGGCAAAAATTTGAAAACGGTATGGACGATGCCTCCCGAAATCTTGCTGCCGTCCTAGGGAACCCTACAAAAGATGGGCTTAAAGCCTTTTTAGATTACGTAAAGATGAACCCAAACTATAACCGAGACGGACTCTTGTTTTGTCCTCATAAGAAATATAAGAATAGAGCCCGTTTTCGATGTGAAGTGATAGAAGAACATGTGTTTGTAGAGGGTTCTGAACCGAACTATATATATTGGAATTACCATGGCGAGAGAATACGTGACGAGAAAACGAAGATGGATAATGAGACCGCAGCTTCGTAAGCTGAATTACCGACGGGTGACAGGATAGATGACACACATGAGATATTGGAAGATTTATTTGCTGGAGAGGAAATGAATGATGTTGAACCGTCTGGAGGCACCAGTGAATTAGAAGAATTACATAAACTTCTGGAGAAAAACAAACAAGATCTGTACGAAGGCTGTACGGAATTTAGTAGGCTGTCATTTGTAATAAGGCTTCTCTATCTGAAGATGATCAGCGGGATGGCTAACGAGCACTTTGACGTACTTCTTGATCTCCTACGCAAGGTAATTCCTAGAGGAAAGGAAAGTATCCCAGAGAATCATTACCAAGAAAAAAATATTGTTAAGACACTTGGTTTCTCGTACAAGAAGATCGATGCATGTCCCAATGACTGTGTGCTGTATCATAGGGATTACACATCTCTCGATGAGTGTCCCACTTGCAACTTGTCAGGTGGAAAAATGTTAAGAGAAATTCAAACACAAAAACGTCCGATATCAGCAAAAAGAGCAAGAAAACTTCAGCCAAAGTCCTTCGTTATTTCTCCCTGGCTAAAAGGTTGCAAAATTTATATATTTCATAGAACATGGTGAAGAGCATGCGATGGCATTCCGATCGTCGAATCAAAGACGGGAAGCTGAGGCATCCGGCTGATGCAGAAGCATGGAAGCAATTAGACAGTGTTGATCATTTTAGGGATGAGCCGAGAAATGTACGTCTAGGTTTGGTAACCGACGGTTTCATGCCTTACAGACTCATGAGCTCTAGTTGGTCCACGTGGCCAGTATTGCTTATGCATTACAATTTGCCGTCCTGAATGTGTATGAAGCAACCGTATATGATTCTTTCCTTATTAATTCCTGAAAAATATTCACCTGGCCAGAACATCGACGTCTATATGGAATCTTTAATTGAAGAGCTGATAGAACTCTGAGAACATGGAGTAAAGACATATGATGCGTGCGCCGAGAAGAAGTTTAGAATGTGAGCGGCCGTTATTTGGAAAATCAACGATTTTCCAGCATATAGCATGTTATCTGGATGGTCTACCTACGCGAAACATGGATCTCTATCATGTGGTCTTGATTACAGTGCCCTACAGCTTAAGACACATAGTAAGTTTTGTTACTGGTTTCATCGTAGGTAGCTATCGGCGAATCATCCGTACAGAAAAATGGCAAATAAGTTTGATGGAACATTAGAAAAGGGTGAAGCACTAAAACAATTGTCAGGAATAGAAAATTTTAAGCAGATTTTATCGTGTCAATTCCAGTAAGGTTCTAATCGTTTTAACTCAGATGGTTCCTTTAATAAATAAAAAAACGGAAGCAATCCGAAGATAACGAATTGTTGAGTGTGTGGAAAAAGAAAAGTATATTATGGAATCTTCCTTACTGGAAACGTCTGTTAATTCGACAAAACATTGATGTCATGCATGTAAAGAAGAATGTGTTTGATAATATCGCTGGCACATTGTTACAGGACGATTCTAAGTCTAAAGATAAGTTGAGTGCTCACGAGTGCTTAGAGGAGCTTGGAATCCGACACGAATTGCATCCGGTACTTCGTGATGATGGTGTTTATAAATTACCAGTTTCGAGCCACACAATATCGAAATTGGATATGAAAAGATTTTGTGAGGTGCTAAAGAGCATCAAAACCCCAGATGGGTACTCCTCTAACACAGCAAAGAATGTGCATGTCGAGCCACCAAAGCTATTGAATCTTAAAACTCATGATTGTCATATCCTTCTGCATCAATTGCTTCTAATGGCTCTTCGACATAATTTTCCATCCAATGTCACCAAAGATTTGATAGAGTATTGCGACTTTTTAAATAAATTTTGTTCTAAAGTGATAGATGTGGCCAAATTTGAAGAGTTGCAAAAGATTATTGTTGAAACCTTCTATAAGTTGGAGATGATATTTCCACCATCTTTCTTCACTGTCACGGTTCATCTTTCTGTGCATCTAGCTACAGAGACAATGATTGCTGGACCTATTTCATATAGGTGGATGTATTCGGTAATATATTTTTTCAGTCAATTGTATTATTTAATTTATTATAATATTCATATTTGTCTAAAATATTCGTTAACGTTTTAGATACTTAGGATTCTTAAAACTACAAGTGCGCAATCGAGATCAACCAGAAGGGTCAATAACCGTGTGTTATTGCACCAACGGATGCCTCAACTTTACTTCTCGTTACTTGTATGGAGTTGAAACAAGATTAAACCATCCTTTTCAAATTAACGATGATTAGCTATCCCATTCACAAGGGGAGGATCGATCCTACCGGAGGGAGTGGCTCGATCAAGCACATTCATATATCCTTAATAATCTTGAAATTACTGCCAATCACAAAAGGTATATAAATTAAAAATTTTAATCGAGTCAATATTTTGAGTGCCTGCATCTATATATGCCTAAATAATCAATACTGTTATTCTTTTACCCGACATATTGAAGAACTTACGAATGCGATTTTCGGAAAAAGTGCTAATTAGAAGATTAATCAAGAACATAAGAAACACTTTCCACAGTGGTTCCGTAAGCACGTACGTATGTCTTGTATATTTCACGTTTCATATGCATATATCACATATAACTTATACATTTTACGTGTAAATGCATTGTAGATTAAAGACGACATAACAAAAGGGATGCAATTTCCGGATGTAATCGTGCGACTATTTAATGGTTCTAGTGCAAAAGTGAATCGATACGGTTCATATTATATTAATAACCTAAAATTTCTTACAACCGAGAAACTGACTACCCAAAATAATGGGATTTATTGTCTGTTTGAACAAACGTACTTCTCAAGTTCCTGTGATCAAAGACCACAGGGAGGAAAAAAAGAATATTACGGTCAGCCGGAGGATATAATAGAGATATTTTACGGGAATAATAAGCAAGAAAGATTTGTTATGTTCAAACTTCGTTGGTGCGCTTGTATCCAGATCAATGAGTACAGTTTTCAGCTTGTCAATCTCAATAAAGAAATTTATCGAGATGATAAGTTCATATTAGTTTCACAAGCTGAGCAGTGTTTCTATGTCAAAGATCCTAATTGTAAAGAAACTTGGATTGTATTGTTGGCACCTCTTAAATCCTTATTCGATAGTTCTACCGACGAGGTTGATCTTGATGAAGCAGATCCAATTGATATATGAAAAACTTTGCAGTTATAAACAATTGTAATCAATTGATATATATTATAAATTTTGCAGTTCTAAAACCTTATAATCACTTGCATGTCAATGATATATGAAAAATCTAGTAGTTCTAATCACTTGTAATGTATTGATTTGTTAGTTTAATGATTTATGCATATTATATATTTTGTATCGTCATTACTCTTGCATGAAATAGATGGGACGAAAAGGCATATTCAGAAAATTTGCCAAAGCATTTTCTTTAAAGAAAATGCTTTGGATACTAAGTTCTGGAAGAAGATAGAAATCGTAGAGCTTTACATGGTTAAGCATAGTTTTACCAAATTTTATACAGCTTGACCATATCATGGGGAAGGAGAAGAAGAAGCCGGTAATGCAGCAGAAGTAGAAGAAGAAGATGGTAATGCGGCGGAAGAAGAAGAAGATAACTTTGTTTACCGCCGAAAATAGAGACGTACTGGGATTTGAACGTCTTGCCTGAATTTGGGGGCAGATGCTATTTGGAACATATCCGTCCTCCTATCAGAAGATGCCAAGTTGATTTATGGTACCGTATATCGGAGGTTTGGACGGATGCGACCTATGTAGCGTGACTTTATTTGATTCCCCCTCTTTGAGGGTTTTTTTTTTATTATGGGGACGCTTTTTCCCGCAGGCGCAATCCTCTGCAGTTAATTATGCTATCGCGTTGCAATAACAACTTTCACCTGCTTTAGACAGATCATTTCTTATCGTGTTATATATATTGTTTATTATGGTTGCCCGTGGATTGTATACGGAGACTAGTTTATGTTGTCGCCCATAGGGCGTGGATCAGTCCAAATCCGTATATATTAGATTTGGGTTTGAATCCAGGTCATATGTTCCATTATTTCAAGGGTTTAAGGATCGTTAATCTTGCTTTAGATTAAGATCGACTTAAATATATAAGCATATGGGCTAAAATTACGTTAGTCCTAAATAAGACAAAGATCAACTTAGAAGTACGGTTAAGAATCATTAATCTTATTTAAATCCATTTAACATGGGTGACATATGGGCTCGGTTACAATGAGCAATATGGGCTTAAGGAGTTTAAAACTTCAGAGACTCAGCCAATTTTGGGCTCAGTCTTGGGATTTTATATTACCCAGCAGTGCTAAGTACTTAGTCATTTAGACTATGGATATAATATCCAGATCATGCTCTGGAGCTCATGTGGATATCATAGGGGGCACTAAGGCTCCGGCATTCACGTGAGTATTACGTGAGACACTCAGACTTGAGCGTTGCTCTATCAGTGCAAAGAACTCTTTATACAACGCTCACGTGGATATCACGTGGGGTGCTAAGGCTTTGGCACTCACGTGAGTATCACATGAGACGCTCAGGTTTGAGCATTGCTCTATCAGTGCTAAAGCGCTCTTTATACAACGCTTACGTGGATATCATGTGGGGCGCTAAGATTCTGGCGCTCACGTGAGTATCTCGTGAGACGCTCAGGCTTGAGCGTTGCTCTATCAGTTCTAAAGCGCCCACGTGGATATCACGTGATTCACATTCTCCATTTAGCTTTTTTCAGTGTTCACGTGTTTTTCACGTGAGATTTTTAGTCTCGGATGGCCTCTCCTGGAGCACTCACGTGGATATCACGTGATTTGTTGTTTCTTGGGTTTTCACGTGTCTTTTACATGAGCCTCTATCATATTCATGCAGAGATCAACTGCAAGAACTAAGTTCTTCTCTTTTTTTTCCTGTGAGAACTAAGTTCTCTGAAGGGTTAAACCTTGTATTTAGATAAAACATATTTTCAAAGGAATTAAATTCCTGGAAAGTAAATTCCATCTTTTTCTTTCATGTTCTTTTCTCGTGTTTATATGGGGGTTGATAAAACAACATAGTTTTCCCCTAGATCTTGAGTCTGAAGAACAAGATCTTCCCGATAAGAATTAAATAATCAACTAATGAGAGATTTGTCTTGCGGATCTTAGATCAAGAGAAAGAACTAAGTTTTTTTAGGGGATTAAACCCATATATATATATATATATATATATATATATATATATATATATATATATATATATAGGTAAAGGAGATTCTTTGATCTCTTTATTTTCTTTACCTAAAGTTTTTGAAGGAGGAAGATGGTCTTTCTTCAAAAAGAGAATTAAATTCTCTATTGTCTTTGTGGGAGTCTGTGGAGAGTTTTCTTTGTATCGAAAGCTTTGAGGGTATATCTTATATATGAGACTTGAAGTATCGGGTCTTTTATATAGGGGAAGAAAAAATATCAATTAGTTTAAAAAAATCTCTCATTTAGAGATATTAATTGATTTAATTGATCTCGAAGACCACTCAGGGAATTTTATCCACCGCTGGATTTAAATCTGGGGAATTTTTATTTAACAAAAATATTTTCTGTTTGGTTTGCAAGATTAGGAAAATATTTTCCTAACAACGAATTTGATTTTATCTTCTGATTTAGTCGGTGATATTATAATCATCATTGGATTTTGAATCCAGAGGCTCTCTGTTTAACAGAGAAAATCTTTCTAGTATTAGAATGATCAGGTGAAATATTTCCCAAGTAGAACTTAGTTCTAAATAGAATTTAATTCTATCTGAAACTAACGCTTCAAACTGATGCGTTCTCGTGTTTAACATGTGAAGGCCATCACATTTATGGCAGCAACCCTCACGTGCTTTGCACATAAGTGCTCACATGCTTTGCACATGAGTGCTCACGTATTTAACACGTGGGGCCTGTATGGAGTTTTAGTTTTATCTAGATTCAACGCTCATATGCTTATCATGTGAGCGCTCACGTGTTTAACACGTAGGGCTTATATCTTAGGATTTAATCCTTACTGAAACTGGAGGTCACATGCTTTGCATGTGAGCGCTCACGTGTTCAACATGTGGGAGCCAAATTATGAGTTTTAATCCTCCTTGAAGCCGGCGATCACATACTTTGCATGTGAGCGCTCACGTGTTAAACACGTGAAGGTTTCGTTTCATCTTCCCATGATTTTCTGAGTCATCCTTTTCTATTCCAACACTTTCTTTTAGTCAGAACTCGGGAATAGTTCCAATTGATACCATACGCAACATTTCTGTTGCCGCGACTTGAATACTTCTCTTTATAATTTGAAGAAACGTTCATCTTCTTTTTCATTTTCACAGAGAAAGAACCATCTTTTTTTACAGAGAAAGGATCATGGTTTGCGATTGCCTGCATGCTCCTCGACAGCTATGGGAGGTGTCTGTTGGGGAGATTATTCCTCGTTTCACTGCACGTCTGGCGAATCCCGCTCTCACGGATGCTCAGTGCGACACGGTGATGCACGAGCTCATGATTCGTAGGGGATCTCCTTTTCCTGCCGGCTCTATCTGGCTTCGCATGGTTTTCTCGCCATTCTCATCGACATTCCTCCTCATCTGGCAGAGATGACTATGACGATGCTCGACGCAGCGGAGGACAAAGTTGCCTGATTTTAGAAGGCCGGTATTGCTGGGTTCCGTAGCACCACCACTGGGTTTCGGAAGGCATCAACCATGTCGTTTTCAAAAATTTGGCGCGCTAAAGAACCTTAACCTAGAATCTTAACTAGAGAATTCGACGAAACAAGAATGCAAATATCTTTACATCTAAGTGAATGAGGAATACAACCTTTGTAGACCGGTCCTTCACTTCAAAAGCTCTGTGTAGTAGTACCTTCGCTCCAAGTAGTGATCTCCCGGAATCTAGTAAGGCTCCACAAAGCGAAATGAACAAGCTTGCTTGAAGTTTTCGAGGCCGAAGATGATCTACGTCGAGGAGACACTAACACAAGCTACCTCTTCACTAATTAGGAATTAGTGAAGCAAACAACCTAAACTAAATGGCTAGTCTAGTGTAGGTTGATGAAGTAGGAATTTTACTCACTTTAGAAATATTTTTCTCACTAATTTTCTTCACCTCTCAAAAAGCTAGAGAGCTTGAGGAAGGAGATGAAGAAAAGCAACAAGGAAAAAAGGCAAGTGTAGAATGAAAACCATGGGTGGGAAATATCTCATATAACTCTTGTAGAGACTAAACCATAGCTAACAATAATGGTTAGGTTAATAAATATCAAGAGTGAGACAAAATTAGTGGACTAAGTCAAAAGTTAGCACAAAGCTTCTCCAAACTTCTAACCTTGACTAATTTCCTACTAATTTTCTTTTACTCTTAATAAATAAAACCCCACCTTATTATTTGTATGGTATGAGTCTCATACACCCATGTAGCATGTAGCAACTAGCATGACACAATAATATATATCACATATGTATTAAGTGCATACAAGTGAGAAAAAGAAATGCTTAAGTGAGCTAATATTAGTTAATGTAAATTAATATATCAAATATATAATTATACATTAAATTATTAAATCAACACTTGATTTAATAATCCGGCTATATCTCATATGACCGACTAATATCATCTGTATCAACTTATCGAATTAACACTTAATTCGATAATCCGGCTATATCACATATAACCGACCGATATCACATATCGCGAGAATAGAATACAGTATCACATACACGTATTAATCTCGGTCCCGCACATATCACATATGTGCTCCTACTTCGTTTCTCCTGAGCCAGGAAAGCTCTATGTAGGACTTTAAAGACTCGTCAATATGCCGGCAGTAGGTGGTGATCATATCAGTCACCCACAAGCCGCCAGCGGAACTGCTAGACGTAACGGCCACTCGGGTATTGAGCGATCAGAAGATCAACAAGCAAGACTGCTCATACTCTTATGAATCCAATCAGTAACACTACCGTATAGTCCGATCTCTTCGTCAGATATGTCGCATATTTCAGCCCGGGGTGGTAAACATCAGACCACAATAGCCTGATAAGTCATGCCGATGTGAGGCCCATAACGATTCAAGAAACCACTGATAACATTTACCGGTAAATCTCAGCAACCCTGGCCAGGGATTTTCTGTTATGGCCAATCGAGCATAGCGCAACATCAACCCCCAATACCGAGAGAGATAAAATCCCCTTCTATCACTCATTGCCTCCATGTGACTCAGGACTGTACCCAAAAACCACCGTTTTGCACGTTCTCTTGAACGTGGTAATGTGAAAATCAAAGTACAGTGGGAATCACACAAGACTCTATGACGATCTCGGGTCTACAGACTAACATGTACCAGTGTCACCAGAGAACTGCTATCTGACATGAGGTATAATAACATCTAGGAGTTCTCGGCGAGTCCGTTCAGTGTACCCAGTCTCCACTGAGCACCCGTATACATTCTCTGATGTCAAACAACAATGGATGTGGGATCATCCATCGCCCATCATATGGGTCAAGAAGCGCATACGCTAGTCTACTCTGGAATATCGATACCCCGTCTCGATACTCCCACGACTAGGAACTATTGAATGATGTACTTACCGACTATCCTGACCCCACTAGTATGATCTGCATCATAATCATGGTAGTCAAGTACTCATCCTAAGAGCTTTATCAACTTGTAACAGAGAGACAATAAGTATACATGTCAAGATAAAGTGCAACCAGATAGCATACTATCATGTCGAGTAAGAAAATCCTCCCTATATATGTCCAAGCATCCACTATAATATACATCATATGTACAATAATGGCCTCTAGGGCATTCATACAACTAACAATCTCCCACTTGCACTAGGGCCAGTTGTTGTAGTATCTCATACTCAACGTTCGATAGATGTCTCTCTAGGGAAAGGCCTTTGTGTGTGGATCCGCCGTGTTGTCCTTCTCGTCAACTCTCCTTAACCTCGATCTCTTAGAGATCAACCATCTCCCTGATCAGGTGATACTGCCTTAGAATATGTCTGGATCGCTGATGGGACCGGCGTTCTTAGGCCAAAACCATAACTCCATTGTTATCACAATAACAGTTATTGGACGCTCAATGGTAGGAACAATGTTCATTTCATGAACAAGAAATATCCAGACAGCCACTTTGGCAGCATTGTTGGTAGCGATGTATTCAGCCTTTATCGTATAGTTTTCCACGGTATCTAGCTTGGAACTCTTCCAATATACAGTCCCTGCACTGAGGGTAAAGACAAATCCTGAGACTAACTTTCAGTCGTCCTTATCACTCTTGAAGCTCAAATTGGTAAAGGACTCCCACTGGAGTTTGCCGTTACCAAACACCAAGAACATTTCTTCAGTGTTTCTCAAGTACTTAAGAATGTGCTTCACAGCTATCCAGTGATTCTCCCAAGATCTGATTGATTCCTGATCACTACTCCTAGTGAGTCAGTTACATCTTGTCTGGTACATAATATCGCATACATGATAGAGTCTAGTGCCGAAGCATAGGGTATCCTTTGTATGCGAGCTCTCTCCAAATCAGTCTTGGAAGACATCTTTTTGGAGAGAGTGATTCATGAGTAAGTGGGCGAACTACCATGCTTAGAATTTTCCGTACTAAACCCTTTTAGTATGGTGTTAACTTACTTGGATTTGGGACACCCCCAATATCTTCTTAGATCTATCTCCATGGATCTGAATCCTTAAGATGCAGTAGGTATCATCCAGATCTTTCATGGAGAATCCTTGTGATAAGAGGAGCTTGACCGAGTGTAGCATACGAAACCCATTTCCTATCAAGAGTATGTCATCAACGTACAATACTAGAAAGACAACCTTACTATCTACAACCTTCTTGTATATATAAGGTTCATCTATATTTTTGATGAAGTCAAACTCTTTGACTGCCACATTAAAACAGATGTTCCAACTCTGCGATGCGTGCTTTAATCCTGATGGACTTAATTATAACCACTGGAGAAAAGGTTTCATTATAATCCACACCTGGTTATTGACAAAAACCTTTTACAACAAGTCTAGCTTTGAAAGTCTCGAATTTTCTATCTACACCAAGAATCTTTTCAAGATCCACTTACTCCCGATGGGTTTTACCCTTTCAGGTGAACCATTCAAAGTCATATTTTGTTGGTGTACATGGATTCCATCTCTGATTGCATAGCATCTAGCCATTTCACAGAGTCCCTACTCATGATGGCCTGCTTGAACCTGCTTGGGTCATCATCTACCATGATGCAATCCTCGCTCCCACCGTCACCGAGGAAACCGTAGTATCTCTCAGGTGGATGAGAAACCCTACCAGATTCGCGGAGAGGCTGAGGTTCGTTGGAGACTATTGAATCCTTTGGTTCCACTAAATCATCAGCTGTTTGTTTGTGTAGCTAGAACTCCTTCCAGTTCTACCTCATGACAAGGATGATTCCAAGTCCATGTCGGGTTATGTCTTTACCCTCTATGGAGGGGCAGTGTGTTGGAAGAGTTCCAAATAGGAAACCGTTGCTGACTCGACGATGGAAGCGGAATATATCGCTGCTGCAGATGCCGCAAAGGAAGCTGTCTCGATGAAGAAGTTCCTCATGGAGCTTCAGGTGGTTCCTACCATTGTTGATCCAATACCGCTGTATTGTGACAACAACGGAGCTATAGCTTTAGCGAAGGAACCCAGGTCCTATCAGAAGTCCAGGCACATCTTGAGGCGGTATCACCTGATCAGGGAGATCGTGGGTCGCCAGGAGATCGAGGTTCGGAGAGTTGCTACGGAAGATAACACTGCTGATCCATTCACGAAGGCCTTACCCCAGACTCAGTTCGAGCGGCTGATCGAGATGATAGGTCTTCGATACGTCAGTACATGGCCTTAGTGCAAGTGGGAGATTGTTAGTGTATATACCCTAGATGCCATTACTGTATCATACTGGATTGTATATTACTTGATGGAAGCTTGGGATATTCACCTTGTATTGACATTCTTGCTCAAAATGGTAGTATGCTACTTGGTTTGTTTCTGCTTTAATGTGTGCATGTGTTTCTTTTAGCATATCGCCTTTACACATTAGTGGAGCCCTTAGGATCTTTGCTTGATTACCAGCGTTGTGATGCGTGGGGGCTGGGTAATCTATAAGCACCTCCTTATGCAGGTCCCTAGTCGCAGGACTATCGAGACAGGGCATCGATACTCCGGAGTAGACTAGCGTATGCGCTTCTTATCCCAGCTTGGGAGACGGTCTGTCCCACAGCCGTCAGTACATCGTACTTGAGATAGTATGCGGGTGCTCGTTAGGTTACGGGTACACTGGACATGACTCGTCGGGAACTGTTGGTTGGTATTATACCTATCGTCAGTTATCAGTTCCCAGGTGACATGAGTACAGCTTAGTCCGTTGACTTGACACTATCACTTCGCCTTGAGTGTGTTCCCACTGTACTTTGATTACTACCCTACCACAGCTCAAAGGAGTCGTGCAAACAGGTAGTTTTTGGGTGCAGTCCCGAAGCACTTGGAGGCAGTGACGGTTAGACATGATTCGTCTCTCCCGGTATTGGGGGTTGATATCGCGCTGTGTCTAGGAGAGCCATTACACAAAGTCCCTGGTCAGGGCAAGCGAGATAGACTGGTAGGTTTCCAGGGTTATCTCAGGTGTTCTGGGCTACACTCCGACACGACTTGTACCGCTAGTAGGGGACTGACGTTTACCGCCCCCTTAGGCCCGCCATGCGATGTTCTTAGACGAACATACCGGACTGTACGGAGACTGTCACATACAGGCTCAGTAGGAGTTCAGATGGGTTTATCTCGTCAGTCTTCTTATCGGCATCTACCTGGGGACCATTACGTACAGCTAGTGCCGCCTGCGGTCTGTGGTTAAACCCACTGCCAGCGTAGTGTCGAGTCTTTAGAGTCCCACACAGAGGGTTATTCGCCTTTAGGCAAAATGAGTAGAGGTCGCATGGTTTTGCGACAGGGTTCGTTCACATCCGCGCACTTGTGCACGTTTGGTGTCCGGACAGCTTATACTAGCGGGCTTTGGTTTAAGCCGGATCCTAGTATATGATTTGGGATTGGTTTTATCTCATTGTATTCGTGTTCTCGGAACACGGATACGGGTGTGTATGCACAGTAGACTGAGACATAGGCAGATGACTTTGATTAGGGTTGATGACAATTGTCATTTTCTTAACCCTAATGTTTATGTGTGAATTATGATTTATTAATAATTAGTTAATTATAATTGTGCATGGTTAGGGTTGTTGACCATTTGACTATACTTGACCTGTTGACCTAGGTTGACAAGTTGACCATCATCATTCCATATGAAAGATGCTTTTTGATCCTTACAAAAGCATTTAATGTGAAATGATAATTGTCATTTCTTGATTAACCATGACAATTATCTTAGCTAATTATCTATTATTCATAAATCACATATATGTGAGAAGGGTTGGATTATTCTTCTCACTTGTTCATTTCCATTCTCTCTCCTCCTCTTCCTCTCTCTCTAGCTCTCCCCTCTCATGAGTTGAGAACCACTTGAGCTTGAGATAATCCCTTCAAAAACACTCTCTACTCTTTCTAAGGTCCTAGGTCTAGCACACCAAGCACCTTAGTTACTTCTAGTTTGAGGTTGGAGCCAAAGGTTGAGGCCCTCGGGTGGATCTTTCTTCGGCAAGAGAAGGAGACAAGGAGAACCCGTTCTTTCACTCCAAGGAGCAAGAAGAGAAGGAATTGAAGACCTAGGTATAACCCCCTTTCCGAGTAGCTAACTCTCTTTAGCTTTGTAGTTAGTTTTGTTTAGCAAAGATCCCTCCTTTACATAGTCCATGTTGCCTAGTGTTGTAAAAATCCGATTTTTCATAACGTTTTCGCCTCCCCACAAGCACCGGGGTGGGCAACGTGGACTTACAGTGGTATCAGAGCCTAGCTAAATACAAACTAACTAGTTAGCAAAGTATCCAGAACTTCGATCGGATAAAATCGCAAAACATTTTTTCAAAACCCTAAGTTTCTGCCAATTTTTAAACTTGCTCTAAAAATAATAAATCATTCTTTAAAAATTGGCTCAGGGTTTTTACAGAATACACAAGAAAAACAAGCCAGCGAGTTGACTAACTCACCGCGGAACCGCGGCAAAAGCATGCTCTTGCCGCGGATCCACGGCCGAGTTGACTCGGCCGTGGATCGTTTTTCCTGCAGTTTACTTCTGGGGCTGTTTTGTGATTTTTGATATAGTTTGTTTCCACCCAGATTTTCCAGAGAACAAGTTGGTTTTTGGGGTGGTCACAAATCCGTATTTTTGATCGAACTTCTTTACACTTTGGCTAATGGGTTATATCTGTTATGTGATATATGTATTGAACGTCTGCTAATCGCTATACGTCGATTAGTGGGGGTTATACATATCTGTGATCTGCAGTGTTGATGGTTTGTGTATATGAATTCGTTGGATTATCGCGGATGGATTGCCGGGGGGTTGTGAGATGAGAGTTTTCTTATTCTTTCAATTCTTGTAATATGTAAATTGATGTAATATTATTTGTATGGCCGCACAACCGGGTCGGGGTTGTAGCCATCATTGTATAATTTCTTTTTATTGTTTTTGCTTCTAGGATAGACCCAAGGTGGGGTGCAGAAACTACCGGGTACCTCGAAGTGCCGAGTGGCCTACTCACGTCGTTGAGGGAGGTTGCTTCACTTCGGATACTTGGCGGGTAGTTTGCCGCACCCGTAGGGGTCTAGGGTGAGATTTGGCTATTCATCGCGACCGTGTAATCCGCTCTTCGTTACAGGCTCGTACGAATTGCGGATTCCTAGAATATCCAATATATTCATCTGTGATCTGGAATGGCTATCATTGCATGTGACGAATGTTTATATATATCTATATGATATCTATTTAGGCATTGTTTATGTTTTGCATCTGCGCTAGTCCAGCCCCCGCTCCGTCGTTAGTTAAGTAACCTAACGGGTGATGATGGGACCCCGTAGAGAATGCGGATGGTATAAGCGTACGTCATATTTTCGTTGTTTTCTGCAATGGTAGGATTAAATGATGGGACGCATTGGAATTAATGCAAGAAAAAATAAACCAAGTAACAGTCGTTGGAACACTTTCAAAACCACTCGGTTCTTTTCAAAACCAAATTTTAAATGCGGAGCTTGAACCACTCCTTTTGAAAGCTATCTCGTTCCATCGATTATATCAAGTTCACTATGTTCACGGTTTCGCCAAAACCATTCATAGCCCTCCGTCGTTTCACATGAATGGTCAATAAGTATTCAAGCTATGTTTGTTGGCCAAAGTCAAGGCATAGTGATTGGTAGCTATTGGGTATTCATGTGCAGCATAGATAGATGTGTTGGTTTAGGGCAGTCGTTCTACCTTGTTGGCCAAAGTCAAGGGTATGTGCGGGTGGTCTCAAATTAACCTGGAGAATGACGGGTAGAACTTGAATTGTGACTTATGATTTGTTGGCCAAAGTCAAGGTCATAAGAGCATGGGGCAAAAATCCACATCGGGAGTTTCAAAAGAACTGAAATTTGCTAGCGCTGCATACCATTTGGAGTGTGATGATTCTGGTAGGATTCCTTCAGTTTTGTCACGCGATGATATTTGGATCATGATCCCACTGTGAGTATATGCTACTCCTCCGGAACTTTCTCACTTAACGATCAATGCTATAAACCAAGTAGGTGTCTAGAAAGGTGTTAGCGGGGCTACGCCCACAGGGAAAAGAGGTTATTTAATTAAGGAACTTCGCGAAAGCGTTGGAAAACCTCCCTCGAAGTACCGACACTGGCCTGGCTGAACGGTTAAGCAAGTATTGTACGGTGAGATTGATCCCGACTAGTTCTTCCTTTATGGTTTGAGGAGGGATTCGAGAGACAGTGGGGGCCATCCTGTTTAGACAAATTAAAAACCACTCTAAACTTGCAAGAGCATCATGCTAAAGTGTTTCTTCTCTCTCTCCTAATCGCAGTGACCATTTATCATGACTGGACTTAAGTTACTTCTAGATAAAAACATACTGACAGGGCCAAACTACAAAGATTAGCTCAGGAATGTCAAAATGGCAATCACTTATGACAAGTTGGGGTATCTTCTTACCACCAAAGCTCCCCCTGTCCCAGGTCCCAAAACCAGTGTCGTGGATAGGGAAATCCGCAAGACCTGGGAAATCGACTGCGCGAAGGCCAAGTGCCTCGTGCTTGCCTCTATGGACAACGAATATCAGAGGAGGAACGAGAATATGGACCTCGAATCCATATTTCTCCATACAAAAGAACTGTATGGAGAGCAATCTCGTATCGCCAGATACGAAGTGTCGAAGAAGTTGTTTTCGGCAAGATTGGCCGTCGGATCATCGGTAGCGGAACACGTGCTTAAGATGATTGGCTACATAGAGGAGCTCGCGGAACTTGGGAACACGTTGGAGAATGAGCTCTATACGGACTTGATTCTTCAGTCCCTTCCTTCCACTTACGCCCAGTTCATTCTGAATTTCAACTTGCAAGAAAAGGAAGTTGAACTTTCAGAGCTTCTCAACATGCTGAGGAGTGCAGAGGGCACCCTACAGAAAGGTAGGAAAACATCCACTTTGTTTATAGGAGGATCTTCCTCTTCTAGGTCCAATGCGAAAGCCAAGGGAAAGAAGAAGAAAACCCCCGCCAAACCAATGGGCGATGTTAGTAAGATGGATACGAAGGGAAAGGCAAAAGCAACAAAGGTAGCGGGGAAGCTTGTGGATAAGGAAGAATGCTTTTACTGTCACAAGAGTGGACACTGGAAGAAAGATTGCAGGGCTTGGAAAGCCAGAACACAGGATCTGAAGCAGGTTGCGGCTTTAGCTTCAGGTGTGTATGTTATTGAAAACTGTCTATTAATAAACTCTACGTCCTAAGTATTGGATACCGGATCAGGATCTCATATCTGTAATTCTTTGCAGGCGTTGAGAAAGCGTAGGTTTTTGAAAGCAGATGACATGACCCTCAAAGTTGCAAACGGAGCTAGCATGGATGCTGAGGCCGTGGGGGACTATCACCTGAGAATGTCAGATGGACATGTTTTGGTTCTACGTAATTACTTTTTTGTACCCAACGCAACTTGTAATATCATTTCTGTATCTTTGATTTCTAAAGAAGGTTATGAATTTGCGTTTGTAAGTAATGTTGTAAACATTCACCTTAATCAAGTTCTGATTGGGTCAGGTACATTGAGCAATGGTATATACGTATTAAACCAACCACAGATTTTTAATGTCCATAATACACACAAAAGAAAGTCTCCGGAAACAAATCAGACTTTCTTATGGCATTGTAGACTGGGTCACATCAATGAGAGAAGGTTGACGAAGTTACATACAGAAGGATATTTGGATCCGTTCGAAAATCAATCATATGCAACTTGTCAATCCTGTCTCAAAGGAAAGATGACAAAGACTCCGTTCACTGGACACGGAGTGAGAGCGAGCTCGCTCTTGGGACTCGTACACAGCGACGTGTGCGGTCCAATGTCTACGAATGCACGAAGCGGTTATTCTTACTTCATTACTTTTACGGATGACTTTTCAAGGTACGGTTATGTCTTCTTAATGAAACATAAATCCAAAGCCTTTGGAAAATTCCAGGAATATAAGAATGAAGTAGAAAAACAAACAGGAAAAAGTATCAAGACACTGAGATCTGATCGAGGTGGTGAATACTTGAGTGCTAAGTTCCTGGACTACTTAAAAGAGAATGGAATTCTCTCTCAGCTTACTCCTCCATACACTCCGCAACATAACGGTGTATCGGAGAGACGGAACCGAACCCTATTGGATATGGTGCGGTCTATGATGAGTAACGCTGAGTTACCGCGATCATTCTGGGGATATGTGCTAGAATCAGCTGCATACCTTTTGAACCGAGTTCCAACTAAGACTGTGCCTACCACACCATATCAGAAGTGGTGTGGGAAGAGACCCTATCTTAATCATATAAGACATGGGGATGTCCAGCTTTTGTCAAAAAGCAGCATGCGGACAAGCTCGAGGCACGCTCAGTACAGTGCAAGTTTGTGGGATATCCAAAGAACTCCAAGGGATATTTCTTCTATTGCGAAGAGGAAAAAAAGGTTTTTGTTTCTCGTCATGCCCACTTCTTGGAAACTGAGTTTTTGGAAAATCAGATAAGTGGGAGCGCAATAGAACTGGAAGAAATTCCAGAACCATGAGCTATTACTGAAAGCTTAGTAGAACCAGAGGGTTCGAAAGATCAGGACATTCCTACGCTGCTCTGCAGAAGTAGTAGGCAGTCTCATCTGCCCGAGAGATACTACGGTTTTCTCATAGACGGGGATAGAGAGGATTGCATCATTGATAGTGATTAGCCGACTAGCTTCCAGCAGGCCATTCAGAGCGTTGACTCGGTAAAATGGTTGGATGCAATGCGGACCGAAATGGAGTCCATGTACACCAACAAAGTATGGACGTTGGACATTGCTCCAGATGGGGTAAAACCCGTAGGATGCAAGTGGATCTTCAAAAGGAAGATTGGTGTAGATGGACAGGTTGAGACCTATAAAGCTAGACTTGTTGCAAAGGGTTTCCGTCAAAGACCTGACTTGGACTACGACGAAACCTTTTCTCCAGTGGCTATGCTGAAATCCATTCGGATCCTTCTTGCCATTGCTGCCTTCCATGATTATGAGATCTGGCAGATGGACGTAAAAACCGCTTTTCTAAATGGAAATTTAGAGGAGTGTGTCTATATGGACAAGCCAGAGGGATTCATTCAGAGTGGGAGCAGCGGAAAGGTGTGCAAGTTGCTTAAGTCCATCTATGGACTAAAGCAGGCATCGCGGAGTTGGAACATCTGTTTTGATGAGACGGTCAAAGAATTTGGCTTTATCAAAAATCCAGATGAACCATGCATCTATAGTAGATTTGTAGAGAGAACTGTAGTATTCCTCGTTTTATACGTGGATGACATTCTCTTGATAGGAAATGACATTCCTATGCTACAATCTGTCAAAGGGTTCTTGTCACACAGGTTCTCCATGAAAGACCTGGGTGATGCCTCTTACATTCTGGGGATCCGGATCTATCGTGACATATCCAAGAGGATATTAGGACTCTCTTAGTCCAGGTAAATCGACACCATACTGAAAAGATTCAGTATGGAAGATTCCAAGCGCGGTAATCTACCGGCTTGTCACGGGATCACCCTCTCCAAAGAGATGTCTCCCAAGACTGATTTGGAAAGGGATCGCATGTCTATTATACCCTACGCTTCTACGGTAGGCTCTATAATGTATGCGATGTTTTTGTACTAGACCAGATGTAGCTTATGCACTGAGTGTGGTAAGCCGGTATCAGTCAAACCCTAGGGAGAAGCACTGGATAGTGGTAAAGAACATTCTCAAGTACCTGAGAAGGACTAAGGAGATGTTCTTAGTGTATGGCGGAAAAGACCTCCAGATCGAGGCCTTTGCTGACTTCAGCTTCCAGAGTGACAAGGATGATTCCAAGTCCATGTCGGGTTATGTCTTTACCTTCTATGGAGGGGTGGTGTGTTGGAAGAGTTCCAAACAGGAAACCATTGCTGACTCGACGATGGAAGCGGAATATATCGCTGCTGCAGATGCCGCAAAGGAAGCTGTCTCGATAAAGAAGTTCCTCACGGAGCTTCAGGTGGTTCCTACCAATGTTGATCCAATACCATTGTATTGTGACAACAACGGAGCTATAGCTTTAGCGAAGGAACCCAGGTCCCATCAGAAGTCCAGGCACATCTTGAGGCGGTATCACCTGATCAGGGAGATCGTGGGTCGCCAGGAGATCGAGGTTCGGAGAGTTGCTACGGAAGATAACACTGCGATCCATTCACGAAGGCCTTACCCCAGACTCAGTTCGAGCGGCTGATCGAGATGATAGGTCTTCGATACGCCAGTACATGGCCTTAGTGCAAGTGGGAGATTGTTAGTGTATATGCCCTAGAGGCCATTACTGTATCATACTGAATTATATATTACTTGATGGAAGCTTGGGATATTCACCTTGTATTGACATTCTTGCTCAAAATGGTAGTATGCTACTTGGTTTGTTTCTGCTTTAATGTGTGCATGTGTTTCTTTTAGCATATCGCCTTTACACATTAGTGGAGCCCTTAGGATCTTTGCTTGATTACCAGCGTTGTGATGCGTGGGGGCTGGGTAATCTATAAGCACATCCTTATACAGGCCCCTAGTCGCAGGACTATTGAGACAGGGCATCGATACTCCGGAGTAGACTAGCGTATGCGCTTCTTATCCCAGCTTGGGAGACGGTATGTCCCACAGCCGTTGGTACGTCGTACTTGAGATAGTATGCGGGTGCTCGTTAGGTTACGAGTACACTGGACAGGACTCGTCGGGAACTGTTGGTTGGTATTATACCTATGTCAGTTATCAGTTCCTAGGTGACATGAGTACAGCTTAGTCTGTTGACTTGACACTGTCACCTCGCCTCGAGTGTGTTCCCACTGTACTTTGATTACTACCCTACCACGGCTCAAAGGAGTCATGCAAACAGGTAGTTTTTGGGTACAGTCCCGAAGCACTTGGAGGCAGTGACGGTTAGACAGGATTCGTCTCTCCCGGTATTGGGGGTTGATATCGCGCTGTGTCTAGGAGAGCCATTACACAAAGTCCCTGGCCAGGGCAAGCGAGATAGACTGGTAAGTTTCCAGGGTTATCTCAGGTGTTCTTGGCTACACTCCGACATGACTTGTACCGCTAGTAGGGGACTGACGTTTACCGCCCCCCTAGGCCCCCCATGCGATGTTCTTAAACGAACATACCGGACTGTACGGAGACTGTCACATACAAGCTCAGTAGGAGTTCAGATGGGTTTACCTCGTCAGTCTTCTTATCGGCATCTACCTGGGGACCGTTACGTACAGCTAGTGCCGCTTGCGGTCTGTGGTTAAACCCACTTCCAGCGTAGTGTCGAGTCTTTAGAGTCCCACAAAGAGGGTTATTCGTCTTTAGGCAAAATGAGTAGAGGTCGCATGGTTTTGCGGCAGGGTTCGTTCACATCCGCGCACTTGTGCACGTTTGGTGTCCGGACAGCTTATACTAGCGGGCTTTGGTTTAAGCCGGATCCTAGTATATGATTTGGGATTGGTTTTATCTCATTGTATTCGTGTTCCTCGGAACACGGATACGGGTGTGTATGCATAGTTGACTGAGACAGAGGCAGAGGACTTTGATTAGGGTTGATGACCATTGTCATTTTCTTAACCCTAATGTTTATGTGTGAATTATGATTTATTAATAATTAGTTAATTATAATTGTGCATGGTTAGGGTTGTTGACCATTTGACTATACTTGACCTGTTGACCTAGGTTGACAAGTTGACCATCATCATTCCATATGAAAGATGCTCTTTGATCCTTGCAAAAGCATTTAATGTGAAATGATAATGGTCATTTCTTGATTAACCATGACAATTATCTTAGCTAATTATCTATTATTCATAAATCACATATATGTGAGAAGGGTTGAATTATTCTTCTCACTTGTTCATTTCCATTCTCTCTCTTCCTCTTCCTCTCTCTCTAGCTCTCCCCTCTCATGAGTTGATAACCACTTGAGCTTGAGATAATCCCTTCAAAAACACTCTCTACTCTTTCTAAGGTCCTAGGTCTAGCACACCAAGCACCTTAGTTACTTCTAGTTTGAGGTTGGAGCCAAAGGTTGAGGCCCTCGGGTGGATCTTTCTTCGGCAAGAGAAGGCGACAAGGAGAACCCGTTCTTTCACTCCAAGGAGCAAGAAGAGAAGGACTTGAAGACCTAGGTATAACCCCCTTTCCGAGTAGCTAACTCTCTTTAGCTTTGTAGTTAGTTTTGTTTAGCAAAGATCCCTCCTTTACATAGTCCATGTTGCCTAGTGTTATAAAAATCCGATTTTTCATAACGTTTCCGCCTCCCCGCAAGCACCGGGGTGGGCAACGTGGACTTACAGTATAATACCATATACGAGTTCTCGGTGAGTCCGTTCAGTGTACGCAGTCTCCACTGAGTACCCGTATACCTTCTCTGATATCAAACACCAATGGATGCGGGATCATCCATCATCCATCATATGGGTCAAGAAGCGCATACGATTGTCTACTCTGGAATATCGATGCCCCATCTCGATACTCCCACGACTAGGAACTATTGAAGGATGTACTTACCGACTACCCTGGCCCCATTAATATGATCTGCATCATAATTCTGGTAGTCAAGTACTCATCGTAAAGGCTTTATCAACATGTAACAGAGAGACAATAAGTATATATATCAAGATAAAGTGCAACCAGATTGCATACTATCATGTCGAGCAAGAAAGTCCTCCCTATATATGTCCAAGCATCCACTATAATATACATCATATGTACAATAATGGCCTTTAGGGCATAAATACAACTATCAGGTATGATCATGAAGCCTTTAAGTGACCGCTCCTTTCAGTTGCTGAGTCAGATATGGGCTTGATAGGCTGTCATGTCTGCTTTTGCCGACGAGTACGACGCTGATCGGTGGGGAGCGATCAGATCTTCTGATAGAATTAAATTCAATGTTAGAAAAATATTTTTCTAATCTTGTTAAAACAAACAAGAAATATCTTCTGTTAAACAGAAAGTCATTTGATCAAAGATCCAACGGTAAATAAAATTCGCCAAGTGATCTTTAAGATCAATTAAATCAATTGATATCTCTCAATGAAAAATTTACTCAAACTAATTGATAGTTTTCCCTCTCCTATATAAAGAACCTGAGACTTCAAGTCTCATAGAGACGATACCCTCCATAAGCTTCATCGAAATACATAATACCCACTTTAAGCTTCTATAAAAACCGAGAATTTAATTCTCTTGAAAGATCATCTTCAACCTCTCAAACCATAGGTAAAAACTGTTGGCTATAGTGCCATCATGGCAATTATCATAGTTGCAGGCGGGTGATTATGATGATTGAGGGAGGATCTATACCGGTAGAACAGTCTTACTCGAGATGATAGTATTCTATCTGGTTTGTTTCCATCATCATGTACACGCTTTATATGGTATTATAGATCACTACTATATGTTGACGGAGCCCATAGGATTCTTGCTTGACTACTAGCATTATGATGGCGATCATATACGTAGGAGCTGTGTGGTCTATAAGCACATCCTTAAATGTCCCTAGTCGTGGGAGTTTCAAGACAGGGTATCGATATTCCAGAGTAGACTAGTGTACATTGATTGAGACTCCGACGAAGGGCGGTGGCCGGTCTCACAAGCCATTGGTGTCAGTTTGTTCACCTAAGATAGTATACATGTGCTTATTGGGTTATAAGTACACCGGACGGACTCGCCGGGAACATGCTAGTTAGTATTATACCTATTGTCAGATAGCAGTTCCCAGGTGACATGTGTACAGATTAGTCTATCGACCTAATATTGTCATTTGTCTCATGTGAGTTCCCACTGTGCTTTGATTACTACCCTACCATGGCTCAAAAGATTCGTGCAAACAGATTTTAGTTGGGTACAGTCCCGAGCCACATGGAGGCAGTGAGAGAATCGTCATGGGATTCATCTCTCCCGGTATTGGGGTTGATGTCGCGTTGTGCACGGGTGTCCATCACCAGAAATCCTTGGCCAAGATAGTCGAGAATTACTGATTCGGATCAGTAGTTTCTCAGTGGGTGATGGGATTCATACCGACACTAAATGTCATGTTGTTAGAGGTCTGACTTTATCCACCCCCTAAACTCGATATGCGATACTCATAGACGAACGGACCGGACTATACGGATATTGTCACTGTCAGACTCAGTAGGGGTTTCAGGATGAGTTTGCTCATTGTCCTCCTTTTCGCTCAATACCTAGGTAGCCGTTACGTACAGCTAGTGCCGCTGACGTGCTTGTGGTTAAACCCACTGCGAGCGTATTGACGAGTCTTTCCCACACAGAGGGTTTCCCTGCTTCGGGCGAAACGATGTAGAGGCCGTATGGTTTTACGGCAAGGTTCGATCACATACGTGTACTTGTGCACGGATGATGTTCGGAAGGATAATACTAGTGGGTTTTGGTTTAAGCCGGATACTGGTATTATATTGTTGGATTATTTTCGTCTCATCGTATTCGTATTCTTCGGAATACGGATGCGGGTATGCATATACGGATGATGGGTATTCTTGTAATTTCTTACAAGATCACTTTTAGAAGATTACATCTCATTATGGTTTAGACCTTTTTGGATTAAAAGGTTATTGAGGCGGAGGATGAGGTGTTTATTGCATTTTTGGTGGCATGGCTTAATAGTGACCCATGGAGACTATTCTAAGCATGCTCAGGGTTTTTTTTGTGAGAATTTTGTTGACTTGAGATATTTTTTTTGACTCAAGATATTTTGGAGATTTGAGATATTATTTGGGATGGCTCCATTATTTATTAATTTTCACAACACAAAAATCAATTCAAGCCATTAATTATTCTCTCTCCTACAACACTCTCATCCTCATGGCATCTTCATTTTCCTCCACCCAAACTCTCTCATGTGTTGAGAAACCTTGGGTGTTTAGAGTCAAATTAATCCTTCATTAGACTCTACATCATCTTGGCTATCTAGTTTGGCAAACTAGATACCCTAGTTACTTCGGTTATGAAGTAGGAGCTCGTTTCATAAATCCTCGGGTGGATCATCTTCGATGAAGGGAGACCGGAGATCAAGCTTTATCAAGAAGGACTCTAGGAGCTTGGGAAGGTGGTTGAAGACTGAAGGACACGGATCAATTCGGTATAATCACTCTAACCATTTAGTTTAGCTCCTACGCATGTTTTTGTTATCTAGGGCTTATGGGTCGATTCGGGTTATCGGGTTGTTCTAGCTCCGGTTTTTGAAAATTTTTGTTCCGCAATGGCCACGATTTGATTGCCGAGGCGCTTGTATCAGAGCCACTCAATAAGCCTTAGTTAACTCATTTTGACATTAGAAATCCGCCGTTTTTGTATTGCAAAAACTGCCGACAAAAAGAGTTCAAAAAACTGAAAGTTTGAGATGTTTGCACATCTCGTGGGCTCACGGTTTGAACTGAGAAGCCGTGGGGTGGTGCATGGCACCATGGGAAACCCTCCAGGGAGGACCGAACGGCTGGGCCCGCTCCCCAAGACCACCACAAGGTGGTCTTGGCGGTGGGTGTTAGTGTATATGCCCTAGAGGCCATTACTGTATCATACTAGTTTGTATATTACTTGATGGAAGCTTGGGATATTCACAGTTGTATATACAATCTTGCTCGAAATGGTAGTATGCTACTTGGTTTGTCTCTGCTTTAATATGTGCATGTGTTTGTTTTAGCATATTGCTGATATACATATTAGTAGAGCCCTTAGGATCTTTGCTTGATTACCAGCGTTGTGATGGCGCTCGCACTCGTGGGAGCTGGGTGATCTATAAGCACATCCTTATACAGGTCCCTGGTCGTTGGACTATCGAGACAGGGCATCGATACTCCGGAGTAGACTAGCGTATGCGCTTCTCATCCCAGTGTGGGAGACGGTCTGTCCCACAGCCGTCAGTACGTCGTACTTAAGATAGTATACGGGTGCTCGTTAGGTTACGAGTACACTGGACAGGACTCGTCGGGAACTGTTGGTTGGTATTATACCTATCGTCAGTTATCAGTTCCCAGGTGACATGAGTACAGCTTAGTCCGCTGACTTGACACTGTCACTTCGCCTCGAGTGTGTTCCCACTGCACTTTGATTACTACCCTACCACGGCTCAAAGGAGTCGTGCAAACAGGTAGTTTTTGGGTGCAGTCCCGAAGCACTTGGAGGCAGTGACGGTTAGACAGGATTCGTCTTTCCCGGTATTGGGGGTTGACATCGCGTTGTGTCCAGGAGAGCCATTACACGAGTAGTCCCTGGCCAGGGCAAGCGAGATATACTGGTAGGTTTCCAGTGTTATCTCAGGGTGTTCTGGGATACACTCCGACACGACTTGTACCGCTATTAGGGGACTGACTTTCACCGCCCCCCTAGGCCCGCCATGCGATGTATCAGACGAACAGACCGGACTGTACGGAGATTGTCACATACAGGCTCAGTAGGAGTTCAGATGGGGTTCACCTCATCAGTCTTCTTATCGACATCTACCTGGGGACCGTTATGTACAGCTAGTGCCGCTTGCGGTCTGTGGTTAAACCCACTGCCAGCGTAGTGTCGAGTCTTTAGAGTCCCACACAGAGAGCTATTCGCCTTTAGGCAAAATGAGTAGAGGTCGCATGGTTTTGCGACAGGGTTTGTTCACATTCGCGCACTTGTGCACGTTTGCTGTCCGGACAGTTTATACTAGCGGGCTTTGGTTTAAGCCGGATCCTAGTATATGTTTTGAGATTGGTTTTTCTCATTGTGTTCGTGTTCCTCGGATCACGAATACGGGTGCGTATGCACAGTTGCCTGAGACAGAGGGAGAGGACTTCGATTAGGGTTAATGACTAATGTCATTTTATTAACCTTAATGCTTATGTGTGTATTATTGTTAATTGATATTAGTTTTATAATTGTGCATGGTTATGGTTGTTGACCATTTGACCTCCTTGAGTTGTTGACCATTTGACCTCCTTGACTTGTTGACTATGGTTGACACTTTGACCATCATCATTTCTTTTGGAAGATGCTTTTTGATCCTTACAAATTGAAATGATAATGGTCATGTCTTGATTAACCATGACAATTATCTAGCTAATTTTCTATTTACAATAATTCACACATATTAGTGAGAATGGCTCACATTATTCTCATTCCATCATATCCTTTCTCTCTCTTGTTCTTCCTCTCCCTCAAGCTCTCTCCCTCTCATGTGTTGAGAAACACTTGAGCTTGAGAAAAACCCTCTCTTGATCATCTCTACTCTCATCTAGGGTTCAAGTATTAGCACTTCTTGCACCCTAGTTACTCCAAGCTTGGAGTTGAAGCCAAAGGTTGAGGCTTTCGGGTGGATCTTTCTTTGACGGGAGAAGACGACAAGGTGACCTCCTTCCACAACTTCAAGGAGCAAGGAGAGAAGGACAAAAAGACCAAAGGTATAACCTTTCTATCTCTTAGCTAGTTTTTAGTTAGCTTTAGCAAGTTTTTGTTTAGCAAAGATCCTTACAAGTCTAGTCCATGTTGCCTTAGTTGATAAAAATCCGATTTTTATTCCGTTTTCCGCCTCCCCGTAAGTACCGGGGTGGGCAACGTGGACTTGCAGTGGTATCAGAGACTAACTAAACATAAAGTTGCTAGGTAGTGAAGTGTAACGAAGTTCGAAACCGAAAAATCCAAAAACCGAGTTTTCAAAAACCCTAGTTTCTGTTAAAATTTTTTCTGGTCAAAACAAAATTTGTTATACTCCTAAAATCGTCTCAGGGTTTTTAAAAGATAACCACAAAAGCCGGTCCAGTGAGTCGTCTAAACCGCCGCGTTTCCGCGGCAATAGCAAGCTATTGCCGCGGAACCGCCGCCGTTTGGACTCCTCACTGGGTCGAGTTTGGTGCAGTGTATCTCTGGCTTGGTTTTAGGATTTTTAAGATATGTTATATGTGCCCAGATTTTCCAGAATAAAAATTTATTTTTGGGGGCCTATAAATCCGTATTTTTTTTTTCGAACTTCACTACACTTTGACTACAAAGGTTATATCTGTGATGTTTGCATGTATTGAACGTCGGCTAATCGCTATATGTCGATTAGTCGAGATTATACATATCTGTGATCTGTGATTGATGATGGTTTGTGTATATGAATGGGTTGGATTGTCGCGGGTGAATAGCCGGGGTGGATGTGAGATGAGTGTTGCTTTTCTTCCATTCATTTGTAATATGTAAATTGATGTAATATTATTATTTGTTTGGCCGCACAACCGGGTCGGGGTTATTGCCGTCATTGTATAATTCTTTTTACTGTTTTTGCTCCTAGGATAGACCCATGGAGGGGGTGCACAAACTACCGGGTATCTCGAAGTGCCGAGTGGCCTACTCACGGTGGTGAGGGAGGTTACTTCGCTTCGGGTACTTGGCGGGTAGTTTGCCGCACCCGTAGGGGTCTTGGGTGGGGTATTGGTTATTCACCGCGACCGTGTAATCCGCTTTTCGTTGCAGTCTCGAACGGATTGCGGATTCCTAGTATATCCAATGTATTCATCTGTGATCTGTAATGTATATCATTGCTATATATTTATATATGATAACTATTTAGGTGTTGCTTATGTTTTGCATCCGTGCTAGTCCTGCCCCCGCTCTGTCGTTAGTTAAGTAACCTAGCGGGTGATGACGGGACCCCGTGGCGAATGCGGATGGCATAAGCGTACACCATATTTTGGTTGTTTTCTGCAATGGTAGGACTAAATGATGGGACGCATTAAAAGAACTAATGCAAGAAAATAAACCAAGTAAAAGTCGATTGGAACACTTTGAAAACCACTCGGTTCTTTTCAAAACTAAACTTTTAAACGCGGAGCTTGAACCACTCCTTTTAAAAGCTATCTCGTTCCATCGATTATATCAAGTTCACTACGTTCACGGTTTCGCCAAAACCATTCGTAGCCCTCCGTCATTCCACATGAATGGTCAAAAGTATTCAAGCTATGTATTTTGGCCAAAGTCAAGGCATAGTGATTGGTAGCGTTGGGTATTCATGTGCAGCATAGATAGATGCGTTGGTTTGGGACAGTCGTGCTGCCATTTTGGCCAAAGTCAAGGGTAGGTACGGGTGGGTCCAAATTAACCAGGAGAATGACGGGTAGAACTTGACATGTGACTTATGATATTTTGGCCAAAGTCAAGGTCATAAGAGCATGGGGCAAAAATCCACATCGGGAGTTTCATAAGTACTGAAACTTGCTAGCGTTGCATACCATTTGGAGTGTGATGATTCTGGTAGGATTCCTTCGGTTTTATCACGCGATGATATTTGGATCCCGATCCTACTGTGAGTATATGCTACTCCTCGGGAAAACTCTCACTTAACGATCAATGCTATAAACTTAGTAGGTGTCTAGAAAGGTGTTAGCGGGGCTACGCCCACAGGGAAAAGAGGTTACTTAATTAAGGAACTTCGCGAAAGCGTTGGAAAACCTCCCTCGAAGTACCGACACTGGCCTGGCTGAACGGTTAAGCAAGTATTGTACGGTGAGAGTGATCCTGACTAATCCTTTCTTTACGGTTTGAGAAGGGATTCGAGAGACAGTGGGAGCCATCCAGTTTAGACAAACTAAAAACTACTCTAAACTTGCAAGAGCATCATGCTAAAGTGTTTCTTTTCTCTCTCCTTATTGCAGCGACCATTCAAGATGACCGGACTTAAGTTATTACTAGATAAAAACATATTGACAGGGCCAAACTACAAAGATTGGCTCAGGAATGTCAAGATGGCAATCACTTACGACAAGTTGGGGTATGTCCTTACCACCAAAGCTCCCCCTGTCCCAGGTCCCAAAACCAGTGTCGTAGATAGGGAAATCTACAAGACCTGGGAAATAGATTGCGCGAAGGCCAGATGCCTCGTACTAGCCTCGATGGACAATGAACATCAGAGGAGGTACGAGAATATGGACCTAGAGT
Organism: Agapanthus africanus; assembly: GCA_030015575.1. Classification (NCBI taxonomy): domain Eukaryota; kingdom Viridiplantae; phylum Streptophyta; class Magnoliopsida; order Asparagales; family Amaryllidaceae; genus Agapanthus; species Agapanthus africanus. The sequence continues at coordinate 62,585,326 of JASDDO010000022.1, forward strand.
CCATATTTCTTCATACAAAAGAACTGTATGGAGAGCAGTCTCGTATCGTAAGATACGAAGTGTCGAAGAAGTTATTTTCGGCAAGGTTGGCCGTCGGATCATCGGTAGCGGAACACGTGCTTAAGATGATTGGCTACATTGAGGAGCTCGCGGACCTTGGGACCACGTTGGAGAATGAACTCTATACTGATTTGATTCTCCAGTCCCTTCCTTCCACTTACGCCCAGTTCATTCTTAACTTCAACATGCAAGGAAAGGAGGTTGAACTTTCCGAGCTTCTGAACATGTTGAGGAGTGCTGAGGGCACCCTACAGAAAGGTAGGGAGACATCCACTTTGTTTGTAGGAGGATCTTCCTCTTCTAGATCCAGGGCGAAAGCCAAGGGCAAGAAGAAGAAAGCCCCCGCCAAACCAAGAGGCGGTGTCGGTAAAGTGGATACGAAGGGAAAAGGTAAAGCAACAAAGATAGCGGGGAAGCTAGTGGGGAAGGAAGAATGCTTCTATTGTCACAAAAGTGGTCACTGGAAACAGGATTGCAAGGCTTGGAAGGCCAGAACACAGGATTTGAAGCGAGTTGCAGCTTCAGCTTCAGGTGTGTATGTTATTGAAAACTGTCTATCAATAAACTCTACATCCTGGGTATTGGATACCGGATCAGGATCTCATATCTGTAATTCTTTGCAGGCGTTGAGAAAGCGTAGAGATTTGAAGGCAGGTGACATGACCCTCAGAGTTGCAAACGGTGCTAGCATGGATGCTGAGGCCGTGGGGGACTATCACCTGGCATTGTCGGATGGACATTTCTTGGTTTTGCGTAGTTGTTATTATGTACCAAATGCAACCTGTAATATCATTTCTGTATCTTTATTATCTAAAGAAGGTTATGAATTTGCATTTGTAAGTAATGTAGTGAACATTCACCTTAATCAAGTTTTGATTGGGTCAGGTACATTGAACAACGGTATATACGTATTAAACCAACCACAGATTTTCAATGTCCAGAATACACACAAAAGAAAGTCTCCAGAAATCAATAAAACTTTCTTATGGCATTGTAGACTGGGTCACATCAATGAGAGAAGGTTGAGTAAGTTACACACAGAAGGATATTTGGATCCGTTCGAATATCAATCGTATGCAACTTGTCATTCCTGTCTCAAGGGAAAGATGACAAAGACTCCGTTCACTGGACACGGAGTAAAAGCGAGCGAGCTCTTGGGACTCGTACACAGCGACGTGTGCGGTCCAATGTCTACACATGCGCGAAGCGGTTATTCTTACTTCATTACTTTTACGGATGACTTTTCAAGGTACGGTTATGTCTTCTTAATGAAACATAAATCCGAGGCTTTTGAAAAATTCCAGGAATATAAGAATGAAGTAGAAAAACAAACAGGCAAAAGTATAAAGACACTGAGATCTGATCGAGGTGGTGAATACTTGAGTGCCGAGTTCCTGGGTTACTTAAAAGAGAATGGAATTCTCTCTCAGCTTACTCCTCCATACACTCCGCAACATAATGGTGTATCGGAGAGACGGAACCGAACCCTATTGGATATGGTACGGTCCATGATGAGTAACGCTGAGTTGCCGCGATCGTTTTGGGGATATGCGCTAGAATCAGCTGCATACCTTTTGAACCGAGTTCCAACTAAGACTGTGCCTACTACACCATATCAGATGTGGTGTGGGAAGAGACCCTATCTTAATCACATTAAGACATGGGGATGTCCAGCTTTTGTAAAAAAGCAGCATGCGGACAAGCTCGAGGAACGCTCAGTACTGTGTAAGTTTGTGGGATATCCAAAGAGCTCCAAGGGATATTACTTCTATTGCGAAGAGGAACAAAAAGTCCTTGTTTCTCGCCATGCCCACTTTCTAGAACACCAGTTCATAGAAAAAGAATTAAGTTGGAGCGCAATAGAACTGGAAGAAATTCTAGAACCACGAGCTATTGCTGAAAGCTTGGTTGAACCAGAGGGTTCAAAAGATCAGGACATTCCCACGCCACTCCGCAGGAGTAGTAGGCAGTCTCATCCGCCCGAGAGATACTACGGTTTTCTCATTGACGGGGATAGAGAGGATTGCATCATAGATTGTGATGAGCCTACTAGCTTCCAACAGGCCATTCAGAGCGTCGACTCGGTAAAATGGCTGGATGCAATGCGGACCGAGATGGAGTCCATGTACACCAACAAAGTATGGACGTTGGACATTGCTCCAGACGGGGTAAAACCCGTAGGATGCAAGTGGATCTTCAAAAGGAAGATTGGTGTAGATGGACAGGTTGAGACCTATAAAGCTAGACTGGTAGCAAACGGTTTTCGTCAGCGACCTGGTTTGGACTATGATGAAACCTTTTCTCCAGTAGCTATGCTGAAATCCATTCGGATCCTTCTTGCCATTGCTGCCTTCCACGATTATAAGATTTGGCAGATGGACGTAAAGACAGCTTTTCTAAATGGACATTTAGAGGAGTGTGTCTATATGGATCAGCCAGAGGGTTTCATTCAGAGTGGGAGCAGCGGAAAGGTGTGCAAGTTGCTTAAGTCCATTTATGGACTAAAGCAGGCATCGCGGAGTTGGAACATCTGTTTTGATGAGACGGTCAAGGAATTTGGCTTTATCAAAAATCCAGATGAACCATGCATCTATTGTAGATTTGTAGCGAGAACTGTAGTATTCCTCGTTTTATACGTGGATGACATTCTCTTAATAGGAAATGACATTCTTATGCTACAATCTGTCAAGGGGTTCTTGTCACACAGGTTCTCCATGAAAGACCTGGGTGATGTCTCATACATTCTGGGTATCCGGATCTACCGTGACAGATCCAAGAGGATATTAGGACTTTCGCAGTCCAGGTACATCGACACCATACTGAAGAGATTCAGTATGGAAGATTCCAAGCGCGGTAATCTACCGGCTTGTCACGGGATCACCCTCTCCAAAGAGATGTCTCCCAAGACTGATTTGGAGAGGGATCGCATGTCTATTATACCCTACGCTTCTGCGGTAGGCTCTATAATGTATGCGATGTTGTGTACCAGACCGGATGTGGCTTATGCACTGAGTGTGGTAAGCAGGTATCAGTCAAACCCTGGGGAGAAATATTGGATAGCAGTAAAGAACATTCTCAAGTACCTGAGAAGGACTAAGGAGATGTTCTTGGTGTATGGCGGAAAAGACCTGCAGATTGAGGCCTTTGCTGACTCCAGCTTCCAAAGTGACAAGGATGATTCCAAGTCCATGTCGGGTTTTGTCTTTACCCTCAATGGAGGGGCGGTGTGTTGGAAGAGTTCCAAGCAGGAAACCGTTGCTGACTCGACTATGGAAGCGGGATACATCGCTGCATCTGATGCCGCAAAAGAAGTTGTCTGGATGAGGAAGTTCTTGAGAGAACTTCAGGTGGTTCCGTCCATTGTTGACCCAATACCTCTGTATTGCGACAACAACGGGGCTATAGCTTTAGCGAAGGAACCCAGGTCCCATCAGAAATCCAGACACATCATAAGGCGGTATCACCTGATCAGGGAGATCGTGGATCGCTAGGAGATCGAGGTCCGGAGAGTTGCATCAGAGGATAACACAGCAGATCCATTCACCAAGGCCTTGCCCCAGACTCAGTTCGAGCGGCTGATCGAGATGATAGGTCTTCGATACTCCAGTACATGACCTTAGTGCAAGTGGGAGATTGTTAGTGTATATGCCTTAGAGGCCATTACTGTATCATACTAGTTTGTATATTACTTGATGGAAGCTTGGGATATTCACAGTTGTATATACAATCTTGCTCGAAATGGTAGTATGCTACTTGGTTTGTCTCTGCTTTAATATGTGCATGTGTTTGTTTTAGCATATTGCTGATATACATATTAGTAGAGCCCTTAGGATCTTTGCTTGATTACCAGCGTTGTGATGGCGCTCGCACTCGTGGGAGCTGGGTGATCTATAAGCACATCCTTATACAGGTCCCTGGTCGTTGGACTATCGAGACAGGGCATCGATACTCCGGAGTAGACTAGCGTATGCGCTTCTCATCCCAGTGTGGGAGACGGTCTGTCCCATAGCCGTCAGTACGTCGTAGTTGAGATAGTATACGGGTGCTCGTTAGGTTACGAGTACACTGGACAGGACTCGTCGGGAACTGTTGGTTGGTATTATACCTATCGTCAGTTATCAGTTCCCAAGTGACATGAGTACAGCTTAGTCCGCTGACTTGACACTGTCACTTCGCCTCGAGTGTGTTCCCACTGCACTTTGATTACTACCCTACCACGGCTCAAAGGAGTCGTGCAAACATGTAGTTTTTGGGTGCAGTCCCGAAGCACTTGGAGACAGTGACGGTTAGAGAGGATTCGTCTCTCCCGGTATTGGGGGTTGACATCGCGCTGTGTCCAGGAGAGCCATTACACGAGTAGTCCCTGGCCTGGGCAAGCGAGATATACTGGTAGGTTTCCAGTGTTATCTCAGGGTGTTCTGGGCTACACTCCGACACGACTTGTACCGCTATTATGGGACTGACTTTCACCGCCCCCCTAGGCCCGCCATGCGATGTATCAGACGAACAGACCGGACTGTACGGAGATTGTCACATACAGGCTCAGTAGGAGTTCAGATGGGGTTCACCTCGTCAGTCTTCTTATCGACATCTACCTGGGGACCGTTACGTACAGCTAGTGCCGCTTGCGGTCTGTGGTTAAACCCACTGCCAGCGCAGTGTCGAGTCTTTAGAGTCCCACACAGAGAGCTATTCGCCTTTAGGCAAAATGAGTAGAGGTCGCATGGTTTTGCGACAGGGTTCGTTCACATTCGCGCACTTGTGCACGTTTGCTGTCCGGACAGTTTATACTAGCGGGCTTTGGTTTAAGCCGGATCCTAGTATATGTTTTGAGATTGGTTTTTCTCATTGTGTTCGTGTTCCTCGGATCACGAATACGGGTGCGTATGCACAGTTGCCTGAGACAAAGGGAGAGGACTTCGATTAGGGTTAATGACTATTGTCATTTTATTAACCCTAATGCTTATGTGTGTATTATTGTTAATTGATATTAGTTTTATAATTGTGCATGGTTATGGTTGTTGACCATTTGACCTCCTTGAGTTATTGACCATTTGGCCTCCTTGACTTGTTGACTATGGTTGACACTTTGACCATCATCATTTCTTTTGGAAGATACTTTTTGATCCTTGCAAATTGAAATGATAATGGTCATGTCTTGATTAACCATGATAATTATCTAGCTAATTTTCTATTTACAATAACTCACACATATTAGTGAGAATGGCTCACATTATTCTCATTCCATCATATCCTTTCTCTCTCTTGTTCTTCCTCTCCCTCAAGCTCTCTTCCTCTCATGTGTTGAGAAACACTTGAGCTTGAGAAAAACCCTCTCTTGATCATCTCTATTCTCATCTAGGGTTCAAGTATTAGCACTTCTTGCACCCTAGTTACTCCAAGCTTGGAGTTGAAGCCAAAGGTTGAGGCTTTCGGGTGGATCTTTCTTTGACGGGAGAAGACGACAAGGTGACCTCCTTCCACTACTTCAAGGAGAAAGGAGAGAAGGACAAAAAGACCAAAGGTATAACCTTTCTAGCTCTTAGCTAGTTTTTAGTTAGCTTTAGCAAGTTTTTGTTTAGCAAAGATCCTTACAAGTCTAGTCCATGTTGCCTAAGTTGATAAAAATCCGATTTTTATTCTGTTTTCCGCCTCCCCGTAAGTACCGGGGTGGGCAACGTGGACTTACAGTGGGGACCCGAACTGCCCCACTTTAGGCAGTTTCGGGTATGCCTCACCCCCTGGCCACATCGTGGTGGCCTCTGGGGTGGGGTACCCCTCTAGCCCCCCAACTCGAAGTTAATTTCATGCTCTAACTCCCTGCAAAGGTTCGGGCGTGTTTCGTTTTGATTCGGACTTCCGAATTGGCTTAAAACGGTCGGTTTTTGGAACTTTAGCTCACTGTTTTTTTTCATAGTTTTGGAAATTGGTTTAGTTTTCTAATTGCGTGCGATTCTAATGTCGTAGTTTATCGGTACATATATTACCATCTGCGACCTTGAATGTCATTAGAGCGGTACAACTCGTCTAACTGCTATATGCCTTTTATACGGGTTTGCGAACGTGACATTCGCGTTGATGTTCTGTGTTGTGCTGTGGTTGTGGCGAGATCATCGTGTGGATAGCTTGGGTGCAATTGTAGTACAGTTTGGATTTATTTGTACATTTGATATTGCTGGGCGAGCGTCCGACATGTGGACTGCCGTCACTGCCAGTTTGTATATTATTTGTTTGGGGCACGACCGGGTTGAGGTCGATGTCACCCTTGTACTTATTTTCTTTTCTGTACTGGGATTACCCCGTGGTGGTGTGCATGAATAGCCGGGTTCTAGAGGGCAACTGGCCCGCACCTCATAGTGGTGAGACAGAGGGGGCCTCACTCTATAATTGGCGGGCTATTCGCCGCACTCGTAGGGAGTCTAGGTTGACCCAAGGAGGGGTGCTCAAGTTATCGGATTTCGTGGAGTGCTGGGTGGCCTATTCATGTTGTTAATTGGGGTTGCCTCACTTCTGGGATTGGCGGGTAACTTGCCATGCTCATAGGGGTCTAGGTTTTCATTACACAGACTATCCACACGACAGGAAACATCGGGTCTCATTTGCGGCTCAAATGAAACCCGAGGCTCCAAGATTATCCACCACTTTGTGTTGCTTGGCTGAGATTCTGAGATGTTACTTTATATCATGCCTGGGATGAATGTTATATATATTTATATATATACTAGTAGATGTTGTATATGTTTTACACTCGCTATAGTCCAGCCCCCGCTCTGTCGTTAGTTAAGTAATCTAACGGGTGATGACGGGGCCCAGTGGCGAATGCGGGTGGCATATACGTACATCATATTTTTCGTTCTTTTCTTGTATGATTAATTGATGGGACTGCGTTGATTCTGATCAACGCAAAGATAAAACAAACCAATTTGATGTTGTTGGAATCAAGTATTTTTAAAAACATACACTATATAACTTGCACAGTGGTATTCGATTGGGAATATCCTACACCTCATTTGACGAGGCAAGGTCCGAGATCCTTTCATCAGGAGTGACCCCTTAGGCAATAGTTTGCGTCATCGTAATAACTTTACTATAGCCGATTCTTTTGCTTTGCATCGATGTATTTAGTTTGGAATATCATGCACCTCATTTGATGAGGAAAGAGCCAACATCCCTTCACCGGGAGTGACCTCTTTAGCAAAAGTTTGCGCCACTATATATTTGTAAAACCACTTGGATTCCTTCAACGATATCAAGTTCATTACGTTAAAGGATTTTCGCCAAAAACCAGCCTTAGCCCTCCGTCATTTCAGATTAGTATTGCTTAGTATTCGTGCTACGTTTGTCGTTGCTATTCGCCGAGACGTAGTGTGTGGTAGCTTTTTAATGCTTTTCTATTGCATGGACACGTGGATTGGTTAGGACAGTCGTACGACTTTGTTGATTATTCGTCAAGGGTTGTGCAGGTGGGATTAATGTAATCAAGATAATGAATTTGACTAGGACCTTTTGATTTGTTGATTATTCGTCAAGGTCACTTGGGTCCTAGGGGTAAAAATCACATCGGGAGTTTCAAACGTTCAGAAAACTTACCAGGTGTGCGCATACTATCTGGAGTGTGATAACTTGAGTGGCTTCCATCAAGTTATCATGCGATGATAGTTGGACCCCGATTCCCACTGATGAGTAGGTTTACTCCTCGGGTGATTTTAGATGATCCCCACTAATTCTCCTTTGGGTTTGGAGGAGAATTCGAGAAAACAGTGGGAGACATCTTGATTAGATAAAGTGATTAACCATTCTGATTTAGATTAGAGTGCACGCTGAGGGTTTCTTTTCTCTCTCTTTTTGGCAGCGACCATGGCCCGGCCCTAGACTAGAACTCATGAACTAAGTTAATCGAACCTTCTTAAAACACATTGGCTTTTGGATTTTCATAGTTGCATATATTATTGCCACTCCTGCTTTTACCCTTTGCATTTCTCCAGAACATCCCGTATCACTACGAAGATCCACATTTATTGGATATGACCATCGTATAGTTACATACGAACTCGAAGAAACTTGTTTCAGATTCGAGGATGGTTTCCGGTTCTGGAGAAATTGAATAGGACTATTCAGTTGTCTTTTCTCTTTACCTTCTCTCAGGTTGCAAGGGCTCCTGATATTTAGGAGAGTACACCTATTACGCTTATTGGATAGTCTTCTTCCAAACCATAGGCTGGTGCCGAAGGGCAGGGAAGGAAGAAAACCAATTAGCCTAAGTGTGGTGTACAGAAAGTATTAAGTAAAGACAAATAAAGGGATTAGAAAGAGGGCAAAGTAAATTGCGACTGCTATCATTCATGACGAAACCGCGTATATCATCGCCACTCCTACTTCACCTTTGCATTTCTCTTGAATATTCCGCATCACTACGAAGATCCACATTTATTGGATAATCTATCATATAGTTACATATGAACTCGAAGGAACTTTTTCCAGTCCGAGGATGGTTTCTGGTTCAGGAGAAATAAAATAAGGATTATTCAGTTGTCTTTTCCCTTTACCTTTTCTCAGGTTGCGAGGGCTCCTAGGATTAGAAGGGTATACTTATTACTCTTATTGGATAATCTTCTTCCAAACCTTAGGCCGGTGCCGAACGGTAAGGAAGGAAGAAAACCATTTAGCCTAAGGGTGGTATATAGAAGGTAATATGTAAAGACAAATAAAAGGATTGGAGAGATGACAAGAAAATATACGGTTACAGTCATGAATATGGATAGTGGAAGAGGCATTACTAGGAATACCCGGATACCCCTTCGAAACAATTTCATGTTTCAGTTTCACTGTGTGTTGTTAATTGAAAACTGATTTCCCAATTAGATCCTTACTCCAGAGTATGTATTTACCAGATTTGATTCTCACATCTGCATGGTGTTACAGATGGTGAGCGGGAGTAAGATATTGGGAATTAGGTGATTATATCCTCATTATATCGGAATCGTTGTAATTGGTGATATTTGAGGAAATCACCTGGGTTTTTGCCCGACGGCAAATATTTGATTTTGAATATCCGATTGTTATGCATCAATTTCAAACTGATATATCTGTATATTTATTTTATAAAGTGAGATATAAATTTTTGAAATTATGTCTATGACATTTACCTATATCAGTTGGTGATTGGGTAAGGAGTATTCAACAGCGGTGTAATTCTTCTTAACCATAGTACGGTTTTTAACCTACGACGCACAGGGTTTGAGTTATTAAACTCAGGGGACTTATACAAAGTATTTTATGTTGTCCATTATCCATTATGACAAAGGGGTTGATACTCGTACTATATTCTGTTTATTTGTGACTTCTCCAATTTTAGACAAGTATTTCGTAGAAATATAAGGTCCAAGTTTTGAGAAGTTATAGGTACAAGAATAAAGTAGAGAACCATATGTTGCAAGTATTAGGATTCTTCAGGTGATCGAAAATGTAGATACTTGTGTTTGGTATTCCGTTGATAGCAATGGTTTTGAGAACTTGCTTCTCTTTCAGGTTACTCATATGTTGATGCACTCTTAGATGAGTAATGTTGCTTGGCCTCATTCCACTTAGTTGACATGCACTGGAGACAGCTGCATGATTTGAATCTGGTTCCAATTAAATTAGTGCCTCTGTTTCTATATTGTATATAGAATGGTTCATATCTTAACGATGTTAAGGTATATGGAGTTGTCCGGCTTATGCTTAAAACCAGACTCTGGATAAACTCAAGGAACGTTTCAGTAATGGCTGTTTGTGGGTTATCCCGGGTTATGTCGAGGGTTAACTTTCTACCATCTGGAAGATTAATAGATATATTGTTCTTCACTCGTCACAGTTTTAGTAAAATGGATTCTTTTCAGAAAATATAAGTGGGAGTATGGTAGAACTGGAAGCGATTCCAGAACCACAAACGATTACTGAAAATTTAATAGAACATAAAGATTCAATTGGTATTGACATTACATTAGCCACTCCGTAGATATGGTGGGTAACCTTAGGCACCCGAGAGGTACTTCGGTCTTCTCAGAGAAGGTGACAGGGAGGTTCTTGTTTACCCAGACTTGCCATTGCTGCTGTTCTAGACTATGAGACCCGGCAGGAGGATGAATATAACGTCGTTCTAAACTAGCTTTAGAAGTGTACATATATATGACTCTGCGAGAGGGTTGTTGTAGTCAGTGGGAGCAGTGGAAGCATAGTGAACAAGTAGCTTGTGTCTATTTATAGACTAAAACAGATATAGCGGAGATATATCGTCTATTTTTTATGTGACAGTCATAGGCTTTGACCTCATCAGAATAGGAGATGGATCTGGTAAGAAGGTAGTAGGGTGTGATGTTCTGATATTTGGATGACATGCACTTTATAGGAAGTGAAATTCCTATATTAAGATCGATTATACTGTGGTTGTCACAAAGTTGTTTCTCCATATAGGATTTAGATATAATATCAGGGTTTCTGGTTACTATATCTATGGTTTTAGATCTAGATTTGGGAAGTGTCCCAAACTGGGTACTTTGACATTATTCTAAAGGTGTTTTAGAATGGTTGACTCCTAACATGGTGGTGTACCTGCAGGTGATGGAGTCACCCTCTCTAAAGGATGTCTTTCAGATTAAAGGGGAGAGGGATTTGCATGATTGGCATATCACTTGCTTAGGCAATTAAGTCAATCATGTGATGTCAAGTACCACACCAGATGTTGTTTTTACACTAGCTGCAATAAGCATATATATTAATCGAATCCTGGAGAAACATTGGGAAGCAGTTTATGAACATAAGTGGATATTCTAGGGATTTGTTAATGGCAGCCTCCTTCGGGAGACGGTTATCATTCCAGGCTTCCAAGGTGACCTGGATGACAGAGCGACTGTCATAGTTATAGTTTTCCCTATTTTGAGGGACAGTATATTAGACAGCTGGTCCAAGCGGATACTGAGGAATACATGGCACAGGATACTGATTAAATTCAGTGGACGATACAGTCTAAGAAGTTTGCTGGATTTGGAGTTCATTTGTGAACTGGGTCCCATCAGATATCCAGACATATTCTAAGACAGGTATTGCTCATTTCGGGAGATAGCTTTCTCCGCGAAGTTGAGATATATAGAGATACAGAAAGAACATTGGAGCGGATCCACTCAATAAGGATATTTCTCGAACATAATAGTTTCGCAAACGAGTTTTGCGAAACTGATTAGTAAAGGAGTTGGGTGTTCGGTATCACACGGGCTACGAGTATGCGACATCGTAATAATTAGCCTTAAGTGCAAGTGGGAGATTATTAGCTATAGTGCCCTCAAGGCAATTATCATAGTCGCAGGCAGGTGATTATGATGATTGAGGGAGGACCTATACCGGTAGAATAGTCTTACTCGAGATGATAGTATGCTATCTGGTTTGTCTCTATCATCATGTACATGCTTTACGTAGTATTATAGATCACTATTACATGTTGACGGAGCCTATAGGATTCTTGCTTGACTACCAGCATTATGATGACGATCATATACGTGGGAGCTGGGTGGTCTATAAGCACATCCTTAAATGTCCTTAGTCGTGGGAGTTTCGAGATAGGGCATCGATACTCCAGAGTAGACCAGTGTATACTGATCGAGACCCTGACAAGGGGCGGTGGCCGGTCTCATAAACCATTGGTGTTAGTTTGTTCACCTAAGATAGTATACTGGTGCTTATTGGGTTATGCGTACACCGGACGGACTCGCCGGGAACATGCTAGTTGGTATTATACCTATTGTCAGATAGCAGTTTCCAGGTGACATGTGTACAGGTTAGTCTATCGACCTGAGATCGTCATTTATCTTGTGTGAGTTACCACTGTGCTTTGATTACTACCCTACCACGGCTCAAAGGAGTCGTGCAAATAGGTTTTAGTTGAGTATAATCCCGAGCCATATAGAGGCAGTGAGCGGATCGTCAGGGGATTCTTCTCTCCCGGTATTGGGGGTTGATGTAGCGTTGTGCACGGGTGGCCATCACCAGAAATCCTTGGCCAAGGTAGTCGAGAATTACTGATTCGGATCAGTAGTTTCTCAGTAGGTGATGGGCTTCATACTGACACTAAATGTCGTGTTGTTAGGGGTCTGATTTTATCCACCCCCTAGACTCGATATGCGATACTTATAGACGAACGGACCGGACTGTATGGATATTGTCACTGTCAGGCTCAGTAGGGGTTTCAGGATGAGTTTGCTCGTCGGCCTCCCTTTCGTTCAATACCTGGGTAGCCGTTACATACAGCTAGTGCCGCTGACGTGCTTGTGGTTAAACCCACTGCCAGCGTATTGACGAGTCTTTAGAGTCCCACACAGAGGGTTTCCCTGCTTCGGGCGAAACGATGTAGAGGCCGCATGGTTTTACGGCAGGGTTCGATCACATACGTGTACTTGTGTACGGATGATGTTCGTGCAGGGTTCCCTAGGTCGCCGCTGGGTTTCAGGAGGCATCGACCATGCCATTTTAAAAATGTTTGCGCGCTAAAGAACCCTAACCTAGAATCTAAACTAGAGAATTAGACGAATCAAGAATGCAAATATCTTTACATCTAAGTGAACAAGGAATACAACCTTTGTAGACCGGTCCTTCACTTTAATAGCTCCGTTTAGTAGTTCCTTCGCTCCAAGTAGTGAACTCCCGGACTCTAGAAAGGCTCCATAAGATGAACGGAACAAGCTTGCTTGAAGTCTTCGAAGCCGAAGATGATCTACGTCGAGGAGACACTAACTCAAGCTACCTCTTCACTAATATGGAATTAGTGAAGCAAACTCCCTAAACTAAATGGCTAATCTAGTAGAGGATGATGAAGTAGGAATTTTGCTCACTTTAGAAATATTTTTCTCACTCATTTTCTTTACCTTCCAAAAAGCTAGTGAACTTGAGGAAGGAGATGAAGAAGAAGCAACCATGAAAAAAAATCTCAAGTGTAGAATGACGACCATTGGTCGGTTAATATCATATACTAACCCTTATAGAGACTAAACAATGGCTAATCATAATGGTTGGGTTAATAAATATCTTAAGTAAAACAAAATTGGTGGACTTAATCAATGATTCTAAAAGCTTCCACTAAGCAACAACCATGACTAATTTCCTCCCAATTTTGAATTACCTTAAATAAATAAAACCCTTGATTATGTTAATCATGGTGTGAGTCTCATACATCCATATCACATGTATCATCTAGCATGACACACAAAAATGTACATTAATATATATCATATATATACTAAATGCACATAAGTGAGAAAAAGAAATCTTAAGTGAGCTAAAATTAGTTATTGTAAGTTAATATATCAAATATATAATTATACATTAAATTATTAAATCAACACTTGATTTAATAATCTGGCTATATCACATACAACCGACTGATATCAAATGTATCAACTTATCGAATCAACACTTGATCCGATAACCCGGCTATATCACATATAACCGTCCGATATCACATATCGCGAGAATAGAATATGGTATCACATACACGTATTAATCTCGGTCCCGCACATATCACATATTTGCTCCTACTTCGTTTCACTTAAGCCAGGAAACCTCTGTGTAGGACTCTAAAGACGCGTCAATACGCCGGCAGTAGATGGTGATCATATCAGTCACCCAAAAGCCGCAAGTGGTCTGCTAAACGTAACGGCCACCCGGATATTGAGCGATCAGATGATCAACAAGCAAGCCTGCTCATACTCCTGCGAATCCAATCAGTAACACTACCGTACAGTCCGGTCTCTTCGTCTGATATATCGCATATCACAGCCTAGGGGTGGTAAACGTCAGACCCCAATAGCCTGATAAGTCATGCCGATGTGAGGCTCATAACGGTTCGAGAAACTACTGATAACACTTACCAGTAGATCTTAGCAACCCTGGCCAGGGATTTCCTGTTATGGCTAATCGAGCAAAGCGCAACATCAACCCCCAATACCAGGAGAGACGAAATCCCCTCCTATCGCTCATTGCCTCCATGTGACTCGGGATTGTACCCAAAATCCACCGTTTTGCACGATCTCTTAAACATGGTAAGGTAGAAATCAAAGCACAGTGGGAATCACACAAGACTCTATGACGATCTCGGGTCGACAGATTAACCTATACCGGTGTTACCAGAGAACTGCTATCTGACGATAGGTATAATACCATCTAGGAGTTCTCGGCGAGTCCCTTCAGTGTACCCAGTCTCCACTGAGCACCAGTATACCATCTCTGATGTCAAACATCAATGGATATGGGATCATCCATCGCCCATCATATGGGTCGAGAAGCATATACGCCAGTCTACTCTGGAATATCGATGCCACGTCTCGATACTCCCATAACTATGAATATTTGAAGGATGTACTTACCGACTACCTCTGCCCCACTAGTATGATCTGCATCACAATCCTGGTAGTCAAGTACTCATTCTAAGGGCTTTATCAACATATAATAGAGAGACAATAAGTGTACATATTAAAATAAAGAGCAACCAGATTGCATACTATCATGTCGAGAAAGAAAGTCCTCCCTATATATGTCCAAGCATCCACTATAATATACATCACATGTATAATAATGCCCTCTAGGACTTACATATAACTAACAATCTCCCACTTGCACTAAGGCCATTTATTGTAGTATCTCATACTTAACGCCCCATAAAAGTTTCTCTAGGGAAAGGCCTCTGTGAGTGGATCCGCCGTGTTATCCTTCGCGTCAACTCTCCTAACCTCGATCCCTTAGAGATCAACCATCTCCCTGATCAGGTGATACTGTCCTCAGAATATGTCTGGATCGCTGATGGGACCGGCGTTCCTAGGCCTAAGCCACAATTCCAATGTTGTCACAATAACAGTTATTAGACACTCAATGGTAGGAACTATGTTCATCTCATGAACAAGAATTATCCAGACATTCACTTTGGTAGCATCGTTGGTAGCGATGTATTCAGCCTTTATCATCTTGTTTGCCACGGTATCTAGCTTGGAACTCTTCCAACATACCGTCCCTCCACTGAGGGTAAAGACAAAGCCCGTGACTGACTTTCAGTAGACCTTATCACTCTGGGAGCGCGAATTGGTAAAGGAATCCCACTGGAGTTCACCGTTACTAAACCCCAAGAACATTTCTTCAGTACTTCTCAAGTACTTAAGAATGTCCTCCACAGCTTTCCAGTGATTCTCCCAAGTTCTGATTGATTCCTGATCACTACACCTAGTGAGTTAGCTACATCTGGTCTGGTACATAACATCGCATATATGATAGAGGCTACTGCCGAAGCATAGGATATCCCTTACACGCGAGCTCTCTCCAAATCAGTCTTGGAAGACATCTTTTTGGAGAGAGTGATTCCTGAGTAAGTGGGCGAACCACCACGCTTAGAATCTTTCATACTAAACACCTTTAGTATGGTGTTAATATATCTGGATTTGGGACACTCCCAACATCCACTTAGATCTATCACCATAGATCGTAATCCACAAGATGTAGTAGGTATCATCCAGATCTTCCATGGAGAATCCTCGCGATAAGAGGAGCTTGACCGAGTGTAGCATAAGAAACCATTTCCTATCAAGGGTATGTCATCTACGTACAATAAGTGGAGGACAACCTTACTCTCTACAACCTTTTTGTATATACAAGGTTCATCTACCTTTTTGATGAAGTTAAACTCTTTGACTGCCACATCAAAACAGATGTTCCAACTCCGCGATGCTTTTTTTAATCCTGATGGACTTAAGCATAGCCACTGGAGAAAATGTTTCATCATAAACCACACCTGGTTATTGACAATAGCCTTTTACTACAAGTCTAGCTTTGAAAGTCTCAACTTTTCCATTTACACCAAGAATCTTCTCAAGATCCATTTGCTCCCGATGGGTTTTACCCCTTCAGATGCAACATACAAAGTCATACTTTGTTGGTGTACATGGATTCCATCTCTGATTGCACAGCATCCAGCCATTTCACAGAGTCCCCACTCGTGATGACCTGCCTGAACCTGGTTGGGTCATCATCTACCATGATGCAATCCCCACTCCCACTGTCACCGAGGAAACAGTAGTCTTCCCGCTCCCACCGTCACCGAGGAAACCGTAGTATCTCTCAGGTGGATGAGGAACCATACCAGATTCCCAGAGAGGCTGAGGTTCGTTGGAGTGAATCCTTTGGTTTCACCAAATCATCAGCTGTTAGTTTGTCTATCTGGAACTCCTTCCAGTTCTACCTCATGAACACTAATTTCTTCATAAGAAATTCCTTTTCTAAAAAGGTGGCATGCTGAGAAACAAAACACCTTTTGCTCTACAGTGTGGTAGAAAATATTCCCTCGCAAATGTTTGGGATATCGAACAAACTTATACAGAACCGACCTTGCCTCGAGCTTGTCCGGATTTTGCTTTTCAACATAGGCTGGACAACCCCATATCTTAACTCATTTAAGAGATGGTCTCTTCCTATACCATATCTCATATGGAGTGGTAGGCATTGATTTGGTTGGAACCCCATTCAATAGGTATGCAGCTTCTCAAGTGCATAACACCAAAAGGAAACAGGTTATTCAGCAGTACTCATCATAGAGCGCACCTTATCTCATAGGGCGCGATACCTCCGCCCCGATACACCGTTGTGCTATGGTGTTCATGAAGGAGTAAGCTGAAAGAGAATCCCATTCTCTGTTTAGAAAATCAAGGAACTCCATGCCCAAGTATTCGCCTTCTCGATCAAATAGAAGGACTTAATACTTCTACCCGTCTGGTTCTCAACTTCAAGCATATATTCCTTGAATTTCTTAAAAGTTTCAGACTCGTGTTTCAACAGGAACACATGTCCGAATCTTGAGAGATCTTCGATGAATGTAATGAAGTACAAAGAACTAACCCTGGCATTTGTAGACATAGGATCGTATACATCACCATGTATCAGTCCTAAGAGTTCAATAACTCTTTCTCTGTTTCCAGTAAACGGAGTTTTGGTCATTTTATCTTTGAGAAAAGACTGGTAAGTATCATAAGATGAAAATTCGAACATATTCTAATATTCATCCTTATGTAACTTAGCTAATTGTGTCGTATTGATATGACCTAGTCTACAAAGCTACAAGAAGGATTCCTTCATTTCTGAACTACTCCTCTTGTGTGTGTTCTATATACTTTGAACCGTGGTTTGATTTAGAACGTATATGCCATTTCATAACGTGCATGATCCAATCAACTCTTGATTCAGGAAAATATTCACAACATTATCCTCAAATACATAATTATATCTTTCTTTAACTAAATAAAGAAACTGATGTAATGTTGTATATCAGGTTCGGTATGTAATAACATTTGTTCAGAATCAATGTATTAATACATAGTGATATTTGCAAACTGATTTGGCTGCAACAATTGCACCATTCTCTAACATTTAGAGACATATCACCCAATCCCAGTTCTCTACTTTTCTATAGCCCATATAACAGATTACATATGTGGGATCCTGATCCGGTATCTCATACCTAGGACGTAGAGGATACTGAGAAACAGTTCTCGGCAACGAACACACCCGAAGAATATGCATCGACATGCTCATTCCTCGTTTGGGTGGCGTAGGAATCTGGATACTCCCCTATTTCTTGCTCAGACTTATAACAATTATAAGTGGGAGCGGAACCAACGTTCCCTAGCTCAGTATAATAAGCATGATCGGTCAATGCATCCATATTATTATCTTGATTAAGGTGTGACATGGTAGCTACCAGGAGAGAGAGAAGAAAACACTCTGCGTGCGCTCTTGCAAGATCAGATTGTTTATTATTTTATTAAATCAGGATGGCTCCCATTATTTTTATCAAATCTTCCTTCAAACCCTAAAAGGTAAGACTAGCCGGGATTAATTACACCCTACAAGTTCGCCAATCTTTCGGCCAGGCCAGTGTTGGTACTTTGAGGGAGGTTCCCCGTGCTTTCGCACGGACCTAATTAAAATAAACCTCGATTTCCCAGGGGCGTAACCCCGTTAACACCTTTCTAGACACCTACTTGATCGGCTAATTGTAATGAGCAAAACTCTTCCAGGAGTAACTCTTACTCGCAGTGGGTATCAGGATCCAACTATCTCATAAAAGGTATGCAATCTCATTGAAAATTTCAACACTTGAAATTCCCGATAATATTCTACTCCTAGTGTTCTATGACCTTGACGCAGGCCAACAAACCATAGTCCGCTAGTCAAGTTCAACCCGTACATTTCATGATTGAATTAAACCCACCCGCATGACCCTTGACGCAAGCCAACAAAGTCGCACGACTACCCTAATCCAATCGCATCGTATGCAGCAGATAAGCACTAAATAGCTACCGCACACTACGCCTTGACGCAGGCCAACAAACGTAGCACGAATACTATGTAGTACTTATCTGAAATGACGGAGGGCTACGACAGGTTTTTAAGAAAACCTTTTGCGTAATGAACTTGATATCGTTGTAGAATTGAGTGATTTTGAAAAGGAGTGTCTTTGAGGCTTTTGCTAGTTTTTCTAAAGAGGTCACTCCCGGTGAAGGGATCTCGGCTCTTTCCTCATCGAATAAGGTGCAAGATATTTCACAAATACTACTATGAAAAGTATGAACTAAAAAGGCAATCAAAAGAAAAAACCGAGTGCGTTGGAACATCTACTAGTTTCGCTAAAGAGGTCATTCCCGGTGAAGGGATCTCGGCTCTTTCCTTATCGAATAAGCTGCTGGATATCCTACAAGGAATACCGCTATGCAAAGCAAGAACTAGAGCTACCAGTTTTTAAAACAAGATTCCACAATATCTTTAGGTTTCTTTTATTTCATTAATCTCATTAATGAAGTCCCATCAATTATGCTTCCTAAGCATCACAGAAGAAACGAAAATAGCAATATAAATGACATAAAATATAAATGGTGCAGAAAATATCAAGTGATCACATCACAGAATATCAGCAGCAGAAGAACACATATGAAATATTGGATATACTAGGAATTCCGTGTTTTAAATAAAGCCAATAAAAAACACGGATTCCACGGTCGCGATGAATAGCCAAACCCACATCCCTAGACCCCTACGAGAGCGGCAAGCAACCCTACCAATTCTAGAGTTAGGAGACCCGGTCTCGACTCCTCGAGATGGTCTCCCACTGGACTCTAGAACCCGGTTACTTGTGCTCTCCTCCTTGGGTCTATCTTATTGCAGAAAAGTAAATAATATACATAAATGGTGACATCATCCTCAACCCGGAAGCGCCCTAATAAAAGAATATTACATACAAGGTTTTATATGAATGAAAATGAAAAACTCCCATCTCACATAAAAAAAACCCGGCTATTCAAAACACGACGATCCAATATAACATATCACAGCAACACATAACATCACATGTCATCAACGCAAGTAAATATGCGTATCCCAATTGTCGTTGACATATAGCAACGAAACCGGTGATACACCACATATTACACTTACGGTCGCAGAAAAGAAAGTGATAAACTACAACAATTGGAATCCGCAACCACCTTAGACATCATAAATCCAATATATCACATACTTTGGATTTCATGCCTTACCAAATGAATTCCTTAGACATCACATGCCTAACAATTATAAACCCCGCATTTTAGTTCTGATATTGAAAAAACTTTTCAGTAACCAGTCGGGTAATTCAACAAGATTCCCGATAACCTGATCGAATGCTCGTCGGAAACTTTAGTAGACGGCCGCACCCCCGATGCCGTCGACGAAGTGCACTTAGGCGGAACACCGCGGCCGCGAGCACCCGAACGGATGCTTTTGGCGAAGGGGTTCTCTTACATTCACTTTGTCGGGGCTATGGGGCGTGGCTATCTAGTATGGTTACCCGGTAAGTATCTGCGTACGCTACGAGATTGCGACGGACTTTTGATCCACATCAAAATTCCGTGGCAACCGATCAAATGAGACTAAATTGCTAGATTTATAAAATTCAAATTAGTTTTCATAAAACTAAATATTGTGGATTCCAAGTATTGTATCACAATCACAAATAACTAGACGATGTTAAACTTTTCGATCGAATCAACAAACACCCAAAATTTCCCAAAGAGCTCAACACTTGAGCGGGGTTTAAAAAGTACCCAGAACATGCCACAGCACCTATGGACTAACCGTAGAAGGGTCAACCCTTGCCTCACCTATGGCGCAGCAGAACTACCACAAACCCTAGGGTTTGGTGGCGGTTCCGACGGTCACAGAATCGAGTTAGGGTTTCGTTTTTCTAGATGGTCCACAGAATCATCCGCATGATTTTTAAATGGCTCTTGAAAGAAAAGAAATTTTTGCACGATTGTGAGCCAAGAATAAGTTTGGGGGAGGATTTTACTGTCATTCACTCTTGACCCCTTCTTTATACCCTCTTATTGAACTGTTCCTTTTAGTATTCAGGTTTTGAGCTTACAGGACAATATCAGTGAGGACACTGCTGCAAATAAATTTAGGGGGATGGTTTGTATGGATGGTTTGTATATATCCACGCATCATATGTAAATATTGCATTGCCTAAATTTTGAAAATAAAAGTTAGAAAGTGAAAAATACATATGAAAAAGAATGGAAGAGATTTAAGAAATGCAAGAAAATTAGATGTTTTAAAACGAAGCTAGTAATATGTAGTCATGAGCTGTTTTCCTAAGGGTTGGTAAGATGAAGGAATCAATAATCTGCGGATAGAAATAGGTCTGAAAAATATTTCCTATTCTTAAGTCTAAACTTCTGAACGTTGATATCCTATTATACGCACTTGCACACATCTTGAAACTTGGGATAGTAGAGAATACCTTGAAATACTCTTGTTTAGAAACCTTAGTATGAAGGAAAAATATATAAATTAACAAAATTATAAATGACACAAAATATAAATGGTGCAGAAAAATGAACACTGGTTTTGTAATTACTTACGGCAGCATAAAAAAATATAGGGAGGATGCCTTATCACCTAGTGCCTTAGACCAACTGGTTTGGAAGTCACTGCTAAGCCTTAAGTGTGGCAAAACTAAGATATTGCTAATTACGCCTTAATAAGCAAGCACATTCGGTAATCGATTAGTTAATACCTCAAGAATTATTAATGGTCACATGAAGAATGTGTGAGCAAATCCATCTAAAATATCACCTACTAAAAATTACTAAAGAATATAGATAAAGGGTATGATATCTTGAATTGAATTCTCCAAGTGTAGGGTTGTCTTTTACACACACGTAGGGGTTTATAATCGATATTTAGAGGAAAGGTAGGGAGGAAGATTAAATAAAATGTTTTATTAAGGGGTGATGTGATTTTCGATATCTTTTCAAGACTATTAAGATAGGGCTCATAACAACTAAAAAGCTAGTGTAATTTGAAACTCTTATTTTCAAGTTTTTCTTTTATATGTTTGTTCACCGTCGAAAGACCGGACCGAGACGTTGGGACGTTTGGCCTGAATTTGGGGGCAGATGCTATTTGGACTTATCTACCCACCTCTCCAAAGATACTAAGTTGATTTATGGCACAGTATATAGGAGGTTTGGATAAACGCGACCGTTGTATTGTGACTTTATCAGACCCCCCTCGTTTGTGAGGGTTTTATGATTGTAGGAACGCTCTTCTCTGCAGGCGCAAGCCCCTGCAGTTAATTACGTTAACGCATTGCGATAACCACTTTCTCATGTTCCAGCAGTTCACTTCATGTCGTGTGTTGTTTGTTTTATTTTGGGTTGCTCGTGGATTGTATACGGAGACTATTTTATGTCGTCGGCCGTAGGGCACGGATCAGTCCAAATCCGTTTATTTTAGATTTGAGTTTGTTTTATTTAAGGACCGTTAATCTAGTTTGAGATTAAGATCAACTTAAATATATGATTATTTGGACTCAATTTATTTTAGCTAAGGATACATTAGTTTTATTTGAGACTAAGATCAACTTAGAAAAATTTTAAGTATCATTTTTATTTAAGATCCAATAACAGAGCATTTGAGCTCAGCTATAAGAAAACCTTTCGGAGAGACTTAGCCAATTTGGGCTTAGTCTACTCAGTCTTTTTTTTTTCAAAAGTGCTAAGCACTTATTTGGGCTCTGTTTGTTCATCCCACCTTTTTTATGCACAAGTGCTAAGCACTTGTTTGGAGTTCTGGCGCTCTCGTGGGTATCATGTGTAGCCTTCATTTATGGGCGCTATCCACTTAGTGCTAAGCGCTCAGTCCATTTGACTGAATATATATAGTGCTAAGCACTTTTTATATGGCGCCTACGTGAGGAGCACGTGCGACGCTATTCCATTTATTTTTTTGAGCGCTCACATGTGTTTCACGTGAGGCGCTGGGCGCTGCCCAATCAGTGCTAAGCACTTATACATTTTGGCTGTATATGAAGTGCTAAGCACTTTTTTCAGCGCTTACAAGTATTTCACGTGAGGCGCTGGTCTTCTGTTATAGGCGCCCGCATGTTTTCCACGTGAGGTGCTGGGCGTTGTTAGGAGCGCCTACGTGGGAAGCACGTGAGGCGCTAAGTCCTTTTCTTTTTCAGAGATTGAATCCTTTTTAATGGCATTTTGACCATTAATGATAGCCAAGATTATTGTTTTGAAGATCTGGAATCAAGTTTTCTTTAAGAACTAAGTTCTTATGATTTTTTCTTTTATAAGAACTAAGTTTCTTTTTAGGGTTCAACCCTATTTTCAGAGGATTTGAATTCCTATAGGATAGGTTCTTTTTGTTTTTCTTAGTTTTTTTCTGAATTTTTGATTCTCAAGAACAAGATCTTCCAGATGAGAATTAAATTCTCAACTTGTGGGAGACTTGTCTTGTGGATCTCAGATTCAAAGAAAGAACTATGTTTTTGAGAAGGGTTAAACCTTTAGATATGTTATGATAAGTAAAGCAGATGTTTTGATCTCTATGATTTCTTTACCTATGGTTTGAGAGGAGGAATATCTTCTTCTCTATTGAGAATTAAATTTTCTGTTATTTTTGAGAGCCTTTTGTATTTTTTGCAGAAGCTTATGGAGGGTTCCCTCTATACGAGACTTGAAGTCTCTGGTCCTTTATATAATAAAGGCAAATTGTTAATTAGTTTTGAGAAAATCTCCATCGAGAGATTCCAATTTGTTCAGGGGATTTTACCCACCGTTGGATTTTTGATCCAATAATTTCTGTTTTACAGAATATATTTTCTTGTTTTTAACAAGATTGGAAAAATATTTTTCCATGTAAAGCGTTTTATTCTGTAAAACGGTGATTTTTAATCCAAGAGCTCTATGTTTTACAGAGAGCAATCCTTTTTTGTTTAGAAAGATTGGGGAAATATATTCCCAAAATAGAATTTAATTCTGTCATTGGATTTTTGATCCAACCGAGAGTTTCTTTCTCACTTTGAAAGATTTGGGAGATATTTTTTTCCTAATAGAATTTAATTCTATTATTTGATGATTTATCATCACCCTTGGATCTTTGATCCAACGGCTCTGTTTAACAGAGAGTATCCTAGTTTTTTGGGAAATATCCCTTGTAGAATTTAATTCTACTGATTTTAACTTGGGCGCCGGCGCTCACGTGTTGTGCACGTGGGCGCCACTTAAGAATTTAATTTTTATATATGATAGACGCTCCTGTGCTTTGCACATTGGCGCCCACATGAGCTTCACGTGCGGCGCAATCATAAGATTTAATTCTAAAGGGTTGGCGGTGGCGCTAGCACCCTCATGGGGGCACGCGAGACGCTGCCTCATTAGCTCTTTTATTATGTTTAAATATTAGGGGAACAAATACTCCCCACCGTTGTTCTCACGTGACTTACACGTGAGTGCAACTGTAACGACTCTGTTTATAATGTACAAAATTTGTTTAAAATTAATGTACTAAATGGAGTATTGCAACCCTGGGTATACTATAAGTATTTGAATTGTTTTAGAACAGCAAGAAGCAACTTGTAGCGTATTGGTAAAGCCTTGCACTGCTGTGACGTATCCCCTGTGTTCGAATCCCTTCAGCCACATATTATTTTTGCTGATTTTTCTTTTAAAATTTTTGGAAGCCCAAAACTTTACACGTGTAATACACGTAAAAATGAAAAGTCGCTGAAATCAAACATGTGCACTGAGTTATATGAAACGACCCCGACACGTGGCACAAATCCCATACCCCATCTCCAACAGTGGACCGACGAGATTTGCCAAAGGGCCGGCGCCGCCGGTTTTCTCCGTAGGTAATGCCCCCATCTTTTGAACCCTAACCCCTTGGCCTCCCCCACTACTCCTCTTCTGTTTGATTTTCCTGCACATTAACAGAGAATTAAAATGAGCTTTAAAACCAAATTTTAATGCATTTTAATTCTCATTTTAATACCCTAAACCCTAATTCTATCATATAAATATCACCCAACATCCTAGCCCTTTCTATTCTGAAATCCATTGTCAAAACTCTCAAATTTTTCCAAGTCCAATAAGTTGTACAAGTGGAGTTAGCCTAAGGTCAAGTTCCGGCGACAATTCGTGACAAATCCGGCGACTCCATGACACCTTCAAAACCTTCCTCCACCTCTTCTCTCTCTTCTTAACCAGTAAGTTCCCTCTCCTCTCATCTCTTTCTAGTCTAAAACGATCTTTTATTAAAACTTGTCGGAAGCAGAGTTATTCCGACTTCTGATTCTAATTTCATTAAAAACCCAACTTTTCTTAACAATAAATCAATCATTTCTTTATATCTTATTTATCAACCATAAAAAAATATTTAGAACAAGTTTCAATTCAAAAATAAAATGCTATGCAACTTGTATTACACTTTTTCGTTTAAATACCATAAAGTTTACCTACGACATTATTTCATATTGCTCATATTACCTTTAGAAAACTCACGAGATAATGACTTACCTCATCACAACACTCATCATGACATAGCATGATGCCTTGAAAATAATATTTTTGTGGTTAAGACGAATTTACATTTAAATACCAAAAACTATCAAAACTGTATTTTTAAAAAATTGTTTTAATCAAATTTCATACGATTATATCCTTACAACCCATTTTGGGGAATCCGATTTGGTTGGTGCGGGTTATCGCACATCCATCGGACTAGTAGGGTGAGATGCAGACCTCCTCATGGAGCATACGATCTCGATGGAATTTTTATTATTACAATTTTTAAGAAAACATGATTTCTATTAATAAATAAATTCTATTTTTAATATATATATATATATATATATATATGTAAATATTATCAAAGTATCTATTTTAAATATATAATATATTCCATGTTTTCTAAATCAAAAGAAAAGAACCACAAAAGTTCATGAAAATACCATCAAGAAATCAATACAAGTTAATTTACATGAAAATACCATATACTATTCAATTTAGGTTTATATCCACTAAAATATCTCATCTTATAAAAATTACATCTATGAAAACCCTAAAGACGATAATTAAATACTTGAGATTTATTTTGAAAATATATCAAAACTATTTTTCATAAAACCTCCTCAAGTTATATTAATTTATAATAAGGACCCTATTAAATATAGGTTTAAGCGGGACCAATTCTCTTGAGTCTCAGGGAGCCGGAGAAAGTGGGTACTTGCCTATTTAAGGTAGACAACTAAAACGAGGTTATCAATACTGTAGTTTTCTTGGAAAAATACACAAATCATGCCGTCCATGTGCAGTAGTTACCGATAACTCCAAAACTAATTCAGGACTTCAATTCTGTTTAAAGAGTCTGACTCAATCTGAGTCTCAATCAAATATGAAATTAATCCATCCATGAATACAATTCAAATATAACTCCAATACAACATGAATCCATTTATACCAGATACAATTTATATCAACATGATTTGATCTGACCGAACCATGGATATACATGAACTTGATCACAAAACTATCCGTTTACATTCTTTCCGTTTACAAGAACAACTGATATCATGGTTTCAGCAAGTCTTACATCTACAAATTACTACAAGTCAATACAATAAAACATTACGGGGTTTTTAAAGGGGTAGATTAGTACGAAATGTGTTAAAAGTGGTACGAGACGGTCACTTTAATACACCTAACCTGAACATCCATTGTCGTTGTCCCGTGGATTTTGACAGGGCCTTGTACTCCTTATACCATAGTCCATGGGGTAAGTTGGACTCCTCTCGTATACACTGGCATATTCTGTACCAAGATACAAACAACTGCGTTAACAAAATAATCATACATTATACCAGATATATTCTCTTTACCTATTCAGTCTATTTCTATCTCTCTTTGAGACTTACCGAGCGATTGTTCGCTGACGGCATTCCTTTTCTATTGTTCCTTTGGAATGTTGTCAAGAGGACCTGACTCTTTGGAGATCGAGCCCAGCTCAGAAGACTTGGAGCAGTTCTCAGAAGACCCAGAGATTTAGTCACCTGTATATACTTTTACTTTCAGTTCATGCCATTTTTAGGCATTGCTTTCCATATTGTATTTACTTTCAGTTGCATTGTAAAGAATGTTTAATAAATAAAAAGTTGTTGTTCATTTATATCTCATGTCTCTCTTGTGTATATTTACATTATATTGCTTATTTATGCTTAGCGTGTTTACTTCTGGGTAAATACGTAGCGGACCGTGTTGTGTCTCCTTACCGTATACCGGAAAGCGGGGGCGTGACAGCAACGATGTCACTTTTACCACCGCTTGATCTTCTAAGGAGTTGAACCGTCCCCTAATGTCCTATAAATAGAGCCTTTGGCCCTTGAGATGACTGTCGTCTCATCATCTTCCTTAAGTTTCTTTCTTCTTTGAGAATTTAATTCTCCTCCCAGGGCTTAAATCTCTGCCCACAGAACTTCTTCTGATTAGAGTTAAACTCTGCTAAAAAAATTGGTAAGGATTATGAACAGTGTTTAACTCTTAAAAGAACCTCCTTTTTTTGTTTTAGATTCTTAACCTATTAATAGAGCTCGGCTCTTTTCTTGAAATGATCTCTCGGAGATCTTAAAAAGAATTTCCCCCCTTTTGAGTAGACCGTAGGTCTTGAGTCGCTGTGCATTCCTGAGAATCGTTAGTTCTCTTGTTAGGGTTTTACCCTATCATTGATCCTAATCTTTGAAGGTTTCTGGAATTCAATTCCATTATATTTCCCATCTGTCTCCCGACATGGGGATTTCTGGGATTTAATCCCATTATCGGAGGAATTTAATTGCATCTTATCTTACAAAGCTTAGCTCTGAGAAATTTTGGAACTTTTGGGAATTTTATTCCCTTTCCTATTCCTTTTTAGGGTTCTAATACCCGTTTTTACTGATTTAAATCCGTTGCTATCTTTTAACAGAACTCGTTTTTCGAGAACATTGGGAGTTTTTTTAACTCCACTGTTTAATGGGACTATTCATTTAATGAGAATCCTTTTGGATTCTCACAATGGGCACATGTTTCATCATTGATGAGCCATCTCCTTGATTTTGTGGGGCCCACTGATTTTTCCTTTAGACTGTAGTAATTTTAATATGCCAATCACTAACTCTCCATTGGTTTTTCTTTTCAGGTGCCATGGATGGTCGTCTGTATGATCTTGAAGAGATTATTTCTTATCAGGAGATTTGCATCCAAGGCCGCTGTCAAGGCCAGGAGTTTACTGACGCCCAATGCGATGAGTTGATGCGTCGCTTCGACGATTACAACGGTCAATTGCTCCCCTGCCGTTCTGCCCTTTTGAAGATCTTCGTTGGGTCAATCTGGGAAGCTATACCCGGGCGCCTTGAGGTCTTGCCACTTCAAGCACTCGATGATGCTGAAGACAAGGTGCATTCTGTGTATATGATGGGGTTGATTTCGAAGAAACGGAGAGATAATCTCGTCGCCATCTTGCACCGCATCTTTCAACATAAAGCAATAATATCAGCATATCAGAGGGTGGAGGACATCAGTGGTGACCCTGACGCTTGCATCTGAGAGAAGATGCACAAAAAGATGGTTAATGAGGCTGAACGTGCATTGCTCAAACTTGCTTTTGAGTTTGAGAATCCATGTTCAAAGTTCAGTGTCTTGCCATTTTAAACATTTTGATGATTTTTTTTGCATCATCATCCTTATTACTGATGTATAAATTTCTTTTGAAGTATGAATGACAAGGTCCCCCTCCTCCCTTTTTCACACCAACGCTTACATGTGCTTCACGTGAGGTGTTTTTATATAAAAGAACTAGCGCCGGCGGTCATGTGTTATGCATGTGAGGCGCTGCTATAGGACTTAACCCTAAAAAAAACTAGCGCCGGCGTTCACGTGTCATGCACATGAGGTGCCGGTATAGGACTTAACCCTAAAAGAAAACTAGCGCTGGCGCTTACGTGTCATGCACGTGAGGCGCTGCTACGGGATACGAAGGAATCGTTTCACCTTCTTGCTCTGCTTTTCATGAGCCAACTCTTTCTTTTCCTATGCCCTTTTTGTCAGGACTTGGAAATAGTTCCACCATACACAATATTTTCTGTGCTTAGATTTAAATGCTTCTCTTTATAATCTGAAACAATGTTTTCCTTCTTCTTCACAAGGAGTGAACCATTTTTAACAGACCAAAATTTATGGCTTGCAATCGTCCATATGCTCGTCGGCAACCATGGGAGGTGCCTATTGAGGGAATTTTTCCTCGTTTTGCCGCATGCTTGGTGAATCCCGTTCTTACGGATGGCCAATGCGACATGGTGATGTACAAGCTCCTGACTCGTAGAGGGTCTCCTCTTCCCATTGGCTCTATTTGGCTCCGGATGATCTTCCTGTCCGTGCTTGCTGACATTCCCTCTCATCCAGCGGAGATGACTCTGGCGATGATCGATTGAGCGGAGGATAAGATCGAGTGTTTTCATGAGGCAGATTTGATTACCAGCCTCTGAGGGATCGCTTTGTTCAGTTGCTAAGCTAGATACGGGCTCAGCGGGCCATCACGTCTGCCTTCGCTGACGAGCACGGCGCTGACCAATGGGGAGCGACTCTCCACGAATATTGCCGCTTCGACATGGTGGAGAAAGCTGAGAGGGCTTTAAAAACTTTATTCAAAATTTTGTAAACCCTTGTACTTTTAATTCCGTGTTTGCTGATCTCTTTCCTGTGGAATAAAGTGTTTATTTAAATATGTTTTTTTATCATTGACCGCTGAATGTTTCACCCACAACACATATCTAGGTGGGCATTTTGCCTCTACACATATATTTTGCACTTTACCCTTAAGAGTTTCTGATGCGTACGAATGCCAATGATGCGCGCATATGTGGAGCACACACACGCACACATAAATATGCATCTAGATACAGGTGAACACTAGACTGATGTAAACAAATGCTTCCCCTTACTACCTTGCTCATGGAGGTATACCTGTGAGTGAAGTAGGGTAGAGTAATGCATAGCATATGGCTGTTTTCGGGTTGGCGTATCGTATATAACTCTTAAAATTTTGACCCTTCTGTTTCTTGATGTTTTGATCTGGCGTGAAGAAGTTTATTCACTCATTTCGGAGTTTGTAGTTTATTCACTCATTTTGGAGTCTCTAGTTTATTTACTCATTTCGGAGTTTGTAGTTTATTCACTCGTTTTGGAGTTTGTAGTTTATGTACTCATTTCGGTGTTTGTAGTTTATTCACTCGTTTCGGAGTTTGTAGTTTATGTACTCATTTCGGAGTTTTTAGTTTACTCGTTTCGGAGTTTCTAGTTTACATACTCATTTTAGAGTGTTTTTAGTTTACCTCCCTTGGGTTTACAAGCAAACTTGTCCTAACATTGTATGTAGATAATCCTCATTCTTTACGATAAGGGTCTGTTAGTTCTGTGGTACTAGGGTTTTAGTTCGTGGCACCATCGTATTGGCTGATATATTCTTTGATATGCAGTCTTTAAGTCACCGTTCGAGTAACCCCACGATTGTCGTGTCTTTGATCCCTTTAGGGGCTGGAAAAGACATCTTCGAGTAATCTCCTTAGGTTATATTACCGTCGGAAGAGCAAGAGTTAAGAATTTTCCATAACGCTTTTTAGTTAAGGTTAGGCTCAATTTGGAGCCCCGATGAGTCATAACCGCACCCTTCTGGTGTGGGATGATCTCCAATGGTCTTTTAGGTTTTATATGAATTGCCTTCAAGACTCGAAGCTAGGAATATGCCGTCATTTCGTTTTTCTTTTGTTTTGACAATGTCGCGCAGATTCTTTGCTGAAGTCGGGAAATATCTGTATGATCTCTATGCTGTATGTATTGCAATCGAGATCTGGAGCTAGGGATATGCTATTGCTCCAATTTCATTTGATAATTGCATCCGCATCCTGCTGAAATATGGGGGAACGCCGAGATAGTCTCTAGGTTGTATATGAACCGTCAAGACTTGGAGCTAGGATTTTTCCATTAGTCCATTTTTATCCGACCATTGGGTCTTTGTTGACGTTGCGTCTACATCCTGCTGGCATGAGAAGTACGTCGAGCTGATCTCTAGGATGTAGGTGTTGCCATTAAGACCTGAAGCTAGGATTTTATCGTCACTTCATTTTATTTGATTGTTGTGTCCGCCCCTGTTAGAGTGAGGGAGGAACACATGGATAGTCTCTAGGTGGTATATGTACTGTCAGGACTTGGAGCTTGGATTTTGCTATGGCTCTATTTTTGCTTTGACCCTTGGGTCTTTTGTTGACGTTGCGTCTGCATCCTGCTGGCATAAGAAGGAACGCCTGGATAGTCTCTAGGTTGTATATAAACCGTCAAGACTTGGTTCTCCTTTTGACGAAGCGTGGTCGGAAAATATGGTCCTTTTTCTTTTATTTGTTCCTATGGATCGTATACAAGAATCAATATGGACATACTTGCAAGGCAGAAAATTTTCATTTTCTTTTAATTTTTTTATTTCTTTCCACGATACTCTTTCTTTTCAGCTTTTATGTCGCGAAAGTCACGACTGCCCAATCATTTCGGCTATTTATTACGGTGCCCAATCATTTTGGCTATATTTTTTTTATTTTTACTCGTTGTTTTTTATTGCGAATTGCCCAAACATTTCGGCTTTTTCATATGCATTTTTTTGCGACTCGCTGAGTTTTATTACGAGTTAAAAACTTGAGATTTGATACCAATCTTAGCATCAGTATCGCTGCGACTGGAATATTGCCAGGAGCAAATCATCATTTGCCGTAAGAGGACATGGATTTTGACACTTGTTTAGGCATCAGTATCGCTACAACTGGAATATTGCCAGGAGCAAATCATCATTTACCTTTGTCGATTTGAACAAAGGTGGCTTAGCAAATAAGGTTAGAATCCTGTCGACTAAGGCTTTTTGACTTTATGAGCCGTAAGGGTCTCATAAAGGTGTTTCTCCCTACGAATCGTGAGAATCTCGTAGGTGTATTTTCTCCTTAGGAATCGTGGGGATTCCTAAGTGATATTTTCTCTTATAAGTCGTAAGGACCTTTTAAGAGTATTTTCTCGTTGTAAGTCGTAAGGACTCACAAGTGTTGTTCACCATATGGGATATTTCTTACCATAGGTGGAACTCGGTGGGGGATATATTTATTTATGCCCATGGATTGTATACAAGGTTCAATATGGGACATCCTATAGGGCAGTATTAGGGGAATATGATGGCTTAATAATAGGTTTTAATCCCTGTAGCTTAAGACTTTTGAATCCTACGAGCCGTGAGGGTCTTATAGGAGGAATTCTCCTTACAAGTCGTGAGGATCTCACAAGTGTGATTTCTCCTTAGGGATCATGGGGATTCCTAAGTGTGTTGCTCCTTTGTGAGTCGTAATGATCTCACGCGGGTATTTTCCCCTTGCAATGTCGAGAGGGCCTTGCAAGTGCGCATAATTTTTTTAACGGTGGAACCCCCGAAAGTAGTTTCGCCGCAGGTGCCCTTCTGTTTGCCGGTGAGATTTGGGAGTCGCTTCATTGCTGGAGTAGCTGTGTAGCCAGTAGGACTTGAGTTGAAACCCTCGCCGTTGAGACTTCGATTGCAATATAGATCTCAAGAGAGGACATCGCTGTATTTAGGGAAGCGCGCCGTGTTTGACGCCCTAGTTTTGAGACGTTTCGATCCATTATCGCCATATTTGAGGCAAAGTTTTAGTTTAAGGACTTTTCGGTCCAGCATTCCTATTTTGGGGACGACTATTAGTTTAGGAACATTTCGGTCCATTATTAGTTTAGGGACATCTCCGTCCACTATTGCCATGTTTGAGGCGAAGTTTTAGTTTATGGACTTTTCAGTCCATTATTAGTTTTGGGACATCTCGGTCCATATTAGTTTGGGGACATCTCGGTCCAACCTTCCCGTTTTAAGGTGGAGCTTTTTGGATACTACTCTTAATATTCTGACTCAGGAAGATAGCGAGCGGACACAAGCGTCGTCATCTATCATTGACCTAAGTCGTAACCCGTCAAGAGTAGTATTTTTTGAGGAATCAGCCATTTATTGGCCGGAAGGGTCTTTCACTATGCATATCCATGAGCTAGTAGGCTCCACCTTGATAGACTTTATCTATGATGTATGGGCCTTCATAG
This sequence comes from Agapanthus africanus, assembly GCA_030015575.1. Taxonomy (NCBI): domain Eukaryota; kingdom Viridiplantae; phylum Streptophyta; class Magnoliopsida; order Asparagales; family Amaryllidaceae; genus Agapanthus; species Agapanthus africanus. Next base: position 62,617,935 of record JASDDO010000022.1, read on the forward strand.
TTCGGCTCGAACTTCCCCCGTTTGTACGATTGGGGATCATTGGTCTTTTGACGACTAGTATGAGTTCGCCTTGGCGGAATGTTCTCGGTCTGGTCAATTTTTTGTATGATCGCGTCATCCTTGCCTTATAAGCCTCTAGATTTTGATGTTCTATAAGGCGGGTTTCGTCGAGGTCGTTGAGCTCCTCAAGCCTAAGATGAGCATTTTCTTCATCTGTCAGCTCGTATCGAACTGCTACTCGTAGAGAGAGGAGTTCTATTTCCAACGGGAGCACTGCTTCCGTGCTGAACACTAATGCGTATGGTGTTGTATTCATGGCCATCTTGAACGTTGTTCGGTACGCCCAGAAAGCTTCATGCAGCTTTTCGTGCCAATCCTTTTTATTTATGGATACCGTTTTCTTTATAATCTTTATCAGGGTCTTGTTGAAAGCTTCAGCCAGACCGTTGGCCGAGGATTATAGACCGAAGAGTATCTCTAATATATTTTATGTTGTTGTGCGAAGCGGCTTATTTTATGGCTTCTATAAGCTGGCCTATTATTCGAGGTTATCCGTCGCGGAGTTCTGAACCGATAGATGACATGGGTTTTGAAGAAATGAAGGATATTCTCCGTCTTCATCTCCCTTAGTGGTACTGCTTCTGCCCACTTAGAAAAGTAATCGTTCGTTGCTAATATGAACCGATGTCCTTTGGATGATGCTGGTTCGATAGGGCCAATTATATCGGTTCCCCACATCTCGAATGGCTAGCTAGCCACTGTTAGGCGTAGCAGATTTGGATGTTGATGGATGAATTCCCCGTGAATTTAGCACGAGTGAAACTGCTTCGCATATTCGAGGCAGTCTTGAATCATTGTGGACCAATAGTAACCCATTCCTTTTATCTTCAGCTTCATCTTTGGTCCAGCTTGGTGAAAACCGCAGAGTCCGTCGTGAATTTCTTTGATGACTTTCTTTGCTTCCTTTGGCCCCAGGCATCTTAGCCACAGACAATCAAACGATCTCTTATATAGAGTATCATTGACAAAGGCAAAAGACATAGTTCGTTTCATGAGCTGATGTCTAGACGACGCGTCTTCGGGCGTTCGTTTGGACTTAAAGTAGTCTATAAAGACTTTCCTCCAGTCCCTGACCTTTTCTTCGTCCTTTATTTGAAGGACTACTTGTTCGGTCACTTCTTTTCCTTCGGATGGCTCTATTAGGTCTTCCGAAGATATATCCGTTGGAGTGAGAATCCCGCGGCTTTTCACGATGATCCTCACGTCATTGAGGTCTTCATCGGCCAATTCCTTAGCCAATTTGGTTAATGCATTCGCCTTACTATTTTCTGCACACGGTATACTCTCCAGGATGTAGGAAGGGATTTTTGTCAGCGGTTGCTGCACTCTTTCTCCATATTTTATCATCTCTGGCTTTCATGTCTGATAGTCGCCATTTACTTGGCTAAAGATTAGCTGGGAGTCTCCATATATGAGGAGGTCTTTGATTCCCATGTCGATAGAGATCTTGAGACCTGCTATCAAAGCTTCATATTCAGCTTCGTTATTAGTCCTTAGCTCTGTTATAAAGAGGGCGTAACGCAATATCCCTCCTTGCGGAGTCACGAAGATAAGTCCCACCCCGGCTTTGATTATAGGGGTGTTTTGTTTTCGCCTATTCATGGAAGATGCTCCATCAAAGTAGAGTTCCCATTGGAAATCATTTTCTTCTTTCTCTTCTTCGATTGCGTCAAATGCATGTTCATCCGGGAACTCTCAATTTAAGGGGGAGTCGGCAATGGCCTGACCTTTCACTGCTTTAAGGGGACGATACGTTACTGAGAGCTCCATTAGGAGGAGGGCCCATTTGGCAAACCTTCCTGTTAGTATGGCCCTTGACATCAGATATTTGAGAGGGTATACCTTTGATATGAGATGGACTTCATGTGCCAAGGCGTAATGTCTGAGCTTCGTTATTGCGAAGATCAGTACGAGGCAATGCTTTTTGATGGGGGAATAGTTGTTTTCTGCCCCCAGGAGAACCCGACTCAAATAGTACAGAGCTCTCTCCTTTCTCTGACTGTTCTCTTGTGCCCACAATGCGCCTAGAGAACCTTCAAGGGTTGTTGTATATAGGATAAAGGGTTTTTCTTTAATCGGAGCGGTCAATACCGGCGGATTTTGCAGGTATTGTTTAATTTCGTCTAGTGCATTTTGGCACTTTTGATCCCAGATGAACGGGGTCCCCTTCTTCATCAAATGACTGTAAGGACGGCATTTTCTGGAGAGGTTGGCTATGAACCGTTGGATATACGCGAGCTTTCCTTGAAGAGATCGTAATTGTTTGAGGGTTCTTAGCGTGGGCATTTCCATAATCGCCTTGATCTTTGAGTGGTCGATTTCGATACCTCGGTGACGTATGATGAATCCTAGGAATTTACCTGAGGAAACTCCAAACCCGCATTTTAGAGGATTCATCTTCAGATTATACTTCCGAAGACATTGGAATACTAATTTTAGATGTTCCCAATGTTCCTCGTGAGATTTGCTCTTTACCACAAGGTCATCGATGTAGCATTCGGCGATCTTGTATATGAGGTCATCGAAGATCTTTGTCATGTCCCTCTGGTAGGTAGCGCCAGCGTTCTTCAAACCGAAGGGCATCACTTTATAGCAGAATATGCCCAGTGGGGTTCGGAAGGCAGTGTGCTTTTGGTCTTCTAAATGCATTTTTATTTGGTTGTATCCTGAAGACCCAACCATGAAGGAGAAGACCTCATGGGTGGACATGTTATCGATCATTAGCTCGGTAACGGGCATTGGAAAGTCGTCCTTCGGGCAAGCCTTGTTGAGATCCAAAAAGTCCACACAGATGCGCACCGTCCCATTTTTCTTCATCACTGGAACGATGTTGGCGATCCAGTCAGGATATCAGCCTTCTTGGATGAAGCTGGAGTCGATTAGTTTCTTGACTTCAACGTTGATACTCATCTCAAGCTCGAGGCGCATCCTTCTTGGTGCATGTTTGATTGGCTTTATACCTGGCGATATTGTCAGTTTATGTACTGCTGATTGATCATGTGAAAATGTTTTGTAAATAACCGCAATCAAGAAGGTGTCGCAAGTAGCTAGCCACAATGTGTACGGGTCGTCCGCAGGGAAACGTGAACTCTTTTCTTGCTTTAGACGAGTTGATAAAAGATAAGATAGTTTGTTGTTGTTCTATTTTAAGACGGATATAAAATTTATAATAAAAAGGGTTGTAGGGTTTATAGGACTTAGTAGTTAATGGATGAATGTTTAAAAATTACTCTTTTTATCTTTTAATAGTTTAAAGCTAGAGAGATAGCGATGAATGTGGATTAGAGTTTTTGGAGGGAATTAGGGTTTCCCAGTACCGACCCTTATCCGTCTATTGATCTCTATTCATGTCAAGCCCTTAACAAAACAAGTGTTTAACCATTCTCAAATCGTGGTCATGACTATCAATAAATTGATAACGCGCCTGATTAGGAGGTTAACATTTATTTTGCTAAAGTTTATAAACATTAAAATGTTAAAAAGAAATTAAAAGATCTTTCATCCATTATTCTACCCTATCCTACAAACCCTTACAAGCAAGGAATTACTCGCTCATGATTAGTAGTGATTTAGAAGAAAGGTTGAAGATGAATGAAAGCATAATTAAGATGCAGAAAAGTAATGCGTAAAGTAAATGCTGAAAAATTAAATGCAAAAAGAATTAAAACAAAAACTAACTTTATTAATCAACTATTGCATTATAGCTTTTCTCTTTAGAAAGTAGATTACAAGAATCCTAATTTGCTCTAGATCTCTCTCTTTATCGAGGTAGATGAATAGATGATTATGTGATCACTTGGATAATTTTGAATGCACGGCTCTTGGTCCTTTATATAGTCCCTAAAACTAGAAACCCTAGATACCATATGTGAGTAGATGCAGTTAAAATCATGATCCCAAAATCCCACATCCAACGGCTACCAAAGAGCCACTGAACCGCCGCGTAATGCCACGTATGGCCACGGTTCGGCCGCATCCTAGTGGAATTAGGTTTTGAGATTTTTTCTGGCTTTTTATGTTGATATTTGGAGATCCTTTTGATGTATAGATTCTGAAAATATTGCTCTGAGTCTCTGCCGTTGCTAGATTCCTCGATTTGCTTCTAGAATTTGGCGGATTCGGTTTCGATATCCCGATTTGACTTGGATCTCTTACTTGGATTTCAGACTTGAGCTAATACCTGCATAATATCTCAAATCAAATTGTTAGTAGCATTTGGTATTTTTGAGATATTATTCCAACCATTTATATGATATAATATTTTAAGAATATTGATTAGGAATATTTGATATGATATGCATATTTTAATTACTAATACATCATTTAAATATTATATGCATATATTTTCCCTAATTATATTAATTAAAATGAAGAAACATATGTTAATAATTTTTTTACAAATAAACCCACATATGTTCTGTATTTACAATTAACATCTTTTAGCATTTAACAATAGTAGGGAAAATGTTCATACAAATGTGCAATATTTTAGACCAATCAACTGCCACTTTTGGATCTAGACTCGGCATTTCGGAGTAGTTCCAGGCGAAGCAATTTTTGAACTTCATGAGCACGTCTTTTAACGTGGTCACCTATTTTTCAGATAGCAGTTCACTGATGAACGTTGGTCTCGTATTATTTTTCGTTCCTAAGTCAATTTTTCATAGGTTGTCCGCCGTAGTTTGTATCCCATCTTCCAGCTCTTTTGGTGCTGGTGGAAACTCTGAGATCACCTCGTCCTTGTCATCATTTGCGAAGCACCTGAGGAGGTTATTCATACTCTCGTACCCTCCCTCTTTTGAGAGTGTTATCATATGGCAGGTACAAGTTCGCTTCGATTCTTGATGTTGAGCCGGTGCTATCCTGACGGTATAAGACATTTTTGGCTCATGCTTTTGCGGCGGGGTTACCTTTCAACTGTCGGATAAAGCGAACCTGCCATGTTGATACTGATCATCTACCCAGTCTTTGAAGGTGAAGCAGTCTTCAAGGGGATGACCTATTACTTGGTGATAAGATCAATAATCCGGATGATGGACCTCATTTATTTATTCGGGGTGCCGAGACTCCAGAAGTATCATCATTTGGTGCTTCATGACAAGGTTGAATATTTTTCTTGTCTTGTCTTGAGAAAAAGAGTATTCTCGACCCATCTTCTTTATAAAGGACATGCTCCAATCAAGTTTTTCTCGATTGCACGGCGTTTTGGATCCGCTTTGTTGTTTTCGAACGTTGTTTGCGCTCTTTGCCCTATTTTTGCCTCTATTTCGGGATTTTCCCTTTTCGCGAGAACATACAGTGGGCCTGGGATGAAGAGCATTATAGTCTACTTTCTCCGCGGATTGCCGGTTGAGACGCTGTGTCCTGCCCTTTTCATAAATGGCCATTTCGCGGCTGTGATTGTCCCGGCTCGTTTGACAAGCCTCTTTAATTAACTTGTCAATTTATTCTTCCAGCGATGGACTTAACGATTTTAGAACGGGATCTGTAAGTCGATGTCGCGCACCCCGCGGGTTCGCGGGGAGGCAGAATACGCAAAAAACGATTTTTACGGGCTTCGCAACACCGCCTTGAACTCCAGGATCGATACTAAACCCTAACTAGCTAAACTGTATGAGGTTAACTACTCGGATAGAAAGTTATACCTCATAGAACCATGTCTTTTGGGTCTTCTTGCTGTCCTCCTCCTCGTCATAGGCTTCTCGGATCGTATACGAATCGGGCCTCTTCATCGGTCCTCTCAAGTAAAAAACAATCCACCCGAGAGTGTATAGTCCGAGCTCTAACCTCAAATCCGAGGTAACTAAGACACCTAGTTCGCTAAACTAGATATCCTAGATGATGTAGAGAATGAAGATGGATTACTTTGTCTCTAAATACCCTAGGTTTCTCAAAATATGAGATATTTAGGGTTAGAGGAAGAAGAAGGGGCTTGAGGAAAAGAGAGTGTAGAAAATGAGCATGTGAGTGAATATGGCTGTTGGGGTAAAAATTTACACCCCGGTTGACCAAGTCAAAATCAAAGTCAACCCCAAGCCAAGTGGGCCCAAGCCCAGATCCAGTGCGCCCATGCCCGGGTTGAGCCCGAACATGAAGCGGCCGGCCTCCCCCCATGCCAAGATAAAAATTTTGTAATAAATAATTTTGTTGTGTTTCTTTTATTTTATTTTATGGATAAATGTAAGAAAAATAGGCATAAAGCCAAATTTTTGTAAAGCCCATGGCTTATGTGCAAAAAGAAATGGCACATGAGCCATGAGATAGGCAAAATGCCATTTTGTGAAGCCCAAGGGGCTATGTGTAAAGTGTATAGCCTATAAAGGCAAAGATAATGAAATATCTCAACAACTTTTCTCTCTCTCTCAAAATTTTTCAGATCTGAGATCTTTTCTCCTTCTTTAAGGTTCCAAAACCTTCTTTTTCTCTTGAATTAAATCAAGAGTTTTACTCTTCTTTTTATAAAACAAATTAGTTTTTCACCACAAAACCCATAAAGGGGAACTCAGATCTTCCATTAGATCTCAAAAAGAAGAGATTTTTAAAAGTCCCATATCTCTTGATCTTCAAGATCCAGCTAACAGAGGAGGAAGAAGAAGAACATCTTTCACTAAACCCCCCCAGAAAAACACACACTCAGGAGTCCAACTCCTCTCTGATTTCTCTTCCGTGAAACTTTTTTAGGCTAAAAGCCTCTTTTTCTCGCCGGCGCTCAAGCGCAGAGCGCCCGCGTGCCGACACGTGGCGCGCTTGCGCTCAAGTGCTCAGCGCTCGAGCGCAAAGTCCACGCGTGCCGAAACGTGGCGCGCTTGCGCTCAAGTGGAAGCGCTCGAGCGCAAGTCGCTCCGGTGCCGACACGTGGCGCGCTTGCGCTCAAGCGCAAGCGCTCGAGCGCAAGTCGCCCCCCTGCCGACACGTGGCGCGCTTGCGCTCAAGCGCAAGCGCTCAGGCGCAAGTCGCCCCCGTGCCGACACGTGGCGCGCTTGCGCTCAAGCGCCCAGCGCTCAAGCGCAAGTTGCCCCGTTCCGACACGTGGCGCACTTGCGCTCGAGCGTCAGGTGCTGAAGCGCAAAACGCTCACATGCCGACACGTGGCGCGACTGCGCTCAAGCACCCAGCGCTCAAGCGCAGAGCGCCCACATGCCGACACGTGGCACTCTAGCGCCTGAGCGCACAGCATCTAGGTGCACAACGCCCAAGGTGCTGCCCCCCACGCATTCTTTGGATGTCTTTTCCCCTTTTTATATATATACATGTATATCTATACATATGTATACATATGTACATACACACATACTCCACGACACACATATACAGCTTAGTCCGCGGCTGCCGGAGATTCGGATCCCCATAATCATTAAACCCCGGCCTACCCTAGGCAGGGGGAATCTGTAGTACGCCTGACAAGCATGCACGTATTCCCATCTCAATGGGGTGACGAAAAACACCCTACAGATTTTCGCACGCCCGGTGGGACCCTTCTCTCCTCCCATATTTAGGGTTAAACGTTCATGCGAACTCAATCAATATACATATCGATTGCCTATACTGAAATGATGTTTTCTTTTCGTGCAGCAATCAACTTTCAACGGCAATGTCTCCTAAGACGAATTCAACTTCCAAAGCGACCCTAATTCCGTACGTGGTCAAGATCAACGCTCGTGTGGTTCTCCCCGCAAGCTTCAGTCGACAGTGGGAGGAACCACCCCGCCAGTTTGGCTCCGTCATCATCTACCCTGCCGGAAGCACTCATCTGGCGGAGATCCCGGCGGAACAGGTGGCCAAGCCGGTCTCAAAGGGTAAGAGGCTGAATGTCGTGATCACCAAGGCACCACAACCGAAACTTAAGATGGTATCTGAACGATTCTCTGGTGCTCCTGCGGGGGGGGGGGGAAAGAACTTCGGTACAAAGGGCAACATCAAATGTTGCGGATGAGCTCAGGCGATGACTCCAACAAATGCACAATCGAGCGTATCTTCAAGGCCCTCCATCGCCCGGTCTGCGGCGTCTTCCCAAAGAGCCGAAGTCTGCCAGGTGCTTAGAACAGAAAAGTTAAGGCAGAAGTGACTCAGGTATCGAGCCAACAAGAGGGCCAAGGCTTCGGCCAAATAGAATCGTGTGAAGTTCCAAGTGCAGGGTTGCCCCGTGACGACGGCTGAGTCGGACGTAAGAATCAGCAATTCCTTCGAGCCTCTGAGGTGGGTTCAGAAAAATGCCATGACCGCCAGAATCAAGAAGACAGCGGTCCGAACAGTGCCACAAAGAGACGTGTCCCGGCCTCAACAGAAAAAGTATGACACTGTCTCTTCAAAAGTCTATCAAGCGCTCTGTGCCGCACGAAAGCAGCGGGGCAAATCCAGAAAAGAATCGCCAGCACCATTCAAGAACCTGGTTAGGCCAGTTGCTTTCAATCGACTACTAGCTACCGAAACAAGGGGGTCAAGACAGCGATCCGTGAAATCAGCTGCCAATGATAAAAAGACGGACGGATATATCATCCATACGGTCTATATGGCGGGCGGGCGCCCCAGCGACAACCTTCGCAGCAAAAGCAAGGATGGGGCCACCACATCCCAAGCCCAATCTAGCCTGAATGTGGTTGCCGCTGCCCAAGAACAACCGCCCCCGCTGGATGAAGAAAACCCTCTCGATGAGGATGATAGGCAGAAAGACCCCTCGGTCCATGCAGAGTCAAACTCGGACAGCGAGGAAGAGCCGACTTTCCGTCCCAGGACTGCGGAGCAAGAGCTACTTCAAGAGCTTCGAAAACAGCTCAGGAGCAAAGATAAAGAGATGGCCAAGCTCTATTCGAAGATTGACGACTTAACGAACGTGGTGATGCAGCTTACGGCTCAAATTGCTCGAGCGCCTCCCAATCAAGCACAAGCCGCTGCTAATCAGCCGGGTGATGACAATCCGAGGCAGCCAATGCCTGTTCCTTTGGGTCTAAGACTGGTCGAGCCGCATGAAAGTCGGCCACACTCCGCTTCTAGGGACGCCTTGGCCCCAGATAGCACTATCCCGCTAACACAGGATCGGATAATGGATTTGGTCACCAGCAAATTTAAAACATTGGCGGCCGAAGCTGAAGCTCAGAAAGAAATCGGCAGTAGTGGGCGGCCATATCCCATGCAGTATGATCTGATTGAGTTCCCAAGTGGCTACGTCATTCCTAAGTTCGGAAGATTTGATGGAACGGGGAATGCAAATCAGCACATCGCCCACTTCAAAGCATCGTGCGGAAATACAGGGGGCAATAACGCGCTCCTTCTTCGTCAGTTTGTCAACAGCCTGACTGGTGTCGCCTTCGACTGGTATCCGAGTATACCGGACGGGTCCGTCATTACCTTTGCCCAAATGGAGTCCCTGTTTCGGAAAAGGTTCATGAGTGCCAGTGATAAAATCTCCATTGCCGACCTTGTGAGGACTAAGCCGGGGAAGAATGAAAGCAACACCGACTTTATCGCTCGATGGCGTAATCTCACAGTCAAGTGCGAACTGCCGTTGGAGCAGGACCAGTCCGTCAGCCTTCTCATTGGGAACCTCAGCAATTGGATGGTCCCATTCTTGTGTACGGCGGGCTTCAAGACATTTCAGGAGCTAACCAAGAAAGTCCAAATGCTGGAACGCTCGAAGCAAGAGTCCCTGCCGGATTCTCAGAGAGACAAAACTTGGAAAAGCAAGCGGGACGACAACCGTAGAAGCGGGAGTTCCAGCAGTACCAATGTCTTCAATGCATCCGACAATGAAGAAAAGCGAAGGGCGGCCGAATCCAAAACTAACCGGTCTCGAAAGCCATTGCTGGGAGGAGATGGGCCTTCCCTAGAGAAGAAAAAGAACAAGGTTTACTCTTTCAGAAGGGACAAGGTCCGCAAGATATTTAAAGATACCTTGAACAACGGCTTACAATTGCCGGAGTCGAAAAGACCCCAAGAAGCAAAAATGACCGACAATCCTCTGTATTGCCTGTACCACCGAGTAGTGAGCCATGCGATCGAGGATTGCTATATCTTCAAAGACTGGGTTGAGAAGCAGTACAAGGCTGGAGAGATCGAGCTGTCCAAAATTGTGTTGGTGAACAACCAAGTTGCAACCACCAACTTTATACAGACAGAAACTGAAGCCTTCTGGGAGCAGACAGCCGAACCCGCTGCCCTGAGAAATGAAACGGACTCATCGCAGCCTCCGTGGAGTACGCACATATCTAATAAGACGAAGAAGATGATAAAGCTACTTCGGAAAGAACCCAGGACGGAATGGGAAGGGCAGAAGAAGCCTACCAGCCCAGCTGCCAATGCGGCTCCATCAGGCTCAAAATCCAAGAAGCTCAAGAAGAAGAAAAGTGCAGCTCGGCGTGAAAAGGAGTTTGCAGGGAGATCGACCATTCAAAAATATATCGATTCCCTCGAAGAATATGAACAAAAGGAAAGAACATTGATTCAATTGAAGGAGTTCTTCCCTGTACAAGCGGCTGAAACTATGGAGGAGTTAGAAGAAGACTTCAATGAAGAGATCCCTATAGTTGCCTGCTACGCCATCCATCTGGGCAGCGACTCTGAGGAGGATATCTGTTTTCCCAAAGAGGATGAGGAGCTCGCCGCAAAGACCAATCAAATCCAGCTCAGAAGCGGCAGGGCTCTACCGCCAAATCAGGGCAACGCCCCAAAAGGGAAGGAAAAACAGGTGGCTAATGAGGAAGATGGCAGAGAACTGGCTGATGAAAACATAAGTCCTTCCTCGGTGGACTATAATGTCTTGGCACATCTCCGGAAGCTTCCGTCTCTCCTGAGCATCTACGACGCCTTGGTCCTATCTAAGGAGCTTAGAAATGTTCTCATTCACGCTCTACAAAACCCCGAGCGGTATCAGGCTCACTTTGCGGAAATTCATATGAAAGAAGCCCAGCACGCTTTGCATGCTACCGCAGTCACATTTAAGGATGAAGACTTGCTACTGGGAACGGCTGAGCATAATCGGCCGCTTTACGTGACCGGGTACAGCGACGGAGATCGAATTAATCGCATATTGATTGATCCGGGGTCCTCAGTGAACATCATGAACTTGCGAACTCTGAAGAGTTTGTCAATGGACGTCCGACACCTGTCAAGGGAAAGGATTGTCATTCAAGGCTTCAACCAAAATTGCCAGCAGGTTCTGGGATCTATAGCTTTGCCAATCAAATTTGGGGATCTGCAAACTACAGCTAAGATATACGTGATCGACGCCGACACATCTTATAAGATTCTCTTGGGACGGTCGTGGCTCCATGATTACGGCATCGTCCCGTCAACTCTCCATCAATGCATGAAGTATACTAAAAATGGCGAAGAAAAACGCATCAACGGAGACATCCAGCCGTTCGGTGTGCATGAAGTCCGCTATGAAGATTCTCGGTACTTTATGAACTACCAAAATGCTAAGCCACAACTGACTGAGGATAGACCGGCCCCAAGACTCAAAAGCAAATCTGCGCCGGCTGTCACTTTCAAAAGCAAAAATGCCCAAGTGCGCCCGCATTTCGGCAGGGACACTGATGAGTCTGACGCTGGAAGTCCGTCCTTCCGTAAAACTCGCCCTCATTTCGGTAGCGATACGGATGAATCTGTCACTGAAGCCCCATCTAGCAGTAAAGTCCGCCCTCATCTTTGCAGCGACACTGAAGAGTCAGAGGAAGAGGACCTGCCGTGCAACAGCTGTGCAGATTGGCCCCCCATGCAAAAAGCGAAACTATGAGAGACCCTCGAAATTATAGAAGGGTCCCTAACCGTCACAAGGGTGCCGGAGCAGATGTGCAAAGAGCTCGATGCGTTGTCAGTCTCCACCGTGGACCAGCTGAAAACTTTCTACGTCCCCGGAAGGAAAAATGGACAGAAGGGCATCCTGTTTTACGGGTCAACCCCCGTTGTGCACCCGGACGATCTTTCTATCGCGTGCCTTCCCTATGAGAAAGGCATAAGAGCCGTCCTCAATCCCAAATACTATGCGCCCGAGATGCGGGAATACTTTAAAAAGTGCGGATGTCGGTTATATCAAACGGAGTCCGAAGCAAAGTTTTACGAAGGGCTATGGCATCCACCCCAGGTCCGAGCACTCATCGATGGACGAATTCCAGATAAACGGGGCATAGGCTATGTTCAACCTGATTCCAAAGCGTGCTACACGATCCATGTTGGTGAGGCCAGCGAAAGATCAAATGATGATGACGAAATAGCCGAGCCAGAAGAAGCTCCTCAAGAGCTCGAAGATGGAGGACAAGCAACCTTTCATGAGCTAATCGAGATTGACTTAGGAATGCCCGATAATCCCAGGCCGACCTACATCAGCTCACTCTTGTCGGAGGAAATGAAAGAGCAGATAATTGCCCTGTTGCATGAGTTCATCGACTGCTTCGTGTGGACGTACAAAGAAATGCCTGGCCTTTCCCCTGAAGTAGCCGTGCATAAGCTGGCTATATCTCCTGATGCTAAGCCAGTCAAACAAGCTCCTCGAAGAATGAGAAGGGAGTTGGAAGAAAAGGTCATCGAGGAAACCAAGAAACTCATCGATGCCGGCTTCATCAGGGAAGAGAAATATGCGGACTGGATCGCATGCATAGTCCCAGTGAAGAAGAAAAATGGGCAGATCCGATTTTGCGTCGATTTCAGGGACCTCAACAAGGCATGTCCTAAAGACGACTTCCCGCTACCGGTCATGGAAATGATGGTCGATGACACCTCAAATTACGAACTGTTCACCTTTATGGATGGCTTGTCCGGGTATAATCAGATCAAGATGTCGTCCGAGGATGAGAAGCACACAGCATTTCGAACCCCGATCGGAATATACCGCTACAAGGTGATGCCGTTCGGACTGAAGAACACAGGTGCTACGTACCAAAGGGCAATGACCAATATCTTTGATGACCTAATTCATAAAGTCGTCGAATGCTATGTTGATGATCTGGTCGTCAAGACTAAAACCAAGGCCGATCATATCCAAGATCTTAGGGCCGTTCTCACCAGACTGAGGGAATACGATCTGAAGATGAATCCTCTGAAATGTGCTTTTGGCGTGTCATCGGGAAAATTCCTGGGTTTTATAGTCCGGCATCGAGGGATCGAAGTTGACCCATCAAAGATAAAGGCCATCATGGAGATGCCCTCTCCGAAGAGTCTGACGCAGCTAAGATCTTTTCAAGGCAAACTTGCTTATATACGGAGGTTTATCTCAAATTTATCGGGGAGATATAGGCCCTTCTCAAAGCTCATGAAGAAAGGAGCTCCTTTTATCTGGGATGCCGAATGTCAAACAGCGTTCGAAAGCATCAAACAGTACTTGTTGCACCCTCCAGTGCTGGCCGCTCCCATTCCAAATAAACCGCTGATTCTCTACACTGCCGTGCTGGATGAGTCACTCGGTGCGCTCCTTGCCCAGAATAACTAGGAGGGAAAAGAAAATGCCTTCTACTACCTCAGTCGAACTCTAGTCGGGGCGGAACACAACTATTCCCCAATCGAAAAGCAATGCCTGGCTCTGATATTTGCTGTGAAGAAGTTAAGGCACTATCTGCTTGCTCATCGGGTTATGCTGATCTCCAAGGTCGACCCGCTCAAACACTTGATGACCAGAGCGAGCCTAGCCGGCAGAATGGCAAGATGGGCTGTTATGCTACTCGAGTTTGACATAGTTTATACTCCTCAGAAAGCAGTAAAAGGGCAAGCTCTTGCAGACTTTCTCACTGCTCATCCCATACCAGAAGGGTCGCCGCTAAATTGTGAGTTACCCGACGAACAAGTACTGCACCTCGAGGAAGACGAGCCATATTGGGAGCTCTACTTCGATGGGGCCTCATCAATAAGGAGCTCCGGCAGATCAAGCGTCCCGGAGGTAAAAGCGGGGATAGGATTGGTGTTCATCACGCCATCAATGGGAACCCTACGGCATTCTTTCGCTCTCACCGAGCCTCGGACAAACAATGAAGCTGAATACGAAGCTCTGATAGCTGGTTTGGAACTCGCCATAGAAATGGAAATCCTTCGGCTACGGGTTTACGGTGACTCCCAGCCTGTCGTCAACTAAGTAAGCGGCGACTATAAGATATACAAACCCGAGTTAGCTCGGTACAGAGGCCGAGTGGTGGAACTCATGAAACGATTCACTCACATTGAACTAATGAGAGTCCCTAGAGCGTTGAATGGAAAGGCTGACATACTCGCTCGCTTAGCCAAGGAGCTGGCTGATCCTGACATGGACGAAATTCTGATCACAGTCAGGAGCCGGCAAATTCTACCCCCAGTCTCTCTACGAGAAGAGGAAAGCGCGGAACAGAAGAGCAGTCCCGCCGAAGAAGCCTCGATCATCCAAGACGAGCCCGATTGGAGAGAACCCTTCATAGAGTACCTCCGATACGACAAGCTACCCGAAGAAAAATCTGCGAGGATTCAGTTGAAGAAAAGAGCTCTCCGATACGTGTTTGTAAATGATACGTTATACCGCAGGTCATATGACCAACTCTGGCTCAGGTGTCTGTCATTGGACGAAGCCCCAAAGGTCATGAAGGACGTTCACTCGGGCGTTTGCGGTGCTCACCAATCTGGCCCCAAGATGCGAGTTCAAATCAAACGGCTTGGGTATTACTGGCCCACCATGATACGGGATTGCGGAGAACTTGCAAAGAAATGTCAGATCTGCCAAATCCATGGTGATTTCATTCACAAGAATCCCAATCCGTTGCATCCTACGGTGGCGTCGTGGCCCTTCAAAGTCTGGGGCACCGACATTGTTGGCCCAATTGATCCTCCGTCATCTAAAGGCCACCGGTTCATACTGGCCGCGACAGACTAGTTCTCCAGATGGGCTGAAGCTGTCCCGCTAAAAGAAGTCAAGACAAAAGATATTCTGACATTCTTCCAGCATAATATTCTATACCGCTTCGGTACACCAAGAAGAATCATTTCTGACAATGGGCCCTCTTTCAAGAGCTTCAATGTCTCAAGGTTCGCTATTCAGCACAAGATAGACTGGAGATATTCCTCCATCTATAATCCAAGAGCCAATGGGCTAGCCGAAGCCTTCAATAAGACTCTATGCAAGCTCCTGAGGAAAAATGCTTCAGCCAACAAGAGAGACTGGAATCTCAAACTTCATGAGGCGTTGTGGGCATATCGTACCATGCACCGTACTCCAACTCAGTCCACTCCATACTCATTGCTCTTCGGAGTGGAGGCGGTCCTCCCCCTCGAAGTCGAAGTTCCAAGCTTAAGAATGGCCATTCAGCACGAGTTGACGGAGGAGGAAAATGTGCTTCTTCGACTTGAAGAGCTCAATGCCTTCGAAGAAAAGAGACTCGCGGTGCAGTAAAATATGGAGCTATACCGAGCCCAAATGTCACGGGCCTATGACAAGATAACCCGTCTCCGCGCTTTCAAGAAAGGTGAATTGGTGTTGGTCCTCAAAAGACAGATCATCCCCAATTGACATGCCAAGGGAAAATTCGAGCCAAACTGGGAAGGACCATACGTCATCGAGAAAGTGTTCAACGGAGGATCCTACCAACGAATAAGTGCCGAGGGAGAAAGGCCCATGCCACACATCAATGGCCGATATCTCAAAAAATACTACACGTGAATGCTCCAAGTCGCAGACGAATTGAGCACATCAGTCCTACGGTCTGGATTATACATCCTGCAAAACCGTATACAATCCACGGCCGTAAATGACCCCTATCTCTCCCAAATCCTGCCGGTGAGACTACTTTTAAAGTCCCACCAGCGGAAAAAAAAGAGAAGAAGAAAAAAAAAGAGAAAAAAATGTATGTCCACAAGCAAAATAGGCATGGATGAAAACCCGAAAGGGCTCCGTGAGTAAAAACAGCAGGACTACCGGCGAGTTTGTGAAAACCCGAAAGGGCGCAAACTCGTGAAAAGAGATGAAATACACTCGCAAAGTCCTTTCGACCTTGTGAGGAGAAAACCCCTGCGTGAGATCCTTACGACTCACAAAGGAGCAACACACTTAGGAATCCTCACGATTCCTAAGGAGAACATACACCTGCGAGATCCTCTCGACTCGTAGGGAGAAAATGCTTTTATGAGACCCTCATGGCTCATAAAATTGAAAAGCCTTAGGTGATAGGGACCCAAACCTGTCTCCTAAGCCATCGTTCCCTAACGGGCAATGGCAAATGATGAGTCGCTCCTGGCATTTCGCTTCAGTGTTAGAGTGCAGCAATGCTGATGCCAAATAAGATCCAAATTCCAAGTCCCCAAACGGCGAATGATGAGTCGCTCCTGGTACCATATTCCAGTGTAGCGATGCAGACGCCAACCAAAATCCAATTCCTCAAAATTCTCCAGCCCTACGGCCAGTCCCCAAATTGACTGCCGTATACAATCCACGGGCTCAAATAATTCTTGTCATACCCATGCCCCACCACAATCACTAGTTACGCGGATGGTCTCCGCCTTTGGAATTATGCTCCATTGAGAAGACCCACTCATGTGTCCTCACGATACATGAGGAGAACAAACCTTTGTGAGATCCTTACGACTCACAAAGGAGCAACACACTTAGGAGTCCCCACGACTCCTAAGGAGAAAATACACCTACGAGATCCTTTCGACTCGTAGAGAGAAAATGCCTTTATGGGACCCTTACGGCCCATAAAATTGAAAAGTCTTAGTTGATAGGGATATAAACCTGCCTCCTAAGCCAACAATTCCCAAATCCTCTCGGGGCAAATGATGAGTTGCTCCTGGCATTATTCCAGTGCAGCAATGCAGATGCCAAACAAAAAAAACCAATCCCCAAATCCTCTCGGGGCAAATGATGAGTTGCTCCTGGCATTATTCTAGTGCAGCAATGCAGATGCCAAATAAAAAAAAACCAATCCCCAAAGCCTCTCAAAGACAGATGATGATTCGCTCCTGGTACCATATTCCAGCGTAGCGATGCTAATGTCAACCCAAATCACATCAAGTCAAACAACCAATGACCTCCCTGGCAGAATCAAATTCTACCTCGGAAACAAGTCAACTTCATCCCTGACGCCGCAAGAAGCGGGGCAAGTCAAATCCAGAATCGACCGTCCACGTTGCTAAAATGGCAGCACCGACCGTCCACGTCGCTAAAAGGGCAGCAACGACCGTCCAAGTCGCACAAAGGGCAGCATCGACCGTCCACGTCGCTAAAATGGCAGCACCGACCGTCCACGTCGCTAAAAGGGCAGCAACGACCGTCCAAGTCGCAAAAAGGGCAGCACCGACCATCCAAGTCGCAAAAAAGGCAGCACCGACCGTCCAAGTCATTAAAATGGCAGCACCGACCGTCTACATTGCTAAAATGGCAGCATCGACCGTCCAAGTCGCAAAAAGGGCGGCACCGATCGTCTAAGTCGTTAAAATGGCAGCACCGACCGTCTACGTCGCTAAAATGGCAGCATCGACCGTCCAAGTCGCAAAAAGGGCAGCATCGACCGTCCACGTCGCTAAAATGGCAGCACCAACTGTCCACGTCGCTAAAATGGCAGCACCGACGGTCCACGTCGCTAAAATGGCAGCATCGACCGTCCAAGTCGCCAAAAGGGCAGTATCGACCATCCATGTCGCTAAAATGGCAGCACCGACCATCCACGTCGCTAAAATGGCAGCACCGACCGTCCACGTCGCAAAAGGGGCAGAACCGACCTTCCAAATCGCAAAAAGGGCAGCATCGACCGTCAAAGTCGCAAAAAGGGCAGAACCGACCGTCCAAGTCGCAAAAAGGGCAGCATCGACCATCCAAGTCGCAAAAAGGGCAGAACCGATCGTCCACGTCGCTAAAATGGCAGCATCGACCGTCCACGTCGTTAAAATGGAAGCACCGACCGTCCAAGTCGTAAAAAGGGCAGCATCGACTGTCCACGTCGCAAAAAAGGTAGCACCGATCGTCCAAGTCGCAAAAAGGGCAGCATCGACCGTCCACGTCGCTAAAAGGGTAGCACCGACCGTCCAAGTCGCTAAAAGGGCAGCATTGACCGTCCAAGTCGCAAAAAGGGCAGCATTGACCGTCCATGTCGTAAAAAGGGCAGCGCAGGATTCCTACAAAGCGGGAACCAGATCACTCCGGGCCAGGAAAACGTCTATCACGGACACTCCGTCTCGGAGACATGTCAAGCAACGACCGTCCATGTCGTAAAAAGGGCAGTGCCAGCTTCCCAAAAAGCGGGAACCAAATCAGGTCGCCTCCAAGTAAAAGAAGATCCATCAATTTCATGCACACAACCCACATATGTGGTGTGCATTTATTGATGGGGGGCAATTTGTTGGGATAAAAATTTACACCCCGGTTGACCAAGTCAAAATCAAAGTCAACCCCAAGCCAAGTGGGCCCAAGCCCAGATCCAGTGGGCCCATGCCCGGGTCGAGCCCGAACATGAAGCGGCCGGCCTCCCCCCATGCCAAGATAAAAATTTTGTAATAAATAATTTTGTTGTATTTATTTTATTTTATTTTATGGATAAATGTAAGAAAAATAGGCATAAAGCCAAATTTTTGTAAAGCCCATGGTTTATGTGCAAAAAGAAATGGCACATGAGCTATGGGATAGGCAAAATGCCATTTTGTGAAGCCCAAGGGGCTATGTGTAAAGTGTATAGCCTATAAAGGCAAAGATAATGAAATATCTCAACAACTTTTCTCTCTCTCTCAAAATTTTTAAGATCTGAGATCTTTTCTCCTTCTTCAAGGTTCCAAAACCTTCTTTTTCTCTTGAATTAAATCAAGAGTTTTACTCTTCTTTTTATAAAACAAATTAGTTTTTCACTACAAAACCCATAAAGGGGAACTCAGATCTTCCATTAGATCTCAAAAAGAAGAGATTTTTAAAAATCCCATATCTCTTGATCTTCAAGATCCAGCTAACAGAGGAGGAAGAAGAAGAACATATTTCACTAAACCCCCCAAAAAAAACACATACTCAGGAGTCCAACTCCTCTCTGATTTCTCTTCCGAGAAATTTTTTTAGGCTAAAAGCCTCTTTTTCTCGCCGGCGCTCAAGCGCAGAGTGCCCGCGTGCAGACACGTGGCGCGCTTGCGCTCAAGCGCCCAGCACTCAAGCGCAAGTCGCCCCGTTCCGACACGTGGCGCACTTGCGCTCGAGCGTCAGGCGCTGAAGCGTAAAATGCTCACATGCCGACATGTGGCGCGCCTGCGCTCAAGTGCCCAACGCTCAAGCGCAGAGCGCCCACGTGCCGACACGTGGCACTTTAGCGCCTGAGCACACAGCACCTAGGCACACAGCACCCAAGGTGCTGCCCACACGCATCCTTTGGATGTCTTTTCCCCTTTTTATATATATACATGTATATCTATACATATGTATACATATGTACATACACACATACTCCACGACACTGTCCCTGTTAGAAAAAAATTTCTAACGGGGCGCATTCAGTTGATAAAACTGCACATTTGTTATTACATTTTTCCTACCATTTTCATATTAAAAAAGGACTTTATTATAATATATTATACATATGGGGGTTTGTGTAAAAACACAATTTTCCATGTGTTAATATATTTTAATTAGCATTTGGTAGAAAAATGTTTGCAAATAAATTCATTGACCTAATCCTAGTAGAACTAGGTCTACTAAATCTTATTTGAGTTGTTGTGCAGAATATTTCCAAGTGTGCAGAATTTTCCAAAGACTAGAATCATGCAAATCAAGTTGTTGAAGAAGACTTGCCTAATTAAGAATCAAAACTTGGAGACCAAGTCTGGCAGTAACCACGAGAATATTTCTGAAATACAAAGGTTCCTAGGATCACCACATGTCACAAGGAGGCATCCCCTGATGTTTGATGGAGGGAAGAGATCAAATGGCCGCGGATCCGCGGCCATACCCACCTTAGGCCGCGGATCCGCGGCAGGATTATGGAGTTAGGGGCTGCGATTTTGTGGAATGAATCTTTTCTACATTTTACCAAATATTGAAGCAAATGATTCTGGCTTTGCATTATAAAAAGGCATCGAGAGCCTCTTGGAAAATTTATCAAGCCGACGAGATCACGAAGTCCAAGACGGCTCACGCATCCAGGCTGATCATCAACTGTTGGTCTACTTCCTTGGAAGAGATCGAGAAGCAAACTAGTATTTGTAATCATTTTCTAAGGGATCAAAGTGTAATGAATATTGTTGATTAATAAAGGTAGCTCTTTTTCCTATTCTATTTCTTTATAGTTTAATTATGCATTTTCCCTCCATCTCTTTTTCTCCCAACATGCGCGAGTAATTCTCCGCTTATTAGGGTTCGTAGGATTAGGGTAGGTTAATGGATGATGAAAATACCTAAACTCTTTTTACGTCCTATAAAGTTTATAAACTTTATCAAAAGAATCATTAACATCCTAATCGGGCGCGCTACCAATTCATTGTTAGTCTCGACCGCGATTAGAGATTAGATTAATGATTGTTTTCGTAAAGGCTAGATATGAACGGAGTTCCGTGTCGAGATAAGGGTTAAGAGTTGGATTCCTTTTCCCTCCAGAAACCCTAATCTACACGCATCACCGTCGTTCTAGTTTTAAATCTATTAAAGGATAAAAGGGTAATTTTTAATTAATCGTCCATAACTATTAAATCCTAACGAACCCTACAAGCCCCCTTATTATATTAACTATATCCTTAAATAATCTAGATCTATATTCTGCATTAGTGCTTAACGTAGATCTAGAAACCATTCCACAACATTCTTATTTCTTCCTCCTTTCTCAACACATCTAAAGTAAGAGTAAAAGGTTCAACGTTTTCCTGAGGACGACCCGTACTCATCTCGGTCTAGCTACAAGCGACACAGTTCTGATTGCGGTTACACTACAAACACTCTTTCGAACCAATCAGGACGCTGCCCCGCACCCCGCAAGGGGGCTGCTAGCCCCCTTGACCCCCAGCCCGCTATCCGGGTAGCGGGACCCCCATAAAAACTCTGCATGGCTCCCGATATATTTAAACCCCCCTCCAAAACAAAACACACATACATTGCATATTGAGTTTGCATGACCAGTTTAATCCGTTAATCGGAGGTTCCCTCGCCCCAAAGGCGGGGGGTAATTAACGACAGCTTAGTTCGCGGCTGCCGGAGATTCGAATCCTCATAGTCATTAAATCCCGGCTTACCCTAGGCAGGAGGAATCTGTAGTACGCCTGACAAGCACACACGTATTCCCATCTCAATGGGGTGACGAAAAATACCCTACAATGGCTAAGAGTTATCACTTATGAATCATACCAATAATTCAAGCAAGAAAATATCTCACCAAAATATCTAGCATGCTTGTAAAATATCAAGCAAATTTCAATAGTGATTAAGTGAGTCACCACCATGAGTCACCAAGTAGCAATGCTTCACTTAATGCAAACTTCCACCTCATTTCCCCGACCTCATAACCATTTAATCTAAATGGTTAATACAAATATGAGGTGTCTTCTTCTAGAAACAATCTTGAGTAAATTACAAGAATGCCCCTCATCCGTATATACATACCGTATCCGTATTCCGAAAAATACGAATACAAAGAGACGAAAATAATCCATCAATATAATACTAGGATTCAGCTTAAACCAAAGCCCACTAGTATTATCCGCCTGAACATCATACGTGCACAAGTACACGTATGTGATCGAAGCCCTGCCGTAAAACAATACAGCCTCTACATCTTTTCCCGATGCAGGGAAACCCTCTGTGTGGGACTCTAAAGACTCGACACTACGCTGGCAGTGGGTTTAACCACAAGCTGTCAGCGGTACTAGCTGAACATAATGGCTACCCAGGTATCTGTCGATAAGAAGGCCGATGAGCAAACTCATCCGAACTCCTACTGAGCCTATCTGTGACAATCTCCGTACAGTCCGGTCTGTTCGTCTAAGAGTATCGCATATCGGGCCTAGGGGGGCGGTAAACGTCAGACCCCTAACAGCGCAATAAGTCGTGCAGGAGTGTACCCCAAAACACCATGAGAAACTACTGGAGTATCTACCAGTAAATCTCGCTTGCCCTGGCCAGGGACTTTGTGTAATGGCTTTCCGAACACAGCGCGATATCAACCCTCAATACCGGGAGAGACGAATCCTATCTAACTGCCACTGCCTCCAAGTGTTTCAGGACTGCACTCAACTACTACATATTTGCATGACTCCTTTGAGCCATGGTAGGGTAGTAATCTGAGAACAGTGGGAACACACTCTAGGCGAAGTAGCAGTGTCAAGTCGACAGACTAAGCTGTACACATGTCACCTGGGAACTGCTACTCGACGATAAGTATAATACCCACCAGCAGCTCCCTACGAGTCCTGTCCAGTGTACATATAACCCAATGAGTACCTTCATACTATCTCCAGTACGACGTACTAATGGCTGTGGGACAGACCATCTCCCCAGCTGGGATGAGAAGCGTATACACCGGTCTACTCTGGAGTATCGATACCCCGTCTCAATAATCCTACGACTAGGGACCTGTATAAGGATGTGCTTATAGGCTACCCAGCCCCCACCAGTGTGACTGCCATCACAACGCTGGTAATCAAGCAAAGATCCTAAGGGCTTTACCAATATGTATAAGCGATATGCTAAAAGAAACACATGCACATATTGAGGTGGAAACAAACCAGGTAGCATACTACCATTTCGAGCAAGACTGTTACTATATCCGTGTATATCCTAAGTTTTCAATATGTAATATACAAACCAGTATGATACAATAATGGCCTCTAGGGCATATATCACTAATAATCTCCCACTTGCACTAAGGCCATATATTGGCATATCGCAGATCTATCATCTCGAATAGCGTCTCGAACTATGTCTGAGGGATGGCCTTTGTGAGTGGATCTGCAGTGTTGTTTTCCAAATCAACTCTCTGCACCTTGATCTCCCAGCGATCAACGATCTCCCTGATCAGGTGGTACCGCCTCAAGATATGTCTGGACTTCTGATGGGACCTGGGTTCCTTCGCTAAAGATATAGTGCTGTTGTTGTCACAATACAGAGGTATTGGATCTATTATGGACGGAACCGCCTGAAGTTCTGTTAGGAACTTCCTCATCCAGACTACTTCTTTCGCGGCGTCACAAGTAGCGATATACTCCGCTTCCATCGTCGAGTCAACAACGGTGTCCTACTTGGAGCTCTTCCAACAGACCGCCCCTCCATTGAGGGTAAAGACATAACCCGACTTGGACTTGGAGTCATCCTTGCCACTCTGGAAGCTGGAACCAGCAAAAGTTTCGATCTGGAGGTCTTTTCCGCCATACACCAAGAACATCTCCTTAGTCCTTCTCAGGTACTTGAGAATGTTCTTTACTGCTATCTAGAGGTTCTCCCCTGGGTTTGACTGATACCGGCTTACCACGCTAAGTGCGTAAGCAACATCTGGTCTGGTACACAACATCGCATACATTATAGAGCCTACCGCAGAAGCGTAGAGTATAATCGACATGCAAGCCCTTTCCAAATCAGTCTTGAGAGACATCTCTTTGGAGAGGGTGATTCCGTGACAAGCTGGTAGATTACCGCGCTTTGAATCTTCCATACTAAATATCTTTAGTATAGAGTTGATGTACTTGGACTGCAAAAGTCCCAATATCCTCTTAGATCTATCACGATAGATCTGGATCCCCAGAATGTAGGAGGTATCACCCAGGTCTTTCATGGAGAACCTCCGTGACAAAAATCCTTTGACTGATTGTAGCATAGGAATGTCATTTCCTATCAAGAGAATTTCATCCACGTACAAGACGAGGAATACTACAGTTCTCGCTTCAATCTTACTATAGATGCATCGTTCATCTGGATTTTTGATAAAGTCGAATTCTTTGACCGTCTCATCAAAATAGATGTTTCAACTCCGCGATGCCTGCTTTAATCCATAAATGGATTTAAGCAACTTGCACACTTTTCCGCTGCTCCCACTCTGAATGAAACCCTCTGGCTGATCCATATAGACGCACTCTTCCAAATGTCCATTCAGAAAAGCGGTCTTTACATCCATCTGCCAAATTTCATAATCGTGGAAGGCAGCAATGGCAAGAAGGATCCGAATGGATTTGAGTATAGCCACTGGAGAAAAGGTTTCATCATAGTCTAAATCAGGTCTTTGACGAAAACTTTTTGCAACAAGTCTAGTCTTATAGGTTTCAACATGTCCATTTACACCAATCTTCTTTCTGAAGATCCATTTGCAACTTACGGGTTTTACCCCTTCCAGAGCAATGTCCAAAGTCCATACTTTGTTGGTGTACATGGACTCCATCTCGGTCCGCATTACATCTAATCATTTTACCGAGTCACCGCTCTGAATGGCTTGCTGGAAGCTAGTTGGCTCATCATTGTCAATGATGCAATCCTCTCTATCCCCGTATATGAGAAAACCGTAGTATCTCTTGGGCGGATGAGACTGCCTACTAGTTCTGCGGAGTGGCAGGGGAAGTCCTGTTCTTTCGAAATCTCTGGTTCTAGCATGCATTCAGTAATAGCTTGTGGTTCTGGAATTTCTTCCAGTTCTAATGCGCTCCCACCAATTTCTTTTTCCAAAAATTGATTTTCCAAAAAGTGGGCATGACGAGAAACAAAGACCTTTTGTTCCTTTGCGTAATAGAAAAGATACCCCGTAGAGTTCTTTAGGTATCCCACAAACTTATACAGTACTGAGCGTGCCTCGAACTTGTCTGCATGCTGCTTTTTGACAAAAGCTGGACATCCCCATATCTTCAGATACTGAAGATAGGGTTTCTTCCCACTCCACATCTGATATGGTGTAGTAGACACAATCTTGGTAGTAACCTTATTCAAAAGATATACAGCTGATTCCAGTGCATAACCCCAGAAGGATTGCGGTAACTCAGCGTTACTCATCATAGAACATACCATTTCTAATAGGGTTTTGTTCTGCCTTTCCGATGCACCGTTGTGTTGAGGTGTGTATGGAGGAGTAAGCTGA
Source organism: Agapanthus africanus (assembly GCA_030015575.1). Lineage (NCBI taxonomy): Eukaryota > Viridiplantae > Streptophyta > Magnoliopsida > Asparagales > Amaryllidaceae > Agapanthus > Agapanthus africanus. The sequence goes on from JASDDO010000022.1 coordinate 62,642,945, forward strand.
GAGAAAATTCCATTTTCTTTTAAGTAATCCAGGAACTCGGCACTTAAGTATTCACCACCTCGATCAGATCTCAGTGTCTTGATACTTTTCCTGTTTGTTTTTCTACTTCATTCTTATATTCCCGGAATTTCTCAAAGGCCTCGGATTTATGTTTCATCAAGAAGACATGTCCATACCTAGAGAAATCATCCGTAAAATTAATGAAATAGGAATAACCACTTCGTGCATGTGTATACATTGGACCACACACATCGCTGTGTATGAGTCCCAAGAGCTCGCTCACTCTTACCCCGTGTCCAGTGAACGGAGTTTTTGTCATGTTTCCTTTGAGACAAGATTGACAAGTTGCATAAGACTGATATTCGAAAGGATCCAAATATCCCTTTCTATGTAACTTTGTCAACCTGTTTCATTGATGTGATCCAGTCTACAATACCACAAGAAAGGCATATTTAATTCTGGAGACTTTCTTTTAAGTGTGTTCTGGACGTTGAAAACCTGAGCTTGATTTAACACATATATACCATTATCTAGTATACCTGACCCAATCAAAGCTTGATTTAGGTGGATGTAGACCACATCACTTATAAATGTAAAATCATATCCTTCCTTAGAAAGTAAAGATACAGATATGATATTACAAGCTAGACTAGGTACACACAAACAGTAACGTAAAATCAATATCTGCCCACTTGTCAATCCTAGATGATTGATCAGTCGAAAATATTGTATTTTTAACACGGCAATTTCCCTATCATTTGCACTCATCTAGAAGTGTTCGGCATTCATATAGCACATATTAGCAAATCAGTCGTTAAATATCAGATTGCACGTGTTAGACTCTAAAACCGGCACTATAAAGGAAATTGACTGCATTTCATGGCATCGCATCATCCCTATATTGCGCAACACTTGTCTTAAGAAATTGTGCAGGAAAATCCGGAAGAAAAGCCAAAAGAAGTTGATCAAAAATACACCAACTCCAAGTCTTGAGTTCTGGTAGCAATCTAGAGGGAAAAACACAATTCAACATATCACAAAAGGGCCCATATGTCAGTACCAGAGAAGCCCAAAAGTTTCAAGCCCCAACTCCTTCAAAGAGCCGCGGAACAACGGCGGGAGCCGGCTTGCGCCGCGGTTCCGCGGCGCTTTTTCCACATCATCATTTGAATTTTGGTGCATAATTATTATCTCAGTGTCTACACCTCATTTTGACACGTCAAATTCCAGAAGGGTCTCAAAGCTACTGCCAGATCAGCAAAGATCATTAAGCAACCTAATCTTGATTAAGCTAGTCAAGCTCCTAACTAATCACATCTAGAAGCTTCTCCTCAACAAACTTTTGGAGGGAAACTTAAAATTCAAATCCTATATCTAGGGTTTTGTTGTCTATAAATAGGAACCTAGATCTAAGGGTTGAGGTTCTTCATTAGTTCAATAATCTTTAGTCTTCTTCAATTCTTCATCTTCTTCCACAAGTCTAGTGACAAGACTTGTGCGAAACCCTAACCCTAATTCCAATCCAAATTCAAGATCCCGAGTACCAATCAAGCGAGAAGCCCTTCAACCTTTTAGGAGCCGAGCAGATCTTCAATCGGGCAAGTGATCCAAGCCGATCCGCGACTCACGGAGACGAGCGAAGCCAAATCGACGATCAAGTTCTTCCTCTTGTAGTTCTTGAGCGATTGTAATGAAATTGTTGATATAAATAAAAGGTGAAATTCTTTAATCTTGCTTTCTTGTAATTCTTGCATCATGATTAGATCTCAATTTGTAATTGTAGTTCTTGTTGTAATGTTTGAGTAAAACTCCGCTCGTTAAGGAGCCGAGACGATCAATAGAATGATGATGTAACAAATCTTTAAACGATTCTTGAGTCTTACGAGTTTTGTAAACCCTAGCAAGTTCAAGAATCGATGACCTAGTTTCGTAGCGATGCTTTCTTGATTGTGATCGCTCGAAATTAGGGATTTACGATCGTTTCTTGAATTTACTAGAGGCTAGAATGTGAATGATATCGACGAAAGAATAAGGGATAAATGATGAAACCCTAGTTTCACTAGAAATCCCTAATTCTCGTCGATCATCATCGATCTAGTATCAATCCATCGAAGGATGAGAATACGTCATCTTGAGATTGCATCACATCTATAGATCCGATCGATTCCTACGAGCCTCATTTCGATTCTTGATATTTGGTTGGAAAAATCATCAAACTATCAATTCTTGATTATATCTTTTTCTTGTTATTAGATCTAGATTTTCTAATTCTTGAACTTCAAATATAAATCATGAATTGTTTTGTTTTGTTTTCTTTAAAGTTTTGACTCATCTAATTCAAAAGACGAACTATTACACTGTCCCTGTGGATGATCCGCACTCACTTACAATCTACATCCGACACCGTAGTTGATTGCGGTCAAAATAATTTTTGGTTGTGATTTCTTTACAATTTGCCAATTACACAAACAAGAATTTCTTTACAATCAAATGGCGCCGTTGCCGGGAACTATTTGATTTGATTTACACAAACAAGAATTCTTTACAATCAAATGGCGCCGTTGCCGGGGATCATTTGAGTTACTTACACAATCGGAAAATATCATCAATCAAATGGCGCCGTTGCCGGGGACTATTTGATTTTATTTACACAAACAAGAATTCTTTACAATCAATGATATTCCCCTACGGATACAGCGTCCACACCCATTCCGTTAGCAACCCTGAGAGTCATATCACCTGCCCTGATAACTCTACGGTTTCTCAAAGCCTGGAATGAATTACAGATATGAGATCCCGATCCGGTATCTAGTACCCAGGAAGCAGAGTTAATTGACATACATTTTTCAATCACAAACAAACCTGAAGTCGAAACCACAACGTGCTTCGGATCCTGGATTCTGGCTTTCCAAGCCTTGCATTCCTTCTGCCAATGCCCTTTCCCGTGACAATAGGAACATCCCTCCTTCCCTACTGTTAGCCCCGAAACTTTTGCCCTGCCCTTTCCTTCTACCTTACTGACACCGCCTATCGGCTTGGTGAAGGCCTTCTTCTTCTTTCCCTTAGCTTTCGTCTTAGATCTAGAAGAGGAAGATTCCCCAATAAGTAGAGAGGGTGTTTCCCTGGATTCCTTCAGGATGTAACTAAAAGGTAGGGACTGTAGAATCAAGTTAGTACATAACTCTTTCTCCAACGTGGTCTCCAGGTCCGTGTGCTCTTTAATATAGCTGATCATTGTAGGGACGTGGTCCCCTGCAGATGACCCGACAACCAACCTCGCTTGAAGCAATTTCTTCGAGATCTCATATCTTGCGATACGAGATTGCTCTCCATATAAATCTTTGTTATGGAGGAAGATAGAAGCTAAGTCCATCTTCTCATGCTGCCTCTGTTATACACCATCTACTGAGTCCAACACGAGGCACTTGGCATCCGTACTGTCTTTTTCCGATGTCTTACAGATATCAACATCTGCGACGGTTGAAACTGGACTTAGGACGGCGGGGGATTTAGTAGTAAGGAGGTGGCCCAGCTTGTCATAGGTAATGGACATCTAGACAAACCTGTGCCAATCAATATAGTCTGGCTCAGTCAATTTATTATCTAGCTGTAAGCTAAGTCTGGTCACCTGGTCGCTGCAATTAGGGGAGAGAGAGAGAACACTTAGTATGATGCTATTGTAAGTTTAGATTGGTTTTTAGTTTATCTAAACAGGATGGCTCCCACTATATTTCGAATCCTTCCTCAAACCAAAAAAAGAAGAATTAGTCAGGATTAATTTCACCCTACAATACTTGCATAACTTTTCAGCCAGGCTGGTGTTGGTACTTCGAGGGAGCTTTTCCAACGCTTTCGCGAAATTACTTAATTACATAACCTCTTTTCCCTGGAAGCGTAGCCCCGCTAACACCGTTCTAGACACCTACTTGGTTTATAGTATTGATTGTGTTAGTGAAAAATCTTCCGAGGAGTAGCAGATACTTACAGTAGGATCGGGATCCAAATATCATTGTGTGATAATCCTAAACGAATCCTACCAACATTATCACACTCCAAATGGTATATAGCACTAGAAAGTTTCAGTTTCGTTATAAACTCCCGATGTGGATTTTTTCCCCATGCTCTTATGACCTTGACGAAGGCCAACATATCATAAGTCACATGTCAAGTTCTACCCATAATTTTCCGGGTTAATTAGAACCCACCCGTACATACCCTTGACGAAGGCCAAAATAGTAGTATGACAGTCCCAAACCAACGCATCTATTTATGCTACAAATGAATATCCAGCAGCTACCAATCACTATGCCTTGGCGAAGGTCAAAATACATAGCTTGAATACTACTGAATATTCAACTGAAATGACGGAGGGCTATGGCTGGTTTTGGCGAAACCGTGAACGTAATGAACTTGATTTAATCGAAGAAACCTAATAGCTTTTAAAGGAGTGGTTTAAGCTCCGCATTTAAAACTTTCTGTTTTGAAAAAAACCGAGTGGTTTTAAAATTGCTCCAACGATTCAGCTTTGATTTATTTGCTTTGCATTAATCTAATGCAGTCCCATCATTTACACCTATCATTACAGAGAGAAACAAAAATACCACGTCCGCTTATGCCATCCGCATTAGCCACTGGGCCCCATCTAACAACGTTAGGTTACTTAACTAACGCCGGAGCGGGGGCTGGACTAGCGCGGGTGCAAAACATAAGCAACGTCTACTATATAGCATATATATAATAACCATTCGTCTCACGCAATAATAGGCATTCCAGATCACAGATGAACATATTAGATATACTAGAAATTCCGCGTTTCGTTTAAGCTTGTAACGAAAGATGGATTCCACGGTCGTGATGAATAGCCAAACCCCAACCTAGACCCCTACGGGTGAGGCAAACTACCCACCAAATTCCCAAAGTGAAGCAGCCTCCCTCAGTAAAATGAGTAGGCCACTCGGCACTTCAAAGAACCCTGTAGTTTGTGCACCCCACCTTGGGTCTATCCTAGGAGCACAAATAATAAAAGAAATAATACAACGTTGGATACAATCTCAACCCGGATGTGCCCCGCAAAATAATATTATATCACTTTACAATTTTACATCGAATGAATGAAACTCTCTTCTCACATTCCCCGGCTATTCATCCACGATGATCCAACATATCCATATACACAAAACAACACACTGTTTCGCCGCGCTTCCACGGTCGTCTTGGCGATTCAGTGACTCTTTTTTCTTGAGTGATCTCAGAATACCCTGCTTGCAATTTTCATTCCTCTGAAATATTTTTTCTGACAGTTTTCAAAATCGACAGAAAGCAAGGGTTTCAGTGTTCCGTTTTCATGTTTTCCCGACGATCGAAGTTCTAACTACTTGCTAACTAGATAGTAAAGGTTTAGTAGGCTCTGATACCACTGTAAGTCGATGTCGCGCATCCCGCGGGTTCGCGGGGAGGCGGAATACGCAAAAAACGATTTTTACGGGCTTTGCAACACCGACTTGAACTCCAGGATTGATACTAAACCCTAACTAGCTAAACTGTATGAGGTTAACTACCCGGATAGAAAGCTATACCTCATAGAGCCATATCCTTCGGGTCTTTGCTGTCCTCCTCCTCGTCATAGGCTCCTCGGATCGTACACGGATCAGGCTTCCTCGTCGGTCCTCTCAAGTCAAAAACGATTCACCCGAGAGTCTTACCCGGAATGAAGAAAAGAAGGACCGGATGCTAGTCTGAGCTCCAACCTCAAATTCGAGGTAACTAAGGCACCTAGTTCGCTAAACTAGATGTCCTAGATGATGAAGAGAGTAAAGATGGATTGCTTTGTCTCTAAATACTCTAGGTTTCTTAACGCATGAGATATTTAGGGTTAGAGGAAGAAGAAGGGGCTTGAGGAAAAGAGAGTGTAGAAAATGAGCAAGTGAGTGAATATGGCTAAGAGTTATCACTTATGAAGCATACCAATAATTCAAGCAAGAAAATATCTCACCAAAATATCTAGCATGCTTGTAAAATATCAAGCATACTTCAATAGTGATTAAGTGGGTCACTACCATGAGTCACCAAATAGCCATGCTTCACTTAATTCAAACCTCCACCTCATTTCATCCACCTCATAACCATTTAATCTAAATGGTTAATACAAATATGAGGTGTCTTCTTCTAGAAACAATCTTGAGTAAATTACAAGAATGCTCATCATCCGTATATACATACCCGTATCCGTATTCCGAAAAATACGAATACAAATAGACGAAAATAATCCATCAATATAATACTAGGATCCGGCTTAAACCAAAGCCCACTAATATTATCCACCCGAACATCATACGTGCACAAGTACACGTATGTGATCGAAGCCCAGCCGTAAAACCATACGGCCTTTACATCTTTTGCCCGATGCATGGAAACCTTCTGTGTGGGACTCTAAAGAATCGACACTACGCTGGCAATGTGTTTAACCACAAGCCGTCAGCGCTACTAGCTGCACGTTATGGCTATCCAGGTATCTGTAGATAAAAAGGCCGATGAGCAAACCCATCCGAACTCCTACTGAGCCTATCTGTAACAATCTCCGTACAGTCCAGTCTTTTCATCTAAGAGTATCGCATATCGGGCATAGGGGACGGTAAAATTCATACTCGTAGCAGTGTAATAACTCGTGCTGAAGTATAGCCCAAAACACCCTAAGAAACTACTGGAGTACCTACCAGTAAATCTTGCTTGCCCTTACCAGAGACTTTGTGTAATGGCTTTCCGAAAACAGCGCGATTTCAACCCCCAATACCGGGAGAGACGAATCATATCTAACCGCCACTGCCTCTAAGTGCTTCGGGACTGCACCCAACTACTACTTGTTTGCACGACTCCTTTGAGCCGTGGTAGGGTAGTAATCTAAGAACAGTGGGAATACATTCGAGGCGAAGTAGCAGTGTCATGTCGACGGACTAAGCTGTACTCATGTCACCTGAGAACTGCTACCCGACGATAGGTATAATACCCATCGGCAGCTCCCTACGAGTCCCGTCCAGTGTACTCATAACCCAATGAGAACCTGCATAATATCTCCAGTACGACGTACTAATGGCTGTGGGACAGACCATCTCTCCTGCTGGGATGAGAAGCGTATACACTAGTTTACTCTGGAGTATCGATGCCCCGTCTCGATAATCCTACGATTAGAGACCTGTATAAGGATGTGCTTATAGACTACCTAGCCCCACTATTGTGACTGCCATCACAACACTGGTAATCAAGGAAAGATCCTAAGGGCTCTACCAATATGTATAAGCGATATGCTAAAAGAAACACATGCACATATTGAGGTAGAAACAAACCAGGTAGCATACTACCATTTCGAGCAAGACTGTTACTATATCCGTATATATCCCAAGCTTCCAATATGTAATATACAAACCGGTATGATACAATAATGGTCTCTGGGGCATATACCACTAATAGGATCCCACTCCGATTTGACGTCACGGCTATTTGGAATAGCATTTTCCACTTCATTAGAGCTGTTTACGACCTGGAAATTGTGGATCTGGTCCTGTTTCTTGGACCGAACGTATCCGAGTACGGTTGTCTCCATCTTCTCATTGGGCATCTTTCGCTGAGTCTCGGGAATATCCTAAATATTTGTATAGAATTGGGCTTGCCGAACAGTTTGTTTGAGGGGTACACCTTGGCATCTTAATAGCCTTTTCAATCCCTCCGTGTAGTATCTTGGTAGACAGATTGGTTGAAGTCTGTCGAGTGCAAAATCGGCACCATGCCAAACTTCTTTTTCTACTTTGTTTTCCGTAGATTGGTAGAAGATGATCGCTTTTTCACCTCTTCATCTGGGAGGTATGTAGAAAGTTTGCAGTTCTTGTATGCTGTATGTATAGAGCACATCAAGTTCCTTGTAATGCTGAGGCGGAGCCATTGTAATTTGTAGACTCTTATCTGTTCCGGATAAAGTTTGCATTGACGGGCGGACGGAGAACACTGCGTTGGCCTCATCCTCTGAGTCGCTGCCAAAGACCAAGATAGGAATAGATGGTCTGGGCTTATTGTTTTCTTTTGGGATTACCCTGAGTAGACTATTTCTTTGTCTTCCTCGGTATCGCTCCTAAAGATCGGGATAGTGGTGACGGATTTCTGTTTATTCTCTGGCTTGTGGCACCTTTCGGTATCCTCGAAGTATGGAATGAAGTAATTTGTGTCTTCATATTTCCGGACTTCGTTTATGGAGAACGGATTTAGCTCTCCCATGACAGTGTACTCCGAGCCATCCTTGAAATACTTCATATAGCAAGTCTTGGCGTCAATGATATGATATTTGATGTCAGTGACGAGCATCCCGAAGCGTAGCGTCCGTATTACGGACCCAAGCGTCCGTGACGACTGTGAGTCAAACCTGAAGATGGTAATTTTATCTCGGGTAAGGTGCTGAATGTTCATACAAATTTCCTTCAGCACTCTCACATTGAGAAGGTTGACGGAGGATCCGTTGTCGATAAGGATTTTCCCTATCTTGATGTTGTGGCAGTACTCGGTGATGTATAACGAACGATTATGTTCGTACGTACCGAGGAGGAGATCTTCATCGCTGAATGTATGTCAGCCGTGTGGACCTCTGCCAGTTCATCTTTCATCTTCTCTTCTGTGAAGAAAGCTTGGAACTGATCGGGCTCTTGTAATACCTTGATCAGAGAATCTCATGCCTCTTTAGACAGGAGGAGAGCATCCAATATGCTCAGTTGCGAGGGTATTTTCCTCAGATGTGCTAGGACGTTGTAATCTACCTTATTTTTCTTAGGCGGGATCCTTGCTGCGAGCTCTTTAACAACTACTTCATCGAGGTAAATTTCCTCAGAGATTTTTTCTTTCCTTTTTTTTGCTCGAATCTTTGTTTGTAGGTCCGAGGTTCTTCTCAGGCAGCGTATGGTTACGCAGCTGAATATTCCCGCAGTTTTTCTTCGCCTCTTCTTTTTTAGAGGGGAAGTCTTTGAAGAGAGGGCTGAGGGGTGTTTCGTCCTCAGAATCGCTCCCAAAGGTAAGAACTTGGGGGTTTTCCCCTTCTAAACTGGTACAAACCATATGATAGTTTCCAGTCGTTTTTTCATGCGTGTTTGTCACACTATTTTGCCGCTGACAGGTACGAGCTTCGCGCTTCATCCTCTTGAAGTGTTTTTGATGGGCAACATATCCTTGCCACCACTTCTTGAAGGTACTGAATTCTTCGGTGGGGTGGGTGACCCTCCGATGATATTGGCAGTAGACTGGATGCGATTCTTCTCCATCGAGGCAAATAACCCCGGGAGTGTTCTTTATGAGAGGTGGCAGCTTTATCCCCATTGATAGGGCTTTGGAGAACCACTTCTCTGTTTTGATCCTGCTCTTATTTGTAGCAGGTGTGCTTTGGTTTGGTCGGAGTACTTTATGACTCGCCCTCACCGCAGCTTCTTTATCCTTACGCCGATGCTTAGCCTTTTCATATATGGTCGTTTCGCGTTCTCGGTTAATTTTGCTCTTTTGAAAGGCTTCGTTTAACAGCCTCTCGATCCGGTCTTCTGGCAGTTCCGGGGTTTTTAGCGCCGATTCTGCCCCCAGTTCCTCTACGTTGTTTTTTGACGCTAAGGGGGCTTCTTCGTCATATAACGACAAATAGGGGACCATGTGGCAACTTGCTACACGGTCTTCGGTGTCTTCTGATGAGTCATTTTCCTCATCGATGTCACTATCTTCATCCTCAAGAATATGCTTGAGGAACTCTTCGATTGTGACCGGTGTCCGTGCCTTCTGGTTGTACTCCTCCAGCGCGTCAATGTATTTTTGTAAGTCTGTGCACTTGTCGTCATACACGGCAGGCCGCACAGGCTTCTTGGTCTTCTTCTTTTTCTTCGAAGACTTCGAAGGCTTGACTTGGGTGTTTTTCCCCTCGTCAACAATTTTCGGTGCGGGAAGAGATTTCAGCATCCCTTCGATGATTTCGGGTTCAAGTGGGATTTTCCATCTGACCTTCGAACATGCTTGTAGATCCTTCGGCATTCTTTTAGTTTTTGCTGAAAGAACGACTTCCCATGGAGTTTCTTCCACAAGTGAGCATGATGCCCCCTGCGCATCCACCTTTTTTGGAGTGTGCTTCTGGGGTGGGTTTACCTACCAGTTATCAGACAGCGCAAATTTTCCCTGTTGATACTGGTCTTCGACCCAGTTTGCGAAGACATAGCAGTCTTCAATTGGGTGGCTCACTATTCTGTGATAGGAGCAGTAGTTAGGGTTGTTGACGTCACCGGGTTGTGGTTTACGCCGCGTGTTTGGAAATGTGATGAGTTTATTATGCACTGCCAATTCGAACAGTCTCCTCGTCTTGTCGCGGGGAAACGAGTAAGCGCGTCCCAGTCTTTCCTCCAAGGATGGGCACAGATTCGCATTATTTTGGCGAGCAACGGGTTTTGGGCCACTCGGTTGTTGTTGCGTGTTAGCAACGAAGGCGGCTTTCCCTTTACCCTTGTTATTTCAAGGGTCCTTATTTGAGGAGGAAGGCCTATAGCCCATCTGGTCTATTTGGGCCAGTTTGTATATCAGAGCCTGGAAGGTGGTTGGTTTGAAGAATGTCATGAACCGGGACACAGTCATCTAAGGATCAAGGGTCCCAAAGAACATGCCCATGGTGGGAGATTCTTCAATACGCTGTTCGCACTTAGACCATAGGTTCCGCCACCAGATCGCATATTGGACCCAGGTTTCTCCCGGCTTTACACTGGCATTGATTAATGCCGTAATTGGAGTGCACTCACTCGCGCCGGCGAAACGCTGTGTGAACAGCAGTCCCATCTCTGTGAATGTTTTTACGGAGTCATTTGGGAGCTCTGAGTACCATTCAAAGGCTGTTTCTGAAAGGCTGCCAACGAACTGGCGAAGCAACAGTTTTTCGTCGCCTCCAGTGTTGCCGCATAGAGTAACGGTGTCGTCACCTCCAGTGCTCCCGTTGGAAATAGAACTCCCCTATCTACGAGTAGCGGTTCGATATGAGCTGACAGATGAAAAAAATACTCATCTTAGGCTTGAGGAGCTCGATGCCCTCGACGAAACTCGCCTTATAGCACTGATCAGTCAAATGTATTGCACATTTGTATGGACATTTTCCCTATTATTATTAACTACTAAAAGGTGTTAATTGTAAATAAAGAACAAATGTGGGTTTATTTGTAAAATGATTATTGTCATATGTTTCTTCATTTATAATTAATATAATTAGGGAAAATATATGCATATCATATTTAAAATCCATGAGATTATTAATTAAAATATGCATATCATATCAAATATTCTTAACCAATATTCTTAAGATATCATATCATATAATTGGTTGAAATAATATCTCAAATAAAACAAATGCTACTAACAAGATGATTTGAGATATTGTGCATGTACTATAATAAGATTAGCTTGGGTCTGAACTATAAGTAGGATATCCACAATAAATAGATTCACCAAACCAAATCTACCGAATATTAGGAGCAAATTAAAGAATCTCGCAACGACAGAGACTAAGAGATATATTTTCAGAATTTTTTTATCAGAAGAATCTTCAAATATCGAGAAGAAAAGACACAAAAAATTTGGAGGCATGAAACCACTAAACGGCGGCGGAAGCGTGGTCAAAAGTGGCTATAGGCGGCGGTTCAGCGGTCATTTGATGGCTATAGGATATGAAACTTCAGGGTCATGATCGTAATTTCACACACTTCAATATGGCATCTAGGGTTTGTAGTTCCAGAGCCTATAAAAGGACCGAGAGCATCTATCATCAAAAAAAGGAATCATGGAACTATCTATCCATCGATCGATTAAGATCTAGTGAGCAAACTAGGGTTTAGTAAATTACTTTTTCAACGAGCAACTTTTGTAATGCACCGGTAAATCAATAAAGGTAGTTCTTTCTTTTAATTTTGTCGCATTTACTTTCCACATTTACTTTCTGCAATTACTTTTCGCATTTACTTTCTACATTTTTAATTCTAATTAAGGGTTCCGTTTTCTTTTACCTCTCTTCTACTTCGTTGATCTCTATGAGTGAGTAAATTCTCGCTTGCTAGGGTATGTAGGATAGGGTAGAATAATGGATAAAAACTATAACTTAAATTCTTTTTAAAGTTTTAATTTTTATAAATTTTAGTAAAATGAATATTAACCCTCTTATCGGCACGCTATCAATTCATGATAGTCACGGCCACGATTTGAGATTTGTTAATAATCGTTTTGTTAAGGGCTTAAGATAAACAGAGATCAATGGAAGAACAAGAGTCAGTAGAGGGAAACCCTAATTTCCTCCAAGAACCCTAATCCACATTCATCGCTATTTCTCTAGTATTAAATAATTAAAAGATAAAAAGTATTAATTTTAAAACTCCATCCATTAACTACTAAATCCTATAAACCCTACAAGCTCTTTTCTTATAAATTTTCAAATTTTCCTAATAATAAACAATAAAATCCCACCTTTCTTCTATCAACTCACCTAAAGCAAGAAAAGCATTTCACCGTTTCTCCGTGGACGACCCATACTCACTATCGGCTAGTTATTGTGACACCGTTATTGATTGCGGTTATTTACAATATACATACACACTTTTCATGATCTATCAAGCACAGCAAAATCCGGAGGCTTATAAGGCAAGGATGACATGGTCATACGAAAAACTGACCGGGCCGAGAACATTCCGCCAAGGCGAACTCGTGCTAGTCATCAAAAGACCAATGATCCCCAATCGTGCAAAATGATGGAAGTTCGAGCTGAACTATGAAGGTCTGTACATCATAGACAAATTCTACCAAGGTGGAGCCTATCTGCTCATGGATATGCATGGCGAAAGGCCATTCCGACCAATAAACAGTCGATTCCTAAAAAAATACCACACTTAACGAGTTATGACTTAGGTCAATGATAGATGGCGACGCTTGTGTCCGCCCACTATCTTTCTGATTCAGAACTCTGAGAGTAGTATCAAAAAAAATACGCCTCAAAATACGGTGACAGAGGAGCGAAACATCCTTAAACTAACAAAGGACCGAAACAGTCCCTAAACTAACAGTGGACCGAAATGTCCCTAAACTAACAGTGGACCGAAAAGTCCTTAAACTAAATATTCTCCCCAAACTACGGCGACATAGGACCGAAACGTCCCTAAACTAATAAAGGACCGAAACAGTCCCTAAACTAACAGTGGACCGAAATGTCCCTAAACTAACAGTGGACCGAAAATTCCTTAAACTAAATATTTGCCCCAAAATATGGCGACAGTGGACCGTCATGTTTTTAAACTAACACGTTTAGCCCTACGGTGAATCCCCATATCGATTACCGTATACAATCCAAGGGTGTAAACGATTTATAACTCTCCTAGGTTCCACATGGTAGTCCTTTGAAGGAGACTGGGGCCTACAGCTAATGGTGTGTTATCTTACGGGCCGCCTAAATAAAAGGTATGTCCACAAGCGAAATGGACACAAATGAAAACTCGAAAGGGCACCGTGAGTAAAAATAGCAGGACTGCCCGCGAGCTAGTGATAACCCGAAAGGGCACAAACTCGTCAAAAAAAAAAACCTGCGTGAGATCCTTACAACTCACAAAGGAACAACACACATGGGAGTCCCCTCGATTCCTAAGGAGAAATTATACTTGCGAGATCATCACGACTCGTAAGGAGAATACCCCCTATGAGACCCTCATGGCTCATTAGATTCAAAATTCTTAAGTTACAGGGATTTAAATCTGTTCTTAAGCTATCAAAACCCTACAAAACCTTTTTGCCCTATAGGCGGTCCAATATTGACCCTTGTATACAATCCACGGGCATAAATAAATATTCTCCTACCAAATTCCATCAATGGCGAGAAATGTCCCCATATAGTGAGCGGCACCTGTAAGTACTCTCGACTTATAAGAAGAAAATATTTTTGTAAGATCCTTATGACTTACAAGAGAAAATGCACTTAGGAATCCTCACGACTCCTAAGGAGAAAATACACCTACGAGATCCTTTCGACTCGTAGGGATAAATACCTTTATAAGACCCTTACGGCTCATAAAGTCAAAAAGCCTTAGTCGACAGGATTCTAATCCTATTTACTATGCCATTTTTATTCAAATCGACAAAGGCAAATGATGATTCACTCCTGGCAATATTCCAGTGGCATCGATGCTGATACCAAGATTGGTATCAGATTTTAAAAAAAAGCTAAAATGGTAAGGCAACTCGCAATAAAAAACAGCGAGTAAAAATAAAAACAGCTGAAATGATTGGGTATCGCGATAAATAGCCGAAATGATTGGGCAATCGCGACTTTCACGACATAAAAGCTGAAAAGATAGAGCATCGCGGAAAGAAATAAAAAAACGAAAATGAAATTTTTCTGCCCTGCAAGTATGACCATATTGACTCTTGTATACGATCCATGGGCTCAAATGAAAGCAAGGGAACCATATTTTCCCACCACGCTTCGTCAAAAGGAGAACCAAGTCTTGACGGTACATATACTACCTAGAGACTATCCCTGTGTTCCCCCTCATTACAGAAGGGTGCGGACACAACAATAAAATAAAAGTGAGGTGACAGTAAAGTTCTATTTTCAGGTCTTAATGGCAATATCTACATCCTAGAGATCATCCCGGCGTTTCTTCTCATTCCAGCAGGATACAGACGCAATGTCATCATAAAAAAAGACCCAAAGGTCAATGCAAAAATGATATAATGGCAAAATCCTAGCACCAAGTTTTGACGGTACATATATAGCCTAGAGACTATCCCGGCGTTCCCCCTCATTTCAGCAGGATGTGGATTTGGCTATCAAATGAAATTGGAGCAATGGTATATTCCTAACTCCGGACTTCAATTGCAATACATATAGTATAAAGGTCCTACAGATGTCTACCCTACTTTAGAAAAGAATCGGCGCGATATCGTCAAAGCAAAAATGATGTAACGACATATTCCTAATTTCGGGTCTTGACGGCAGTACATATAAAGCCTAAAGACCGTTGGAGATCATCCCACCCCAGAAGGATGCGGTTATGACTCATCGGGGCTCCAAATTGAGCCTAACCTCAAGTAAAAATAACCACGACAAATACCTAACGCTTGTTCTTCTGACGGTAATACAAATACTCTAACCTAAGAAGATTACTTGAAGACGTCTTGTCCATCTTCAGAAGGGATCAGAGACACGACAATCGCGGGGCTACTCGAACAACAGCTTAAAGACCGCATATCGAGGAATATATCAGCCAACACGATGGTACCACGGACTAAAATCCTAGTACCACAAACCTAACGGACCTCTATCATAAAAGAATGAGAGTTATCTACATAAAACGTTAGTACTAGTTTGCCTGTAAACCCAAGGGAGGTAAACTAAAAACACTCCGAAATGAGTATGTAAACTAGAGACTCTGAAATGAGTGAATAAACTATAGACTCCGAAATGAGTGTGTAAACTAGCGACTCCGAAATGAGTGAATAAACTACAAACTCCGAAATGAGTAAATAAACTAGAGACTCCGAAATGAGTGAATAAACTATAAACTCCGAAATGATTACATAAACTACTTTGCGCTAAATCAAGACATCAAGAAACAGAAAGGCGCAACTCATGGGCCTCAGGGTTTAGAACTACATTTCTTAAGAATTGAGATCTGAGGTAATGATAGATGGCGACGCTTGTGTCCGCTCGCTATCTTCTCAGATTGAAATTCTAAAAGTTGCGTATGACACGCCAGCCCGAAACCAGCCGTATGCTATGCAAGGCAGTAGGGAGAGCATTTGATTCATACCTGTTTAAGTGCTCACTTACAAATACATGCGTACTTGAATGGAAATAGAGTTGAAAGCATGCCGATTTATATAGGCGTGTGGAGAGGTAGTGCATGACACGTGCATATCAGTGGCGTTTGCACTTAAGAAAACCCTAAGGGTGAAGTGCACGTGTGCACATGCAGGTTGCACGTATGCTTAAATAATACAATCAGAGAAAGAACATGTGTTAGAAACGAAGAATTCGGCAGTCAACGATAAAAGGAATGCATTTAAATAAATATTTTATTCTATATGAAAAAGATCACCAAACACGGGATCAAAAGTACAAGGGTTTACAAAACTATAAATAAAGTTTTCTAAAGCCCTCTCAGCCTTCTCCACCATGTCGAAGTGGCGATCTTCGCGAGGAGCCGCTCTCCATCGGTCAGCACCGTGCCCATCGACAAAGGCAGACATGATGGCGCCCTGAACCCGTATCTGGCTTAGCAACTGAACAAAACGATCCCTCAGAGGTTTGGTAATTAAACGTGCCTCATGAAAGCACTCGATCTTATCTTTTGCTGCATCGAGCATCGCTGGAGTCATCTCTGCTGGATGAGGAGGAATGTCATCGAGTACGGACAAGAAGATCATCTGGAGCCAAATGGAGCCTGTTGGGAATTCTCCCGCGCGCGCAAACGCGTGTGTTTCGAAAATGGATGCGTTTTGGTGGAAAACGGAATGCGCGCACAAGATCGTTCTCGTTTTACTATTTATAACCGCAAGTGCACGGCGCGTTGTAGCGAGCCGGCAAGCACGGGTCGATCCGTAGGGAATTGAGTATTAGGTATCGTTGTTTAAGGTTAACAAATCAATGAATTGGGGTTTGTCACAAAAAAATTAGAAAAGGATGAAAACAAGGATAAAGCAAGAAAAGGAGTTGAGGAAAGAATGGTTGTGGCTTGGTTCGGAAGCTTGAATCGCGACGTTTACCTCTACACTCCCTTAGTTATGAGTTGTCCGGCCTTACCTTGATTCCGGCATGGAGCACGACTTGTCAACGCGGTTGCGGAGCACTAACCGTCAAAGTCCGACATTCGCCACAAGGCACGAAACGAGTCCCTTTTGGTCACTTACCGTTTGTATGTCCGAGCTTGGGGTATCAACGCTAAACACGGGGTTTCGCAAGCATACCGCAACAATGAAAACACAAAGAGGTTAGTGAGAGCAAATGATATTGGTGTTGAGTTTGCTAAGTATTTGTGAAGGTATATAGCATATGAAACAAAGAGTTTGTCAAGCTCTTTATCACAAAATACCATATCCTATCTTAGCAAACTTAATACCAAATGGATTTTAACTTAAACATTGAAAATGGGGAAAGGGAATGGATATGGCATATGAGGAGGTTACATATAACCATGTATCAAAATACCGTATCATATCAATACATAAACAATATTTAGGTTAGAATCATAAGTTAAGCACATGAAACATAAACAAGAGATAGGAGGCAAAGCCTTCCATCTTACTTCCTCACCCACACCACAACCAAAAAGAATTAGTTAACCATAATGAAAAGAAAGCAAGCAAATAGAAGAAAGCAATTATATATAAACACTTGATGAAGAGTTACAAGATTATGGTAGCTTGTTCAACCTCCTTAGTGAAGCTCTCCAAAGAGAGCTTCAAGAGGGAAGAAGAAGAAAGAAACCAAGATGAAGCACACTCACCCTCAAGCTAAACAAAAACAAAGCAACAATTATATAAACACTTTGGATCAAGATACAATGTTTGGTAACTTATTCAACCTCCTTAATGAAGCTTTCCAAAGAGAGCTTCAAGAGGGAAGAAGAAGAAAGAAACCAAACTACACTAAAGAGGTATAAGAATTTTGCATATCTTCTCTGGCTCACTCTGGGCTATTTATAGGCTGAGATTTGAAACCCTAGGGCAAATACCATGTGCCAACTACCCCCAGAAAACCATGTGCCAACTACCCCCAGAAAACCATGTGCTACCGAGTCAACTCGGCCGCGGATCCGCGGCCGAGTCGCCCTATTAGCCGCGGATCCGCGGCCATGTGGAGGAGTTGGGGAGTCGTGTTTTATGGGTTTTCTTGTGCTGCTTTTGTCTTCTGTTTAACAGGTCCAAAATGTCAAGATTCTTCCATGATTTCCTCAATTTCCAGCAGTCAACAATGGTGGCTTTTATTTTCAACTTATTTGAATTTATCTCCCTCGGGCCCCACGCATCTTTGAATATCTTCATCGGGCCCCACGCATCTTTGAATATCTTTATCCGGCCCCACGCATCTTTGAATATCTTCATCGGGCCCCACGCATCTTTGAATATCTTTATCCGGCCCCACGCATCTTTGAATATCTTTATCGGGACCCACGCTTGACCAAAAATGACGACTGTTTTCGTCCTGTCTTTTGAACTGGTAAGCGGTACTGGACGGATGCGGATGACTGGAACCCGGCTTTTATCTGTCTGTGACAGATGTTCTGGATTTTGGCGTAACTGTGGAGATTTTGTGTTGATTTGCATTATTTGGACTGGAAACCTGTAACCTGTAAATATGTAGCAAACACGGATTAAAAGCACCTACCTATAAACAAACGAGCATAAGAATGGGTGGTATAAAATGCAGTTTTCTGTGATGAACAAATACCCCCAAACTTAACTTTTGCTCGTCCCGAGCAAAACCATTTATTCACAAAAGACAATCTTAACCGCATTTTCGCAGGGAACGCGATTGCACTGAGCGTGTGCAACAAGCCGTTAAACCTCTAGGTGTCCCTAGTAGGAGGAGTGTTGTCTCCTGAGGGTTTTCAGCGGATACTACCCACAAAATCCCCTTAAGCTAGTTTCATAAGTTAACATTGATTCTACTCCTACAGTTTAGTATTTATGTTAGAAACTCTATCATCCTAAGTTAGAAATATCCAACTCTTATGCTTCACACCTCCTATCTATTTAACCTCAGATCCTATACGTTTTATAGTTTAGAAAGATCTCGGTCTCTCCTGAGTTTTCCTTCTAAAGTGCGGTCTCAAGTCAGGGATTTTTTATTAGTTTTATGGAAACATAAGTCTTATTCTTCGTTTTTATCTTTCCTCCAAATATCGATTGTATACCCCTACGTGTGTGTAAATTTGCACCCCTACACTTAAGAATTCAATTCAAGCTATAGTACCCTTGCCTTAATACCTAATACTACTTCTTTTCATTAATGGATGGACGGTGTTGCTCATACGCCTTTCATGCGACCATTAATGCTTCTTGAGGCACCAACAGCCGATTACTGAATGTATGAGCATTAAAGCGCAAATAGCAGTCTCCAGGTCTTGACTTTATTATTATTATTTTTTTTCTTTTCAAGACCGGATATATTTTTTTCAATGATGCTCTTTAAGGTGTTTAGCTTTAAAATACCGTTTTTTCTTTCATACTAGGTTTTCAGGCAAGAGTATTTCTAGGTATCCTCTACTATCCCAAGTTTCAAGGTGCGTGTATGTGCAGTTATAGGGTATATATTTTCTAAATTTGGACTCAAGAACAGAAACTATTTTTCAAACTTATCTTTCAGTAAAGCTTCAATACTCTCCCTTCATCATGACTTAACTAAAGAACTGAAATCAAGATTACCTATTTCTCAAAAACTGTAAGGACATATAATTACCAAGGTTAAACAGAATGAGGGTTATTTATAGGGTTTTCAATTCTTAAGTCTAGGATTTAGTTACTTCTAACGTATCAACTAAACTTTCGGAATAAAATCTAAGTTACCCCATTATCTAACTTGATGACAAAGTTTTTATATTTTTCGGAATTTTTTTCAATTTTTATGGGTTTTTTTATAATATGTATGTAATGTAGAATATACACATGATGCAGCGCTCACCCCCAAACCTGAGTTTTACGATGTCCTCATCGTTGCCCCCGTCTCCGGTAGCTAGACTTAGACATCAGGGTGATCATTTTATTAAAACAAAAAGAAAATACCTAAGATTAATTACAACATATACAAGTTAAAAGACTGGGTTAGTGCAGAAATTAATACCAGCCACATAAAGATTTTGTCCATATAGTGCCATGGCTGGCAAAAGAATAGGTATAATAAAAAGAAAAGGAGAATATACAAAAAATGGTTAGATGTTAGTAAAGGGCATGGGCGTGTAAACGTAGGGAGCAAAAAATGTTGAAGGTGGAAATGAAGTTTTGAAGCGGTCAAAGTATTGTTTTCTGAATGAATTGAATTTTCAATAAGTATATGTTGAGATTCGAAGTCAGGTTCGTGTAAGAACTGGAGTTCATCCGCAAAAAGTTCTGAAAAAGAAAGGTTCAAAGGATGATCCCAAAATGATCTTGACTCAAACTCACTAAGAATATCAAGTTCATCAGCAAAAATTTCCTCAAAACTCTGTATAAAAGAATAATTTTCAACACCGTCTTCCTCCCGATTACTTTTCACAATCCTACTCTCATTATTTACACTCTCTCCTAAAAAGATTTTTTCCTTTTCACATTCATAACTGGGCAGGTTCATATCATCTAAAAAAGTAGGTTCCCACACTAACGTTTCTTCCGAAACAATATCAAAAGGTGATACAAAAATTGTGGTTTCCTGATCATTGATTTCTTCTAATCTATCCCAACCATACCCGTTAAATTCACAAGCCCCCTCATCTAAAATTGGAAAGCAAAAATCAGTCGGTTCAAGAATTTCCTCATCAAGTATTATTTCAGTTAAATCAATCTCTAAATCACAAGTGACAAGAGGCTCAGTGGATACCTGAAGGCTAGTGGTGGACTGACTTAGAGGGTTTGCTTGTGTGTCCTGGCAACACTCAGTCAATTCAATCGTATCATCATCTATGAAATCATTAAAAATTGGTTGATCGTTTAACTCTCTCGCGTGACTTCCTAGATGACAGACATTCATATTATTGGGTTCCGATTGACTGTGCTCACTCCTTAGAATCTTTACAACTAAATGTTTCACTTGTTCCTCTATGTTAGCCAAAGATTGGGCCTGCGCAAGAAATAATTGCTCAGACTGTTGTATGAATAGGGCTAACGTAGAAGCTGATTGATTCTCGACTGCAGTTATCACTTCAATACCTAACTCTAAAGCGGTCAACCTAGCATCCATCTCACTATCACTCCCTAAAGATGGTTCAATTGTTTTGGGTTGAAGGGGTTGTGATGGTAGTGATGCTAAAGCAGTCATTCTGTCGACCTCTCTCTCTAAATCTTCAATCATCTGGTCAAGGTTTGAAGTGGGACTGAGTTTAGGTGGGTGACCGTTATCAAAAATTTGGGACGGTTGGTCACCCCTCAGAAAAGGACAGTTATCATGAACGTGGGAAGAATCGTGGCAATTTAAACAAATGGATGGGGACTGAGTATAAACAAAATATAAGAATCGAGAAAAAATGAATTGTATTGTGTATCGCCCATATTAACAAGATGCACAAAAAGAAAAGAAATAGTGTTATGTTAGTTTTGTTAGTGTATATGCCCTAGAGGCCATTACTGTATCATACTAGTATGTATATTACTTGATGGAAGCTTGGGATATTCACAGTTGTATATACAATCTTGCTCGAAATGGTAGTATGCTACTTGGTTTGTCTCTGCTTTAATATGTGCATGTGTTTCTTTTAGCATATTGCTGGTATACATATTAGTAGAGCCCTTAGGATCTTTGCTTGATTACCGGCGTTGTGATGGCGATCACATTAGTGGGGGCTGGGTGATCTATAAGCACATCCTTATACAGGTCCCTGGTCGTTGGACTATCGAGACAGGGCATCGATACTCCGGAGTAGACTAGCGTATGCGCTTCTCATCCCAGTGTGGGAGACGGTCTGTCCCACAGCCGTTAGTACGTTGTACTTGGGATAGTATGCGGGTGCTCGTTAGGTTACGAGTACACTGGACAGGACTCGTAGGGAACTGTTGGTTGGTAATATACCTATCGTCAGTTATCAGTTCCCAGGTGACATGAGTACAGCTTAGTCCGCTGACTTGACACTATCACTTCGCCTCGAGTGTGTTCCCACTGTTCTTTGATTGCTACCCTACCACGGCTCTACTGAGTCGTGCAAACAGGTAGTAGTTGGGAGCAGTCCCGAAGCACTTGGAGGCAGTGACGGTTAGACAGGATTCGTCTCTCCCGGTATTGGGGGTTGACATCGCGCTGTGTCTAGGAGAGCCATTACACAAGTAGTCCCTGGCCAGGGCAAGCGAGATCTACTGGTAGGTTCCAGTGTTATCTCAGGGTGTATTGGGCTACGCTCCGACACGACTTGTACCGCTATTAGGGGACTGACCTTCACCGCCCCCCTAGGCCTGCCATGCGATGTATCAGACGAACAGACCGGACTGTACGGAGACTGTCACATACAGGCTCAGTAGGAGTGCAGATGGGGTTCACCTCGTCAGTCTTCTTATCGACATCTACCTGGGGACCGTTACGTACAGCTAGTGCCGCTTGCGGTCTGTGGTTAAACCCACTGCCAGCGTAGTGTCGAGTCTTTAGAGTCCCACACAGAGAGCTATTCGCCTTTAGGCAAAATGAGTAGAGGTCGCATGGTTTTGCGACAGGGTTCGTTCGCATCCGCGCACTTGTGCACGTTTGCTGTCCGGACAGTTTATACTAGCGGGCTTTGGTTTAAGCCGGATCCTAGTGTATGGTTTGAGATTGGTTTTTCTCATTGTGTTCGTGTTCCTCGGATCACGAATGCGGGTGCGTATGCACAGTTGCTTGAGATTGAGGGAGAGGACCTTGTTTAGGGTTATTGACTATTGTCATTTTATTAACCCTATTGCTTTTGTGTGTATTATTGTTAATTAATAATTAGCTTAATTATTGTGCATGGTTGTTGTTGTTGACATTTTGACTTCATTGACTTGTTGACCATGTTGACAAGTTGACCATGATCATTTCATTTGGAAGATGCTCTTTGATCCTTGCAATTTGCATTTAAAGTGAAATGATAATGGTCACCTCTTGATTAAACCATGACAATTTTCTAGCTAATTATGGAATTAAAATATTACACACATATTAGTGAGAAGGGCTCACTAATTAATCATTATCTCATATCATTTCTCTCTCTTGCTCATCCTCTCCCTCAAGCTCTCTCCCTCTCATGTGTTGAGAAACAAAAAGCTTAAGAAAAACCTTCACTTGATCTTCTCTACTCTCTTCTAGGGTTCAAGTCTTAGCATTTCTTGCACTCTAGTTACTCCTAGCTTGGAGTTGAAGCTAAAGGTCGAGGCTTTCGGGTGGATCGTTCTTTGACGGGAGAAGACAAGCAAGGTGACATCTTTCTACCATTCCGGCGAGCAAGGAGAGAAGGAGTTCGAGCTCAAGGTATAACCTTTCTACAACTTAGCTAGTTGTAAGTTTGCTTTAGCTAGTTTTCGTTTAGCAAAGATCCTCCATAGCTCGGTCCATGTTGCCTAAGTCGATAAAAATCCAATTTTTATTATGTTTTCCGCCTCCCCGTAAGCACCGGGGTGGGCAACGTGGACCTAACAGTGGTATCATAGCCTAACTAAACTCAAACTAGCTAGGTAGTGAAGTGTAACGAAGTTTCGAAACCGAAAATCCAAAAACCAAAGTTTTCCAAAACCCTAGTTTCTGTTAAAATTTTTTCTGCTCTAAATGAAAAACTTTATACTTGTAAATTCGTCTCAGGGTTTTGTGTGAACACCCAAGAAAAACGATACCCTAACTCATTCAAACCGCCGCGCTTCCGCCGCACGAGGTAGCCATGTGCCGCGGAAGCGCCGCGGTTTGTCGTCTTCTGTGCATCGTTTTTCGTGCAGTGTGTGTCTGTGTTGGTTCTGGGATTTTTAGAATATATTATATGTGCCCAGATTTTCCAGAACTAAAATTTACTTTTGGGGGCCTATAAATCCGTATTTTTTTTCGGAACTTCACTACACTTTAACTACATCGGTTATATCTGTAATGCTTGCATGTATTGAACGTCGGCTAATCGCTATAAGACGATTAGTCGGGGTTATACATGATCTGTGATTGTTATTGGTTTTCGGATATGAATGGATTGGATTGTCGCGGGTGAATGGCCGGGGTGGATGTGAGATGAGCGTTATTCTTCTTTCATTCATTTGTACATGTAAATTGATGTAATAATATTCTTTGTATGGCCGCACAACCGGGTCGGGGTTGTAGCCGTCATTGTATAATTCTTTTTACTGTTTTTGCTCCTAGGATAGACCCATGGAGGGGTGCACAAACTACCGGGTATCTCGAAGCGCCGAGTGGCCTACTCACGGTGGTGAGGGAGGTTGCTTCGCTTCGGGTGCTTGGCGGGTAGTTTGCCGCACCCGTAGGGGTCTTGGGTGGGGTATTGGCTATTCACCGCGACCGTGTAATCCGCTTTGCGTTGCAGGCTCGAACGCATTGCGGATTCCTAGTATATCCAATGTATTCATCTGTGATCTGTAATGTCTATCATTGCTATATATTTATATATAATAACTATTTAGGCGTTGCTTATGTTTTACAGCCGCGCTAGCCCAGCCCCCGCTCTGTCGTTAGTTAAGTAACCTAACGGGTGATGACGGGGCCCCGTGGCGAATGCGAATGGCATAAGCGTACATCATATTTTGGTTGTTTTCTGCAATGGTAGGATTAAATGATGGGACGCATTAAAAGAACTAATGCAAGAAAATAAACCTAAAAGACGTTGTTGGAACAATTTTTCAAAAAGCTGTTATTGCAAGGACGTTCATTTTTGTTTTGCATAGCGGTATTCGGTTGTGAATGCCCAGCACCTCAGTCGACGAGGCAAGGGCCGAGATCCCTTCACCGGGAGTGACCCCTTGGACAAAAGTTTGCGTCAGGGCAATAACTTCACTATAGTCGATTATTCTTGCTTTGCATCGAGGTATTCAATTTGGAATATCCTGCACCTCATACGACGAGGAAAGAGCCGAGATCCCTTCGCAGGGAGTGACCTCTTTAGCAAAAGTTTTCGCTACTATATTTTCAAAAATACTATCAGGTTCCTTCAACGATATCAAGTTCATTACGTTAACGGGTTTTTCGCCAAAAACCCAGCCGTAGCCCTCCGTCGTTTCGGATAATTAATACTTAGTATTCGTGCTGCGTTTGTTGATTATTCGTCAAGACACAGTGAACGGTAGCTAAGTAATAATTCTCTGTTGCACTGATAGATGCGATTGGTTAGGACGGTCGCATGATTTTGTTGATTATTCGTCAAGGATCATGCGGGCGGGTCTAATGCAATCCTGGATAACGACGGGTTGAACTTGACTAGGACCTTTTGATTTGTTGATTATTCGTCAAGGTCACTTGGGTCCTAGGGGCAAAAACCACATCGGGAGTTTCAAAAGAACTGAAACTTGCAGATTTAGCATACCTTCTGGAGTGTGGTGACTAGAGTGGATTCCATCTAGGTTATCACACAATGACAGTTGGATCCCGATCCCACTGATGAGTTGGTTTACTCTCGGGAGATTATTTCACTTAACGATCAATGCTATAAACCTAGTAGGAGTCTAGAAAGGTGTTAGCGGGGTTACGCCCCCAGGGAAAAGAGGTTATTTAATTAAGGAACTTCGCGAAAGCGTTGGAAAACCTCCCTCGAAGTACCGACACTAGCCTGGCTGAAAGGTTAAGCAAGTATTGTGACGTGAATTAGTACCCGGCTAGTTCTTCTTTTAAAGGTTTTAAGAAGAATTTGAGGAAACAGTGGGAGACATCCTGGTTAGATAAATTAATAAACCAATCTAATCTTGCAAGAGCATACGCTGAGTGTTTCTTTTCTCTCTCTCCAGGCAGCAACCATTTCACGCCCTAATCAAGATAATAAAATGTATTGCTTGACCGATCCGAATTCTTATTCGGGACTGGGGAAAGTTGGTTCAGCTCTAACTTGTGACAACAGTCATGAGTATGAGAATGGGAAAGGGGATTGTATGGATTTCCAGGATACCCAGGCGAAGAAGAAGCATGGTTTTGCATCTACTTCTGGTGTTCTTGTAATTGAGAACTGTTTTACGGTCAGCCCTACCTCCTGGGTACTTGATACCGGATCAGGATCTCATATCTGTAATTTATTACAGGGACTGAGAAAAAGTAGGATAGTTGCACCAGGTGATATGTCGCTCAGAGTAGCGAACGGAGCACAAGTTTATGCGGCAGCCGTCGGTGAATATCACCTAGTATTTCCAAATGGCAAGACTATGATTTTGAACGATTGCTACTATGTACCCTCCATGGTTTGCAACATCATATCAGTGTCTTTACTCGATAAAGATAGATATAAGTTTGTTCTTGAAAAGAATATCATGAAAATTTACCTTGATGAGGTACTGGTTGCAGAGGGTACACTGTTTAATGGTATCTACGTTCTAAATCAGAATACAGTTCTCAATATACAAAACACACGCAAGAGGAAGAATTCAGATACGAATGAATCCTACTTGTGGCATTGTAGACTTGGTCATGTCGGAGAGAAAAGACTGAGTAAGTTGCATAAAGATGGACTCTTGGATGCGTTCGAGTTTTCATCTTATGAAACTTGTCAGTCTTGTCTCAAAGGGAAGATGACCAAATCTCCGTTCACCGGACATGGAGAAAGAGCAGCAGAGCTCTTGGGACTCGTACATAGTGATGTATGTGGTCCGATGTCTATACATGCAAGGGGTGGGTTCTCGTACTTCATCACATTCACTGACGATCTCTCTAGGTTCGGATATGTGTATCTGATGAAACACAAATCTGAAGCTTTTGAGAAATTCAAGGAATTCAGAAAGGAAGTAGAGAACCAGACAGGCAAAAGTATCAAGATCCTCCGGTCTGACAGGGGAGGGGAGTACTTAAGCACGGAATTCCTAGATTACTTAAAAGAGAATGGTATTCTCTCTCAGCTTACTCCTCCTTATACACCACAGCACAACGGTGTATCGGAGCGGAGGAATCGTACCCTATTGGATATGGTTCGCTCCATGATGAGTAGTGCTGAGTTACCTCTTTCATTCTGGGGACATGCGCTTCTGACAGCGGCATACCTTTTGAATCAAGTTCCGTCCAAATCTGTGCCTAAAACTCCGTATGAAATATGGAGCAGTAAGAAACCATGTCTAAAGTTTATTAAGATATGGGGTTGTCCGGCCTATGTGAAAACACATAAACCGGACAAGTTAGAGGCACAGTCAGTTCTCTGTAAATTTGTGGGATATCCTAAAGACTCACTAGGATATCTGTTCTACCACGCCGAGGAACAGAAGGTGTTTGTATCTCGCCACGCCACCTTCTTAGAAAGGGAGTTTCTTGCAAAAGAAACTAGTGGGAGTTCGGTAGAACTGGAAGAAATTCAGCGACCACAAAATGTAACTGAAAATTTGGAGGAACCGCTAGATTCAGTGACCCCAAACGAAACTCAGCCACTCCGCAGATCTGGTAGGATTTCTCATCCGCCCGAGAGATACTACGGTTTTCTCATAGACGGGGATCGAGAGGATTGCATCTTGGAAGAAGATGACCCTACCAGTTTCAGGCAGGCCATTATCAGTAGGGACTCTGATAAGTGGCAGGAAGCAATGCAATCTGAAATGGAGTCCATGTACGCCAATAAAGTGTGGACCTTAGATATTGCTCCAGACGGGGTAAAACCCGTAGGATGCAAATGGATCTACAAAAGGAAACTTGGTGTAGATGGGCAGGTGGAAACCTTTAAAGCTAGACTCGTTGCAAAAGGTTTTCGTCAAAGACCTGGTTTGGACTATGACGAGACTTTTTCTCCGGTGGCTATGCTTAAATCCATTCGGATCCTACTTGCCATTGCTGCCTTCCATGACTATGAAATCTGGCAGATGGATGTTAAGACGACTTTCCTAAACGGTTGTTTGGAAGAGTGCGTTTACATGGATCAACCAGAAGGTTTCGTAGACAGTGGGAGCAGCGGAAAGGTGTGCAAGTTGCTTAAATCCATTTATGGATTAAAGCAGGCATCGCGGAGCTGGAACATCTGTTTTGATGAGGCAATCAAGGAATTTGATTTCATCAAGAACGAAGATGAACCCTGTGTATATAAGAAGATTGTAGGACGAACTGTCGTATTCCTAGTCTTGTACGTGGATGACATTCTTTTGATAGGAAATGACATTCCTATGCTACAATCGGTCAAGCTGTTTTTGTCACAAAGGTTCTCCATGAAGGACCTGGGTGATGCCTCGTACATTCTGGGGATCAAGATCTATAGAGATAGATCCAAGAAACTGTTGGGACTTTCACAGTCCAGGTACATAGAGACCGTACTAAAGAGATTTAGTATGGAGGGTTCCAAGCGCGGTAACATACCCGCATTGCACGGAATTACCCTCTCCAAGAAGATGTCTCCTAAGACTGACGAGGAGAGGGTTCGCATGAGCACTATACCCTACGCTTCGGCGGTAGGATCTATAATGTATGCGATGCTATGTACAAGACCAGATGTAGCTTACGCGTTGAGCGCGGTAAGCCGGTATCAGTCAGACCCAGGGGAGGACCACTGGACAGCAGTGAAGAACATTCTCAAGTACCTGAGAAGGACTAAGGAGATGTTCCTGGTTTACGGTAATGGAGACCTCAGGGTCGAGTCCTTTACCGATTCAAGCTTCCAGAGTGACAAAGATGACAGCAAGTCCGTCTCGGGTTTTGTGTTTACCCTCAACGGAGGGGCGGTATGTTGGAGGAGTTCCAAGCAGGATACCGTCGCAGACTCGATGATGGAAGCTGAATACATTGCTGCAAGCGATGCCGCAAAAGAGGCGGTCTGGATTAAGAAGTTCATTAGTGAACTTCAGGTGGTTCCGTCCATTGTTGACCCAATACCTTTGTATTGCGATAACAATGGGGCTATAGCTTTAGCGAAGGAACCAAGGTCCCATCAGAAATCCAGGCACATCTTAAGGCGGTATCACCTGATCAGGGAGATCATTGATCGACAGGAGATCGAGGTGCGGAGAGTGGACACAAAGGACAACACTGCAGACCCATTCACGAAGGCTTTACCCCAGACTCAGTTCGAGCGGCTGATCGAGATGATAGGTCTTCGATACGCCAGTACATGGCCTTAGTACAAGTGGGAGATTGTTAGTGTATATGCCCTAGAGGCCATTACTGTATCATACTAGTATGTATATTACTTGATGGAAGCTTGGGATATTCACAGTTGTATATACAATCTTGCTCGAAATGGTAGTATGCTACTTGGTTTGTCTCTGCTTTAATATGTGCATGTGTTTCTTTTAGCATATTGCTGGTATACATATTAGTAGAGCCCTTAGGATCTTTGCTTGATTACCGGCGTTGTGATGGCGATCACACTCGTGGGGGCTGGGTGATCTATAAGCACATCCTTATACAGGTCCCTGGTCGTTGGACTATCGAGACAGGGCATCGATACTCCGGAGTAGACTAGCGTATGCGCTTCTCATCCCAGTGTGGGAGACGGTCTGTCCCACAGCCGTTAGTACGTTGTACTTGGGATAGTATGCGGGTGCTCGTTAGGTTACGAGTACACTGGACAGGACTCGTAGGGAACTGTTGGTTGGTAATATACCTATCGTCAGTTATCAGTTCCCAGGTGACATGAGTACAGCTTAGTCCGCTGACTTGACACTATCACTTCGCCTCGAGTGTGTTCCCACTGTTCTTTGATTGCTACCCTACCACGGCTCTACTGAGTCGTGCAAACAGGTAGTAGTTGGGAGCAGTCCCGAAGCACTTGGAGGCAGTGACGGTTAGACAGGATTCGTCTCTCCCGGTATTGGGGGTTGACATCGCGCTGTGTCTAGGAGAGCCATTACACAAGTAGTCCCTGGCCAGGGCAAGCGAGATCTACTGGTAGGTTCCAGTGTTATCTCAGGGTGTATTGGGCTACGCTCCGACACGACTTGTACCGCTATTAGAGGACTGACGTTCACCGCCCCCCTAGGCCCGCCATGCGATGTATCAGACGAACAGACCGAACTGTACGGAGACTGTCACATACAGGCTCAGTAGGAGTGCAGATGGGGTTCACCTCGTCAGTCTTCTTATCGACATCTACCTGGGGACCGTTACGTACAGCTAGTGCCGCTTGCGGTCTGTGGTTAAACCCACTACCAGCGTAGTGTCGAGTCTTTAGAGTCCCACACAGAGAGCTATTCGCCTTTAGGCAAAATGAGTAGAGGTCGCATGGTTTTGCGACAGGGTTCGTTCGCATCCGCGCACTTGTGCACGTTTGCTGTCCGGACAGTTTATACTAGCGGGCTTTGGTTTAAGCCGGATCCTAGTGTATGGTTTGAGATTGGTTTTTCTCATTGTGTTCGTGTTCCTCGGATCACGAATGCGGGTGCGTATGCACAGTTGCTTGAGATTGAGGGAGAGGACCTTGTTTAGGGTTATTGACTATTGTCATTTTATTAACCCTATTGCTTTTTTGTGTATTATTGTTAATTAATAATTAGCTTAATTATTGTGCATGGTTGTTGTTGTTGACATTTTGACTTCATTGACTTGTTGACCATGTTGACAAGTTGACCATGATCATTTCATTTGGAAGATACTCTTTGATCCTTGCAATTTGCATTTAAAGTGAAATGATAATGGTCACCTCTTGATTAAACCATGACAATTTTCTAGCTAATTATGGAATTAAAATATTACACACATATTAGTGAGAATGGCTCACTAATTAATCATTATCTCATATCATTTCTCTCTCTTGCTCATCCTCTCCCTCAAGCTCTCTCCCTCTCATGTGTTGAGAAACAAAAAGCTTGAGAAAAACCTTCACTTGATCTTCTCTACTCTCTTCTAGGGTTCAAGTCTTAGCATTTCTTGCACTCTAGTTACTCCTAGCTTGGAGTTGAAGCTAAAGGTCGAGGCTTTCGGGTGGATCGTTCTTTGACGGGAGAAGACAAGCAAGGTGACATCTTTCTACCATTCCGGCGAGCAAGGAGAGAAGGAGTTCGAGCTCAAGGTATAACCTTTCTACAACTTAGCTAGTTGTAAGTTTGCTTTAACTAGTTTTCGTTTAGCAAAGATCCTCCATAGCTCGGTCCATGTTGCCTAAGTCGATAAAAATCCAATTTTTATTATGTTTTCCGCCTCCCCGTAAGCACCGGGGTGGGCAACGTGGACCTAACAAGTTTTTTTTTGTTTTTTTTTAAAAAATAATTGAGTTAGAAAGTTAGTTTTGTCAGTAGAACCAGAAATAACAACACCTAATAACTACAACTCCCCGGCAACGGCGCCAAAAACTTGTTGGGAATTCTCCCGCGCGCGCAAACGCGTGTGTTTCGAAAATGGATGCGTTTTGGTGGAAAACGGAATGCGCGCACAAGATCGTTCTCGTTTTACTATTTATAACCGCAAGTGCACGGCGCGTTGTAGCGAGCCGGCAAGCACGGGTCGATCCGCAGGGAATTGAGTATTAGGTATCGTTGTTTAAGGTTAACAAATCAATGAATTGGGGTTTGTCACAAAAAAATTAGAAAAGGATGAAAACAAGGATAAAGCAAGAAAAGGAGTTGAGGAAAGAATGGTTGTGGCTTGGTTCGGAAGCTTGAATCGCGACGTTTACCTCTACACTCCCTTAGTTATGAGTTGTCCGGCCTTACCTTGATTCCGGCATGGAGCACGACTTGTCAACGCGGTTGCGGAGCACAAACCGTCAAAGTCCGACATTCGCCGCAAGGCACGAAACGAGTCCCTTTTGGTCACTTACCGTTTGTATGTCCGAACTTGGGGTATCAACGCTAAACACGGGGTTTCGCAAGCATACCGCAACAATGAAAACACAAAGAGGTTAGTGAGAGCAAATGATATTGGTGTTGAGTTTGCTAAGTATTTGTGAAGGTATATAGCATATGAAACAAAGAGTTTGTCAAGCTCTTTATCACAAAATACCATATCCTATCTTAGCAAACTTAATACCAAATGGATTTTAACTTAAACATTGAAAATGGGGAAAGGGAATGGATACGGCATATGAGGAGGTTACATATAACCATGTATCAAAATACCGTATCATATCAATACATAAACAATATTTAGGTTAGAATCATAAGTTAAGCACATGAAACATAAACAAGAGATAGGAGGCAAAGCCTTCCATCTTACTTCCTCACCCACACCACAACCAAAAAGAATTAGTTAACCATAATGAAAAGAAAGCAAGCAAATAGAAGAAAGCAATTATATATAAACACTTGATGAAGAGTTACAAGATTATGGTAGCTTGTTCAACCTCCTTAGTGAAGCTCTCCAAAGAGAGCTTCAAGAGGGAAGAAGAAGAAAGAAACCAAGATGAAGCACACCCACCCTCAAGCTAAACAAAAACAAAGCAACAATTATATAAACACTTTGGATCAAGATACAATGTTTGGTAACTTATTCAACCTCCTTAATGAAGCTTTCCAAAGAGAGCTTCAAGAGGGAAGAAGAAGAAAGAAACCAAACTACACTAAAGAGGTATAAGAATTTTGCATATCTTCTCTGGCTCACTCTGGGCTATTTATAGGCTGAGATTTGAAACCCTAGGGCAAATACCATATGCCAACTACCCCCAGAAAACCATGTGCCAACTACCCCCAGAAAACCATCCGCTACCGAGTCGCCCTATTGGCCGCGGATCCGCGGCCATGTGGAGGAGTTGGGGAGTCGTGTTTTGTGGGTTTTCTTGTGCTGCTTTTGTCTTCTGTTTAACAGGTCCAAAATGTCAAGATTCTTCCATGATTTCCTCAATTTCCAGCAGTCAACAATGGTGGCTTTTATTTTCAACTTATTTGAATTTATCTCCCTCGGGCCCCACGCATCTTTGAATATCTTCATCGGGCCCCACGCATCTTTGAATATCTTTATCCGGCCCCACGCATCTTTGAATATCTTCATCGGGCCCCACGCATCTTTGAATATCTTTATCCGGCCCCACGCATCTTTGAATATCTTTATCGGGACCCACGCTTGACCAAAAATGACGACTGTTTTCGTCTTGTCTTTTGAACTGGTAAGCGGTACTAGACGGATGCGGATGACTGGAACCCGGCTTTTATCTGTCTGTGACAGATGTTCTGGATTTTGGCGTAACTGTGGAGATTTTGTGTTGATTTGCATTATTTGGACTGGAAACCTGTAACCTGTAAATATGTAGCAAACACGGATTAAAAGCACCTACCTATAAACAAACGAGCATAAGAATGGGTGGTATAAAATGCAGTTTTCTGTGATGAACAGAGCCGATGAGGAGAGGAGATCCTTTATGAGTCAGGAGCTCGTGCATCACCGTGTCGCATTGGTCATCTGTGAGTGCGTGATTTACCAAGAGTGCAGTAAAACGAGGAGCAATTTCCTTGATAGGCACCTCCCATGGTTGCCGACGAGCATGTGGACGATTGCAGGCTATAGCTCTTGATCTGTTAAAAAAGGTCTTTTCCTTGTGAAGAAGAAAAAGAACATTGTTTCGGATTATAAAGAAAAGCATTTAGTCTAGACAAGGAAAATGTTGCGCATGGTGGAACTATTTCCAAGTTCTAACAAAAAGAAGGTATTGGAAAAGAAAGAGTTGACTCATGAAAAGCAGAGCGAGAAGGTGAATCGTTACCTTCGTATCCTATAGTAGCGCC
Organism: Agapanthus africanus; assembly: GCA_030015575.1. Taxonomy (NCBI): domain Eukaryota; kingdom Viridiplantae; phylum Streptophyta; class Magnoliopsida; order Asparagales; family Amaryllidaceae; genus Agapanthus; species Agapanthus africanus. The sequence goes on from JASDDO010000022.1 coordinate 62,676,404, forward strand.
TCACGTGTATAACACGTGAGCGCCAGTGCTAGTTTTTTAGGATTAAATCCTATAGTAGCGCCTCACGTGCATGATACGTGAGCGCCGACTCTAGTTTTTCTAGGATTAAATCCTATAGCAGCGCTTCACGTGCAAAACGCGTGAGCGCCGGCGCTAGTTTTTATATATAACAACGCCTCACGTGAAGAACATGTAAGTATTGGCGTAAAAAATAGGCTTTATCATTCATTCTTCAAAGAAATTTATACATTGGTAATAAGGATGATAACAAAAAAAGAGGGAGAAAAACAAACATCATCAAAATGTCTACAATGGCAAGACACTGAACTCTGGACATGGCTTCCAAAACTCAAAAGCAAGTTTGAGCAATGCACGTTCATCCTCATCAACCATCTTTTTGTGCATCTTCTCTCAGATGCAAGCGTCAGGGTCACCACTGATGTCCTCCACCCTCTGGTATGCTGATACCACGCCTTTTGTTGAAAAACACAGTGCAAGATGGCGACAACATTATCTTGCCGTTTCTTCGAGATCAACCCTATTGGATACACATAATGCACCTTTTCTTCAGCATCATCGAGCGCTTGGAGCGGCATAATCTCAAGGCGCCATGGTATAGCTTCCCAGATCGACCCAACGACGATCTTCAAAGGGGCAGAAAGGCGGGGGAGCAATCGACCGTTGTAATCATCGAAGCGACGCATCACTTCATCGCAATGAGCATCATTGTATTTCTGGCCTTGAAAACGACCTTGTATGAGGATTTCTTCATAGGAGACAATTTCTTCGATATCGTATAGATGACCAGCCATGGTACCTGAAAAGAAATCCAATGAAGTTAGCAATGAAAATAAAACACTAGCCCCACAAAATCAAGATGATGGCCCATCAGACAAGACATTTGCCCATTGTTAGAATCCAAAAGAATTTTCATTAAATGAATAGTACTCATTAAACGGTGGAGTTAAAAAATCCTAATATTCCCCGAAAGGTGGGCTCTTTAAAACAAACAACAGATTCAAATCTGTGAAAAAAAGAGAAGGGATTAAAACCCCAAAAATTCTGGAAAAAAGGGGGAAACATTCAAGAACGGTAAAGGGAATGAAGTTCCCAAAGTTCTTAAGATCCAAATCAGGGCTAAGCTCTGCAAAAAAAATTTAAATTCCCCCAAGTAGTGGGATTAAATCCCAGAGATCACCATTTTAGAAAATTCATGGGTTAATTGATGGAATCAAATTCCAGAAAAATGTCAAGATTGACAGCAGGATAAAACCCTAAGAAGGAGAACCAAAGATTCTCAAGTCTTGGATGTGGACATCAAGATCCACGATCTATATAAAAAAAAGTTTTTTTTAGATCTCTAAGAGATCGATTCAAAAAAATTAAGAGAGCTAAACTCTGTCGAATCTGATAATGGATTCAAAATCCAAAACTAAGAAAATATATATGCTCAAAAGGAGTTAAGAGAAAAGCTTTGTTCATAATCCTTACCAAGAAATTCAGCAGAGTATACTCTATTCAAAAGAGGTCTTGAGGACAGAGATCTAAGTTCTGGAACGAGAATTAAATTCTCAAAAGAAGAACAAGGCTCAAGGAAGAAGATGATGAGACAACAGTCATCTCAAGGGCCAAAGGCCCTATTTAGAAGACGGGGGGGAGGGACGGTTCAACTTTCTAGGTGATCCAACGATGGTAAAAGTGACACCGTTGCACTCATGTGCGAGACATATGAGAACAACGGTGGGGGACATTTGTTCCCCTAATAATTAAACACAATAATAAGAGTTAAGCTCTGTTAATTCCAATGAGGCAGCGCCTCAAGTGCTCACCACGAGAGCGCCAGTGCCGGCGCCAGCCTTTTATGATTGAATCCTATAGTGGCACTGCACGTGAAATTCACGTGCGCGCCAATGCACAAAGCACATGAGCACCTGTTAAAAATAAGAATTAAATTCTTAAGTAGCGCCCACGTCCATATCACGTAAGCGCCGGAGCCCAAACTAAAGCAGGTAGAATTTAATTCTATATGAGAATTATTTCATAAAAAATTGGGATATTCACTATTAAACAGAGCCGTTGGATCAAAAATCCAGTGGTAATAATAAATCATCAAATGATAGAATTAAATTCTATTAGAAGAAAATATCTCCTTAATCTTTCTAAGTGAGAAAGATATTCTCGGTTGGATCAATAATCAAATGATAGAATTAAATTCTATTTTTGGGAATATATTTCCCCAATCTTTCTAAACAAAAAAAGATTGTTCTCTGTAAAACAGAGAGACCTTGGATTAAAATCCAATAGTGATTAAAAATCATCATTTGACAGAATAAAATTCTGTATATGGGAAAATATTTCCCCAATCTTGTTAAAAACAGAAAAACATATTCTGCGAAACAGAAATCACTGGATCAAAAATCCAACGGTGGATAAAATCCCCCGAACAAATTTTGAGGCCAATTAAATCAATTGGTATCTTTCAAATGAGAGATTTTCTCAAACTAGTTAACAATTTACCTCTCCTATATAAAGGATCCGAGACTTCAAGTCTCATATAGAGAATTGACCCCATAAGTTTTCCATAAGAACCGAGAATTTAATTCTCCTGAAAGAAGAAGAAGAAGATCCTCGCTCTCTCAAATCCGAGGTAAAGAAAAGAAGAGATTAAAAATATCTCCTCTGCCTAACGCAAGCAAAACACAAGAACTTAGTTTTTTCTCTGGATCTGAGATCCGTAAGACAAATTTCCCACAAGTTGAGAATTTAATTCTCATCGGGAAGATTATGTCCTTCAAACTCAAAATCCAGGGGAAAGAACTAGATAAAAAGAAAAGACAGAAAAGAAACGTGTCCCAGGAATTTAATTTATCTGAAAACAGGGTTTAACCCTAAAAAGAATCTTAGTTCTTATAAAAGAAAAACATAAGAACTTAGTTCTTAAAGAAAATTTGATCCCAGATCTTTAAAACAAAGATCTTAGTAATCATTAATGGTCATTAACAAAGATTCAATCTCTAAAAAAGAAAAGAAACTCAGCGCCTCACGTGAAACACATGTGAGTGCCCAAAAGATTCTCAAAACAAATGAATTAGCGCCTCACGTGCTTCCTACATGGCGCTTCCAACAAAGGACTCAGCGCCTTACGTGCGTCCCACGTGGGCGCTCAAAACAGAAGGCCAGCGCCTCACGTGAAAGACACGTAAGCACTGAGTAAAAATGCTTAGCACTTCATATTCAGCTAAAAAGACTGAGTGTTTAGCACTAATTGGGCAACGCCCACATCCTAGCACCACATGTACTCCTCACGTGAGCGCCATACAAAAGTGCTTAGCACTATACATATTATTTCAAAATGACTAAAGTGCTCAACACTTATTGGGCAGCCCATAATTGAGTGCTTCACATGATACATATGTGAGCACCAGAGCTCTAAACAAGTGCTTAGCATTCCTGCATAAAAGGAAAATGGCTGAGCAAACAAAACCTAAATAAGTGCTTAGCACTTTTAAATAAAAGAAAAAAAGACTGAGCAAACCAAGCCCAAATTGGCTAAGTCACTCTTAAGTTTCTTGCATCTGAGCCCAAATGCTCTGTTGTTGGATCTTAACTAGATTTAATGATCCTGAAAATATTGCTAAGTTGATCTTAGTCTTAAATAGGACTAACGTATCCTTAGTTTACAAAATAAATTGAGTCCAAACGCTCATATGTTTAAACTGATCTTAATCTCAAACTAGATTAATGGTCCTTAAACAAAAAAAATATATTTTTGAACTAAAGGAAAATATAACCGTAGTTCAAAACCCAAACCTAAATCTCAAATATATGGATTTGGACTAATCTGCGCCTTACGGGCGACGACATAAACTAGTCTCCGTATACAATCCACGGGCAACCAAAATAAAAAAAATACACACGGCACGAAGTGAACTTCCGGAGTAGGAGAAATTGGTTATCATAACGCGATAACGTAATTAACTGCAGGGGCTTGCGCCTGCAGGGAAGAGCGTCTCCACAATAAAAAAAACCTTAACAAATAGGGGAAATCTTATAAAGTCTGCTATAACAGTCGCATCTATCCAAACCTCCGATATATTGTGCCATAAATCAACTTGGTTTTTCAGAGAGGCGGATAGATATGTTCCAAATAGTATCTGCCCCCAAATTCAGGCCAGATGTCCCAACGTCTCGGTTCGGTCTTTCGGCGGTGAAAAGAATCTGGCACGCCCGGTGGGACTTTTTCCTCTTTCCACTCCACACTTCGTATGTCGTGTTTCGCAAACAAAATCATGGTTCGCTATGGTTGCCTTTGGATTTGAGGTACTGAATTTTGGTATCTTGCTCCCGTGCAGAAAATCAGTGGCCTACAACTGCACCTCATGCAATAGCAACTTCCGCTCTACCCCAACTAGAAGAGTGACCTATGGGCCCAATATGACCTCTATTTTCTCAATGCCGGTGGGGCAGGTCACACAAGCCATTACTGGATTATTCTTTTGGGCCATGCTCCCACCAGTGAGTTTCGGCATCTCAACGCTGCAGGAAGAAGCTCCTAGAAGGTCGGTCTTTGATCGGCTGGAAACCACGACGGCCCCCATTAGCAAGCCGTCAAACTTTAGCATCTCTGTCTTCAACAGGATGAGCAAGAACACAAACGGGCCCGTAAAGAAGCTCGTGATACCTGAAGGGGCAATCCTAAAAAGGCTAGCCTTCCCTACACCTGCTACAGGTGAAGCCGTCAAAGGTGCTTCCCCCATCAGACGATCAGTCTTCGAAAGATTGGCCGGTTCTCCACAAACTCCATCAAGGACGTTGGTTTTCAATAGGCTGACACCGATTGAAATCCCCCAGCAAAGCCGGGAGCATGATGAAGCAGCTTCCAAGACTGAGGCGGTTCTTTCAGTAAGGCACGCTCGACATCTCCACTGGCGCCGAGTGAAAGAAGCTGGGGGCAACTCCCCCTCTGGACTCACCCCACCAGCTCCTATAGTGGAGGTCGACATTGTTATTCCAACTGGGAACAGTTTTGAACCACTTAGGAGGGTCCGTAAAAACTCCCCAATGAGGGTGCTAGAAAGATCACTCTTACCTGCAAAAGTTATAGTGCAAACAAAGCCGGAGCGGCCTTAACAGCGGCTCTCCTCGCAAATTCATAGGGTCTGGTGTAACTACTCTGAAATCACTGTACAGAAATTTTCTTGTTATTATACAGAAAAGAGTATTATAGCATGTGTAAGAGTTAAACGTTATTTTTGTTAAATAAAAGTAAGAAGCAACTTGTAGCTCACTGGTAAAGTCTCTACACTGCTGCGACATAGTCTGTGTGTTTGATTCCCATCAGATACAATTATTTTTTCAGATTTTTCTTTTTAATTTTTTGAAGCGCAAGAGTTGCATGTGCAATATACGGGGAAATGAAAAGTTTCAGAAAAATCAAACAGGCGCAATAAGGTGTACACACACAAAAACCCACGTGGCACGAATCTCAAGGCGATTGCCTCAAATCTGACCACCCAAACCCTTGAATAGGCCGGCTTCGACGGTCGATATAAGCCTAATTGGCTCCGTGCTTTGTACACACACCCCTTCGACTCCCCTTAACTCCCCTGCTCTGTTTGATTCCCCTGCAATCAAACAGAGACCCTTCATTTCACCAATTAATACCTTTGTAATGCTTTTTAATCCAAAATTTTAATTCCCAGACCCTAATTCTCCACTATAAATACCACCCCATGCCTTAGCTCTTCACCATTTTGAAATTCTAGCAAAAATTCCATCAAAAAGTTCCTAAGTGCAAGTGGAGTTAACGACCAAGCTTGTTCCGTCGAATATCGAAGCCGTTTCCGGAGCTCCCGCGATACCACAAAGTCCCCTCCCTTCTTCCTTACCCTTTTCTCGATTTTACCAAACCGTAAGTCCCCCTCATCTCTTCTTTTTTCATATCAATTTATTTTCTAAAAAGATATCGGTAAAATGGAGTTACTTCCGATACTTTTCTTCTAAAACTTGAAACTCCCTTTTCCTTTATACCTTGGGCAAACTAATGTTACCATCCTACTTGTAACTTTAATTACAATTGTTCAGCTTCAAGTTTAACCAAAATTCTCATATGAAACAAACATAAACGAACTTTCATTAAAATACCTTGAACTTTATTATCATCTCTTTTCGATATTGTTAAAATAATACTTTTAGGAAAACTTCACGGGGTAACGGCCTACCCCACACGCACACCTTGGATTCATAGCACGATGTCTACATATATATAGTTGGTTCAAAGAATAACTTTTACAATAAAATACTACATCTTTTCCAAAATGGGTTTCTTTTAAAACGGTATTTTATAATTCTTGGCAAATACGCCTCTACAACTCTCGTTAGAGGACCTGCTAATGGATGGTGCAGATTATCACACATCTTTGGGATAGTAAAGAGAGATGCAGAACTCCTCACGGAGTATTCGATCTCGAAAGAAAATAAAATACGGTTTTTAAGAAATACGACTTTTCAAAATAAAACCAATTTTTTAAAATTATATAAAAATTATAAATCCGTATTTTCGATATGTTATGAAACTATATTTTCTAAAATGAAATATTAAATTTTTAATAAAATCATCAAGTTACCAAAATAGGGTAGTTTTCAATAAAATACCATAAACTTTTAAAAACTAAGTTTTTATCATTAAAATACCCAATAATTAAAACACATGCTCATGAAAACCCGAAATATTATAAATCACCCTCGAGATTTATTTTTAAACTATATTAAAATATTTTTCATAAAATTCTCTCGAGATATACAAAACAATATTTTAAGAATTCTAGTTTAATATAGGTTTTAGCGGGATCAATTCTCTTGAGCCCCAGAGAGCCAGAGAAAGTGAATGCTTGCCTATTTAGGTTAGACAACTTAACGGAGTTATCAATGGCAATTGTTTTGGAAAAAAACACAAATTCTGCCGTTCATGTGCAGTAGTTGCCGATTACTCCCGAACCTATGAAAGTCAAGAGTTAAATCCGTTCACAAGTGTCTGACTCAATCTGAGTCCAAACTCAAACCAGAATATGAAATCAAACATGAACTTAAATACTTGATCATGAAAATAAACACTTAAAATCAATTCAAACTCAAACTTGTATACTTGACTCGACTTGACCGAACCATGGTTATAACGTGATAAGAACTTGACATAACTACTTGAACACATGATTACATCCTGAACATGAACCTGAACATTTTATATCCATGAATTCGGCCAAGACCTATAATCTTAATCTATACAATACAATACGCGGGGATAAAGGGGTATATTGGTACGTAACGTATATCGTGACATGAGAGGTCACTTAAAAGACACATGCATGAATTCATGTGTCGTTGTCCCGTGAGTTATAATGGGGCATTGTACTACATGTTACCATAGTCCACGGGGTATGATGGACTCCTGTTCAGTCAAAAATATTGCACTTTTGATATAATATTTTCCTTACTTTTCTTAAATATCTAAAGGTGTTTATTATAAATATAGAACATATTTGGGTTTATCTGCAAAATACTATTTACCATATGTTTATATATTATAATCAATATTATGAAGGAAAATGTATGCATATAATATTTATATCATATTTTGATAATTTAAATATGCATATCATATCAAATATCCTTAATCAATATTCTTAAAATATAATATCATATAAAATGGTTAGGATAATATCTCAAAAATACCAAATATTACTAACATTATTCATTGAGATATTGTGCAAGGTTTAGCTCAGGTCAGGAGATCGGGATATCAAGATGTCGAGAATCAAAAATATGCCGATAAAATTAAATAAAATCGAAGAATCAATACTGGCAGAGACTCAGGAAATATTTTCAAGTTCCAGACATCAAATAAATCTTCATGTGTAACAATGAATCAGCCCCAGAATTTTGAAGCCAAGATCCCACCAAACGGCCGCGGTTGCGCGGCCAAACCATGCAATATGCGGCGGATCCGCGGCCGAGTCAACGAGTTAGGGTTTGGGATTTTTAGGTTTGGATCTTCACAACAACCCCTGATTCTTGGGATATATAATTTCTGGTTTTGGGACTATTTAAAGGACCGAGAGCTAAACTTAGAAATTATCAATCTTTTACACGAAGCAAATCACCGTCAAAGAACAAGTGATCCACGACAAGTCGACGCGATAAGGCGATGTGAGATTCGACGGAGCATCTACTTCCGATGAGGCAGAGATCGAGAGCAACTTCTTCTTCCTCTTGTAATCTAAACTCGAAGGTTTTGTAATTGTGAAGTTGATTAATAAAGGTAGATCATTAGATTAATTAGTTTGCATTTATTTTCTGTATTTACATCATGATCTCTATCCGTTCATCTTCTATCTCCATTATGCGCGAGTAATTCTCCGCTTGATAGGGTTCGTAGGATTAGGGTAGAACAATGGATGGGAAAATACTTTAACTTCTTTTAAGTCTTATGAAGTTTATAAAATTTAGCAAAAGAATCGTTAACATCCTTATCGGGCGCGCTACCAATTTATTGCTAGTCTTGACCGCGATTTGAGATCAGATTAACAATTATTTTGTTAAGGGCTAGACATGAATAGAGATCAATGAAAGGATAAGGGTCAACACTGTGAAAACCCTATATTCTTCCAAGAACCCTAATTCTCATTCACCACTATCAATCTAGTTTTAAATCAATCAATAGATAAGAGGAGTCATCTTTATTAGTCATCCATGACTACTAAATCTTAACGAATCCTACAAGCCTTTTTCTTATACATTCTATATCCTTATTTAAACTAGATCTGTATTCTACATCCGTGTTTAACATAGATCTAGAAACTATTCTCCACTATTCTTTATTCTTCTATTCTTCCTCTTCTCAATCAACACGTCTAAAGTAATATTAAAAGATTCAACGTATCCGTGAGGAAGACCCATACTCATCTCGGCTAGGTACACGCGACACCGTTATTGATTGCGCCGCCGGGGATCGAACCCGGGTCACCCGCGTGACACTGACTCATATTCTGTTGCCAAATGGGATAAATTCGTTGTAGCATTTCTTAAGAAATTTTATCCCAATCGTAAGACCGCCCACGTTCGAAGCGAGTTAACCAGTTTGCCCAACTTCCTAATGAACCATTTTGGAAATGCTTTGAACGATGTAAGGATCTTCTTCTACAATGCCCTCATCACGGAAATAATAGATGGGACCTTTTTCATATTATATATGAGGGTGTTGATCCTGCAACAAAATAGATGCTTGAAACCATATGTCAATTTCATTTCCTGTCTAAAGATGATGGCGAAGGTTGGAAATTTCTGGAAGATCTCGCTGAACAAACTTTACAGTGGGAAAACGTTAGACCTACATCGTCTAAGGGAGGTATCCATCAGCTCGATATTTCCATCGTAGTGAAAGCCGAAATGGCCGCGATACAAAGGAAACTCGATGCTATAGAAAACAAAGTCTCTTCAGCCTCCCTAAACCAATTTACGCTCTCTAAAACCATATGTGGTTGCCAACTCCAATTTACGCTCCCCAAAAGCGGGCTGAGTGTTCCAGCCCATCACATTTGACGGAAGAATGTCCTTTAAGTCCACCATTTCAAGGTCAAGAACAAATTAATCTTACTTTTCAGCAGCGACCTAGAAACGATTCTTATTCTTCCACATATATTTAAGGATGGAGGAATCATCCTAATTTTGTTTGGAATCAAATCCAAGCTCAAAATCAAAATCAGTTTCAAAGAAATTATCAAAGATTTCCTCCACAGCAACAGCAACCACCACAACCGAGTCAGCACCTCTTTTAACTGCAACCTTTGCAAAACCCGGCCAACAACTTTGATCCTTATAATAATTCTTTTGCCGGTACCGATAAACCCTTTACACTCAACACGTTCATTAAACATTCCATGCAAAGGACCCATACTTTAACATCTTCTATCTAAACGTTGATGCGGAACACCGCTTCCTACGATGAAAGCATAAAATCGATAGAAGCACAACTTGCACAGTTAAATGCCGCGATGAGTGCGAGAAAAAAAGGGAAACTTCCATCTCAACCTATACCTAATCCTGGCTACTCACAAAGTTATAATGTGAGTGTCGTTACCACGTTGAGATCGGGAAGAGTGCTGGATAACCAAGTGGGTGAACACGTTGATGACGTTGATGATATTAATAACATCCCGGCTTCTACTTCTTCTCCTATTTCGTCTAGTCCACCTTCTTCCGAGCCTATTCTCCATTTTCCACAAGGCTCGAACACTCAGCCCGCTTCCTCGAGTCTACCTAAAACGATCCCAACTCCAATTCTGGGATCCATTCCATCCCCATAATCCTCTCCAACATTGGACCCAACCCTTATTGATAAAGCACTTTATCCAAACAGGTTAAGGGGCAACAGACCAAGTCCACAAATGGAGAAGATTGCGGAAATTTTTAAATAAGTTAACATAAAAATTCCTCTCCTAGATGCTATTCAACAAGTTCCGTCTTATGCAAAAATTCTAAAGGACTTATGCACTGGGAAGAGAAAAACTCAAGTGCCGAAAAAGATATTCTTAACGAGTAACGTAAGCACTGCTTTTACCCAACAACTACCCAAGAAACGAAAGGACCCTGGAAGTCCTACCATATCTATTTTTATCGGGGGTAAAAATATCAATCGTGCTCTACTCGATTTAGGCGCTAGTGTTAACTTGCTTCCGTATTCTTTCTATGAGCAATTAGGGATCGGAGAGTTAAAACCGACGCACTGCACTCTTCAGATAGCCGATCGATCTATCACCCAACTTAGGAGTGAGCTAGAGGATGTGTTAATCAAAGTCGGAGAATTTATATTCCCTGTGGACTTCATCGTTATAGATACATAGCCTGTAGCAAACCCATGAAACCAAATCCCGGTGATTCTAGGTCGACCTTTTCTTGCGACTTCCAACGCAATAATCAATTGTCAAAACGGCTCTATGACCCTATCTTTTGGGAAGATGTCAATTGAGCTTAACATTTATAAGTTGGGAAGTGAACTCTCCGAACCTTATGCTCAAGTATTTTATGTCGAAGCGATAAATTCCAACAGCAGCGAACTTGAAAAGCTTCACGATACTGATCTAGATTCCGCTATTACGTTGTTGTTTGACCCTTCTATTTATTATACACATACGGACCATTCTATCAAGCTGTCCGGGTCAACATCTAACGCTAAACATGAGCCTTTTATGGAGTCCGAGTATCATCCCTTTCTTTCCGATGAGATTATTATTCGGGATATCGATGAAAGTTTTGAAGAAATCTTCGCTGAAGAACTCGCATTCTTAGAAAACATGGGAGTTGTGGTGAATCAACCCCAACACAAAGAAGTTGAACCACCACCCCTTCTTCTTATTAATAACGAGAATGAGAGTTATCCACCATTATTGTTTGGTCTCTATAAACCGAGACGTAAATCCGTTCTATTCCACCTCTTATCCCCTCCCCACTTCTTCACGTTGATAGGTGACATGATCTTCTACCAACCAGTGCGTTACATCGATAAAATATTTGAATGGTTGGTGTTGACTTTTGGTCTTTGTAATGCTTTACTTTGACCAATAACTTTACCCCCCCCCCTCTTTCTAATTTTAAATGTTTAATACGGTTTTACTCAAATTTGGGAGCGGGGAGAAAATATATTTTGGCTCTTGAATGAAAAGAATTTTTTTACAAAATTATGAGCCAAAAATAAGTTTAGGGGAGGATTTCACTGTCATTGATTCATGTCCCCGTTACTAACTTTTCCTTCCAAGCCTGCAGTTTTTTTAGCTTAACAGATGACATCAGTAAGGACGCTTCTGTAAACAGATTTGGGGGAGGTTTGTGCTTATTCACGCATTATCTTGCATTATACTATATATAAGCAAAAAAAAATTTTGATAATGAAAGATTAGAAAGTGAAAAATTACATTTGAAAGATAGGAATAGTTTGAGAAATTTAAGAAAGTTAGATATTTTCTTAAACAAAGTTAGTAATCAGTAGTTATGAGCCATTGTCCCAAGGGTTAGTAAGATGGAGGAAATTACTAATCTGAGGATAAAAATAAGTCTGAAAAATAGTCCCTATTCTTGAGTCCAAACTTTTGAACGTTGTTGCACACGTCTTGAAAGTTGGGAAAGTAGAGGATACCTTGAAATGCTTTTGTCTAAAAGCCTTGGTATGAAGAAAAAAAGTATAAGTGGTGAAGAAAAAAATGAACATGGGTATTGTAATTGCTTAAGGCAGCATAAAAAAAATATAGCGAGGGTGCTTTATCACCTAGTGCCTTAGACCAACTGGTTTGGGAGCCACTGCTAAGCCTTAGGTGTTGCAAGACGAGGATATACGCCTAAATGCACGAGAACATTTTGTAATCGGTTGGTTAGTACCTCAAGAAATATTAATGGTCGCATGAAGGATGTGTTAGCAATTCCATCTAATAATATTCACCAACTAAAAAGTATTAAGGAAGATGGACAAGAGTATGATAGCTTGAATTGAATTCTCTAAGTGTAGCGATTTCTTTTACACACACGTAGGGGTATATGATCGATGTTTGGAAGAATGGTAGGGAGGAAGATTAAAAGCGATATTTTATTGAGGGATGATGTGATTTCTAACATTTTTTCATGACCATTAAGATAGGGCTCATGGCAACTGAAAAGATAGTATAGTTGGAAACTCTTATTTTCAAGTTCTTTCTTGTATAGTTCTTATCTTTGTATGTAACTTTCACCATCTTTCTTTTATTATAGGATTTTGTGGGTGTAATCCGCTGAAAATTCTCAGGAGACAACACTCGTCCTACTAGGGACACCTAGAGGTTTAACGGTTTGTTACACGTGCTCAGTGCAATCGAGTTACCTATGAAAGTGTGCTACTTAGATTTTTCTTTTTCTTTTTCTCCCTCTCTTGAATAAATAGTTTGCTCGGGACTATCAAATTTAAGTTTGGGGGTATTTGTTCAGTTGAAAATATTGCACTTTTGATATAACATTTTCCTTACTTTTCTTAAATATCTGAAGGTGTTTATTATAAGTATAGAACATAATTGGGTTTATCTGCAAAATACTATTTACCATATGTTTATATATTATAATCAACATTATGAAGGAAAATGTATGCATATAATATTTATATAATATTTTGATAATTTAAATATGCATATCATATCAAATATCCTTAATCAATATTCTTAAAATATAATATCATATAAAATGGTTAGGATAATATCTCAAAAATACCAAATATTACTAACATTATTCATTGAGATATTGTGCAAGGTTTAGCTCAGGTCAGGAGATCAGAATATCAAGATGTCGGGAATAAAAAATCTGCCGATAAAATTAAATAAAATCGAAGAATCAATACTGGCAGAGACTCAGGAAATATTTTCAAGTTCCAGATATCAAATAAATTTCCATATGTCACAATGAACCAGCCCCAGAATTTTGAAACCAAGATCCTGTTGGGTTACCTTAACGCCCTAGACATCGAACATGGCGGTTTGCGGAACAAAATTTTTCTTACGATATCAAAAATGGTGCTAAGTTAACCCAATGAAAACCCGGATCTTTCCATAAACCTATTTAGCCAAACTAGGAGTGCTATCTACTATGGAAAGTATTCTCACCAAACGACCCAAGTCCTTCGGTCTTCTTTCCTCGTCATGTGCTCCAAGTGGCCACCTTGAACTTATTTGGTCTCCATTTCCGGCTCCATCGGTCCTCCGGGATCGAGCTTGTTCTTCGGCCCTCCTTTGTCGTAGATGATCCACCCAAGAGATGTGATCCATGGCTCTAGCTCCTAACTAGGTGTCAATAGGAGCAACTAGAGAACTTGGGTTGCTAATCCAAGTTGTCTGGGATGTAGTGTGGAGATCTATGTGTTCTACTATCTTGCTTCTTCACTTGTTTCTCAATTCATGAGAGGGTAGTGAAGAGGAAGATGATGAAGGTAGAGGAAACTCTAGAGGAGGGAGGAGGGTGAAGCAAAAATGGGAGCTAAAAAATAATGAAGCATGCAAGTGAGAGAAAATCAACACCAAGGTTTTGTGTATCAATTTTCATGAATAAATAAGTGTAGCCATGCTTCAATAGTAACCATAATTGAATATAGAATTCATTTTTGAACTATTGAAGCCATGCCACTCACCATGCCCCCCTCTCCTTAATTTCCACCTCATTTCCATTTATCAATAAATGGAAAAGTCCATGATGAGGTGTCCACCTTCTAGAAAGTAATCTGTAATAAAATACGGATTACGGTCTGCTGTATATACATACCTGCATTCGGATAAAAATACGAATGCCCAAACAGACAGAATAACATGAAGAACGTAATACTAGAATATACATATCGAAATACATATATGTAAACTATTAAATCAATACCTGATTCAATAATCCGGCTCAAACCCGAGCCGGCTAGTATTACCAACTGTCCGATCGAAAGTCCGAGTACAAAGTACATCAATCGATCGAGACCCTGCATGTATCTAATACGGCTACTACATCATTTCGTCTGAACCAGGGAAACCCTCTGTGTGGAACTCTAAAGACTCTACAGTATGCCGGCAGTGAGTTACTGGATAAATCCATAACCACAAACATGTCAGCGGCACTAGCTGTACATAACGACTACCCAGGCACCTGTCGAAAAGGAAGGCCGACGAGCAAACTCATCCGGATCCCTACTGAGCCTATCTGTGACAATCTCCATACAGTCTGGTCTCTTCGTCTGAGAGTATCGCATACCGGGTCCAGGGGGTGGTAAACATCAGACCCTAATAACCCAGTAATTTGTGCTGATGTGGCTCAGGACTAATCCGGGAAACTACTGATTAGCCTATCAGTAAATACCAACTGCCTTGGCTAAGGTCTTATGGTCCTGACCAATCGAACACAGTGTGATATCGACTCCCTATACAGGGAGAGACGAATCCCCGACAATTGGTCACTGCCTCAGTAGATCCCTGGTTGGGTAGTGATCAAAGTACAGTGGGAACTCACACAAGACAAATGCCAATCTCAGGTCTAAAGACTAACCTGTACTCATGTCACCAGAGAACTTCCACCTGACGATAGGTATAATACTATCTGGAAGTTCTCGGCGGGTCCGTCCGGTGTATTCACCCCCAGTGAGCACCTGTATACGATCTTAGGTGAGAAAGACCAATAGTTGCGGGACCATACCATCCCCTCATCGGGGTCTAGAAACGTATACACTAGTCTACTCCAGAATATCGATGCCCAGTCTCGATACTCCTACGACTAGCGACCATTTAAGGATGCGCGTACCGACTACCCAGTTACCATATGATCGCCATCACAACGTGGATAGTCTAACAATGATCCAACTGGCTTTATCAACATGTACAAAAGATATGTAATAGCAAGTAAAACATATACATGTTAAGGTAAAGACAAACCAGATAGCATACTATCATATCGAGCATGACTGTCATATACATATATATGTTCAAGCATCCAAATGTATACATATACAATAATGGCCTCTAGGGCATACATATCCAACAATCTCCCACTTGCACTAAGGCCATATATATCGGCGTATCGAGTACCCAACGTCTACTCTAGGGCCAGTTGTTGGCGTATCGAATACCCAACATCTCAAAAAGTCTCTCGAACTGTGCATGAGGAAGGGCCTTAGTGAATGGATCCGCAGTTTTGTCTTTTGTGTCCACTCTACGCACCTCGATCTCCCGGCGATCAATGATCTCCCTGATCAGGTGATACCGCCTCAAGATGTGCCTGGATTTCTGATGGGACCGTGGTTCCCTTGCTAAAGCCATAGCTCCATTGTTGTCGCAATACACAGGTATTGGGTTAACAATGGATGGAACCACCTGAAGTTCAGTAATGAACTTCTTAATCCAAACGGCTTCTTTTGCGGCATCGTTGGCAGTAATGTATTCAGCCTCCATCGTCGAGTCTGCGACGGTGTCCTGTTTGGAACTCTTCCAACAGACCGCCCCTCCGAGGGTAAACACAAAACCCAAGACAGACTTGTTGTCATCCTTGTCACTCTGGAAGCTCGAATCGGTAAAAGACTCCACCTGGAGATCTCCATTACCGAATAGCAGGAACAGTTCTTTAGTCCTTCTCAGGTACTTCAGAATATTCTTAACAGCTGTCCAGTCGCTCTCACCTGGGTTAGACTGATACCGGCTCACCACACTAAGCGCGTAAGCTACATCTGGTCGGGTACATAGCTTCGCATACATTATAGATTCTACCGCCGAAGCATAGGGTATAGTGCTCATGCGAAGTCTCTCCTCATCAGTCTTGGGAGACATCTCTTTGGAGAGGGTGATTCCGTGCAATGTGAGTATGTTACCGCACTTGGAATTTTCCATACTAAATCTCTTTAGTACGGTCTCTATGTATCTGGACTATGAAAGTCCTAGTAATCTCTTGGATCTATCTCTGTAGATCTTAATCCCCAGAATGTACGAGGCATCACCCAGGTCCTTCATGGAGAACCTTTATGATAAGAATAGCTTGACCGATTGTAGCATAGGAATGACATTTCCTATCAAAAGAATGTCGTCCACGTACACGACTAGGAATATGACAGTTCGGCCTACAATCTTCTTATATATACAAGGCTCATCCTCGTTCTTAATGAAGTCAAATCCCTTGACTGTTTCATCAAAACAGATGTTCCAGCTCCGCGATGCCTACTTTAATCCATAAATGGATTTAAGAAACTTGCATACCTTCCCGCTGCTCCCACTATCTACGAAACCTTCCAGCTGATCCATATAAACACACTCTTCTAAACTTCCGTTCAGAAAAGCTGTTTTTACGTCCATCTTCCAGATCTCATAGTCATGAAAGGCAACAATGGCAAGTAGGATCCGAATATATTTGAGCATAGCCACTGGAGAAAAGGTTTCTTCATAGTCCATACCTGGTCTTTGACGAAAACCTTTTGCAACAAGTCTAGCTTTATAGGTTTCCACCTGCCCATCTACACCAAATTTCTTTTTGTAGATCCATTTGCATCTAACGGGTTTTACCCCAGGTGCAGAAATATCCAAGGTCCACACTTTATTGGTGTATATGGACTCCATTTCGGATCGCATAGCATCCATCCATTTATCAAAGTCCCTGCTGTTAATGGCCTGCCTATAACCAGTAGGATCATCTTCTTCCAAGATGTAGTCCTCTCTATCCTCGTCTATGAGAAAACCGTAGTATCTCTCGGGTGAATGAGATATCCTACTAGATCTGCGGAGTGGCCGAGGTTCGTCTGGGGTTATTGAATCTAGCGGTTCCACCAAATCATCAGTTACATTTTGTGGTTCAAAAGTTTTTTCTAGTTCCACCGTACTCCCACTAGCTTATTTTGCAAGAAACTCCCTTTCTAAAAAGGTAGCGTGGCGAGATACAAACACCTTCTGTTCCTCAGTGTGGTAGAACAGATACCCTTACGAATGCTTAGGATATCCTACAAACTTACACAAAACTGACCGTGCCTCGAGTTTTTCCGGATTCTGCTTCTTTACATAAGCTGGACAACCCCATATCTTAATAAAATTAAGGTATGGTCTCTTCCGCTCCCACAGTGCATGTGGAGTGGTAGGCACAGCTTTAGTAGGAACCCTATTCAATACATATACTGTCGTTTTAAGGGCATATCCCCAGAATGAAAGAGGCAACTCGGCATTACTTATCATGGAGCGAACCATATCCAATAGGGTACGGTTCCTCCACTCTGATACACCGTTGTGCTGTGGTGTATACGGAGGAGTAAGCTGAGAGAGAATTCCATTCTCTTTTAGGTATTCTAGGAATTCCGTGCTTAAGTACTCCCCTCCTCTATCAGATCGGAGAATCTTAATACTTTTGCCAGTCCGGTTCTTTATTTCGTTTCTGAATTCTTTGAATTTCTCAAAAGTTTCAGATTTGTGTTTCATAAGATACACATATCTGAACCTAGAGAGATCGTCAGTGAATGTGATGAAGCACGAGAACCCACCCCTTGCATGTATAGACATTGGACCACATACATCACTGTGTATGAGTCCTAAGAGTTCTGCTGCTCTTTCTCCATGTCCGGTGAACGGAGATTTGGTCATTTTTCCCTTGAGACAAGACTGACAAGTTTCATAAGATGAAAATTTTAGCGTATTCAAAAGTCCATCTTTATGCAACTTACTTAGTCTTTTCTCTCCGATATGACCAAGTCTACAATGCCACAAGTAGGATTCGTTCACTTCTGAACTCTTTCTCTTGCGTGTGTTTTGTATACTGAGAACTGTGTTTTTGATTAAGAACATAGATACCATTACACAGTGTACCTTCTGCAACCAATACCCGATTAAGGTAAATGTTTATGATATTTCTATCAAGAATAAACTTATATCCATCTTTATCAAGTAAAGAAACTGAAATGATGTTGCAAACCACGGAAGGTACATAGTAGCAATTGTTTAAAATCATATAATTGCCATTTGGCAATGCTAGGTGATATTCACCGACGGCAGAAATATCAACTTGTGCTATGTTCCCTACTCTAAGGGATATATCACTAGGTCCAACCATCCTACTTTTTCTCAGTCCCTGTAATAAATTGCAGATGGGAGATCCTGCTCCGGTATTGAGTACCCAGGAGGTTGGACTGACCGAAAAATAGTTCTCTATAACAAGAACACCTGAAGAAGACATAATTCTTTGCTTCTTCTTCGATGTGGTCATCAAGGAATTCATGCAATCCTCTTTTCTCTGCTCACACTTATGACTGTTGTAAGAATTGACGTTCCCCAGCCCCGAATAAGAATTCGGATCGGTCAAGCGATACATTTTATTATCTTGATCAGGGCGTGAATTGGTTGCTACCTGAAGAGAAAGAGGAAAGAAACAATGTTCTCCTCCGAATACAGAGACGGAACCGCGTAGGTTCTTCTTGCCTAAATTTGGGGGCAGATGCTAATTGGTGCTATCCGTCCACCTCTCCAAAAATGCCAAGTTGATTTATGACACCATGTATCGAAGGTTTAAACGGATGCGGCCGATGTAGCAACCTTCGTCAGATTCCCTCTCTTTGAGGGGTTTTTGATTGTGGGGACGCTCTTCCCTGCAGGCGCAAGCTCCTGCAGTTAATTACGCTACTGCATAGCGGTAACAACTTTCTCCTTCTCCAGATGGTCATTTCGTGTCGTGGGTGTTTGTTTTGTTTTTGGTTGCCCATGGATTGTATACGGAGACTAATTTATGTCGTCGCCCGTAGGGCGTGAATTAGTCCAAATCCGTATTTTCTTAGATTTTGGTTTGGGGGTTGGGTTTAAGGATACGTTAGTCTCATTTGAGACTAAGATCAACTTAAACGTACGTTAGTCTAATTTTAGACTAAGATCAACTTAACGGGATCGTTTAGATCTAACAAAAGAGCATTTGGGCTCTGTTGTTTAGTTTAGGGACATTGCGGTCAATAATTAGTTTAAGGACATTACGGTCCAACATTAGTTTAAGGACATTACGGTCCAAGGTTAAGGACATCATAGTCCGTGGGTTTAAAAGGACTCCACAGTACGAGGTTAAGGACATCATAGTCCGTGGGTTTAAAGGGACCCCACAGTCTGAGGTTAAGGACATCATAGTCCGTAGGTTTAAAGGGACCCCACAGTCCGAGGTTAAGGACATCATAGTCCGTGGAATGATTGGTTATCGGGACCCGTTACCTCTCTGAAGACGTTGAAGGATTACAACGACAAATATCAGAGGAGTGAAGAGATGTACCCTTGAACCAAAGTTGATTGGGGAATCTGTAGTCCAATTTAGGACTAAGATCAATTAATTAGATTATGACCACATTGGCTCAGTTAAATCCGAATTGAGGACTTATGGCCAACTTGGGCTAAGTCCAATTAAGTTTGAAATGTTGGCCCTTTGTTGGACTGTTGAACATTTGTCTAGGTTTAGTCCCCCCATTATTTAGCAATACTAAACAGGGGTTTGGGGGCTCTGACAACATTCTGTCTTTTGCTGAGCACTAACCATTCATTATAGCTCTGAATTTTAAGGTTCATTTGAAGGGGAGATTTGCCTCTGGAAAACTTAGCCAATTTAGGCTAAACTTGGCTTTAAAATAGTGTTATACACTAGAGGATATTTGGCGATCACATGCTCCCACGTGATGTGCTGAAAATAGTGTTAAACACTAAGGACAAAGCGCTTAAAGTAGTGTTAAACACTAAAATTGAATTGGTCACGTGGGGTCACGTGAGGCATCTGAAGATGGGGCCAGACTTTCTTTATTTTATTCTCAGAGGATTCAAATAAGTATTAAACACTTTTAGTCTTTAAGGCCATCACGTGTGAGCACGTGATGGGCATCCATGCACTGGATATTAAAGGGATTTGTTAGGGGTCACGTGAGAGCGCCCATGCATTGGATTTTAATCCTTCGGTTCTTTCCATCTTCTCTTTTTTAAAGTGGTGTTTGTCATGGGTCACGTGGGGACACGTGAGGCACCCAAAGTCTGTTCTGCCCTTAGCTTTGTTCTCTTTTATTTTGAGGGTCACGTGGGATCACGTAAGGCATTGCCTCTGGGCTAATTCCTTCTTATTTTGAGGAGTCCATTAAAGGGTCACGTGGGGGCACGTGAGCATGCCTTATTCATTCCTTTTTGTTCGTTGGGATGAAGGGTCACGTGTTACCACGTGATCATGTTAGATACTTGATCTTTATGTGCATGGAGAGCTTTAAGTCTCTTGTTTTTAGGATTAAATTCTTTTATAGGGTTAAACTTTAGTTCTGTTTAGAGGAATTAAATTTCTATGTATTTGAAAGAATTAAATTCTTATGTAGGGTTAAACCCTAGTTTCATTTGGAGGAATTAAATTCCTATGAATTTGGGGGAATTAAATTCCTTAAACTCAATTCTCCCTCTAAGTTTTGGATCTGCATGGCAGAATCTCCCCGATGAGAATTAAATTCTCAACTTGTGGGGAGATCTGCTTCTGCAGATATTCAACCAAAGGAAGAACTAAGTTCTTATTCAGAAGAGTTAAAACTCTTAATTTGATAATTAAATTCTCTTTTGTTTTATGGAGCTTAGATCTCTTTGCCCTTTCTCACCTAAGGGTTTCTTTCTCTTTCAAAGAAATCTTCTTTTCTCTCTTGAGAATTAAATTCTCCTCTCTTTTTTCTCTCTGTTCTTCTCCTAAAAAAAAGTAGATCCCCTTCTCTTCTCTTCTTGGCTCATATTTATAAGAGAAAGAAAAGAATCAATTTGTTTAGTGAATCTTTCATTGAAAGATTTTGGTTGTTTTTGTAACCAACATGATCTTTTAGATCATCCAGTGAATTTTATTCACCATTGGATTTTTAATCCAAAAGATATTATTTGTTGTTCATGGCAAATTTTTAGGAAAATATTTCCTTGTATAGAATCTTTCTATAAATTGGTGATTTTTAATCACCATTGGATTTTTAATCCAACGGTGCTCTCTTTCACAGAGTGTAATCTTTTTGTTTGGAAAGATCTAAGGAAATATTATGGTTTTTGATTTCCTTTAATTAGAATTTAATTCTATTAGTTCAGAAGGTTTAAAAGCATATCACGTGTTGGCACATGACCCCACTGTTTGATTATTTAATTAGAATTTAATTCTATTAATTCATAGAGTTTAGGAACCCATCACGTGTCTGCACGTGACCACTGGTCACGTGTGGGCACGTGATGCCCCATTGGGGTACTCCTTGCTGTTTTATTATACTTCAGTGGACTTAAAGGCCTATCACGTGTGGGCACGTGACCCCATTTAATTATTTATTTTATTCAGTGCCTACAGACTTTTCCTGTGAATGATCACGTGTTTGCACGTGAGGCCCGGTCACGTGTGGGCACGTGATGCCCGGTCACGTATGGGCACGTGATGTCTCATAACTTTTGATCCCGGATGAATTATGAAGCCTATAATATATCAAATCGAAGGGTTTTTTGAGACGCTTTCAATACCATCAGAATTTAGCTATTTCTCATTCGGGAGTTTGTCAAAATACAGCCCGGAAAATACTGGTTCGCATTTCCTTAACCGTGTCGCTGCCATTTGATACCTTGGGCTCTTTTTGCGCAGAAATTTTTGGCGGGAACAAATGCCCCCCACTACTTTGCCCATGTAAGTATGTACGTGGGTGAAGTAGTGCAGAGTTATGCATGGTGTGTGACCAGTTTCGGGTTGGTATATAACTTTCAGAATCTTGATCTGAGAAGATAACGAGCGGACACAAGCGTCGTCATTTATCATTGACTCAAATCTCGACTCTTAAGAGATATAGTTCCAAACTCTCAGCCCCATGAGTTGCACCCTTCTATTTCTTTATGTCTTACTCTGGCGTGAAGTAGTTTATATGCTCATGAGTAACTTCTCCATTTCAGTGGCATGTAACTTCGGCGAATATGGCCTGTAGATGGTCCATCTTGAACTTTTCGTAGGGTATGATGGCTTAGGAAACAGGTTCAGGTCTGCCACCTAAGACTTTTCAACTTTATGAGCCGTGAGGGTCTCATAAAGACTTTTCTCCCTACGAGTTGAGAGGATCTCGCAGGTGTATTTTCTCCTTAGGAATCGTGAGGATTCTTAAGCGTGTTTTCTCTTGAGAGTCGTAAGGATCGCACAAGAGAATTTTCTTTATGCGTAGGGACACTAATTTCCCCGCAAGTTAAGATGAATCGAGAGTTTCTCGCAAAGACACTGATTTCATTGCGGGTCGAAACGAATCGAGAGGTTCTCGTCAAGGACGCTGATTTCCCTGAATCGAGATAAGAAGCGATGGCTTAGGAAACAGGTTCAGATCTGCTGCCTAAGTCTTTTCAACTTTATGAACCGTGAAGGTCTCATAAAGATTTTTTCTCCCTACGAGTCGAGAGGATCTCGTAGGTGTATTTTCTCCTTAGGAATCGTGAGAATTCCTAAGTGTGTTTTCTCTTGAGAGTCGTAAGGATCTCACAAGAGAATTTTCTTCCTTATAAGTCGAGAGGACTCGTAAGTGATTGATGAGTTGACCTACTCCCGAGTTAAAGCATTGCTTCAATAGGGAGGTCGATGGTTGACTTTGGTTTTTCTGTGCACCGCCGAGTCATGGAACTGGGAACTTTGCCGCGGCTCCGCTTTGCTGACATTGTATATTCATGCAGAGACACTGATTTCTCTACGGGTCGGCACGAATCGAGATGTTCTCATCAAGGACGTTGATCTCCCTGAATCGAGGTATTTGCCGAGGACACTAATTTCCTCGGAGTCGACGCGAATCGAGATGCTCTCGCCAAGGACGTTGATTTCCTTGCGGGTCGACGCTAATCGAGATGCTCTCACCAAGGACGCTGATTTCCCTGAATCAAGGTTTTGCCAAGGACACCGATTTCCATGGAGTCCAAACGAATCGAGGTATTCCTGCAAAGACACTGATTTCTCTGCGGGTCGACGCGAATCAAGGTTCTCTCGTCAAGGACGCTGATTTTCCTGAATCGAGGAGGTTGCCAAGGACATTGATTTCCCTAGGGTTGAGACGAATCGAGGTATTCCTGCAAAGACACTGATTTCCTTGCGGGTCGACACGAATCGAGATGCTCTCGTCAAGGACGCTGATTTCCCTGAAACGAGATATTTTCCAAGGACACTAATTTCCCTGGGGTTGAAACGAATCGAGGTATTCCGGCAAAGACACTGATTTCCTTGCAGGTCGACGCGAATCGAGATGCTCTCGTCAAAGACGTTGATTTCCCTGAATCGAGATATTTGCCAAGGACACTGATTTCCCTGGGGTTGAGACGAATCGAGGTATTCCTGCAAAGACACTGATTTCCTTGCGGGTCGATGCGAATCGAGATGCTCTTGTCAAGGACGCTGATTTTCCTGAATCGAGGTTTTTGCCAAGGACACTGATTTCCCTGGGGTTGAAACGAATCGAGGTATTCCTGCAAAAACACTGATTTCCTTGCGGGTCGACACGAATCGAGATACTCTCGTCAAGGATGTTGATTTCCCTGAATCGAGATATTTGCCAAGGACACCGATTTCCCTGGGGTTGAGACGAATCGAGGTATTCCTGCAAAGACATCGATTTCCTTACGGGTCAAAACGATTCAAGAGGTTCTCGTCAAGGACACTGATTTCCCTGAATCAGGATATTTTGCCAAGGACACCGATTTCCCTGGGATTGAGATGAATCGAGAGATTCCTGCAAAGACACTGATTTCCCTGCGGGTCGAAACGAATCAAGAGGTTCTCGTCAAGGACGCTGATTTCCCTGAATCGATAGGTTCGTGAGTTGACTTATTTCCGAGACGGAGCGTTGTTCCGGCGGGGAGGTCGTTGGTTGACTCTAGGTTGTCTGTGAACCGTAGAGTCTTGGAACTGGGGAGTTTGCCGTGGTTCCGATTGATGGTGTAGCATTTGTGTTGTACTGTAATGAGGAGGCACACCGTTGTTGGTCTCCACGCTGTAGATGTGGCCATTGAGATTTGGAACTAGGGACTTTGCCATGGCTCCTTTTCGTTGCGACTCTGAGGTCGGTTATTGACGTCACGTCTGCATCTGGTTGGAGTGAGGAGAAACGCCGTTGGTGATCTCTAAGTTGTCGATGTTGACGTCGAGACCCTGAAGCTATGGATCTTCCTTTGCTTCGTTTGTTGACATTGTGTCTGCAATATTGCGACAAATGTCGAGGTTGTCTATGAACCGTCGAGATTTGGCTTCGCTTTCTGATGGAGCCTGTTGGGAAGGTATGGTTCCCTCTTTGTTTGTGCCCCTGGATTGTATACAGGGATTGATGTGATCTCACCTGAAGGGCAAAAAGTTTCATTCTTTCATTTTTTATTTCTTTCCGCGATGCTCTATCATTTCATCTTTTTATATCGCGAAAGTCGCGATTGCCCAATCATTTCGGCTATTTTTTCTTTTTACTCGCTTTTTTTATTGCGATTTGCCCAATCATTTCGGCTATTTTGCATGCATACATTTTTACTTGTTGATTTGCAAGTTGCCCAATCATTTCAGCTATTTCTTATGCATTTTTGGCTCGTCGACTTTTCGCCACGAGTATGGAACTTGGGATCTGGTGCCAATCTTAGCTTCAGCATCGCTGTGACTGGAATATTGCCAGGAGCGAATCATAATTTGCCGTGAAAGGGCTTGGAATTTGATACTGATTTAGGCATCAGCATCGCTACCACTGGGACATTGCCAGGAGCGAATCATCATTTGCCATGAAAGGGCTTGGAATTTGATACCGATTTAGGCATCAGCATCGCTACCACTGGGACATTGCCAGGAGAGAATCATCATTTGCCGTTGTCGGTTCAAACAAAGGTGGCTTAGCCAACAGGGTTAAGATCCTGTCGACTAAGGCTTTTGAGTTTATGAGCCGTAAGGGTCTCATAAAGGTGTTTCTCCCTACGAGTCGTAAGGATCTCGTAGGTGTGTTTTCTCCTTAAAAATCGTGAGGATTCTTAAGTGCATGTTCTCTTATAAGTCGTAAGGATCTTACAAGAGTATTTTCTCCTTATAAGTCGAGAGGACTTACTAGGGTCGTTCACCGTGTGAGCATATCCCTAGTCGTTGGTGGGACTCTGTTAGGGAAATGTTTATTCGTGGCCGTGGATTGTATACTAGGGTCAACATTGAATCGCTTGTAGGGTAAAATCGGGGGGTATGACTGCTTAAGAACAGGTTCAGATCTCTGTAGCTTAATACTTTTGAATCTTATGAGCCGTGAGGGCCTCATAAGAAGGTTCTCCTTACGAGTCGTGAGGATCTCGTAAGTGTAACTTCTCCTTAGGAATCGTGGGGATCCCTAAGTGTGTTGCTCTCTTGTGAGTCGTAAGGATTTCACGTAGGTATTTTCTCCTTATAAGGTCGTGAGGACCTTGTAAGTGTCCTTTAACGAGATATCGCCCTTTTGGGTTTTCACAAACTCGCCGGTAGTCCTGCTGTTCCTACTCACGGAGCCCTTTCGGGTTTTCATCCGTGCCCATCTCGCTTATGGATGTACCGTTTTTTTATTTTATTATTTTTTTTATACCACGTCAGCCTGTGGACGCCGCGGGTTTATAGTAGTTTAACGACGTTTCGGTCATCAGCCAGTTTTAGGACATAGTGATCCATCATTAGTTTAAGGACGTTTCGGTCCGTTATTAGTTTTAAGACATTTCGGTCCGTCGTTAGTTTTAGGACATTTCGGTCCGTCGTTAGTTTTAGGACATTTCGGTCAATCTTTGCCGTATTTGAGGCGAATTTCTAGTTTAAGAACTTTTCGGTCTATGGGGCTTTCTCTATGAATGAGCACAATGCACCCGGCATGTCCATCCTTTTCGGAGCATGTGGTTGTGGCGGGTTCACCTTCCAGTTTTCAGCGAACTTTCTTTGTTGATACTGGCCTTCAACCCAGTTTTTGAAGACGTAGCAATCTTCGATCGGATGGCCCAATACTCGGTAGTAGGGGAAGTAACTGGGATCGTTGACATCGTTCGGTTGCGGTGGGTGTCTCGACTCCGGTAGAGTAATGTGCCCATTGCGCATTGCCAGTTCAAACAGTTTCCTTATTTTATCCCGGGGAAACGAGTAAGGACGTCTCAATTTCTCATCGATGGATTGCCGCTTGTTGCTTTGGAGAACAACCGGTCTCGGGCCACTCGGTTGTTGTTGAGCGTTGACGACGAAGGTTGCTTTCCCTTTGACCTTTTCATTCCAAGGCTCCGTTTTTGAAGAGAAAGGCCTTGTTTACCGCCGGAAACCTGAAAACACTGACGTCTTTCCTGAATCTGGGGGCAAATGCTATTTGGTTTTTATCCGTCCACCTCTCCAAAAATGCCAAGTTGATTTATGGCACCGTGTATCGGAGGTTTAGACGGATGCGGCCGATGTAGCAGACTTCGTCAGATTCCCCCTCGCTTGAGGGGTTTTTTATTGTGGGGACGCTCTTCCCTGCAGGCGCAAGCGCCTGCAGTTAATTACGCTACCGCATCGCGGTAACCACTTTCTCCTTCTCCAGATGTTCACTTCGTGTCGTGGGTGTTTGTTTTGTTTGTGGTTGCCC
Source organism: Agapanthus africanus (assembly GCA_030015575.1). NCBI lineage: Eukaryota > Viridiplantae > Streptophyta > Magnoliopsida > Asparagales > Amaryllidaceae > Agapanthus > Agapanthus africanus. Next base: position 62,703,510 of record JASDDO010000022.1, read on the forward strand.
GTGGATTATATTCGGAGACTAATTTATGTCGTCGCCCGTAGGACGTGGATTAGTCCAAATCCATATTTTCTTAGATTTGGTTTTGGGATTTTGGTATAAGGATACGTTAGCCGTATTTGAGGCTAAGATCAACTTAAACGTTCGTTAAGGATACATTAGTCTGGTTTGAGACTAAGATCAGCTTAACGGAAAGAGCATTTAGGGGCTCTATCGTTTCGGTTTAGGGACGTAGTGGTCCATTTTATTTATGGCCGTCGGGACCCGTCACCTCTCTGACGTCGTTGAAGGATTACAACGATAGGTGTCAGAGGAGTTCGGAGATGTACCCTTGAACCAAAGTTGATTGGGGGTCTTATAGTCCAATTTGGGACTAAAGTCAGTTTGAATGTTTAAGGATACGTTAGTCATATTTGAGACTAAGATCAACTTAAACGGGATAGTTTAGATTCGAAAAAAGAGCATTTAGGAGCTCTATTGTTCCAGTTTTAGGGACGTAGTGGTCATTGCCAGTTTAGGGACGTGGTGGTCCATTGGTAGTTTAAGGACATTACGGTCCATTGGTAGTTTAAGGACATTGCGGTCCATTGTATATATGGCCGTCGGGACCCGTCACCTCTCTGACGACGTTGAAAGATCACAACGACAGGTGTCAGAGGAGTTCGGAGATGTACCCTTGAACCGGATGTAAATTGATTTAAGAGAGCAGCTGTGCTCAGTCAATTTAATTTGAGGACTTACGGCCATGATTGGGCTAAGTCCAGTTGAAAAATGTTCAACGTTTTTATTTGTCTTTGGCCTATTAGGCCTGTGCTAGGGCTTTGCCCCTTTTTAAATAATGCACTGCATTTCTTATTTTGTTTGGGCTCTGCCCTTTTATAAATGATGCAGAGCATCAATTTTGTTTGGGCTCTGCCCTTTTATTGCATTGCAATTTATTTTAGCCTACTAGGCCTTTTTGATTTGGGCCTGGCCCTTCAGTAAACAATGCAGTGCATTTGTCAGGCGCTTTGCGCCAATCACTGAGCGCAAGCGCTTGTGGTGATGACACGTGTCACGCAACCGCAGTGCGCTGCGCTTGCGTTGCTGACACGTGGCGCGCTCTGGTGAGTTCGCCAATTTCAGAGAGCAAGGCTCTATCTTAAAAGCGCATAGCGCAAGTGGTTCAGGTGCTGACACGTGGCGCTCTCTGGTGGCTTGTGCCAACCCAAGAGCGCAACAGTGCAAATTTTACAAGTGCGAGGCACTGTTTAATTATTTTGATCAACTTTAGATCAAAGAGAACAAATTTTCTTGTTTTTCAAAGAACCAGTGGTTCCTCCAAAGGCAATGCCTTCATTTTTGTTATATTTTTGTTGGAGATCATTGATCTTTTTCTTAGATCAATGATCTTTTTTAGAAGAAATTCTTCTTTTTTATTCAAAGGGTTTACCTTTTTCTCTTTTTGAGCTCTTCTAAAAATTTTCTTTAGAGGAGTTCTCTCTGTGTAGATGTCTTTTTTGAGTTGGGGTCTAGGGGTCTTTATATAGTGCCCATAGATTTGTTAAGTTTGTTAAAGAGATTATTCTCTAGTGATTTGGGAAATTTTTCCCACCGTTGGATCTTTGATCCAAGAGCTTCTGTTTTACAGAAGACAATCTTCTTGTTTTAATAAGAACAGAAGGATCTTACTGAATTTTAAATTATTTTAGCGCAAACGCACCTGCGCCTGACACGTTTCGCGCAGCACAGAGCGCAGCACGACTGCGCTAGCGCAACTGCGCTGCCACGTGTCGCGTAGCGCAGAGCGCAGCGCGACTGCGCTAGCGCAACTGCGCTGCCACGTGTCGCGCAGCGCAGAGCGCAGATCATCTGAAGCGTTGCTTCCTTTAATTTTGTTTTAAATAGAGCCTTGCTCTGATTGGGCGCGCTGCCTTGGGCGCTGCGTTGACGTATCAGCTTTTGACATGTGGCGCGTTGCGCGCAGCGCAAGGAATTTGAAGCGTTGCTTCAAATTTTGAATTTTTGAAATTCAAACAGAGCTTTGCTCTGATTGGGGGAAACAAATGCCCCCACCGTTGCGCTCACGTGGCGCACACGTGAGTGCAGCGGTGGCAAGATCCTATCCGTTGGATCAATTAAGGATTTGAAGGGGCACAAGCGCCTATAAATAGGACCCTTGGTCCTCAACAGATGTTCACCATCTCCAAGAATTTGAATTTTCAGAGCTTTGCTCTTGTTTCCAAGAACTTCAGAGCCTTGCTCTCATTTCCAAAGTCAGAACTTTTTTAGAAAAGCTTTAGGTAAAATTAATTTAAATTAATTTAAATCAATCTTAACCAACAGAGCCTTGCTCTCATGGATCTTTGATCTAAAGAAAACCCCTTTGGGGTTTCACCAACAGAGCCATGCTCTCATGAATCCATAGATCTAAAGAGATCTTGTTTTAGGGTTTTTAACCCATGAACAGAGCTTTGCTCATGGACCAAACATAGATCTTTTGATCTTCTGATGATGAACTCTTAAGAGTTTTCATGGATCTCTAAGATCCCAAAAAATTTTCTTTTACTTCTAATTTTTTTTTTTATTTATTGGATTCTCTCATCATTATTATAGAGCTAGGCTCTTTTAAGGAATTTTACTCCCTTGAGGCTAGAGTTTGACAAGTGTCACTCTGTGACAGAGCTTTGCTCTGAAAGAGGAGATTTTCTCCTTGTCTCTAGGGATTTTATTATTAATGAGAATCTTCTCTTGGGGATCTTTTCATTAATTGACTTTCTCACCCAATGATGGGGCTGTCATCCAGATTTTGCGGGTTTCCATTTGGTCCCCTACCCACTGCATTGCAGTATGGTGTAAAATTTTAAAATGTCGAGCTTTGGAATTACAACACTGATGGCTAATTTTTTTGTCCCTCCGCGGGAAACATGTCTGCTAATTTGTCTTTCCCGTTTGTTCGCTCGGAGGGAAGGTTTCCCCAGGCACCGGACTGAGTGGTGCTCGCTCTCATAAAGGATCATGACCCCGAGCACAAGAGCCTTCACCTGTGGAGTAGATGGTACAATGAGATCATCTAGGGTCGCCGAAGTTTCAGTTCCGCCACGCCGTCTGAGCCCATAATTTCGATCCCTTATGCGGATGAACCCCCGGTGAAGTATGCCGTGGAGGTCAAAAATTGGAATTCGGATGACCTCCTCCAGCCTGCAATTGGTGCCATTCCCGTGCGGCCGCCGCCGGCAATAGACATTCTGGGTAGGCGAATCTGTCAGGGTGAAGCACGCTCTTGGGGACATGCCTATAATATTGGATTGGTCCCGCGACCGCCCGCCGGATATTTGCAGTGGGCCCAGTACATCTTATCGGCGAAAAGGACTCATCTAACGAAGATTGGTTTGTATTCGGCCATCTACGTCTCGCTCTTCGAGTATCCCTCTCCTCCAACGTGGCGGATCAAGGCTTTTATCGAACAATGGAATATCCCCACCCCCACCTTCCTGATGACGTACAGGGAGGTCTCTATCTCCTTGGAGGAGTTTGCTGAAGTCTCGGGTCTGCCGATAAGGGGGGAGCATTACGAGGAGCTGCTCCCTTCCGATGAATACGTCTTTGCCACCAAGCCGCTGGTGTTTGATTTGACTCCGGAGAATGCTATTCAGCACCAGTTCCCGGGCTTGGTGAAGGTGCTGGAGATTTATGAAGGGCTCTATCTGGAATCGGGTGTTCGGGGCGTCGGTTTCGCAGATTTTATTGCCCGCTTCATTCGACCGGAGTTCCTATCGGAGCGGAGCGAGAAGTTCGCCCAGCTCGATGACCCTTTTGGCTTTGGCTTGGACCGCCGACCCATATTAGAGAATGATCAAAGGGACTTTTATCTCCCCGGCGCCGCCGTCGTCCCTTTCTTAGAAATCGCCGTCCCGGGCATGGATGAGGAAACCTTTTTTGTAGGGTTCCTGGGCTTGTGACCATGTAGCTTTGCGCTCCCTATGCACCCGCGCCACATGCGGCCATCTGTTTTCTACCCAGCGCATCGGATGGTGGCTGTTGTCAGTAGGAATTGCCGGGCTAGCTTATCTTTATAATGGACTTAGCGTAGCGGCGGACGCTAGTGAGCCTGTGGTGCAGCCCGCTAATTTCCCGATGCACTACTTCACCTCCTGGATGGAAATGCACGTGCACGGGGTGTTCGGCGCCCATAAGATCCCTCCCTTTTTTGAGAAATGCAGACTCTCAAGAGTCATACGGTTGGTCGGTGCTTCGATCGTAGTTGCACCTCCACGGGAGGCTAGGGGGCTACTCCTTCGTCCACACCTGGTCGGAGCGAAGCTTTCCTTCTTGGATAAGGTCATAACAATAGGCTCAGAGACTACCAAGTCGGTAGTGTCGCTGCGCGGTGATTTTAAAGACGGGGCTTCCATATTGAAGTCTCGGGAAATCCTCCATCTCTACTCCATTCGGCCGGGCTATTTGGTGTTTAGGCAGAATGAGACGGCGCTCCTCATGAGGTATAACCCTCACCGGTTTGCTCAACAATCGAGCTATAACCAGGGGATCCCGATGGAAGCTTTCTTGGAAAGGCCCGTGGTTAGCCGAGAGGGGATAAGGGATGCAATGCACCATTTTATGCGGCTTAACACGGGTTCCTATTTCTTTATCAGCGAGCCGAGCTGCGCCCCCAAAGTCCTCAACGCGTATGTAGCCTGGTACGCGCACGCAATGGGTCCAGTTATCCAAATGGAAAAGCGCATGCTGGTTGACCGCAAGGGTGCGCCTCCCGGCGGCGATCGCAAGGCTCCCCTGAAGCCGAGGACCCCGGTCATTCCGCCATTGAAAGGTGCTGGAGTTGGACCTCCGCGCGTGTTGAGCCCTCCGCGCGGATTGCCACTTCGAGATACTGTAGATGTGCCACCAGCCCCCCCGTGCTCCAGTGGAGGTGGTAAATATGGTATCGCCGGAGTCCGACGCAGGCGCGGATATCGGGACCCGCCGCCCCAAGGTACCTGCCAAGCGCAAATCAATCCCGGGTGCATCCAGAGCTGGCGGGCAAAAGAAGAAGAAGTCGCTCCTCTTCCTCGACGCGATCCTCGGTTTAGAGCCTGAGGCCCTTCTTACCGAAGGAATAAGCGAGTATGGCAGCAATAAGGGCTTCTCGGTAGACCCCGCAGACACCGATTTGGCGGCCGCTATTGCAGCTTCTGAGCGATCGGCGAGGCTCGAAGCGATGTTGAATAAACTCGCTGAGTCAGGTAATCATTAGCTTCTTTCTTCGTCATTTTATCGCATTTTTTATCATTATTTTTGACTAATACTTTCCCCCATTTTTCAACAGGTGTCACTACCGAAAAAGCCATTGCTGCCTCTTTAAAAACCTTCCAGGGGGAGGAGAAGAAGCGCGCCTTAATGGGCGTTGGTACGTCTCGGCTTATTGAGTTTTTTTCATCCACTTTTCTGATGACCAACCTAACCTTTTTTCTTTGTTTCTTTACAGGGGCTGCGCCAGCTGATGCGGGGACTCTCCCCGGACCCTCTACTGAAGTCCCAGCTTCTTCGGGGCTGCCGCGAGAGCCTCAACTTGACAAATCGACGAGGGATGCCTTGAAGGATTTGGAGGCATCCCTGTTCACGGACGAGGACGTCTCAATGAGGGAAGCCTTGGAGAGCTCCGTCTTGACGGCACGGGAAGAGAGAAAGCGGCTAAGACGCGAGGAGAAGGCACGCAGGGCTGCTTTGGCCATTGGAGCGGGCCCAAGCACCGTCCCTCGTGCTGATACTTCCTCAGAAGAGGCCCCCGTCGCCCTATCCACTGCTCGCAAACAGGTGGCGCGTGCAGTTCGGAGTGCTAACGATAAATCCACTTCTGGTAACGAATCTTTCGAGACTTGTTTGTAAAAATTGTAAACCCGTCGGTTCTTATATATTTTGCCTTGCAGGGCCAAGTCCAACCGAGGGGGAGGCGGAGACCGTCGAACCCAAGGAGACAGAGGAAGAGGCACCGGCCGAACCCGAGCCGACGGTGGGCAACGTCGCCGGGGTTGCTGAGCCTGCGTTGGGGGCTGAGGGAGCCGCACCCAAGAAGGTCATTGATGTCGAGCCTGGGACGGCGGCAAATGAGACGACCGCTACAACTAAGCCCGAGGTAGCGGCGGACGAGGCGCTTGAGGCCAATGACCCCCTGGTGATGGCGGATGAGACAATGGAGACCACTGAGCCCGAAGAAGTAGCGGGTGAGATGGGCACGACTCTTGGGGAAGAGCCAACCGCTCCTTCTCAAGAGTCCGACAATGCTATGATTATTGCCCTCCCCGTCTACGGTCTTCCGCCGTCTCCCGGCCGCGCGAGCATGACGACAGCCCCCATTGAGTCGGGTGATAAGGCCACGGGCGGTGGCCTCATGTCGATGGAGGAGGGAGACGCCTCTGCTTCGGCCGGCGGCTCATCAGGTAAATCTCGAGTTACAGTCCCCCTTTTTTTTATCTTGCAACCGCTTCTGACAAGTTTATCCTTGTTTTTAGCGCAGGTGCGGCCAGTGCCGATGCTCCATTGCTCGAGGGAGCGCCGTCAACTACTGCTTTGGTAGTGGTCACCTTTCAGCCCTCTCTTGTACCATCGAAGATGTTAGAAGGTATGGATTTGCAACCTATTAGTTTCGTCTTTCAGCCGCATAATTTATGTACTAAAGTCGTACTGTTGTGTCTTTTTAGGAGTGCTTTTTGATCATCTTTATCAAGTGTTGCTCCCACACTTCTCCTTCCCATCTGAACTCGCTTCTTCCTCCAGTGGCACTGGTGAGTATAGTTTCCAACTGATGTCTTTCTTTTTTTAGTAATGGAATTATTTCTAATTTTCTCTTGTCCTGATTGCAGTGCTACAAATCGAAGGAGGAGACGAAAGATCGGTCGCGCCACCGGCCCTTCCGGCCTTGCCACCTGCTGCAGCTGGTATAGTAGACTATCTCATCAATGACTTTTTCATATTTCTTGAACCGTCATCTAATCACATTTTGTCGTTTCAGCTGTCGTTCCAATCTCGGCGCCTTTTGAATCTCGCGTTACGATGCCGGCAGGCCCTTTCTTGAGACGTCCATCCTCGAAAGGCGCCGCGAATAGTCTGCGCATTGTGAGCGACTATATTGAGGAGCTCGACATCGAGACTCCTACGTCTACCGCAGATTTTGCTACGACGGTTAACCCAATGCTAGTGATACTCGTGAACTTCCATAACGAGGACATCGTCGCGTCTTGTGTTAACTACTGTAGGGAGATCGAGGCCCGCCTGCATCAACTGGAGTCGATGCGTCCTGCCCCTGAGGTTTTGGCCGTGAGCACTCAACGGGCAGCATGGCTCGAGCAAAGCACTTCTCATTTCCACCATTTGGAACAAGAGGCAGCTTTAAGGCTGAAGGAGTGTCAGGAGTCTTCAAGCGAAACTGCTCGCCTACGTGCCGAAATTGAGGCGAACGCTGCCGAGGTGAAGGCTGTCTTCGAGGGCCTTCTGGAACGCATCTCTCATGGGCTAAACTTGAAGCGAAAACTTGATGTCGCCAAGCGTGACACCCCAGGCCGCGAAGCTACTCATCAGGCCATTGGGGAGCAGCTTGCATCTTTCTTGCAGCAGCGGGCTCAAGTGGAGGCAGAACTGGCGGTGGTGGCCGATCAGGAGAAAGCGTGGAAGGAGGTGCGCGAAAAATTGCTAGAGCTATGCAAGACGCTTCCTTCCCAGTAGCTGCCTTTGTATCAATGTATTTGTAAAATTTTTCTTTTTCAAATAATATGTATCCATTCTTTATTCTTTTGTACTATTCACCTTGTATTTGATTGAAGTTAATAAATAAAGATACACATTTTTTTTGAATGTCTTGTATGCTCCTTTGCTTTCTCCCTTCTCTTATTATCAGCATGCTATCTTGATAAACATGGTTGACAGATAATAGAGCAAGCAACTTGGTTTCTTCCAGGATAGCGATGGCTTAGGCCGCAGGTTCAGATCTGCTGCCTAAGACTTTTCAATTCTATGAGCCGTGAGGGTCTCATAGAGACTTTTCTCCCTACGGATCGAGAGGATCTCGTAGGTGGATTTTCTCCTTAGGAATCGTGAAGATTCCTAAGTGCGTTTTCTCTTATAAGTCATAAGGATCTTATAAGAGAATTTTTCCCTCTTACGAGTCGAGAGGACCCGTAAGCGGTTGTTTCCTTCCTCGTCGAGATTCGAGTTTGGAGAGTGAGACCCGTGGATAGTATGCAAAAGACCGTTTTGGGTCAACTTGCAGGGTCCCAATGCTTAGGGAACAAGTTTTTTAATCCTTACTGCCTAAGGCTTTATCTTACGAGTCGAGCCGCATCGAGAAGTTCTCGCAAAGACATCAATTTCTTCACAAGTCGAGACAAATCGAGCATTTCTCGCAAGAACATCCTAACGTCACAGTTAACCTCTGCTCTTTACGACAGAAGTCTGTTAGGGTCTGTGGTACTTAGGGTTTTGGCCGTCGTACTGTCGCATCAGCCGATATATTCCTCGATAGGCAGTTGTGCTGTTCGAGTAGCCGTGCGACTGCCGTGTCTCTGATCCCTTCGGGGGCTGGACAAGACGTCTTCAAGCAATCTTCCTAGGCAGTTTGACAGTCGGAAGAGCAAGAATTAGGAATTTTCCATGCCGCTTTTTACTTGAGGTTAGGCTCATTTTGGTGAGCCCCGATGAGTCATATGCACTCCGATAGTCTTTCAGGTTTTATGTGAGTTGCCGTCAAGACCCTGAAGCTAGGAATTTAGTCTTTGCTTCGTTTGCTGGCATCGCGTCTGCTGTATCGAGACGAATGTCGCGGTGGGAACTAGGGATTTTGCCGTGGCTCCATTTGTTTGATTGTCGCATCCGAACCCTGCTGGAGGAAGAACGCTGGAGTGACCTCTCGTCTGCTGTATCGAGACGAACGACATAGTTGTCTCTAGGTTGCTGGTGAACCGTCGAGGTTTGGAACTAGGGATTTTGCCGTGGCTCCATTTGTTTGATGATGTTGCGCCTGCTGTGTCGAGACGAACGTTGGGGTGACATCTCATCAGCTGTATCGAGACGAACGTCGCGGTGGAGCTGGGATTTTGCCGCTACTCCGCTTGTTTAATTGTCGCATCTGAACCCTGCTGGAGGAAGAACGCTGGGGTGACATCTCGTCTGTTGTATCGAGACGAACGTCGTAGTAGAGCTGGGATTTTGCCGTTACTCCGCTTTAATGATCATGGGGTCTTTTGTTGGCGTTGCATCTACATCCTGCTGGACTGCGAAGGAACGCCGTTGTTGACATTGCGTCTGCTGTAACGAGACGAATGCTGAGGTGGAGTTGGGATTTTGACGTCAATCCGCTTTGCTGACCATGGGGTCTTTTATTGACGTCACATTTGCATCCTGCTGGACTGCAAAGGAACGCCGTTGTTGATTCTTAGGCTGTAGATATTGCCGTTAAGATTTGGAACTAGGGACTATGCCGTGGCTCCGTTTTGTTGCGACCCTGAGGTCGGTTGTTGACGTCATGTCCTCATCTGGTTGGAGAGAGGAGAAACGCCGTTGGTGATCCCTAAGTTGTCAATATCGACGTCGAGACCCTGAAACTAGGGGTCATCTTTTTGCTCCGTTTGTTGACATTGTGCCTGCAATATTGCGACAAATGTCGAGATTGTCTCTAAGTTGTTTATGAACCATCGAGATTTGGCTTCGCTTTCGGGTGGAGCCTGTTGGGAAGGTATGGTCCCCTCTTTGTTTGTGCCCATGAATTGTATACAGGGATCGATGTGATCTCACCTGTAAGACAAAAGTTTCATTCATTATTATATTTTTTATATTATTGTTTTCTTTCCGCGATGCTCTATCATTTCAGCTTTTATATCGCAAAGGTCGCGATTACCCAATCATTTCGGCTATTTTTCGCGGTGCCCAATCATTTCGGCTGTTTATTTTATTTTTACTCGCTGCTTTTTATTGCGAGTTGCCCAATCATTTCGGCTATTTTGTATGCATACGTTTTCTTTATTTGCTGCTTTTTATTGCAAGCTGCCCCATCATTTCGGCTATTTCGTATGCATGTGCGGCTTGCTGGCTTTTCACCGTAAACCTGAAATTAGACACCGACTTCGGCATCAGCATCGCTACAACTGGGATATTGCCAGGAGAGAATCATCATTTGCCTCTGTCGATGTCAAACAAAGGTGACTTAGCGAACAGGGTTAAGGTCCTGTCGACTAAGGCTTTTAACTTTATGAGCCGTAAGGGTCTCACAAAGGTATTTCTCCCTACAAGTCGTGAGGATCTTGTAGGTGTATTTTCTCCTTAGGAATCGTGAGGATTCCTAAGTGTATGTTCCTCTGTAAGTCGTAAGGATTTTACAAGAGGGTTTTCTCCTTGTAAATCGAGAGGACTTACAAGGGTCACGCATCATGCGTACATATCCCCAGTCACGGATAGGACATGGTTAGGGAACTGTTTATTCGCGCCCATGGATTGTATACAAGGGTCAGTATTGAACCACTTGTAGGGCGATATCGAAGGTTGTGGAGGTTGCTTAAGCACAGGTTTAGGCCTCTGTAACTTAAGACTTTCAAATCTTATGAGCCGTGAGGGTCCCATAAGAGAGCTCTCCTTACGAGTCGTGAGGATCTCGCAAGTGTATTTTCTCCTTAGGAATCGTGAGGACCCCTAAGTGTGTTGCTCCCTTGTGAATCGTAAGGATCTCACTTGGGTGATTTCTCTTTACAAGGTCGAGAGGACCCTGTAAGTGTCTTTCACGAGGTTGCGCCCTTTCGGGTTTTCACAAACACTCGCCGGTAGCCCTGTTGTTTTTACTCACAGAGCCCTTTTGGGTTTTCATCCGTTCCCGTTTTGCTTATGGACATACCGTTTTTTCTATTTTTATTTTTATTTTATTTTTTTTGTTATTCTTTATTCTTTTTTTTTCTCGTCCGCCTGAGGATGCTGCGGTAGTAGTTTAAAGACGTTTCGGTCGTTTGCAAGTTTTAGGACATCGCGGTCCATCATTAGTTTAAGGACGTTTCGGTCCGCCGTCGCCGTATTTGAGGCGAATCTCTAGTTTACTGACTTTTCGGTCTATGGGGCTTTCTCTATGACTGAGCATGATGCCCCCGGCGTATCTATCTTTTTTGGAGCGTGCGGTTGTGGCGGGCTCACCTTCCAGTTTTCGGAGATGACGAACCTACCCTGTTGGTATTGGTCTTCGACCCAGTTTTTGAAGACGTAACAGTTTTCGATCGGATGGCCCGATACTTGGTGATAAGGGCAATAATTAGAACTGTTTACATCATCCAGTTGTAGTTGGTGTTTCGGCTCCGGTAGAGTGATAAGCCTATTATGCACTGCCACTTCGAACAGCCTCCTTGTTTCATCCTGATGAAATGAGTAAGGACGTCTTAGCCTCTCTTCGAGGGATATGCGTGGACGCATATTGTTTTGACGAACAACCGGTCTAGGGCCACTCGACTGTTGTTGAGTGTTGGCGACGAAGGTCATTTTCCCCTTTCCTTTATCCTTTTTGCTCGATCCTTTGTTTGCGGGGCCGAGATTTTTTCTGAGTAGCGGGCGATTGCACGGCTGAATGTTCTCGCAACTCCTTAATTCTTTCATTTTTGAAATGGATTCCTTGAGGAGAGGGTTGAGGGCAACTTCTTCATCAGAGTCGCTTCTAAAGGTGATAATTTGCGATCCCTTGGAGTCGGCTATATGACAGTCATCGGCGGCTCTTTTGTACTCATCTATCGCATTTTTCCGATGTCTACGAGCTTCACACTTTGTCATGTTGAAGTGTTGCTTTTGAGCGACATATCCTTAGCACCAACACTTAAAGGAGTCACAGTCTTCAGTAGGATGTATGATCTTCTGATGATATAAGCAGAAGTTAGGATGCATCTCTACTCCACCGAGAGTATTTTCTTCAGAGGGCGGTAGCTTCATTCCCACTGATAGGGCTTTGGTGAACCTTTTCCTCGTCTTGAATTTGTTTTTATCCGCAGCGGATGACTTTTGATTTGACGAAAGTGCCTCGACTCTTTGATCCGGTCGTCGGAGTTTGGCTCCTTCCAGTATGGCCATCTCACGCTCTTGATTGGCTTTAACTTTCAGACGAATCGCATTCAGGAAGGCATCGATCAACTCGTCTGACGGCTGCAGAATTTCTGGTTCAGGGTCCGTCCTCGGTTTCTCGGCGCAAGGAGCCTCTTCATCATCCTCCAATGAGTGAGAGATCACGTGACAAGTCGCTATGTAGTTTTCGGACTCGTCTGATGAGTCTTCTCCATCGTTTTCGTCCTCGACAAAAGAACAAGCTGCCCCCATCGTGTCCATCTTCTTTGGAGTGTGCGGCTGTGGTGGGTTTACCTTCCAGTTTTCAGACAGCGCAAACTTGCCTTGTAGGTATTGATCCTCGATCCATCCCTTAAAGACGAAACAATCCTCGATCGGGTGACTTACCGTTTGGTGGTAAGGGCAGTAATCGGGATTATTGAGATTGCCTGGCTGCAACGGATGTTTTGGATTCGGCAGATTGATGAGTCTGTTGCGTACTGCCTGTTCAAACAGTCTTCTCATTTTATACTGAAGAAATGAGTAAGGACGTCCTAGTCTCTCCTCGAGGGATGGGCGTGGGTGCGCATTATTTTGGCAAACGACCGGCTTTGAGTTGCTCGGCAGTTGTTGAGCATTGGCAACGAAAGGCTTTCCCTTTTCCTTTCTCATTTCGAGAGTCTGGTTTTGGAGGAGATGGTCCGTGGCCCATGTGGTCCATTTGGGCTAATTTGTCGATCAAGGCCTGGAAGGTAGTCGGCCTGAAGAACATCATGAATTGCGAGATGGTCGCTTGCGGATCGAGAGTGCCCACGAACATGCCTACCGCAGGTGCCTCTTCTATGCGTTGTTCGCATTTCGACCATAGGTTCCGCCATCGTGTTGCGTATTGGACCCACGTTTCGCCTGGCCTTATCCTGGCGTTAATCAGTGCTGTTATCGGGGTGCGCCCGCTAGCACTTGCGAATCTTTGTGTAAACAATAGCTCCATCTCCGCAAATGTTTTGACAGAGTCATTAGGTAGCTCCGAATACCATTCAAAAGCCGTTTCTGCTAAGCTGCCGATAAATTGGCGAAGCAACAATTTGTCATCGCCTCCAGTATTGCCGCACAAGGCCCTGAATTGAGCGACATGTTGATGCGGATTCCCTGTCCCTTTATATACATGGAACTTAGGGATCGTATATCCCGGCGGGTAACTGATTTGGTCATACCAGCCCGGGTAGGGTCGTCCAGTTCTAACAATTTGACCGGCTGCTTCATTTGCCTGGTGAACTCGTATTTGTTGAGCAATGTAGTCATCCAAGGCAGCTTTGGAGATCGTTTCTTCTTTAGCTGTTGAAAGAGCCGGAGGAGGATTAGATGTCTCCCCTTTATCGTCTCCAACAATGATCGGAGGGTCTTCAGCTGGAGGGTCCGGGTGTAACATCATCCCTACTATATCTTGGAAGAGGAGCGCCATTTGTTTTATGTTGGCAGCTTGTTCTGCTGTCTCTTTGTCCTTCTTTTCGAGGACTCTGCGTAGATAGTCAACGTCAGTTTCTTGTTCATGACGCTGCTCTGATGATACTTCCGAACTTTCTTTCGGTTCGGTAAGTGCAGCCATCACAGTCATCATTTCCTGAAGCTTATGTTGCTGCTCTTAGGCTTTTGTCACGGATCGGGTGTGCGGTCGGTGATCCATTAAAGCCCGGCTTTCCTCCTTTCCAGAAGCCATATAAATAGTGTGCACCACCATGCCCCCAGACTTAGGGCGTTTGTGTTCAGCGCTTTTACGGTCGCCATACTCACAGGGGCTTTTTGCGGCCTCCTGTTCTTCTGAGTGATTGACGTTGAGGGAGCCGTTGCAGTGGGCACCCATCCAGCTGTTGCCTTTTCCGACTTGACAGAGTAGCCCTTCTCCTGCTGAACCTTCATCTTTTTCTGTTGGCGAAGGTAGTCTTGATCGATCACTGACTCTTGGACTTGACGCCAGACCTTGTAGATTTTAGAGGACAACCGTTGAGAGGGCTGCTCTAGCTTTTTATCTGGAGCATTCTCCACAGGTGAAGGAGTTCGTTTCAACACCGTAGTAGGAGAGTTTTTGCACACCGTGTTCAGCAATTCAAAGTTGTTCCCGGTTGGAACAGCAGCATCGATCCCCACCGTTGGAGATGGTGGAGTTATCCCAGAGGGGGAGTTGCCTCCAGCCTTCCTTACTCGGCGCCAGTGGCAACGTCGAGCGTGTCGTGTGGATGGAGTTGTTCTAACCGAAGGGGTGACCTCCTCATGCCCCCTGTGTTGGTCAGAATCTGCTGGTATCAGCCTTTTAAAGATCGACGTCCGTTGAATGGGGACGACCAACCTGTCAAAAGCAGACTTCCGAGCAGAGGAAGCAACCTTGGTGATTTCGCCTGAAATTGGAGTAGGGATAGCTATCCGCTTCGGGATAACATCTTCTGGTATTGCTGGCTTCTTCATGGGCCCGTTGGAGCTCTGACCTAGCCTGTTAAAAACTGAGGCAGTGGAGTTGGGCGACCCGTTGAGAGGGGTCGCGGCAGTGGTAAGTCGATCAAAGACTGACTTCTTTGGGGCTTCTTGCAACGTCATTGGGGCATTGAAGCTCATCAGTGAGAGCATGGTCCCGAAGAATATTCCAGTGGTGGCTTGAGTTACCTGCTCTACAAGTATCTTGAAAAGGGAGGCTGCTCGGGGCCCATAAGTCACTCTTCTAGTAGGGACGGAGCGGGAGTTGCAGTTGCAGGTAGTGCAGTTTGAAGCCATTGATCTTCTGTTTTCTGCACGGAGCAAGACACCAAATCTTAGTACCTCGAAACCACAGGCAACCACAGCAAACCGCGATTTGTTCGCGAACACGACACACGAAGTGTGGAGTGGAAAGAGGAAAAGGTCCCACCGGGCGTGCCAGAATCTGTTTACCGCCGGAAACCGGAAAAGACTGACGTCTTGCCTGAATCTGGGAGCAGATGCTATTTAGTTTTTATCCGTCCACCTCTCCGAAGATGCCAAGTTGATTTATGGCACCGTGTATCGGAGGTTTAGACGGATGCGGCCGATGTAGCAGACTTCGTCAGATTCCCCCTCGCTTGAGGGTTTTTGATTATGGGGACGCTCTTCCCTGTAGGCGCAAGCCCCTGCGGTTAATTACGCTACCGCATCGCGGTAACCACTTGCTCCTTCTCCAGATGTTCACTTCGTGTCGTGGGTGTTTGTTTTGTTTGTGGTTGCCCGTGGATTGTATACGGAGACTAATTTATGTCGTCACCCGTAGGACGTGGATTAGTCCAAATCCGTATTTTCTTAGATTTGGTTTTGGGATTTTAGTTTAAGGATACGTTAGCCGTATTTGAGGCTAAGATCAACTTAAACGTTCGTTAAGGATACATTAGTCTGATTTGAGACTAAGACCAGTTTAACGGAAAGAGCATTTAGGGGCTCTATCGTTTCAGTTTAGGGACGTAGTGGTCCATTTTATTTATAGCCGTCGGGACCCGTCACCTCTCTGACGTCGTTGAAGGATTACAACGATAGGTGTCAGAGGAGTTCGGAGATGTACCCTTGAACCAAAGTTGATTGGGGGTCTTATAGTCCAATTTGGGACTAAAGTCTGTTTGAATGTTTAAGGATACGTTAGCCATATTTGAGACTAAGATCAACTTAAACGGGATCGTTTAGATCCGACAAAAGAGCATTTGGGAGCTCTATTGTTCCAGTTTTAGGGACGTAGTGGTCCATTTCCAGTTTAGGGACGTGGTGGTCCATTAGTAGTTTAAGGACATTGCGGTCCATTGGTAGTTTATGACATTGCGGTCCATTGTATATATGGCCGTCGGGACCCGTCACCTCTCTGACGACGTTGAAGGATCACAACGACAGGTGTCAGAGGAGTTCGGAGATGTACCCTTGAACCGGATGTAAATTGATTTAAGAGAGCAGCTGTGCTCAGTCAATTTAATTTGAGGACTTACGGCCATGATTGGGCTAAGTCCAGTTGAAAAATGTTCAACGCTTTTATTTGTCTTTGGCCTATTAGGCCTGTGCTAGGGCTTTGCCCCTTTTTAAATAATGCACTGCATTTCTTATTTTGTTTGGGCTCTGTCCTTTTATAAATGATGCAAAGCATCAATTTTGTTTGGGCTCTACCCTTTTATTGCATTGCAATTTATTTTAGCCTACTAGGCCTTTTTGATTTGGGCCTGGCCCTTCAGTAAACAATGCAGTGCATTTGTCAAGCGCTTTGCGCCAATCACTGAGCGCAAGCGTTTGTGGTGATGACACGTGTCACGCAAGCACAGTGCGCTACGCTTGCGCTGCTGACACGTGGCGCGCTCTGGTGAGTTGCGCCAATTTCAGAGAGCAAGGCTATATCTTAAAAGCGCATAGCGCAAGTGGTTCAGGTGCTGACACGTGGCGCTCTCTGGTGGCTTGCGCCAACCCAAGAGCGCAACAGTGCAAATTTTACAAGTGCAGGGCACTGTTTAATTATTTTGATCAACTTTAGATCAAAGAGAACAAACTTTCTTGTTTTTCAAAGAACCAGTGGTTCCTCCAAAGGTAATGCCTTCATTTTTGTTATATTTTTGTTGGAGATCATTGATCTTGTTCTTAGATCAATGATCTTTTTTAGAAGAAATTCTTTTTTTTATTCAAAGGGTTTACCTTTTTCTCTTTTTGAGCTCTTCTAAAAATTTTCTTTAGAGGAGTTCTATCTGTGTTGATGTCTATTTTGAATTGGGGTCTAGGGGTCTTTATATAGTGCCCATAGATTTGTTAAGTTTGTTACAGAGATCACTCTCTGAGTGATTTGGGGAATTTTCCCCACCGTTGGATATTTGATCCAAGGGCTTCTGTTTTACAGAAGACAATCTTCTTGTTTTAACAAGAACAGAAGGATCTTACTGAATTTTAATTTTGTTTGGCGCAAACGCACCTGAGCCTGACACGTGTCGCGCAGCGCAACTGCGCTGCCACGTGTCGCGCAGCGCAGAGCGCAGCGCGACTGCGCTAGCGCAACTGCGCTGCCACGTGTCGCGCAGCGCAGAGCGCAGATCATCTGAAGCGTTGCTTCCTTTAATTTTGTTTTAAATAGAGCCTTGCTCTGATTGGGCGCACTGCCTTGGGCGCTCCGCTGACGTATCAGCTTTTGACACGTGGCGCGTTGCGTGCAGCGCAAGAAATTTGAAGCGTTGCTTCAAATTTTGAATTTTTGAAATTCAAACAGAGCTTTGCTCTGATTGGGGGAAACAGGCCTATGGCCCATCTGGTCCATTTGGGCCAGCTTGTCAATCAAGCTCTGGAAGGTAGTTGTCTTGAAGAACATCATGAATTGGGATATGGTCGCCTGCGGATCCAGGGTTCCCACAAACATACCTACCGCAGGCGCTTCTTCGATGCGTTGCTCGCACTTCAACCATAGATTCCGCTACTGTATCACATACTGAACCCATGTTTCTCCCGGCTTCACCCTGGCATTGATCAATGTCGTGATTGGGGTGCGTTCGCTGGCGCTTGCGAAATGCTGAGTGAATAGTAACTCCATCTCCGTGAATGTATTGACAGAGTCGTTGGGAAGCTCCAAATACCACTTGAACGCTGTCTCTGCTAAGATTACGACAAATTGACGAAGCAGCAGTTTATCATCACCTCCGGTATTACCGCACAAGGCTCTAAATTGAGCAACATGTTGGTGCAGGTTTCCTGTACCCTTATATACATGGAATTTAGGGATCGTATATCCCGGTGGGTACTTTATTTGGTAGTACCAACCCGGATAGGGTCGTCCAGTCTTAACAATCTGACCGGCCGCTTCATTCACCTGGTGATCTCGTATCTGTTGAGCGATGTAATCATCCAGGACGGCTTTGGAGATGGTCTCCTCTTTGGCTGCTGAACAAGCCGGAAGAGGGTTCAATGTCTCCTCCCCTCTGTCATCTTCAAGGACAATCGGAGGGTCTTCAGCCGGAGAATCCGGTTATATCACCATGCCCACCATATCTTGGAATAGAAGGGCCATTTGTTTTATATTGGCCGCTTGTTCCGCAGCCTCTTTGTCCTTCTTCTCAAGCATTCTCCGAAGGAATTCAGCATCAGTTTCCTGCTCACGGCGCTGCTCCGAGGATGTCTCCGAGCTTGCTTTCGGTCCCATAAGTGCGGCCATAGCTGTTAGCATCTCTTGGAGCTTTTGTTGTTGTTGCTCCTGAACCTTAGTCACTGATCGCATAAGAGGTCGATGACCCGTAGAGATACGGCTATCCTTTTTCCCGGATGCCATATAAACAGTGTGGACCACCATGCCCCCAGACTTGGGGCGTTTAGGCTCAGTGTTTGTGCGTTTCGTCACAGGCGCAGGGATCTTCTCCGGTCTTTTCCTTTTGTGGATTGTCGAAGTTGAGGGGGCCGTTGCAGTGGGCACCCAAGTAGCTATCGCCTTCTGTGGCTTGACAGGATGGTCCTCTTCTTGCCGAACCTTCATCTTTTTCTGTAGGTGAAGATAGTCTTGATCTATCACGGAGTCCTGGACCTGTCACCAAACTTTATAAATTTTAGAGGACAGCCGTTGAGGGGGCTGCTCTAGCTTCGCCTTTGTAGCGTTCTCCATCGGTAGAGGAGATCTTTTTAATACAGCAGTCGGAGAGTTTTTGCGTACCCTTCTAAGTAGTTCAAAGCTGCTCTCAGTTGGAACAGCAGCATCAATTTCCACCGTTGGAGCCGGCGGAGTCAGTCCAGAAGGAGAGCTGCCCCAGCCTTCCTTACTCGGCACCAGTGGCGACGTCGAGCTTGTCGAGCCGACGGTACTGGCTCAGCTATGGGGGTGGCTTCATCATGCCCCCTGTCTTGGTCAGAAATTGTCGTTGTCAGCCTAATGAAGACTAATGTCCGCTGAGTGGGGATGGCCAACCTATCGAAGGCAGACTTCCGAGCAAGGGAAGCAGCCTTGACGATTTCGCCTGGAACGGAAGCTGAAACAGTCAGTCTTGTGAAGACCGACCCTTTGGCAGGAGAAGCCGCTTTGACGACTTCAGGAGCTGGAATGGCTATCCTTTTCGGGATAACCCTTTCTGGTATTGCAGGCTTCTTCATGGGCCCACGTGAGTTTTGGCCCAACCTGTCAAAGACTGAGGCGCTTGGTTTGGGCGACCCGCTGAGAGGGGCCGCGGTAGTGATAAGCCGATCAAAGAACGACTTCTTCGGGGCTTCTTGCAATGGTAGAGGGGCATTGAAGCTCATTGGTGGGAGCATGGTCCCAAAGAACAGCCCAGTGGTGGCCTGAGTTACTTGCTCCACTGGCATCTTGAAAAGGGAGGCCGCTTGAGGCCCGTAGGTCACTCCTCCGGCGAGGATGGAGTGGGAGTTGTTGCAATGAGTGCAGTTTGAAGCCATTAATCTTCTGTTTTCTGCACGGAGCAAGGCACCAAATCTTAGTACCTCGAATCCAGGGGCAACCATAGCAAACCGCGATTTGTTAGCGAAACACGACACACGAAGTGTGGAGTGGAAAGAGGAAAAGGTCCCACCGGGCGTGCCAGAATCTGTTCTCCTCCGAATACAGAGACGGGACCGCGTAGGTTCGTCTTGCGTGAATTTAGGGGCAGATGCTAATTGGTTCTATCCGTCCACCTCTCCGAAACTGCCAAGTTGATTTATGACACCATGTATCGAAGGTTTAAACGGATGCGGCCGATGTAGCAGACTTCGTCAGATTCCCCCTCTTTGAGGGGTTTTTGATTATGGGGACGCTCTTCCCTGCAGGTGCAAGCCCCTGCAGTTAATTACGCTACCGCATAGCGGTAACAACTTTCTCCTTATCCAGATGGTCACTTCGTGTCGTGTGTGTTTGTTTTGTTTTTGGTTGCCCGTGGATTGTATACGGAGACTAATTTATGTCGTCGCCCGTAGGGCGTGGATTAGTACAAATCCGTATTTTCTTAGATTTGGATTTGGGGGTTGGGTTTAAGGATACGTTAGTCTCATTTGAGACTAAGATCAACTTAAACATACGTTAATGATACGTTAGTCTAATTTTAGACTAAGATCAACTTAACGGGATCGTTTAGATCCAACAAAAGAGCATTTGGGCTCTGTTGTTTAGTTTAGGGACATTGCGGTCAATAATTAGTTTAAGGAAATTACGGTCCAACATTAGTTTAAGGACATTACGGTCCAAGGTTAAGGACATCATAGTCCGTGGGTTTAAAGGGACCCCACAGTCCGAGGTTAAGGACATCATAATCCGTGGGTTTAAAGGGACCCCACAGTCCTAGGTTAAGGACATCATAGTCCGTGGGTTTAAAGGGACCCCACAATCCAAGATTAAGGACATCATAGTCCGTGGAATGATTGGTTATCGGGACCCGTTACCTCTCTGAAGAAGTTGAAGGATTACAACGACAAATATCAGAGGAGTGAAGAGATGTACCCTTGAACCAAAGTTGATTGGGGAATCTGTAGTCCAATTTAGGACTAAGATCAATTAATTAGATTATGACCACATTGGCTCAGTTAAATCCGAATTGAGGACTTATGGCCAACTTGGGCTAAGTCCAATTAAGTTTGAAATGTTAGCCCTTTGTTGGACTGTTGAACATTTGTCTGGGTTCAGCCCCCCCATTATTTAGCAATACTAAACAGGGGTTTGGGGGTTCTGACAACATTTTGTCTTTGGCTGAGCACTAACCATTCATTATAGCTCTGAATTTTAAGGTTTATTTGAAGGGGAGATTTGCCTCTGGAAAACTTAGCCAATTTAGGCTAAATTTGGCTTTAAAATAGTGCTAAACACTAGAGGATATTTTGCGATCACGTGCTCCCACGTGATGTGCTGAAAATAGTGTTAAACACTAAGGACAAAGCGCTTAAAATAGTGTTAAACACTAAAATTGAATTGGTCACGTGGGGTCACGTGAGGCATCTGAAGATGGGGCCAGAATTCCTTTATTTTATTCTCAGAGTATTCAAATAAGTGTTAAAAACTTTTAGTCTTTAAGGCCATCACGTGTGAGCACGTGATGGGCGTCCATGCACTGGATATTAAAAGGATTTGTTAGGGGTCACGTGGGGACGCGTGAGGGCGCCCATGCATTGGATTTTAATCCTTCAGTTCTTTCCATCTTCTCTTTTTTAAAGAGGTGTTTGTCTTGGGTCACGTGGGGACACGTGAGGCACCCAAAGTCTGTTCTGCCCTTGGCTTTATTCTCTTTTATTTTGAGGGTCACGTGGGATCACGTGAGACATTCCCTCTGGGCTAATTCCTTCTTATTTTGAGGAGTCCATTAAAGGGTCACGTGAGGGCACGTGAGCATGCCTTATTCATTTCTTTTTGTTCGTTGGGATGAAGGGTCATGTGTTACCACGTGATCATGTTAGATACTTGATCTTTATGTGCATGGAGAGCTTTAAGTCTCTTGTTTTTAAGAATTAAATTCTTTTATAGGGTTAAACCCTAGTTCTGTTTAGGAATTAAATTCCTATGTATTTGAAAGAATTAAATTCTTATATAGGGTTAAACCCTAGTTTCATTTGGAGGAATTAAATTCCTATGAATTTGGAGGAATTAAATTCATTAAACTCAATTCTCTCCCTAAGTTTTGGATCTGCATGGCAGAATCTCCCCGATGAGAATTAAATTCTCAACTTGTGGGGAGATCTGCTTCTGCAGATCTTCAACCAAAGGAAGAACTAAGTTCTTATTCAGAAGAGTTAAACTCTTAATTTGAGAATTAAATTCTCTTTTGTTTTATGGAGCTTAGATCTCTTTCCCCTTTCTCACCTAGGGTTTCTTTCTCTTTCGAAGAAATCTTCTTTTCTCTCTTGAGAATTAAATTCTCCTCTCTTTTTTTCTCTCTTGAGATTTAAAGTCTCCTCTCTTTTTTTTTCTCTGTTCTTCTCCCAAAAAAAGTAGATTCCCTTCTCTTCTCTTCTTGGCTCCTATTTATAGGGGAAAGAAAAGAATCAATTTGTTTAGTGAATCTTTCATTGAAAGATTTTGGTTGTTTTTGTAACCAACATGATCTTTTAGATCATCCAGTGAATTTTATTCACCATTGGATTTTTAATCCAAAAGATATTTTATTTGTTGTTCATGGAAAATTTTTAGGAAAATATTTCCTTGTATAGAATCTTTCTATAAATTGGTGATTTTTAATCACCATTGGATTTTTAATCCAACGGTGCTCCCTTTCACAGAGTGCAATCTTTTTGTTTGGAAAGATCTAAGAAAATATTAGGGTTTTTGATTTCCTTTAATTAGAATTTAATTCTATTAGTTCAGAAGGTTTAAAAGCCTATCACGTGTTTGCACGTGACCCCACTGTTTGATTATTTAATTAGAATTTAATTCTATTAATTCATAGAGTTTAGGAACCCATCACGTGTCTGCACGTGACCTCTGGTCACGTGTAGGCACGTGATGCCCCATTGGGGTACTCCTTGCTGTTTTATTATACCTCAGTGGACTTAAAAGCCTATCACGTGTGGGCACGTGACCCCATTTAATTATTTATTTTATTCAGTGCCTACAGACTTTGCCTGTAAATGGTCACGTGTTTGCACGTGAGGCCCGGTCATGTGTGGGCACGTGATACCCGGTCACGTGATGTCGCATAACTTTTGATCCCGGATGAATTATGAGACCCATAATATATCAAATCAAAGGGTTTTTCGATACGCTTTCAATACCATCAGAATTTAGTTGTTTCTCATTCGGGAGTTCGTCAAAATACAGCCCGGAAAATACTGGTTCGCATTTCCTTAAGCGTGTTGCTGCCATTTGATATCTTGGGCTCTTTTGCGCAGAAATTTTTGGCGAGAACAAACACTTAGCGTGCGCTCTTGCAAGATTAGACTAGTTATTAGTTTATCTAATCAAGATGGCTCCCACTGTTTTCTCGAATTCTTCTTCAAACCTAAAAAGAAGAATTAGTCGGGATTAATCGAACGTCACAGTACTTGCTTAACCTTTCGGCCAGGCTAGTGTTGGTACTTCGAGGGAGGTTGTCCAACGGTTTCGCAAAGTTCCTTAATTATATAACCTCTTTTCCCTGGAGGCGTAGCTCCGCTAATACCGTTCTAGACACCTACTTGGTTTATAGCATTGATTGTTAAGTGAAAAAATCTTCCAGGAGTAATCCTACTCATCAGTGGGATCGGGATCCAACTATCATTGTGTGATGCACTAGATGGAATCCACTCGTCAACATACTCCAGAAGGTATGCAGCACTGGCAAGATTCCTGTATATTTGAAACCTCCGATGTGGTTTTTTCCCCTAACGACCTATAACCTTGACGCTTGCCAACAAGTCATATGCCACTAGTCAAGTTCGACCCGTCATTGTCTTGGATTAACTTGATCCCACCCACACAAACTCTTGTCGCTTGCCAACAAAATTGTATGACTGTCTCGATTAATCGCATATCCATGCAACAGATAAATATCACTCAGCTACCGTTCACTATGTTTTGACGCTTGCCGACAAACATGACACGAATACTAGGTGGTACCCATCTGAAATAACGGAGGGCTACGGCTGGGTTTTTGGAAAAAAACCCGTTAACGTAATGAACTTGATATCGTTAAAGGAACCTGAGTAGTTTTGAAAAGGAGTGGTTTAGGCTCCGCTTTTGAAAACTTATGGTTTTGGAAAAAAACGAGTAATCTACAGTATAGACTTTTGCTCAAGAGGGTACTCACCGCAAAGGGATCTCGGCTCTTGCCTCCTTGAATGAGGTGCTGGATATTCATAATCGAATACCATTATGCAAAGCGAAAGAATATGGCTATAGTTTTTCGAAATTTGTTCCAACAACATCTTTTAGGTTTATTTTCTTGCATTAATAAAAATTAATGTGGTCCCGTCAATTTAATCCTATCACACTAGAAAAGAACGAAAATATGATGTACGTATATGCCATCTGCATTCGCCACTGGGCCCCGTCATCACCCGTTAGGTTACTTAACTAACGACAGAGCGCGGGCTGGACTAGCGCGGGTGAAAAACATATACAACATCTAATAGTATATATATAAGTATATATAACATTCGTCCCAGGCATGATAATAAGCAGCATCACAGAATCTCAGCCAACAATACAGAAAGGTGGATAATCTTGGAGCTCCGGGTTTCATTTGAGCCGCAAATGAGACCCGACGTTCCCGGTCGCGTGGATAGCCTGTGCAATGAAAACGTGGACCCCTACGAGCGCGAAAAGTTACCTGCCAATCCTAGAAGTGGGGCAACCCCCTTCAACAAAGTGAATGGGCCACCCAGCACTTCACGGAATCTGGTAACTTGGGCACCCCTCCGTGGGTCATCCTATACCCCCTACGAGTGCGGCGAATAGCCCGCCAATTCTAGAATGAATCCCCATCCATCTCAACGCCATGAGATGCAGGCTTGTTGCCTTCTAGAACCCGGCTATTCATGCACTCCAGTGCGGGGTAATCCTAGTACAAAAAATGAAAATAATATGTACAAATGGTGACATCGACCTTAACCCGGCCGTGCCCCAAACCAATAATATACAACCCGGCAAAGACGGCAGTCCACATGTCGGACGCTCGCCCCGCAAATGAATATACAAATGAATCTAAACTGTACTAAATCATTGCTCCAGCGGCTATCCATCACGACAATCCAACCACAATATCAGCACAATCACAGAACATCAACGTAAATGTCATGTTCGCAAACTCGTCTAAAAGGACATATAGAAATTAGACGAGTTTATCGATCAAATGATATTCACGGTCGCAGATGCTAATTTAAGTACTGATAACAATTAAACAGTTGTTAAAATATTGATTTCAAAATACTCCGCAATGCCCCAAAACACAAGATAATTGAAAAATCATTCTGGGCAAAAACAAACATATCCTGAAACCCTAAATTCAAGAGTTAGAGAGTACCAAACAAAAACGACTCGATTCCCCATCACCATAACCGGCGAGGCCGGGAAAATACATGATGTGTCTGGTCCAAACATGTTAGAATCGCTTCATTTTTGTTCTGGGTTCGTCTCACAGTCAAAGGATCACTCTGCACTTGCTTAAAAAAATTTCAGAGGCCTTTTAAAAATTGACAGAAACTTGATTTCAAGGTTTCGTGTTTTGGAGTTATTTCGGTTTTGTTATTTTAAACAATGTTTAAACTGCTAGTATAGGTTTTATGGGGTGGCTCTGATACCATGTTGGGTTACCTTAACGCCCTAGCCATCGAACGTGGCGGTTTACGGAACAAAATTTTTCTTACGATATCAAAAACGGCGCTAAGTTAACCCAATGAAAACCTGGATCTTTCCATAAACTTATCTAGCCAAACTCGGAGTGCTATCTACTATGGAAAGAATTCTCACCAAATGACCAAAGTCCTTCGGTCTTCTTTCCTCGTCATGTGCTCCAAGTGGCCATCTTGAACTTGTTTGATCTCCATTTCCGGCTCCATCGGTCCTCCGGGATCGAGCTTGTTCTCCGGCCCTCCTTTGTTGTAAATGATCCACCCGAGAGATGTGATCCATGGCTCTAGCTCCTAACTAGGTGTCAATAGGAGCAACTAGAGAACTTGGGTTGCTAATCCAAGTTGTTTAGGATGTAGTGTAGAGATCTATGTGTTCTACTATCTCTATCTTGCCTCTTCACTTGTTTCTCAACTCATGAGAGGGTAGTGAAGAGGAAGATGATGAAGGTGGAAGAAACTCTAGAGGAGGGAGGAGGGTGAAGCAAAATGGGAGCTAAAAAATAATGAAGCATGCAAGTGAAAGAAAATCAACACCAAGGTTTTGTATATCAATTTTCATGAATAAACAAGTGTAGCCATGCTTCAATAGTAACTACAAAAGAATAAAGAATTCATTTGTGAACTATTGAATCCATGCCACTCACCATGCCTCCCTCTCCTTAATTTCCACCTCATTTCCATTTATCAATAAATGGAAAAGTCCATGATGAGGTGTCCACCTTCTAGAAGGTAATCTGTAATAAAATACGGATTACAGTCTGCTGTATATACATACCTGCATTCAGATAAAAATACGAATGCCCAAAGAGATAGAATAACACGAAGAATGTAATACTAGAATATACATATCGAAATACATATATGTAAACAATTAAATCAATACCTGATTTAATAATCCGGCTCAAACCCGAGCCGGCTAGTATTACCAACTGTCCGATCGAAAGTCCGAGTACAAAGTACATCAATCGATCGAGACCCTGCACGTATCCAATACGGCTACTACATCATTTTGCCTGAACCAGGGAAACCCTCTGTGTGAGACTCTAAAGACTCGACAGTACGCCAGTAGTGAGTTACTGGATAAATCCATAACCACAAGCACGTCAGCGGCACTAGCTGTACGTAACGACTACCCGGGTACCTGTCGAAAAGGAAGGCCGACGAGCAAACTCATCCGGATCCCTAATGAGCCTATCTGTGACAATCTCCATACAGTTCGGTCTCTTCGTCTGAGAGTATCGCATACTGGGTCCAGGGGGTGGTAAACGTCAGAACCTAATAACCCGGTAATTCATGCTGATGTGGCTCAGGACCAATCCGGAAAACTACTGATCAGCCTATCAGTAAATCCCAACTGCCTTGGCCAAGGTCTTATGGTTCTGATCAATCGAACAAAGTGCGATATCGACTCTCTATACCGGGAGAGACGAATCCCTAACAATTGCTCACTGCCTCCATATGGCTCGGGACTGTACCCAACCAAAACATGTTTGCACGACTCAGTAGAGTTGTGGTAGGGTAGTGATCAAAGCACAGTGGGAACTCACACGAGACAAATGCCAATCTCAGGTCTAAAGACTAATATGTACTCATGTCACCTGAGAACTTCCACCTGACGATAGATATAGTACCATCTGAAAGTTCTCAGCGAGTCCGTCCGGTGTACTCACCCCCGGTGAGCACCTGTATACGATCTTAGGTGCGAAAGACCAATGGTTGCGGGACCATACCATCGCCCCTCGTCGGGGTCTAGAAACGTATACACTAGTCTACTCCGGAATATCGATACCCAGTCTCGATACTCCCACGACTAGAGATCATTTAAGGATGTGTGTACCGACTACCCAGCTCCCACAAGTATGATCGCCATCACAACGCGGGTAGTCTAGCAATGATCCTACGGGCTTTATCAATGTGTACAAAAGATAGGTAATAGCAAGTAAAACATGCACATGTTAAGATAAAGACAAACCAGATAGCATACTATCATATCGAGCAAGATTGTCCTGTACATATATATGTCCAAGCATCCAAATGTATACATATACAATAATGGCCTCTAGGGCATACATATCCAACAGATCCCACCAAACGGCCGTGGTTGTGCGGCCAAACCATGCAATATGCGGCGGATCCGCGGATAAGTCAACGAGTTGGGGTTTGGGATTTTTAGGTTTGGATCTTCACAATAACCCCTGATTCTTGGGATCTATAGTTTCTTGTTTTGGGACAATTTAAAGGACCGAGGGCTAAACTTAAAAATCATCAATCTTTTACACGAAGAAAATCATCGTCAAAGAACAAGTGATCCACGACAGGTCCACGATTCGACGTGATAAGGCGACGTGAGATTCGACGGAGCATTTACTTCCGATGAGGCAGAGATCGAGAGCAAATTCTTCCCCCTCTTGTAATCTAAACTCGAAGGTTTTGTAATTGTGAAGTTGATTAATAAAAGTAGATCATTAGATTAATTAGTTTGCATTTATTTTCTGTATTTACATCATGATCTCTATCCGTTCTTCTTCTATCTCCATCATACACGAGTAATTCTCCGCTTGATAGGGTTCAAGGGATTAGGGTAGAACAATAGATGAGAAAATACTTTAACTTCTTTTAAGTCTTATGAAGTTTATAAACTTTAGCAAAAGAATCGTTAACATCCTTATCGGGCGCGCTACCAATTTATTGCTGGTCTTGACCGCGATTTGAGATCAGATTAACAATTATTTTGTTTAGGGCTAGACATGAATGGAGATCAATGAAAGGACAAGGGTCAATAGTGTGGAAACCCTAGTTTCTTCCAAGAACCCTAATTCTCATTCATCACTACCAATATAGTTTTAAATCTATCAATAGATAAGAGGAGTCATCTTTATTAGTCATCCATGACTACTAAATATTAACGAACCCTACAAGCCTTCTTCTTATACTGTAACAAGCCCAAGCTTTCTGTACATTTTTTTCAAAATTACAGAAAGGGGTACTTTTTCCTGAGCGCAAGTTATAAGTTTGTTTTGCTTTTATAATAGCAATAAGAAGCTTGTAGCATATTGGTAATACCTTGCATTGCTAAACCAAGCCACCAGAGTTCAAATCCCATACCCCACATTATTTTTAATATTGTTTTATTTTGATTTTTTAGAATACCAAGGGTTTACACGTGCATAACTCACAAAAACCCCACTACACATGTAAAACTAATTGTACCAGAGGGTTATTGAAGCGACGAGGAACCGAACGGCCGCCTGACTCGGCCGGACTCGGCCGAATCGGCCGGCGACTCGGGCGACTCGAGCCGCCGCCGGCGGCCGGACTCGGCCGGACCGCCGAGTCCCCAACATGAGAGTTGTGACTTTTCATCTCCCTTGTACTACTGTATAGTTTAAATATGCAAACCAGTAACAGAGCGCCTTTAAAACACCAATTACTCCATTTTATTACATTTTATTATATTTTTTTCAATTAAACCTTTCACCTACCCTAAACCCTAGCCTTACCCTATAAATACAACCCCTACACATACACCCTCACTCCAAAATTCTGAACAAAACTCTCAAGAAAATTCCTAGAAGCTTAGTGTACTTTTGGAGTAGCGAAGGGCAAAAGCTTCGGCAATTTTCCGACGACAACCTTAGGAGTTCCCGGTGACGAAACGACGCACCGGCGCCTCCTCCCGTCTCCTCTTCCTCATCCCTAACTTCTAAACCCATAAGTCCCCCTCCTTCTTCTCTAATCTTGTTCTAAAAATACGAAATTTCAAAACCCGACGGAATCGGAGTTAACCGATTTCCGATTCGGTTCTTTCTAAAAAAATCCAACATTTTCTTAAATACATTCACACAAAACTCTTACATGTTGACTATTAAACATTAATAAATATGTTGATCAAGTTCCACGATAATCTAATTCATTTTGTAACTTTTACCGTACTTTTTCACTAAAATACCATATAGTTTCATTTCGACATTTAAACATCACAAACTTGCTATACCTTTAAGTAGATCACGAGATAATGACCTACCTCTTCACAACACTCATATGCAATATAGCACAATACCTTTCGGGAATATAGAATACGGGAAAACGAAACATTTGAAATAAATACCATGAATTAATAAAACCGTTTTCTAAAGGATTAAGTATTTTTTTTATAAATCTTTGCAAAGTGCCGCTACAACCCATTTTGGGAAACCCGACTGGGATGGTGCAGATTATCGCACATCCCTGGGCTTAGTAGTGTGAGATGCAGACCTCCGCAAGGAGCATACGGTCTCGAGAGATTTAAAATACGAAAATCTTAAGAAAATGAGATTTCTAGAAATATAATATATAGTAAAATTATTTTTAAATAAATATATATATGTATCATTAAAATATCTATTTTTGTAATAATATAAATATTCCAATTTTTCTAAAAATCACAAGAATCACTTTATATTAAAATACCATATTTTCCATACAAGTTCAATGTTACAATTAAATACCCTATATTATGAAATTAGGATGTTCTCACTAGAAATATCACAAATATAAAATCTACATCTATGACAACTCTAAAAATGGTAATTAAATACTTTGGGTGCATTTTTAAAATTATACAAAAGTATTTTTACATAAAACCCCCTCAAGTTCTATAAATTACCCTAAGGACCCTAGTAAACATAGGTTTAAACGGGACCAATCTCTTGAGCCTCAGGGAGTCGGAGAAGTGGGTGCTTGCCTATTTAAGGTAGACAACTTAACAACGGTGTTATCAACACGGTAATCGTCTTTGAAAAAGACACAAATCCTGCCGCCCATGTGCAGCGGTTACTGATAACATCAAAACAATCAGGACTTCAATTTCTTTTCTAATTGTCTGACTCAGACTGAGTCTCATTAAAATAATCTGACTTGAATATGATTCAAGTATCCAAACTACAATTCAACATGAATCCATGAATCCATATATTCAATCTATCAATCTATACAACTTGACTGAACCGAACCATGGATATACTTCCATTTACATGATTCTCCGGTTACATCCATGATTCTTCAGTTACATTCATTTACGGATATCATGGTTTCGGCAAGTCATCTATACAATTCAATTTTCAAGATAATATAATATCATCATTACAATCATTACTATCAATACAATAAATACACGGGGTAGTTCATGCATGAATCCAACAGAATCTCAAGAGTCCCCCTAGATCATGAATCCATATCTACTAATACAAGTAAGCAATCATGAGGGCCCGTGTTTCCATACTCCTGGATTGTGGCCTGTTGAGTTTGGAATACTTCGACGACGGTCGAAGTCCTGCTACTAACATTTGATTCGAGCCCGTGGTTCCCTACCCCTGGATTGGAGCATGTTGGGTTTGAGATTAGTTGACATTCACCCTTAAACTTACGATAACAACAGCATTAATACTAAATACAACAGTATAACAATATAATACAACTTTAAAAGCCATCTTCTCTTTCTGTCTATTCTATTTCTGCCTTATCTTTGGGACTTACCGAGCGATTGTTCGCTGACGACATTCCTTCTTTTTCTTCTTTGGAATGTTGTCAGGTGATCTGGACACTCAGGAGATCGAGCCTACTAGTGAGGACTTGGACCAGCTTGCCTACGACCCAGAGCTCTAGCTTCATTGTACTAACTTTATTCAGTACTTTTTATTTTTGTTATGCCATTGTTTAGACATTGCTTTCATTCAGATGTATTTACTTTTCCATGCATTGTACAAAAGAATGTGAATAAATAAAGTTGTTGTTCAATTATATCTTTTGTCTCTTGTGCATTTTTTATTTATATTGCTTAGATACGCTTATCGTATTTACTTCACAGTAAATGCGTAGCGGCCAGTCGCGTCCCCTTTGCCGTACACCGGGAAGCGGGGCGTAACATATACATTCTATATCCTTATTTAAACTAGATTTGTATTCTACATCCGTTTTTAACATAGATCTAAAAACTATTCTCCACTATTTTTTATTTTTCTACTCTTCCTCTTCTTAATCAACACGTCTAAAGTAAGATTAAAAGATTCAACGTATACCTGAGCACGACCCGTACTCATCTCGGCTAGCTACACGCGACACCGTTATTGATTGCGGTTACTTACTACACTTCTACAGAATCAATCAACTCCTCTCGTTTACATGAATACCTTCCTTATCAAACTACAAATAACCACGTTAGAATAACTATTTTATACTAGTGAACGATCATATACAACCTTACCTGTTCATTTCACATTATATACTATTTTCTCTTTCTTCTTTTGGAACTTACCGAGCGCTAGTTCACTGACGACATTCCTCTCTGTTTTCTTTATTTGGAATGTTCGTCAGGAGGACCGGACTTTGAGGAGATAGAGCCGAGCCAGGAGGACTTGGACCAGCTTGTTGCATAGCCAGATTACTAGCTCCTTCCAGCCTGCACTTACTTTTAGTATACCGTTGTTTAGGTATTTGCTTTTACTATTATATCTTTTATTTCAAAGAATTGTATGTAAAATTGAATGTAAATAAAGTTGCTGTTTCATTTTATTACTCTTGTCATTCTTGTTCATTGTTATATTGCTTAATTGCGCTTAACGTATGTATTTCATAGTAAATACGTTACGGGCTTGCTACGTCACCGTTTCCGTCTACTGGGAAGCGGGTTATGACATCTGGTAAAAAATCCAAGACTCTGTGATTGACCAAAACTACTCTCGTCGACCAAAGAAATCGAAGGTTTAACAAGAAAAGGAACACTCCTCCGCCATACAACGGGGGACTTTTCTAAAACAGGTGCCTGTCACAACGGCTTCTTCAACTCCAATCTTTCATAAAAGAATGACCAAGAAAAGGAGAAGGATCTGTACTATCTAAGTCGAGTCTTACTAAGAGAAGAAAGCAATTACTCTCCTATCAAAAAGTATTACCTGGCGTTGATCATTGTCGTCACAAAGATCAGACATTACGCTCTGGCGCATGAATTCCATCTTATATCGAAGGTGGACCCCCTCAAGCACCTTATATCTAAAGCTATGCTGATAGGAAGGCTCGCTAAATGGGCCCTTCTGTTGATGGAGTTCACGAATAGTTATCGCCCCCTCAAGAAGGTAAAAGGATAGGCCATCCGATTCCGGTTGACTCTCCGTTAAATAACGAGCTGCCGGATGAATATGCATTCAACATAAGTGAAGAGATATAAGAAACCGGAAAGCCCTATTGGGAACTATACTTCGATGGAGCCTCCTCAATGAAAGCACGGAAGATGAACACCCCAATAATCAAAGCCGGGGTAGGTCTTATCTTCGTGACTCCACAAGGCGGGATACTTCACTATGCTTTCTCGTTGACAGAACCAAGAACCAACAGTGAAGCTAAATATGAAACTCTCGTTTCCGGTTTCGAAATCGCAATCGACATTCGCATCAAGGATCTTGTCATATATAGAAACTCACAGTTAATAGTCAATCAAGTGAACGGCAACTACAAGACATGCAATCCGGAGCTAATAAGGTATAACGAAAAGATACAATAACTACTAATGAAGATTCTCTTTTGTCTACTGGAAAGTGTGTCGCGGGTGGAAAACAAAAAAGCAGTCGCGTTAGCAAAACTTGCTAAAGACATAGAAGATGCAAATCTCGACGATGTAAGGATCGGTGTTTGAATCCCCAAGATCCTATCGCTAGCCAAATTTCCTTCAGAGTCTCCAGTGGAAACACCCGAAGAAGGAGAAGAGATACTTGGAGAGAAGGCTTTCCAAGACGAAAAAGAAGGAAAGGATGAAGATTGAATGCAAGTCTTTATAGACTACTTCAAGTCCCAATAGATGTCTGAAGATGCATCGCAAAGGCACCAGCTTATCAAACGAGCGTTTTCTTTCTCCCTAATCGATGGAACTTTATATAAAAAGTCATTTGATCATATATAGTTTAGGTGTCTAGGCCTGAAGGAAGCCAAAAATGTTGTCCAAGAAATTCACGACCGTCTTTGTGGGTCCTATCAAGTCGGTCCTAAGATGAAATTGAAAATTAAAAGGATGCACTACTATTGGCCCATGATGATTCAAGATTGCATTGAATATGCGATGCGATGTCACTCATGCCAAATACACATGGACTTTATATATATCAGCGTCCTAATCTACTGCATCCGACCGTAGCCAGTTGGCCGTTCGAAATGTGGTGAATCAATATTATCGGCCCCTTTGAACCGGCGTCATCAAGAAGGCATCGATTCATCTTGGTGACAACCGACTACTTCTCCAAATGGGCAGAGACGATACCACTGAGAAGAGTAAAACCAGATAATACCCTCCACTTCTTCAAAACCCATGTAATATACCGGTTCGGAATTCCACGCCGTATAATCTCAAACGACGGACCAGCATATAGAAGCCACAAAATAAGCCGTTTTGCCAACCAACACAAGATAGACTGGAGATATTCCTCCGTCTATAACTCTCGAGCCAACGTTCTAATTGAAGCCTTCAACAAGACGGTGACAAAGCTCATAAAGAAGAAGGTTTCCAAGAATAAAAAAGGACTGGCATGAAAGGCTACATGAAGCTCTTTGGGCATACCGAATAACGTTCAAGACGGCCACATAGACAACACCTTATGCCTTGGTGTTTGGAGTCGAAACAGTAATCCCGATGGAGAAAGAACTTCCATCGCTAAGGATGGCAGTTCACCACAAGCTTACGGATGAAGATAACACTCACCTCCGACTCGAAGAACTTGATGCACTCGACGAGACTCGTCTCGCAGCACAGCAAAGCCTGGACTCCTATAGAGCAAGGATGACCCAAGAATATGAAAGATTGATCAGACTGAGGACATTCTGCCAAGGCAAACTCGTACTAGTTGTCAAAAGTCCTATGATCCCTAACAGCGCAAAACATAGGGTGTTCGAGCTGAATTATGAAAGCTCGTATATTACAGAGAAAGTATACCGAAGTGGAACTTACCAACTCATGGATATGCACAGAGAAAGAATATATCGACCAATAAACGGTCGGTTTCTCAAAAAGTATTATACTTGAATGGTTGCAACTTAGGTCAATAATAAATGACGGCGCTTATATCCGCTCCTTATCTTCCTAAGTTGGAACTCTAAGAGCCAGGCATCCCCCAACATGTCTATGTTGGACCGAAATGTTCCTAAACTAGCACTTCGCCCTTAACACGGGGATGTTGGACCGAAATGTACCTAAACTAGCACTTCGCTCCAAACACGGGGATGTTGGACCGAAATGTCCCAAAACTAACACGCCGCCGCGAACACGGGGATGTTGGACCGAAATGTCCATAAACTAATATTTGCTGCCCTATGGACAGTCTCTAAATTGATTACCATATACAATCCATGGGCAATAATAATCCATATCTTCACTAAGTTCCACTGGCATGGTTATACACCGAGTCCCCACCGACTACACAGCTACTCAAGCGATGAAATCACTTACATGCCCCGCCAACAAGCGATGTTGAATCACCATCTAGGAAGCTTCATCAAAAAAACGGTATGTCCCTAAGCAAAATGGGCACGGATGAAAATTCGAAAAGGCTCCGCGAGTAAAAACAGCAGGACTGCAAGCTTGTGAAAACTCGAAAGGGAGCAAACTCGTTAAAAAGGGGAATATACATTTGCAAAGTCCTCTCGACTTGCAAGAAGAACACCTAAGTGAGATCCTTATGACTCGCAAAGGTGAAAGGCACTTAGGAATCCCCACGATATCCAAGGAAAATATACACTCACGACATTCTCTCGACTCGTAAGGAGAAAACACCCCTTTGTGAGACCATCAGGGCTTATAGAATTCAAAAGCCTTAGGTTACAGATCTGAACCTATTCCTAAGCCATCATATACCCCTCTAAATAGCCCTAAAAGCATGTCAATATTGACTCTTATATACAATCCACGGGCACAAACAGATGAAAATGAGCAATGTGCTCCACTGAATGCTACCAAGTAAGGAACGCTTCATCAAAGATTTGAGTCTTCGCGGCACCATATAAACCCAAAGACTATCGAGAGCTACTTCGTCCCCCGAAAGATTTAGTGGTAGCTTCTCAAGAAAATCAAAAGCGGAGTAATGGCAAAATCCTAGCTCCAGATCTTGATAACAACATATACAGCTTAGAGATTATCTCGACGTTCCTTCTCATTCTAGTAGGGTGCGGGTATAATGTCAGCAATGACCAAAGGGTTAAATCAAAGATGGAGTGACGACATATTCCTAACTTCGTGTCTCGATGGCAATATATGCGTCCTAAACACCAATTCGATGTCCCTCTTACTCCAATAGGGTACAGACGTGACATCATGAAAGCTCTAAGGAGCCAAATCAAAAGTGGAATAATGGAAAAATCATAGCTCCATATCTCAATTGCAGTATATAAAACCTAGAGACCATATGGATGTCTACCCTAATTCGGTGAAGAATCGGCGTGACATCATCAAAGAAAAAGTGAAGTGATGGCACATTCCTAACTTCGGGTCTTGATAGCAATACATACGAAGCCGAAAGACCATTGGATGTTATCCCGCCTCGGACGGATGCGGTTCTTACTTCCCTGGGACTCTTCAAAGAAGAGAATCTGACCTCAAGGTAAAGTGCCACGATGATGCCTAACGCTGAATCTTCTATCAGCCTAGGAAGATTGCTTGAGACGTTGTATCCTGCAATGGTAGGGTTGGGTGATACAGAAAGTATGCGGCTACTCGAACCAGTGACCCGAGTGGACGTGGATCGAGAAGATATCTGCTAACATAACGGTGCGATGGACTAAAACCAGCACCACAAACCTAACAGACTCCTATGATAAAAAGGGGTTATGTATGTTTAACGGTTGGATGAGTTTATCCATAAACCTAAAGGAAGGGTAAACTGAACGCTCCGAGATGAGTAAATAAAGTAAGCCAGGTCACTTCAGCAAAAACGATGAAGTGAAGAAACCACTTACGAGTCCTCTTGACTCGTAAGGGGAAAATACTCTTGGGAGATCCTTACAACTCTCAAGAAAAAAGACACTAAGGAGTCCTCACAACTTCTAAAAGGAAAATGCACCTACGGGATCCTCTCGATTCGTAGGGAGAAATGCCTTTATGAGACCCTTACGACTCATAAAGTTGAAAAGCCGTAGGTGATAGGGATCTAAACCTGTTTCTTAAGCCATCGCTACCCTACGGGCTGTCTCCATACTGACTACTGTATATTATTTATTAGCCACATACGACAAAATTGCATCAAAGTTATCCTCCATTGGCCAACCAAGATACCAATGAGGAGAAAAGCCACTTGCGTGTCCTCTCGACTCATGAGAAGAAAACTTTCTTGCAAGATCCTTACGACTTAAAAGGGAAAAAGACACTTAGGATTCTCACAACCCCTAAGGAGAAAATACAATACACCTACGGGATCCTTTCGTCTCGTAGGGAGGAAATACTTTGTGAGACCCTCCGGCTTATAAAGATTGAAAAAGCCATGGGCGACATAGATCTAAACCTATTTCCTAAGCCCTCAAATCTCTAGCGATGCATTACTTTGTACTACTTAACCTACGTACATACATACGTGGACAAAGTAGTGGGGGGTATTTGTTCCGGACAAAAAAATTGGCTTAAATTATAAAAACCCCAAAGTGGTTACTTAAAACATAATGTAATATAGTTCCTAAGCTTAAGCTTTGGAAATCCCAAAATGGGTATTTTAAAAAATAAATAAAAAAAGAACTTAAATTCATACACCAAAATATCATTGGAACAGCATCCACGTGTTAAACATGTGAGCACTTACGTGCAAAGCATGTGAGCGCTAAAACCCAAAATCGTTCCCTTATAAAAAAAATAAAAGGGCAGCCCCCACGTGTTAAACACATGAGCACTCATGTGCAAAACACATGAGTACCGGCTTCAGATAGGATTAAATCATATAACAGTCCCTATATGTTAAATACGTGAAGACTTATGTGCAAAGCACATGAGTACCGGTTTCAGATAGGATTATAAAGCACCCACGTGTTAAACACGTGAGCACTCACGTGCAAAGCACGTGAGTACCGGTTTCAGATAGGATTAAATCCTATAAAAGCACCTACATGTTAAATATGTGAGTACTCACGTATAGAGCACGTGAGCGCTGGAGACCAAAATCGTTCCCATATAAAAAAAAATAGAAGGGCAATGCCCACGTGTTAAACACGTGAGCACTCATATGTAAAGCACGTGAGTACCCTGATCATAATTATATGGCAGCACCCACGTGCTAGGCACGAGAGCGTCGTTTCCATATATATTGCAGCGCTCACGTGTTGTACACGTGAGCGCCTCAGTAGAATTAAATCTATATGATATAATTAAATTCCATTTGAGAAATATTTTCCCCTAATCTTTCTAATATAGAAAGATCTTCTCTGTTAAACAGAGAGCTTTTGGATTTAAAATCCAACGGTGCTTATAATATCACCGATAAGATTATCTGATAGAATTAAATTCTATGTTAGAAAAATATTTTCCTAATTTTGTTAATACAAACAAGAAATATCTTCTGTTAAACAGAAAGTCATTGGATCAAAAACCCAATGGTGAATAAAATTACCCAAGTGATCTTTAAAATCAATTAAATCAATTGATATCTCTTAACGAAAGATTTACTTAAACTGATTAATAGTTTTTCCTTTCCTATCTAAAGGACCAAAGACTCCAAGTCTCATAGAGACGATACCCTCTATAAGCTTCTATGAAATACACAATACCCCCCATAAGCTTCCACAAAAATCGAGAATTTAATTCTCCTGGAAGATCATCTTTAAACTCTCAAACCCTAGGTAAAAATAAGGGAGAAATATGTCTCTTTTTACCTATCATGCATATAAAAACAAGGTTTAACCCTTCAAAGAACTTAGTTCCTCCTCTGTATCTGAGATCCATAAGATAAATCTCCCATAAAGAGAATTTAACTCTTATAGGGAAGATCTCGTTCTTTAAAATCAAAAATGCATGGGAGAACAATGTTGTTTTACCACCCTCAAATTTCAGCGGCTCACGTGATATGCACGTGAGCGCTGAGAAGAATAGCAAACAAAAGTAGCTCACGTGAAAGTCACGTGAGCGTCCAAAACTCAACGGCTCACGTGATATCCACATGAGCGCTATATGAGTGAGTGCTTAGCACTACTCACGTGATAGAACACCAAAGAAGCCAGCGTTTCACGTGATAGCACGTGAGTACTATCACGTGTTGAACATGTGAGCACTGAAGTGGGAAGGATATTATATCTTATGTTGAATCTTAAGCTTTTGGGCCCAATGCTTAGCATTGTTGGGTTACGTAAAGCCCAGAACAAAATATATGGTCCAGTGCTTAGCACTGTTGGGTAATACAAATCCCAATGTTTAGTCTAAAATAGACTAAATCCTTGAAATTTTAATCTTCTTTGATTTTAAAAGTCAATCAAGCTCATATGTTCATATATTTTAAGTCGGCCTTAATCTAAAACAATATTAACAGTGCTTAACCATATTTTAAGTCGGCCTTAATTTAAAATAAGATTAACGATCCTTAACCAAATTTTAAGTCGATCTTAGTCTAAAACAAAAATAAGGATTCTTAAACTTCTGAACTGATAGCAGATATAGCTTAAGTTCAACCTCAAATCTGAGAATTACAGATTTGGACTAATCCGCGCTCTACATGCGACGAAAAAATTACTCTCCATATACAATCCAAGGACAACCCAAAATGAACAATATATATAACACGACATGAAGTGATATTCATAGAGAAGGAGAAAGTTGTTATCGCTTTGCGATAACGTATTTAACTGTAGAGGCTTTCACCTGTAGGAAAAAAGCATCTCCACAATTAAAACCCCCTAGCATGTGAGGGGGTATCTGATAAGTTTGCTACAGCGGTCGCATCCATCCTAACCTCTGATATACGGTGCCATAAATCAACTTGGTATTTTTGAAGAGGTGGATGGATATGTTTCATATAGCATCTGCCCCCAGATGCAGGCTGGACGTGCTCCTCGCGCCTCAGTTCCTTGTTTCCGACGGTAAACAAGAGCCTAAATAGATGGAGCAATAAATCATTCACGATAATTCTCAAGTTCCTGAAAGATTTATGCCCTCGGAAAATAACATGCCCGAGAGCTGATG
Organism: Agapanthus africanus; assembly: GCA_030015575.1. Lineage (NCBI taxonomy): Eukaryota > Viridiplantae > Streptophyta > Magnoliopsida > Asparagales > Amaryllidaceae > Agapanthus > Agapanthus africanus. Next base: position 62,742,931 of record JASDDO010000022.1, read on the forward strand.
TAAAGCTCAAAAGATGATGTCTGATTTTGGTCTGAACTGTGAGAAGATTTATATATGTCCTAAAAATTGTGTGTTGTACCGGAAAGAGAAATCAGATTTGAAAGAGTACCCAACCTAATATAAACTGAAAGTATCTGATAAAAAGCCAGATATATCTGTCAAGGTAGCACGATACTTTTCCATAACACAGAGGCTGTAGAGGCTATTCCGGTGTAAGAAGACATCAAAGGTAATGATTTGGCATTATCATCCTGCTCTAAGCGAAGACGGAAGTATGAGTCATCCGAGAGATTCGCCGGTATGGAAGAATTTCGATATGAGGCACACAATATTCAGTAGTGATCCTCGCAATGTCAGGCTTGGACTGGCTGGTGATAGCTATTGCTCATTCAACTATATAGGTGGAGGCCATAGCACATGACCCGTTTAAATAATGATTTATAATCTGTAGCCGTGATTAGCTATGGATCAGCCCTACTTTATGATACTTCTTCTTATTGACGGAACAAAATCGTCGGAAAACAATATCGACGTCTATCTCCGACCTCTGATCGATGAGTTACAATTCTTATTCATTGATGGTGTCGAGACTTACGATGCAAACACAGATACAACCTTCACGATGCGTGCGGCTTTAATGTTGACAAATGATGACTTTCTTGCATATGAAATGCTATCAGGTTGCTCCATATATGGTTACAAAGTATGCCCTTACTGTCACCAAGATACAACATCAAGACAGTTGAATTTTAGAAAAAAGCCTTGTTATTGTGGTCATCGGCGTTTCCTGCCACTAAACCATCCCTACAGATTTGACGCTATTCACTTTGATGGACGTCAGGAGCTTCTTGGGACTCCAGCCCCATTATCCGGAGAGAACATGATTGCTTAGTGCAATGGTTAAAATAACGTGACCTTTGGGGTAGATCTAGCAAGACATGACACTCCATCCGGCTGGAACAAATTAAGCATTTTTTACTAGCTAACGTACTGGTCAACAAATTTAGTGCATCATTGTCTGGACGTTATGCACATTGAGTAGGGAGTATCCGAGCACGTACTTAACTTGCTTTTTTGTAAGGATGGAAAATCGAAAGACAGCCTCAGTGCTAGTATGGATCTTCAAGACTGGGAAATTAGAAATGATTTGCATTCTAAACCGATAGCGGGTAAACTAGGCAAGTTTCTACTTCCCAAAGGTTCCTGCAGGTGTCACACGATTTGAGACTTTCCATAAATTTCTCAGGATCATTTAGCAAGCAGATAAAGATTGTGAAAGGCAATATCGATGGGCTGAAAAGTTATGATCACCATATTATTATGGAGCAACTTTTCCCATTAGCCCTCAGAACTTTCCTTCACGAATCGGTTGGTCTAGTAATCAATGATCTTTGCGGTTTCTTTAGGGAATTGTACGCTAAAAATATCGAGGTTGACGCGCTGGAGAAGCTATAAAATATGATTCCCTTGATACTATGCAAGCTTGAGCGGATTTTCCCGCCGTCGTTCTTCGATATCATAATACACCCGACGGTTCATCTTGCAATTGAGGCTAAGTTTGCCAGACCGGTACAATATCGATGGATGTATCCAGTCGAGAGGTACCTTGAATTTTTCGGTTCATGCATTTTGTAAAATTTTTACTTTCTTATATTCTTGTATTTCATTATTTAATATATATTTCTTTAAGTACCTCTACACTCTAAAAATATATATACGCAATAGAAATCGACTAGAGCGTCTATCATGCATGGTTATCTTCTAGATGAAGTAACCATATTTTATTCCCGCTATCTAAACGAAGACATTGAGACGATGCTTAATAGGCCTCGAAGAATTCAGGACGGATCGTATGGTAAAACTGATTACAAGATAGTAGAACCCATTTTTATCAACAAGATATATCAATTTATCCTTCTCAATAGCGGATGTCTGGATGAAGTTAGAGAGTAAGTCCGCTTTTCATTAATTGTTCTTTATATATGTACATATATGAAATAATATAATGTTGACATCAAAATTTAAAGTTAATAACAGAATTCAACGTGAGGGGCATCCTGATTGGAATGATGATCTATTGGAAAAATATCATCAGGACAATTTTTGTGATTGGTTTGCATATCTTGTAAAATGTTCGAATCTCATGTGTTTGCGACTAATCTTAATCTAAATGGATATCGTTGTGTATTTGCTACATAATTTGTTTTGTCAGATCCAAGATCCGAAAATGTTTGCATCATTAGAGAGAGACTCAAGATGTCTAGCTCAGCTCCCTAGCATGGAGGTTGCATACTATAAAAGATTTGGTGTCTTTGGATACAAATTTGAAGTTAAGAACATAGAAAAATCATGAACCATCCAGAATAATGGGATTGCGATCGTAGGATCAAATGGTGTGATTTATTATGGATACTTAGATTGCATACTTGGTATCCACTATCCCGGATGATGAGAACTGTTTTATATATTTCAATGTATTTGGGACGATACATTGCCACGCCCCGCTTCCCAGTGTACGGCGAAGGGGACGTGACGAGGTCCGCTGTGTATATACTCAGAAGTATATACGCTAAGCGTATCTAAGCAATACAAATTAATTACACAAGAGACAAGAAATAAAAAGAACAGCAACTTTTATTTATTAACATTCTTTGTACAATGCATGAAAGGAAATACAACTGAAATAAAAAGATGCCTAAACAGTGGAATAACAGGAAATGAAAAGTACAGAGAGGAAAAGTGTACAATGAAACTAAAGTGCTGGATCTTCGGCAAACTGCTCCAAGTCTTCTGCAGATGGCTCGATCTCTGCTGGGTCCGAATCACCTGACGATATTCAAAAAAGAAAGAAATAGAATGTCGTCAGCGAACAGGTCGCTCGGTAAGTCCCAAAGTTAAGGGAGGAATAGACAGAGAGTAAGAGAGAGAGTAGCTTTTACAGTTGTATTATATTATTATATTGTTGTATTTAGTGTTAATGTTGTTGTTTGTACCTTGGTACAGAAGGATGCCAGTGTATACGAGAGGAGTCTCACTTGCCCCGGAGACTAAGGTATTAGGAACTCAAGGAACCGTTGGGCCACGGTACAACAGCAACGGAATATAGGTTAAATGTCTTAATCTTACCGTCTCGTGCCACTTTTAACACCTTCCGTACCAATCTACCCCTTAAACCCCGTGATGTCTTATTTGTATTGTTATCTTGTAAATTGTATTGATTGTAAGATTGATTGACTGACTGACCGAAACCATGATATCAGGAAACGGTTGTAACCGTAGAGTCATGTAAATGGAATACTGAGAATCATGTAAAAGGAATATATCCATGGTTCAGTTCAGTCAAGTTGTATAAATTGATAATTGTATTCATGGATTCATGTGTTCATATTGAATTGGAATATTGTAGATTATAAATTGACTTGAATCATATTCAAGTCAGATTAATCAGACTCAAACCCGAGTCAGACAATCAGAAATGTGAATCGAAGTCTTATAATTGCTAAGGTCCTTAGGGTAATTTATAAAACTTGAGGGGGTTTTATGTAAAAATACTTATATATACTTTTCAAAATACAGCTCAAGTATTTATTGTTCATCTTTAGAGTTGTAATGAGGGTGGATTTTATGTTGTGATATTTCTAATGAAAATATCCTAGTTTTATAAATAAGGGTATTTATCTGTAATATTGATTTATTTGAAGTTCATGGTACTTTAGTGTAAAATCTATTCTTGTGATTTTTAGAAAAAGGTGGAATATTTATATCATAATAAAATAGATATTTAAATGATAAATATATATATGTTTAAACAAAAATAATTTTAATAAATATTTTATATTCCAAAAAATCTTATTTTCTTAAGATGTCGTATTTTAAACCTTTCGAGTCCGAATGCTCCTTGCGGAGGTCTGAATCTCGCACTACTAAGCCCAAGGGTGCACGATAAACCGCACAATCCCGAACGGGTTCCCCAAAAAATGGGTTGTAGCGGCGCTTTGCAAAGATTGTAAAATACTAATCCTTTAGAAAACGTTTTATAAAGTAAAAGGTATTTATTTGCAAAGGTGTAAATTTTCCGTATTTTAGAATTCGAGGGTTTCCTAAGTCAACTAGCCTATTTCTAAATGGTCTAAACGACAAGTCGTTAGAAGACTCAAATCGCCTCTTCACCGCCAATTGTGGCCAGGTAAGTACAAATGAGGAAAGGAGGGATCCGCTCACGAATCGTGAGACGGGCCTTTTAAAGTTACCTTTGCTCACTTGCCTAGCCTAGACACCACAAAGTCAGGTTTAGATAAACGATCGATGTCCATAACTTATCGTGTTTTCCTAATAAGAGGTATTTATTTAAAAGTGTATCAAAGCTAAAACTTTTAGAAATGATTTTATTAAGAATATGGTATTTAAATGAAAGTATTGTTTTATCGTATTCTAAGTTTTTGATGATGTCGTTTAGGGTTGTATTTGCGTGTGTGTGGAGGTAGGTCATTACCTCGTGCTCTACTTTAAATGTATAGTAAGGTTAAGGGGTTAAATGTGAAATCGAAATATGATGGTATTAAAGTGAAAAATACGATAAATTGGAAAGGCTATCATTTCATGTGATGAAACTTGTTCAAATTGTTTGTTAAATGTTTAATAGTCAACATAAAGATATTTAAGCATGAATATATTGGTGAGAAGTGAAATTTTATAGAAAACCGAATCGGAAATCGGATTTGTTCCGATTCCGTCGGGTTTTGTAATTTTGTATTTTAGAGAATAAGAAAGAGAGATAAAATGGGACTTACGGGTTTCGATTAAGCAAAGGAGTGAAGGGGGGACTAGAAGGGTTGCCGAGGCGTTGCTTCGTCGCCGGTTGTTCCTAAAAACGTCGCCGGAATTTCCGCCGAAATTTCGTCGTAGCTTCGCCGCGCACTTGTTTTCAAGGTATACAACCCTTGGAAATTTTTTGAGAGAGTGAGCTTAGGGTTTTGGGATGAGAGGGTAGAGGGTAGGGATGTATTTATAGGGTAGGCTAGGGGTAGGGTAGGTGAAGGGTTTTTAATTAAAAAATTTGTAAAAATTATAGAAAATCATTAAAAATTGTAGTAAATTGGGGATAATTAAGTCTCGAGAACCGATCCATTAATTTGGAGTATACAGGGGGTTAGAGAAGCTCAAAAGGCACAAAACCCTAGTTGGAGACTCGGTCGTCCGACCGAGTCCGGCCGGCGGCGCCGGCCCGAGTCGGCCGGTCCGCCGGCCGACTCGGCCGATCCCGGCCGAGTCAAGGTGCCAGAGGGTGGGGGGTCTCGTGGGGTAAGCACTGGTATTTTTAGATTTTCAAGTGTAGTTCAAGCTTTGGGAGTTACGGTGTGTGGACTGTTGGGCTTCCAAAGGATTTAAAACAAAAACAATATAAAAATAATGTGGGGTAGGGGATTTGAACTCTGGTGGCTTGGTTCAGCAGTGCAAGGTATTACCAATGAGCTACAAGCTCCTTCTTGTAATTATTGTGGTATTTAATTACTTAAAATGATAGCAGCAAGAATAAATACTCCTAGTATATATTAAATTTAAAGTAATTTCTTGTACACTAAAAAGGAGTTATTACATTCTTGTAACTTGTAATAAAGAAAAAAAATAATTACTTATATCTTGTGCTCAGGCTAAAATACCCCTTTATGGATTTTGAAAAAAAATTTAATTTAAAAATTTGTATAGAAAAAAGTGTATAAGAAAATTAGGGTTGTTACATACATGAACCGATAGGAATAGGTGGAGAGACAATCTCAGGACTTAGAAAGATGAATATGGATCGACTAGTATAAACACACGTCGATTTTGCTGTCAGGACGATCCATTTATCTTTCCGCAACAAGCATTCCAAGTATACTACTCGGAGTGCTTGTAGCATCCGGGATGGAGTATCGTATGCCAATAGAAACTCAGGATGTTTATGTTGTCTCAGAATTCGAGGATCGCATGGACGACAGTGATAAGGAGGAAGAAGAGAGAATACTTAGAGTGCTCCAACCGCCTGTCTCCGCAAACAGGTTTTCTTCGGCTGAGCGTGAAATTACGTGGGTTAGGAATGATATTGATGATGAAATCCAAGCAGATATTCCTAACGTGTCTATGAAACGAAAAAGGTTAGACGTATAGTAGTTTAACATGTATTGTTGTTTCTATTTCTCTTACATACATGTATTGCATGCATATGTAATGATTGTACTTCTATCTAGGGTTGATGACGACGTCAGGAGCAAGGCGGGACACCAGTAAGGTCATAGGCAGCGGTAGAGGCAGGGGCACCGGCAGAGGGATTCTGCTTCCCGGGGATCTGCGTAGGGAGCATATCCTACGACAGGGGGATTATGTTGCAATCTCGTCCGTACCACCTCAAGATCTCCCATTATGTGTGGATTTTGCCACACCTCCAGGTATATTGCATGTATATTAATTTATTTTGAAAGTTATATTATAGATATACACACATATTCATTTCAAAATTACTTATTATAGATAAATACGCATATTCATCGGGACAGAGGTCGTCTCCGCATGATCCGTACCCTCCGTGCAGTCTGAAGGTTAGTATTATTTTAATACGTCAAATTGATTATGTATTATTTTATTAAGAACTTACTTATATCGTCATTGCTTATTATCTAGTTGGAAGGGTTGTATCCACATCCGGGTCACCGGATGTTCCTTACCAGAGGAACTATCGTCCCGCTCGTGCTGCTGCCCGAGTTCAGGCTCGTGGTGATGTCGCCGGAGGTATATATTGCACTTCACTTTTCGTTAATTCTTGCATTCTAAATATTGTTTTGTTTTGATATTGCTTGTATATCTATATATTTTGTAGATGCAGGGCAACCACGGCCCGAGAGTGGGACTCGAGAGCCCAATCAATCCTACAAGCTAAAGCCCAATACCGCTAGGGGGCAGGGACCATTCCCCATCTTTTTTACCTCCGATCATTGCTACATTGGCAATAATGCTGAAAGGTTCGACCGGTATATGGGGGATGAGAGCCGCATCCAAAAGAAGTATCATTTTCACGTATACTGGAGCGAGCAGCATACCTGCTCTTTTGTCCTGTTCTTGGAGCAGGCCTAAGTATTATTATATATTTTAATTTTATTTATCAAATAAATTAACTATAATTTAGCAATTATAATTTAAAAATATTAAAAACTTGTATTTACAGTCGGATTACGACTTTCAGCCCGTACCCGATCCCGATCACCCTGATAGAGTGCTCAATCTTCACTCTCTTTACCAAGGCCTCATGACAAACATATAGACTAAGATCCGATATCATAGGAATGATATGAAGAATGATTGTTACGGGATATGGCGGACGACCCCCGAGACGGAGAGAGCGGCTCTTCTGTAGACTTCGGCTTTTAGCAGGGTCGATGTAGATACATGGCTTTTATTGTGCTGGTTTTTTGCGTCTGAGTGCAAACAGCTTTGTAATTTAAATGTAATTCGGTGTTTAGCATATAATTTATTTTTTTGTTATTTAATTAGAAAACTAAATTTTATTGTGTTGTTCATAAACAAATCGCTCAAAATAAGAAGAATCAGAAGCCCGCGAGAAAGGGTCGACCTACCTACACCGGTGGATCGAAAAACATTAATCGTGCCATGGAAGTGGCGGTAAATTACAATATATCTATTTTGATATAATGTGATATGAAAAGTTATGTTATTATATATGTAAATTTTTGGTGAATTGCAGAAAGCTCAGATCATGGCTCAGAATGGTACACCGAACGTGTTGAAGGATTATCTATCCGTCCACGGCACATCGATAAATCCAGCCTTGGGCGAGCTTCGATATCCTGACACTGCTACCCAAGAGTATTGAGTAAGTGTTAATATTTTTTATAATTCGAATGAAATTTTGTTCTGAATAGTTTAAATTTAAATGGTTTACTTATGTTTCAATACTTTACATGGTGTAGGAGCGGGTGGCGCAGGAGGCAGAGTCATCAGGGATTGATTTCACTATAGAGATCGATCCGGCCGTGCTGATCTCTCTCTTAGACATAGTACATAGAAGGTACCATGGTGGTTAGTAAAGTGGCCGGAGACTTGGTCCCAGTAGGGCTCATTTAAATTTGTCCTCCTCTCCGGCAGTTACTTCTCCTATCCCTTGCGAGCGACGTCTGGAGCAGCAGTTTGACGCGCCGAACTCCAAATTCGAGACGTTGCAGGAGATGATGGTATGTATGTTATAGACACACACACAAGTGCGCGCGCGCACACACACAGACATACACACATGGACAGAGACACACATACACAACAACAACAACAACAAGCACAAAAACAAATATGTGCGACGAGCCTATAAATAAAAAACACATTATTTCAATTCGCAAAACTTAATTTCTAGATATAAAATTTCACAACTATACATATAGACTAAATCTAGTACATCGTTTCTTACTCGTTTATTACAAAAACTTAAAAACTTTACAGATTCGACAAGCCACTTATTCGGTCGCGGCTCAACACACACCTTCTTCGACTGCGGCTTCGCAAGCACATACTTCGGCTGCGGCTGCACAAGCCACTCCTAAAGATCCGGCTCTTTCGGTTCATCTAGGTTCTTCTGTGCATCCAGGTTCTTCTGTGCATGCCACACCTTCGGCTCCACAGCCCATTTCTACTCCTGCATTGGCCACTCCTTCATTACTCGAGATTTTGTCGGCACAGGGCTGCAGTAAGAAGCAGATGCACCGGATTTTCCAAATACTTGGAGGTAGAGCACCTGGAAAAAGCTAGCATACATTTATTTATATTTTTGGATTTCTAGAGGATGTATGTACTTTATTTGATACATATTATTTATTTTGGACATCGGTTGTTGTATAAGATGCTTATGATCATGAGTTTATATTGATTTTGTATTGTTTTTGTTTATTTCGTTATATATTATATACGTGGAATGTTGTTTATAAATATTTATGTATTTTATATGATATATTTCGTTATATATTATATACGTGGAATGTTGTTTATAAATATTTATGTATTTTATATGATATATATATAAATATATATATATATATATATATAGAGAGAGAGAGAGAGAGGACGGGGAAAGTATTTTTTAAAAAATATATGTGAAACTTTTCCCCTACGGTTGTCACCGTAGGGACAATAGATGCATTTGAGGCTGCAATCGTGTGGGCAAAATATAAAAAAAAACTGATATTTTGTTCCTACGATCGAATTCGTAGGTTCAAATGTATGCCCCTACGGTGAAAACCGCAGGGGCATAAAATGCAAAAAAAATTTAATAGAAATTTCTTAAAATGAAAGTCTGGCCATACGATGTAATCGGTTGGATCAAATTTATACCCCTATGGCGACAACTGTAGAGGCATAGATTACAATTTTTTCTTATTAAAATCAATGTCAGGTCCTACGGATTATTTTAATTTTCATTTACGGTTTCAACCGTAAGGGCAACTAATTACTATTTTTTTCACAAATTAAACTACTCCTACGTTGGAAACCGCAGGGGAAGTTTTCCGGACGGTTATGTCCGTAGGTACAAATTTTCATCCGTAAGTGCAGAAACATGCCTCTACCGCTTTTTGACCTACGGATGGTTTTTTACCCCTACTGTTGGAACCATAGGGGCAGGGGTTTGCCTCTATGGTGAGAACCATTGGGGCAACCCCTCTTTGTAGTAGTGCAGGTCTCGTTTTTCTTAAAGCATTTAAGTCATTTATTAAATACACGTAATGCAATTCTCTTCTCTGCTAATTACTATGCATGACCATTAACTACTGCACACAGCCTGTTATCTATGCATAGTAGTTAAACATACTATTCATAGCAGTTAACAATTAATGTATAATAGACTATGTGTAATAATTAATAAGGAAGGATATTATGACTATTGAATAAATCGGTCAAATGCTAAATGCCTGAAAACATGAAAAGTATGTGTTACATATTTTTTCCAACTTTTAAAATTGCGGATCTAAGCATACCTTATTTTTTATCCTATGGACCGGATCCATTATCCTTATATTTTGGAGTTAATGGACTTGCAAAATACCGCAAGCCCGCAAATTATGATGGGAAGATGAACCATGTCTAACTCAACTCGTGTCGGGCCGGCCTTGTTGGTTTACCATTGATCGGATATGCAGATGGCGGCAGTTTAACTATGGTGTACATCAAGCTCAATAAACTATTATGATTTTACTATCATCATTATTATTAGAGTTTATCGTATTGATTTCGTGGCGTCTTAAAAAAGCCATATCAATTCATAGTAAATTGGCATATGTGTTCCCTATCTTCTTCTCCTTCCCTTTTGCCTTTATACTATAACGCAAAATTTCATGTAAAAAGTGTAATTTAATTAGAATTTTTTTCTTGAGAGAGAAATAACCTACTTGGTTTTAAATTCTTGAGAATGTAATACTGTATCACAAGAAATCAACAAATTTTGTTGATGTTCTTAACATTTGATCGTATATATATTATCATTATCTTATCTAACAAATTTCTCTACAAGATGAACATTGCATATCTAATCCACGAAGAAATTGTGGTTGAAGATTTCATTTCTAATGCTGCAATGCTTGTTACATTTAGTAAGGTATCAAGAAACTGCTCTGATGGGTTTTTCATTCGCCTAATCTAGGAAAAGGAAGGCGGATCAAGACAATGAAAGAAGGATGTTTACAAGTATTTTCATTTCCCTCCCATCAAATTCTAGTCTATGGTGATTTACTAAATGTTATTAACTTGATTTAGGATGTTTATAAGTATTTTCATTTCCCTCACATCTTTGAATAAAAGATGGATATCATTTTTTCCCCTCTGAACTCTGAATGTAGTAATTATCATGATTTATGTTGAAATAATACATAGCCAAGGGTTTATTGAGAAAAAAAAGAAAGAAAACAAAAGGCATTTTCAAAATATATAGTTGTTATAATGCAAATCCGTTTGAAATAATAAAACAATTTGCAATTACATCAGCATGGAGTAATGAAGCATACAGGGTGTTGGAGAGAAAGCTTGCAGCGGCAAATATGATAGGTCAAAAGTCAATTTTCAAAATATATATATAATAGGTCAGCATGGAGTAATGAAGCATACAACGTGTTAGAGAGAACCACACGCTCTCCTAGAAGGGAAAGTGCCATACCTACCGAGCTATTGCTCATTGGTGGTTTGTGGAGTTTCAATTTCTTTGAAATTGATATTCATATTATCCTCCAGATATTCAAGTATAATGGTTGAAGATCATCGCTGAACTTTCATTCTTATTCGAGCTTGTCAAAGGTTTGCCTTACTTATCAAAGCCTAATATTTTGGGACGACTTGACATATTGCTTTGCAAAAGTATACATCTGCATCCAAATAGGAAACCGAGCAAACAAGCTCTAGAGTTCAATAAGACAATCATTTTAAAGATGTTTAGAGTTGTATTTAAACGATTTTAAAAGTTTTGGTCAGTGAACAAAGTATGTCCGTGCTAATAAATTGTTAAGTGTGTATAGATGCTTTACAGAATGAATTAACAGAGGTCTTTACTCGGTTAACCTTTTATTTCACTTGCAAAACCTAGTCAATGAACACAAAAAAAGGTATAATTTCGTAAACGAAAAATAGTTCGACATAGATTTTATTGCACAACAAACTATTGGTTTTCTTCGAATTGAATTAGAAGAAGCGAAATCATTTTATTTTACCATAAGAATCTGAATCAAATTGGTGTAAGTAGGACTCCTAATTTTTACGAGCAATTGTATAGTGAGGTGCTTCTAGCCGGGCCTCAATTCAGCAAAACCAAGGGACAAAGGTGATATGGTTTTGGGTAAATTGTCAAAAAGCCCGGCTCGTTTCAAAGTTGTGTAAAAACCTCTGGGCTTTTTGCTCTAGTTAAAATCCCTCTGGGCCCAATCAAAACCTCTTGTATATAAGTTGTTTGTAATATTTAAGCAGGTTCCTGTAATATATAAACACTTGTCTATAATTTCCAAGCAGTTGTAATTGCCTGTAATATCTTAACAGATGTCTGTAATATGTAAGCAGTTGCCTTTAATATCCAAGCGGTTGAGAGAATACAGGACAAAAATGAAATACCACACGCGTTTTTTGATAAAGATTTTGAACAGTAGACCATTTCCAACAATTTTGAAAATTAAAGGGGTTTTTAAACAACTTCCAAGCGGGCAGGTTTTTATTTTGGACGATTTCCTTTAGGTTTTTTCTTTTCTTTTCTGAAAGTCCTGTTTTTGCCATTTCAATCATAGTGGTGAAGGCGGGGAAGGACCCACTTCCACACAAAAATAAAAATCAAAAAAATAATAAACTATAGGGTATCAAATTGAAATTTCATTTCCAATCTTAGCATTACATGCAGCCAAAAATATTTTCATTTTCAAAAATTCTAATTTACTCACGAAAATTAATTACATCTCAATTGGTAATCAAAGATCACAGTTATTGCACAATTATTCCTATCTTTTAAGAAAAGCATGTCGGAGCTTTATTTAAAAAAATAATAAATCTATAACCTAATGCAAACAGGATTTGAAACCCAGAACTCATGCTCATCTCTTTCCTCATTTAAACATTATGTTATGTGCAAAATAGTAGTATATAAAACTTTGAAGTGACCAATGAGCAATTTCTCAGCTGGTATGGGCACTTCCACTCTTGGGAAGAGTGCAGGGTTCGAAATCCAGAAACTCCAAAATGGAAAATTGCAACAAATTAATGCTTTTGGAGCAAATTCATGGATCCCCTCAATGCGTGTGTGAGTTGTGTGCTTGTGTATGATGTGTGCGTAAATGTGGTGTGTGTTGTATGTACGGATTAGGGCTTGCGGGCCGGGAAAAAAAATAATAATTTGAAGTGATGGGATACCACTCATCCACATTAAGACGTATCCAAAAACATAAATTTCCACGTTTGCGTTCTGTATATTCGGTGTGTCAGATATAATATATCGGATATGAAAAAAAAAGACAAGAATTTAAAGTATACATATACAGATGTTAGCTTGGTCGTTCTTGCTTCATTCTCACAAATCATTGCATATAAAAACTTTACCCAACACTATTTTCTAAACTTACCTACCTCAGTAATCAAACAAAACATGCCCTATAAGGGAAAAAATCGAATAATATAAAATAATCATATATCAGGATACAGGTGTAATAATGTCAACAAAAAAAAAAGGAAAAAAGAATGACTACATACAAATGTTACAGTAAACACCGAGATTTCTCATCTCCATATGAATAAAAACTTTAAAAATTGATGGTTGAAAAGCTCTTCCCATCATCTCTCAGATCGCCACGGCGACGGTGGCGATCGCTGCGGCGACGACGAAGAAGCTGACGGCGGAGGATGCGGCGGAGTTCTGGGTCGGGGGAAGGGCGATGGAGGGCGGCATGGCGCCGGCGACTGAAGCGGGCGGTGAGGATACCGGGGTGATGATAGCGGGTGGAGAAACGGGTGCGGATTTGGGCGCGGTGACGGTGGGTGGGACTGCGGGTACGGGTGAGGATCTGGGTGTGGGTTTGGGCGGGGAGATGGTGGGGGCCGCTCCTGGGGCTTGGGCTAGTGAGGTCACCGCGAGAGAGACGAATAGTGCGAGGACGAGCATCTGAGAGCCAGCCATTAATGCTGAGACTTTTGAGGGATTGAGAGAAATAGAGACAGATTTGATTGTGGAGACAATTAATGTTGATGAGAGAGAAAGAGATGAGTTGAGATTTTTAGTGAGAGAGAGTGGAGAGGAGACGAAGGGTATATATATAGGAGTTTTGAGTACTAAAGTTGTTTAAGTTCTAGAAATATTTTAATTCGATTGATTAAAAAATAATCCTGAATCGGTGGCGTGGCGGCTGATGAAGGTGGCGACCTGGCGCCAGTTGGACTCTGTCGTGTTTGAAATCTGTGCCGCGTTAGGTACCAAACGGTCTACCGACTTTTCCATTTCTTTATTTTTTATAACTTTTTTTTTATTTAAGATATTGCAAGAAAATAGAATGAAAGAAAAAAATCTTTAATGCCCATTTTTATTTTCCTCCCTCTCCTGTATGGTATCCAAGGTGTATGTTTTTCGGGTAGCATGTTGGTAGGATTTAAAAACTGATACGAAAAGTATTTTTCTTCAGAAAATCCGTGACAAATTAAGAAAAGCTCGACTCTCAATACATTAGCAAAAACAAGAGTTGGATTTGGAAAAAAAGCTGTAAAAATAAATCAAATTCTTGCAATATATGTCACCACCGAGTTAAACAGCTGCAACAAATGTTGTTATTGTATTGTGTCCAAAACATTTATTGAAAATGCCCACATGAGATTATCAAACAACACAGGAAAATAAATTTCCAACATATGTGTTGTTTGGATTTAAGAATTCAATAATAAAATATGAAAACACCCTTGCAACTGGTTTTGAGTATTTCTATTGTAACGATTCTTGCACGTACCGTACTTTTGTATCATTGCAAACCGAACACTTCCAGTACCCCCAGCGGCTTTAGAGCGGTAAAATAGACAATGAGGTTGGAGACACCAATTTGAAATTTGAAATTGTCCTCTTGGAAAAAGGGGATAGGATGAAGTCAATCACACTAAATTTCCTCCTTAGTATTAATGAAGCCTTTAAGAAATGAGATTTACTAAAGATAGTCAAACAAGCTATCAAGGGTTATATTGGATTATAAATTAAACCACATATCATAATCTTGACATGTTGTCAAATGCCTGGCATCTCTTATTCTTCAAGTTTCTCTTTTTTAAGAAAAGTAGTCATAACGTAAAATAATTATAATTACTTTTGGATATTTTTTTGTTTTTGGTAGGCTATAATTGAACATTGTTGGTCAAGCCTTGGAACATGATGGACACACGTATTTTGCAAACTTTTGAGTGTGTAAAGAGCTGGTATATTCTCACCAATAATCTCATAGGCCTGGAAGCTGAGCTTGCAAAGGCCCACTCCCACCAGAAGAAATTTATTTTAAAAATAAAATAAAACATCAATGTACATCATATGACTATTTACCAAAAAAAAAAAGTGCTTTGATTTGAATGATGCATTTCTCGTAACTATACTAGGTTTAATGTTTACACTTTCTTTCTATTTCTCCAATTGTTTTGAAAGGAGAAGTTAGGGAAATCTCTACTCACAAGAATTTGTATTAGTATTAGAATTTGTATTATTCCACATTACTCAGTTTTATCTTTCTCGCAACCTTTTGAACATAGTTTGCATCTTTAATTATTCGGTTTATTTATTTTGAAATGTTTGCAACATCATGATATGTGGTTTATCTTTATCGCGAACCTTTTCTAATCGTTTTATATGCTATGTGCATAGCATATCTTACATAGTCGTCGTAACCATAATCCAAACATAATATCAGCACAATATCGCAAGGATTTATTGGCCTATACTATTTAAGAACTTGATGTTTATTAGAATCATACAATATCTACTGTACATCCATGTGTATTCTACATGCAAAACCTATATTTTTAATAATGTAACCCTCCAGGTTTGCGTGGATGGTATTGCAATTGAAATGATCCTAGACTTTTAGATGAGCTGAATAGTTAAATGATATTGTTGAATTCTCTAATACAATGAGCAAGTTAATTAGATTAGTATTTGCTGGTATGTTTGTACTAAAAAAAAAGGTTTGGTACTGATATCTTCATTATTTTAATTAAAAGCCTCAAAAAATCTTTATCTTAATTATACAAGAAAATAACACTTTGGGGAGTTATTTCCTCGGTCAGTAGCCGACGTAATAAACCCGAAATCCGACGAAATAAAACCCAAATTAAAAAAAGGGCCCCGGTATCTTTAATATTTGAATTGGGTTATTTCGTCGGTGAGAAACCGACGGAATAACCCAATTCATTAAAAAAGGCTCGGTCTCATATCAGACCCCAAATCCCCACCCCCCCGCCCTCGCAAAAAAAAGAAAAAACAAAATCCTAAATCCCCAATCCCCCCCTTCGATCTTGTAATAACCGGTATCTCGAATTTGAATTTCCATATTATTAATAATAATTCCTTCTAAAATATTTTTCTCAAACTCTTTTCTATACTTTTCTCCTAATTCCTACCTCTTAAATTTTTACCTAAATTAAAACCATATCTCTATTAAAATCCCTACATCTCTGTACCCCTCTATTTTCTTTTCCCCCAATTATCTTACCTATATATTTTCCTCTAACTATCTATTTAATCCTAACACTAAACCCCAAACATATCCTGTCTCAGGCCCTTCTCTTTTCTTCTTTGGCCCAAGCCCAATATCCAAACCCTGAATCCGAGTTCAAATCCAAACCCACACTGACCCGACCCAGCCCCTTCTTCTTCTTCTCCTTTTTCTTTTCCTCTCGTCTTCAAAAAAAAAATCCCAGAGCCCTTAACGTCTTCCCCCTCTTCCCGCAACCGTTCGCCCACGACTCGCTCCACGTCGCCACTGATCCCCGAGATCCCAGCACCGGCTTCCCCTCAACCTCAACCTCAATCCCAACCGATACCCTCCCTCACTTCATATATCTCTACCTTCTTTCTCTCTTAAAAAGCTCTCTCTCTACCTCTAAATCTCTCTCACACACACACATCACCATCGAGAGCACCTCCACCTCGGCCACCCCTGAGCACCGCAACCTTCACCGACGAGCCTTGAGCACCCTCGACGAGCCACCAAAACCTCCTCTAGAAACCAACACCGACTACCACAACGAGCTCCCCACTTCTTCCTTCCTCTCAACCCAACACCGAGCTCAACCCTAGCCGACCACTCGGCCACTACAACCACCACCTTCACCGCTGTCGTTGATCAACTCCTTCACCGACCTCCCTACCCTCACCTCCTCTCACCACTCCCCCACTTCCTCTCTCAAACCCATCAACACCGAGACCATCACTTGTTTGTGTTGTACTATTGTTGTGCCGTGCTCGTTCCCGTGCCGCCGTCGTCATCGTCATTTGCGTTGTTGTCGTCAAAGGCAAGTGAACCCCTCAATTTTTTACATGCTACATTTATAGAAATTCGACCTATTAATGTTAACTAAACTATATATATATATATATATATATATATATATATATATATTTATCCGTTTGGGTTACAACGACGCCCTGTAGTTGTTTGAGTTCTATGTTGATTGATTGTAACCGAGTTCAGAACTAATGCTAAACGTACATGGACTATAGTGAACAAAATCACATTCGATTCGGTTAAATAAATAAGAATCTCAAAAGTTCAGAATATTTGTGCTTAGCATATGCTGTGTTTTAATTGAATCAAACCCGATTCTAAGTCAATGTCTTATTTACAATAGATTCGTGACTGTTAATGTGAATCGCGTAGAAGGTTGGGATCAAATAGTTAAGGTATCGAACATGAAATGAAATGACACCCCAAAAGGCGTCATCAAATCTGGAAGTTACTGTACTCGTTGACTTATTAAATTCATTGTACATTAAATACAAATCGAAATGTGTTGATCTAGGGCTCATATCGAAGCCAATTCGATAACCTTTGACCCTCTGTAAATAATTATTTAATATGGCTAGGTTATGATATAGGAAACGTGAGAGAAATACGGCTCTGGACTGCAGTTCAGAGTAGTATTTTATGTTAATGCATGTTTTTAAACATCTGTACATTTCAATATAAATCTGAAAATGTGCGGGGTCCTATATCTTCGCGTATATAATTAAGTTAGGTAGCTTATGATTCTGGTCTCATTCAATCATACTATTGTTTGATATTTTAAATATATTTTAGATCGTCGACGTATTCTGCAGTGACAGTTTATACATTTTGACACTAAACTGAACATATCTCCTAGTACATAGAGGATATTACTGATCCTCTTAATGCTATAGAAACCAGATAGATAGAGCTAGGTTTTATTCAACTGGAGCAACACTTGAATCTAAACAAAATCTGTAGTAAACTGTGCGTGAAGTTGGACTTCCAGTTCTGAAACTGGAATTCCAGCAACTAACCGCTGATTTAAAATGTGATAAATTCTTAGCCTCAATGCCTATTGATATGAAACTAATTTTGCTGCTTGGATAATCAACTATACTTCATATGCCTTTTATATTATTTTGTCTGATTCTGTACGTGTGAATTATTATGAATTTTGCAAGTTACATGACACCGGCTTCCCTTAATTTAGTGAACGCTTATTTAATGCATTTCTACCATATCTCGTGATTGTTTTACAGCCACTGTTTAGCGACTGTTGCATTGAAACCCTAGCTATTGTTTTGCATTATCAATTGATAAGTGTTGGTCACCGGGTTGTGACAAATACGATGGCGAACCATGATTGAAAGTGATACTGATAAGCGAAAGTGTGATTGAAAGTGAAAGTGATACACGCTTTTTCACAACCTATCTAATATCTGAACACATACTATAACTTAGGGAAATGGGGAAATCGTGGAATCGAACTTGTATTTAGCAAGGTTTACTTCTTTAGAGGATGATTATTCGATATTAGCGATATATACTAATTAGGTAGTTATACCTAGCGGCACGGCGGACAGGATTATGTTCTGGGCACAGTTTTGACCGTAGTCTCGGGTATGCACGAGACCCTTGCTTAATATGAGAACACATTCCACCGTTCGATTTCAACTGACATAAAAATTGTTAAATTAGTGACATGCATATTACTTTAGACTAGTGCTATAGTTCGCACGTGTTACTGCTTTCTGTTAATGACATATGCATTCGGATGTTACCGTTTTATAGTTCTAGTTCGTATTTATTGTCCTTGCGATATTGAGATATATTATTATTTTGCTATATTGTGTCACTCTGACGACCTGAGTATGCATGCTTAGAGCAAGAAGTGGACCTGCCCTTTTCAAGGTGATTGCAAAGATTTAGACCAATGACGCCAGCTTATCATTTCTCTTGCTTTCAAACAAGGAACATTTGTTATTATTGGTTAGTTATCTCTTTTGCTTGTATCCGTGCACTCTGATTCGTTAAAAAGTGATAGATTTAGTGATTTTGATTTTCATTACTTGTGCTATATTTACTGCTTACTATGTACAGTTAGAAACCGAAGTGTGACTACGGCAGGGTTTTTTCTTTGCCGTAGGAGCATGGCTGGCCTAATCACCTATCGTATTCTGTATTTTGGGAAGCAGGGTGTGACATGGTTTTGTTGGTATCAGAGCGCATCAGGTTTAGAATGAAATTACAGTTCAGTTTAAGGATCCCTTGATTCATATCCTATTATATTGACTTTCACTTTCACATGATCCTTGTCACCTCATCGTTCGATACCATATGCTTCTTGCTTTTTTTTCTGTCATTTGATTCCCTTTTCTGCTTATCTTTCAGCGATATGTCCTCCTCAGGCAACCATTCATCGAATACCGGTTCCCTAGATCGCACCGACAAGATCCATAGTGCGCTAACGACCAGTGTTGAGTCATAAGAGAAGAAGACCGATCTCCTGGCAGAGAGATTGAAGGCGGTGCAGGAGTCCGTGATCACCGCACTAAGAAGGTCTGCCGCTGTTCTTGCTGCCCCTGAGGGTGCTCTCGTACCAGCTGCACATGCTAGGGCTGGTACCGTTTCAGATTTCAGAAGACTGCATCTGGTCGTATTCACAGGTGTAGCAGCACCGCTCGAAGCTGAACAATGGCTTCTCAACGTAGAGAATCTTCTGACGGCTGCTCGAATCCTAGATGAAGATAAAGTGAACGTAGTAAAGATCCAGTTAGAAGATGAGGCCCTGATCAGTCATAATTATTGCACATTTTTGCGGTCATTTTCCCTATTTTTATTAATTACTAAAGGTATTATTTGTTATTTAAGAACATATGCGGGTTTATGTGTAAAAAGATTTTTTCATATGTTTCTTAACTTATAATTAATATAATTTGGAGAATATATGCATATCATATTTAAATAAAATATCCATATGAATTTTAACTATTATTATTAAGTTGTGCATATCATATCATATCCATTAAATAATTTAATTTTGGTTGGAATATTATCTCAATTAAAATAAATGCTACTAATTATTTGATTTGAGATATTGTGCAGATATTAAAATAACAAATCAGCTCAAAACTACAAACATAAGTAAGAGATCAAATCAAATCAAGTCAACAATCAAATCTGCCAAATTTAGAAGCAAATTGAAGATTCTCGTAACTGCAGAGAGAAAGAAATATTCTCAAAATTATATTTATCATAAAAATCTCCTAAGATCACGAGAAGAAAGCATAAAAATTCTGGAGACGAGATTACATCATATGGCGGCGGAACCGCAGTTCAATAGTGGTCGTTCGATGTGCAATTTCAGGGGCATGATCATATTTTCACATACATCGAGATGACGTCTAGGGTTTCAAGTCCCAGAGCCTATATAAAGGACCGGACAGCGGTCTAGGGAATCGATCTATCTATCTAGCAATTTAGGGTTTTTAGTTCTTTTAGTTTTTTTTCAGTAATCAAATTTTGTAATGCAAAAGTTTTAATAAAAGGTAGCTTCTTTTTTTTATTATAATTTTGTCTCATTACTTTCCGCATTACTTTCTGCATTTATTTTCCGCACTTTTATTTTTTTTTGTTTTTCTTATGGATTTCTTATTCTTCTACCTTTCTTTTTTTACTTCGTTTTCCCCAATGAGCGAGTAAATTCTCGCTTGTTAGGCTTTGTAGAAAAGGATAGTATAATAGATGAAAAAATCCCTTATTTTCTTCTTATGATTTAATTTTTATAAACTTTAAGAAAGGGAGTCTTAACCCTCTTATTCGGGCATGCTACCAATTCATGATAGTTGCGATCCCGATTTGAGATTCGTTAATACTTGGTTTTTTGAGGGCTTGAGATCAATAGGGATCAATGGAAAGACAAGAGTCAGTAGAGAGAATCCCTAATCCCTCCAAGTACCCTAATCCACATTCATCGTTATTTCTCTAGTATTAAATAATTAAAGATTAAAAGAATTATTTTAAAAACTCCATTCATTAACTACTCGATCCGAAAATTACTACAAGCCCTTCTCTTATAAAATTTTTAAATCTCTTTAGTATAAAACTATTAAAATCCAACATTTTTTCTATTAACTCGTGTAAAATAAGAAAAATAGTTCACCATTTCCCTGTGGACAACCCGTACTCACTATCGGCTAGCTATTGCGACACTGTTATTGATTGCGGTATTTAGGAAACACAAAGACTCAAGGGCGCCGTTGCCGGGAAGACGGTAGTATTATTTTCTTGTTATTCGGGTTGATTTCTAAAAACAACCCAGGAAAAAAAATAAAAAGAAATGGAAATAAAAACCGCATCTTGTGTTTTTAACGATTCTTATGCGAGTTTTGTTAGAAATCTAGAGCACTTAGTGCGAACCAATAGAGATTCAGAGACTTTCAAATAGGAGCAGAAGAGCATTGGAGTTCAGTGCCTAAGTTTGGAAAGCAGATCGCACCATACGGCGGCGGAACCGCGGGCGATTAGGGCATTTGGCGGCCGAACTGCGGCCGGACCGCACCCGAATTAGGGATTGAGGCCCTCAAATTTTTCTGGTATTATTTTCTCTTCTTCCTCTCTTCTTTGAAACTCCAATAAATTGTTTTTATCTGTAGAATTCTTTGCAAACAGAGACGCTAAAAAAATCTTTTTGCGTGTTTTAGATTTTGGATTGTTTTGCATATTTAAAACGGATACTAAGGGGTAAGAAACCCAAATTCAGATTAGGTGGGGATTTCATCACCCTTCCCTGGCCCCACAAATCACAAACAAGCATACGCATCACCCTACGTTAAGAAAAAAATATCTAGACCAAGCCTCTAAGGACAATCGCGCTCAATTAGGACAAAGGAGGGTTGTGGGTAATCTATTGCTTATCCGTATTTTTCTTGTGGTGTCTAAGGCAAGTGTGACTAAGAAAAGTGGTTTACTTAATTAGGCTCACTATTTCGGTGATTCGTATAGCGGATACCTCCCACTTACCTGACACTTACTTGGCTGCAAGATTAATAAGGAAGTGATAGAGGATTTATCCTACGTCTTATCCGTTGGAAGTTTAGGAGCGGTCTAGTGATTTGACCTGGGTGACCCTATCTCTAGGGACTGCTTATGCATTTTGTGATTGGTTGAGTTTAGTCTTGCGTCCGTCATTCTTGTCAAAGAAAAGCATTCTTTAAATCTTTCTCAACACTCTCTCACACGCTGCCATGTGTACTAAACCCGCTTAGTGCATGATCGGTTGGACACGGGATTCTAGCGCCCGTTTAGTCCGCATTTTCGTTGTCGACTCCGAGGTCGATACTTCTTCACCTTCTTTTTTTCCTTCACCTACCACATCTCCCGAGATGGACGGACCTCCACCGGGTTTTAACAACACCACGTTGCCACCACCTCTAGGTGCGCAAATTCAAAATCTACTACGCATCGCTCTCCAAGACTGATGCTACCCCACACGCGGACCCCTTCCTACATGTCTGTCTCTTCCACCAGCTAATGGGGATAACTTCGAAATTAAATGCCACTTCATCAACTTATTGCCCAAAATTCACGGGCTTGAATCTGAGGATGCCTACGTTTTTATAACCAAATTTCAAAACGTATGTGCAATTATGAGCAGAAATGGTCAATCAAGATGGCGGAGGCGGAGGAATAGGATCCCGGCTATCTGAAAAAGGGGCATCCGCACCACCCAACTTTCGGCGGATGCTATGCGATTACGTATTCTCCCTTTTACCTTGTGTGATCTCGTAGAGAAGTGGCTTTATAGCACCTCCACAAATTCCATCACTAATTGGGATGAATTTGTTAAACCATTCCTTAAATTTTTTTATTCTAATCATAAGACTGTCCGCATTAAGAGCATGATCAACCAGTTTGCCCAACTTCCCAACAAACCCTTTTGGAAATGCTTTAAAAGGTTCAAAATCTCCTTGTCCAATGCCCTCATCATGGATTCGAAAAATGACAACTTTGCCAAATTATGTACGAGGGTGTTAATCCAGCGACAAAACAAATACTAGAAACCATTTGTTAATGTCATTTCATGTCAAAATCCGACGAGGAGGTGTGGAAATTTCTTGAAGATCTCGCCGAACAAACACTACAGTGGGAGAGTACAAGAACAACACCGTCATCTTCGTCTTCATCTAGGGCAGTTATCCATCAGCTCGACGCTTCCATCGCAATGAAAACCGAAATGGCTGCGATGCAAAAGAAACTCGAAGGTATTAAGAGCAAATTCTCTTCAGTCTCCCTAAACCAAGTTTCTCTCCCCAAAACCGTGTGTGGTTGCTATTTTGACTCGTCACATTTAACTGAAGAATGTCCTTTTAATCCTCCGTCTCAAGGTAAAGAACAAACTAATGCTGCTTTTCAGTAACGACCTAGAAACGATCTTTATTCATCCACTTATAACCAGTGATGGAGGAATTATTCTAATTTTGCTTGGAACCAAAACCAAACTCAAAGTCAGTTCCAAAGTCAAAACAACTACCAAAAGCTTCCTCCACAGCAATAACAACCACCAAAACAAATTCAGCAGCCCTTTCAACCGCAACCATTCCGAAATCCGGCCAACAACTTTGCCCCTTATAACCATTCTTTCCAATCACAAAATAATGTTCCTCCTGCCGGTACCGACAAAGTCTCTGCACTCGAAAGAAACTTAGAACTTTTTATTAAACAATCCGCACAAACGTCGGCTAGTTTAACTTTTTCCATCCAATCGTTAGTACAACACACTGCTTCCCAAGGTGAAAGCACCAAATCCATCGAAGAACAAATTGCACAGTTAAACGCAGCGATGAGTGAAAGAGAGAAATGGAGACTTCCATCTCAACCTCTACCAAATCCCGGCCACCCACAAAACGCTAACACTATTCTTAACCAACAAAATCATAATGCCGGTGTCATAACTACGTTGAGATCGGGAAGAATGCTGAACAACCATGTTGGAGAACAAGTTGATGATTTCGATGACACCCCGGCTACTACATTTACTTCTTCTTATGATCAATCATCTTCTTCCGAGCCCATTCTCCGTTCTCCATTGGTCTCGAAATCTCCGTCCACTTCCTTGAATGGATTACCCCCTCAGGCTACCCCAACTCCAGTTTTGGGATCCATTCCGTCTCCACAAACTTCTCCCCAAGTGTTGGACTCAACCCCTTTTAATAAAGCTCCTTTTCCAAACTGGTTGAGGCCCAACAAACCAAGTCCACAAATGGAGAAAGTTGTGAAAATGTTTAAGTTAGTTAACATTAATATTCCTCTCTTAGATACTATCCAACAAGTTCCATCCTATGAAAAAATTCTTAAGGACTTGTGCACTAAGAAAAGGAAAACTCAAGTACCTAAAAAAGTTTTCTTAGCGAGCAATGTGAGAGATGCTCTTACCGAAAATTTGCCTGAGAAACATAAGGAACCTGGTTGTCCTACAATTTCTATAACTATTGGGGGTAAAAACATTAATCGCGCTCTTCTCGAACTTGGTGCCAGTGTTAACTTGCTCCCTTATTCTGTTTATTAGCAATTAGGTATAGGAGAGTTGAAACCCACGTACTGCACTTTTCAGATGGCCGATTGATCTATCACCCACCATAGAGATGAGCTAGAGAACGTGTTGATTAAAGTCGGGGAATTTATATTCCCTGTGGATTTTATAGTTTTAGATATACAGCCTGTGGCAAATCCATGGAACCAAATCCCGGTGATTCTTGGTCGACCATTTCTCTCAATCTCAAATACGGTAATCAATTGTCGTAACGGTTCCATGAACCCATCCTTTGGGAAAATGACAATTGAACTTAATATTTTCAGGTTAGAAAGTCAACCCTCCGAACCTTCTGCTCATATGATAGATATATTTTCTGTCCACGAGATACCTCCCGATAGTTGTGAATTTGAGGAGTTTTTGTTCTACAACAATGATCTCGACGCCACTAGTGCGTTATTGTTTAATCCCGCTGCTTCTTACATGAATAAGGAATATGAAGGGTTCACTTTTCTTGATGATCTTGATTCACGGGACCTTTCTGTCAACGAGTCACCCCCCGAGTTCGAATCCTTTGATTTTTCGGATGAGTTGGTTGAGCTATCTGAGTCAGTCTCTTACGCTAGCTATGAACCTTTCATGGAGTCCGAGCATCGTTCCCTTACCATACCTTCTATCATCTCTCCGCTGACACTTGATCTCAAGCCGCTGCCGTCTCATCTTAAGTATGCATATTTAGGTGAGAATGAGTATTTGCCCGTCATCATCTCAGCTTTTCTAGCCTTAGAGCAAGAGAAATCTCTTCTGTCTGTCTTGTAATCGAATCAGCAAGCTTTCGGTTGGACAATGACAGATATCAAAGGGATTAGCCCCTTGATTGTTGAACATCATATACATATGATGGATGAGGCCAAACCAGCCCGTGACCAACAAAGACGGTTGAATCCCACCATGAAAGAGGCGGTGAAAAAGGAAATCGTCAAATGCTTAGATAATGGTATATTTAACCCAATATCTGATAGCCAGTGGGTAAGTCCTATTCACGTTGTCCCTAAAAATTCTGGCAACACGGTGATAACTAATGAGGCAAATGAGTTGATTCCAACTCGCACCCAAACCGGGTGACGGGTATGTATTGATTATAGAAAGCTCAATGCCGCGATGAGAAAAGATCACTTTCCTCTACCTTTTATTGACCAGATGTTGGAACACTTAGCTGGGCATGAGTTTTACTGTTTCTTAGACGGTTACTCAGGATAAGACAAGTTTTACTTGTCCTTTCGACACTTTTACTTATAGATGCATGCCCTTTGGGTTATGCAATGCTCCCGCTACAATTCAGCAAGGTATAATGGGGATATTCTCTGACATGGTCGAGAATTTTCTGGAGATATTCATGGACAATTTCTCCATCTTTGGGGATTCCTTTGTGGAATGGTTACGTCATCTTGACGCTGTTCTTATCCGCTGTAAGGACAAGAATATAACTTTAAATTAGGAAAAATTCATTTTATGGTTCAAGAAGGTATTGTCTTAAGGAATATCATCTCACGAAATGACATTGAGATAGACAAAGCTAAAATAGATGTCATTTCCAAACTTCCTCCTCCTAAATGCATCAAAGATATGCGATCCATTTTTGGCCATGCCAGTTTTTATAGACGGTTCATCAAGGATTTTAGCAAGATTTCTAGACCCTTAACTCTTCTCTTGGCCAAGGATACAACTTTTTACTTCGACTCGAATTGCTTGGCTGCTTTTGAATCGCTTAAACGTTCCCTCACTATCGCCCCGTTTTATCATCTCCAGACTGGAATCACCCTTTTGCGCTTATGTGTGATGCATCCAACTTTGCTATCGGTGCAGTCTTAGGACAGCACATCGATAAGATACCACATGTCATTTATTATGCGAGTAGGACCTTAAACGATGCCCAAATGAACTATACAACCACCGAGAAAGAAATCTTGGCAGTTGTCTTTGCATTAGAAAAATTCTGGCCCTATCTAATTGGCTCACCGGTCGTAGTTTACACCGATCATTCCGTCTTAAGACTTTTTTTTTATCAAAGAAGGATGCTAAATCCAGGCTAATACGTTAGATCCTTTTGTTGCAAGAATTCGACCTTGTCATAAGAGACAAGGGTGGATGTGAAAACGTCGTAGCCGATCATCTTTCACGACTTCCTTCTTCACCAACGTTGACCTTGCCAATAAACGACTCTTTTCCGGATGAACATATCTTGATCTTATCTTAGGAACCTTGGTTCGCTGATATTGTGAATTATTTAGCAACGAGACTTCTACCTAGCGAATGGTCAAATCAAGATAATCACATATTTTTATCCCAGGTAAAACACTTTTACTGGGACAAATCTTATTTGTTCATGTTTTGTCCCGATCAGATCATTCGCCGGTGTGTCCCTAATAATGAGTTCAGGAGTGTATTGTCCTTCTGCCATGATCAAGCATGTGGCGGTCATTTTGGCCTAAGAAAAACTGCGGAAAAAGTTTTGCAATGCGGCTTTTATTGGCCAACGTTATTCAAAGACGCACATAGTTATTGCAAAACTTGTTCACGGTGTCAACATATGGGTCGGATTTCATGGAAGAACGAGATACCGCTCCAACCAATCTTGGTTATTAAGATATTTGATGTATGGGGAATTGATTTCATGGGCCCGTTTCCCAACTCTTTTGGGAACTTATATATTCTCTTAGCGGTTGATTATATCTCAAAATAGGTTGAAGCAATACCGAGCCGTATTAATGACAACAAGGTTGTCGTTAAGTATCTTAAAGAAACTATCTTTTCTCGGTTCGGGTACCCTCACGCTATTATTAGTGATAATGGGATGCATTTCTGCAATCGGTCATTCGAGGCTTTGATGCGGAAATATTTGATCAACCACAAAATTTCTACGCCCTATCATCCCCAAACGAGCAGGCAAGCCGAGATATCCAATCGACAGATCAAGCAAATTTTGAAGAAAACGGTTTCTAAGAACCGTAAAGATTGATCCTCTAAACTGACTGATGCTCTTTAGTCATTTCAAACTGCATATAAGATCGATCTTGGCATGTCTCCTTATCGGCTGATGTTTGGGATGGCTTGCCACCTCCCTACCGAGATCGAATATAGGGCGATGTGGGCAATTAAAGAGCTTAATTTCGATTTCGACCAAGCGAGCAACTATCGGAAGCTGCAATTAAATGAGCTGAGCGAGCTTCGTGATAAAGCCTACGATAATACAGTTATAGTAAAGAACCGGATAAAGGTATTCCATGAAAAACACCTTTTGCAAAAAACATTCACACCGGGACAACAAGTCCTTCTTTATAATACCCGTCTCCATCTTCATCCGGGTAAGCTGAGATCTCGTTGGTTAGACCTTTTGTGGTGCGATATGTATATCCGCACAGTGCAGTGGATGCAGAAAATCCTAAAGACAGTTCCCTTTTCAAAGTAAATGGACATAGATTAAAACCGTACTTTTCCGCTGACCCATCGGAGGAGCTCTTGTTCTTGCAGGAGCCGCTTTATCATGACTAACTTTCCTTCGCCTCTCCTCCATACTTTGGTGTTCCAGTCATAAACAACGGCAACACTGTTTCAACTAAGAATGGAGGTGTGTATATTAGTAGATCCAAAAAAATAAAAAAAAGTGTGTGCTAAGAACAAGTTTTGGGGAGGCTTTCCATTTGACTAATTATTGACCCTATCATTCTCCACCCAAGTCTACAAGTTTTGAGCTTACAGGATGACATCAGTTAGGACACTGCTGCAAACAGGTTTGGGGGGAGGTTTTTATTTATTCACGTATCATTTTGCAATAAAAAAACTAAAAAAAATTTGAAAATAAAAGTTAGAAAGTGAAAAATATATATGAAAGAGAAGAAGAGACTTAAGAAATGCAAGAAAAATAGATATTTTATAACGAAGCTAATACGTGGTCATGAGCTGTTGTCCTAAGGGTTAGTAAGATAAAGAAATCATTAATCTGCGGATAGAAATAAATCTGAAAAATAGTCCATATTCTTGAGTCCAAACTTACGAATGTTGATACCCTACTATATGCACTTGTACACATCTTGAAACTTGAGATAGCAGAGAATACATTGAAATACTCTTGCTCAAAAACCTTAGTATGAAAAAAATCAGCAAAATATAAATGACACATAAAATAAAATTTAAAAGAAAAATGAACACTGGTTTTTTCATTACTTATGGCAGCATAAAAAAATACAGCGAGAGTGCCTTATCACCTACTGCTTTAGACCAACTGGTTTGGGGGTCACTGCTAAGCCTTGGGTGTTGCAAGATTAGGATATTGCTAAGTGCCTCAAGAAGTATTAACGGTCGCATGAAGAATGAATGAGCAAATCCATCTAAAACATCACCGACTAAAAACCACTAAGGAATATGGACAAAGGGTATGATAGCATGAATTGAATTCCCCAAGTGTAGAGATGAGTTTTACACACACATAGGTGTATATGATCAATGTTTGGAAGAGAGGTAGGGAAGAAGACTAAAGACGATATTTTATTGAAGGAGGATGTGATTTCCGACATCTTTTCAAGACCATTAAGATAGGGCTCATGATAACTAAAAAGCCAGTGTAGTTTAAAACTCTTATTTTCAAGTTTCTCTTTTATATATTCCTTATCTTTGCATGTAATTTTCGTCTTCTTTTCTTTATTTTCTAAATTTTGGGATTTTGTGGGTGTAATCCGCTGAAAACCCTCAGGAGACAACACTTCTCCTACTAGGGACACCTAGAGGTTTAACGGCTTGTTGCACAAGCTAAGTGCAATCGTGTTGCCTACGAAAGTGTGCTAGGTTTTTCTTTTTCTTTTTCTTTTTTGAATAAAACAGTTTGCTCGGGACGATCAAAAGATAAGCTTGGAGGTATTTGATCAGTCATAATTATTGCACATTTTTACGGCCATTTCCCCTATTTTTATTAATTACTAAATTGTGTTATTTGTAATTTAAGAATATATGTGGGTTTATGTGTAAAAAGATTTTGTCATATATTTCTTAACTTATAATTAATATAATTGGGGGAATATATGCATATTATATTTAAATAAAATATCCATGTGATTTTTAACCATTATTGTTAAGATGTGCATATCATATCATATTATATCATATCCATTAAGTAATTTAATTTTGGTTGGAATATTATCTCAATTAAATTAAATGCTACTAATGATTTGATTTGAGATATTGTACATGTATTAAAATAACAAATCAGTTTAGGGCTACAAACATAAGTAAGAGATCAAATTAAATCAATTCAACAATCAAATCTGCCAAATTTAGGAGCAAATTGAAGATTCTTGCAACTGTAGAGAGAGAAATATTTTCAAAATTATATTCATCAGAAAAATCTCCTAAGATCACAAGAAGAAACCACAAAAATTCTGGAGACGAGATCACATCATATGGCGGCGGAACCGCGGTTCAATAGTGGCCGTTCGATGTGCAATTTCAAGGGCATGATCGTATTTTCACATATATCAAGATGACGTCTAGGATTTCAAGCTTCAAAGCCTATATAAAGGACCGAGGAGCAGTCTAGGGGAATCGATCTATCTATCGAGCAGTCTAGTGTTTTTAGTTCTTTTAATTTTTTTCAGCAATCAAATTCTGTAATGCAAAAGTTTCAATAAAAAATAGTTTCTTTTTTTTTTAATTTTGTCTCATTACTTTCCGCATTACTTTCTGCATTTATTTTCCGCACTTTTATTTTTTTTGTTTTTCTTAAGGGTTCCTTATTCTTCTATCTTTCTTTTTTTACTTCTTTTTTCCCAATGAGCGAGTAAATTCTCACTTATTAGGATTTATAGGAAAGGGTAGTATAATGGATGAAAAAAATCCCTTATCTTCTTCTTATGATTTAATTTTTATAAATTTTAATAAAGAGAGTCTTAACCCTCTTATTCGGGCGTACTACCAATTCATGATAGTTGCGATCTCGATTTGAGATTAATTAATACTTGTTTTGTTGAGGACTTGAGATCAATAGGGATCAATGGAAGGACAAGGGTCAGTAGAGGGAATCCCTAATCCCTCCAATTACCTTAATCCACATTTATCGCTATTTCTCTAGTATTAAATAATTAAAAGATAAAACAATTATTTTTAAAACTCCATCCATTAACTACTCAATCCGAAAAACCCTACAAGCCCTTCTCTTATAAAATTTTCAAATCTCTTTAGTATAAAACGATAAATATCCAACCTTTCTTCTATTAACTCGTCTAAAATAAGAAAAAATAGTTCACCATTTCCCTGTGGATGACTCGTACTCACTATCGGCTAGCTATTGTGACACCGTTATTGATTGCGGTATTTAGAAAAGACAAAGACTCAACTTTTTGACAACAATCAGGCCCGCACATGGTGTACCGTTGAGGAGAGCAGACTAGATAAGCCCATCAAATAGGGCACATTCACCGAGTGCTTTCTAGAAATTTACTTTCTGGCTACCGGCTGAGCCGATTTGCCCCATATATGGTAGCCACAGAGACAGACAGAGCTAGAAGATTTCAGCAGGGACTTGATATTGAGATTCAATAGCTGATAGCTTCACTTGACCTGAAGACTTTCGCTCGGGTACCGAACGCTACTCGAGTTCAAGAACGCTTGGCAGAAAAGGCTAAGGGTTAACGAACTGTGGATAGGAGGGCCCCAATATTTCAGACACAAGAAGCAGCTTGCTCTCGCGGAGTGATCCCAATTCTGAAGCAAGGGGTGGTACAGATGAAGCATTTCTTCTCACCTCAGCAGCAGAAGCGGCGTAAAACCTTAGTTTTTGGTTATTGTAAGAGGTCGGGACACCTTCAGAGGGACTGTCGCCATGCCAAAAGACAGTGTTTAATTTGTGGATCTAGTGAACGTTGGAACAACGGTTGCCCTCGGAGGAAAAAGCTACAAGAAGGAGATCCGTCAGCGCCTTCTCCATCATTTGAGTAGTTTTCATGTTTCGTTGATTTCGTGTTTTGCATGTACGTATATGCCATCCGCATTCGCCACGGGGCCCCGTTATGCACCATTAGGTTACTTAACCAACGGCAGTGCAGGGGCTGGACTAACACGAATGCAAAACATATACAACATCTACTAGTATATATATATATATATAACCATTCGTCCCAGGCATGATATAAGCAACATCACAGATACAATGATAAGCAAAAACCAAATAGCGGATAATCTAGGAGCTCCGGGTTTCATTCGAGCCGCAAATGAAACCTAACGTTCCCCGGTCTTGTGGATAGCCTGTACAATAAATAACCAGGACACCTATGAGCGCGGCAAGTTACCCGCTAATTCCAGAAGAGTGGAAATCTCAACCAACAAAGTGAATGGGCCATCCAACACTTCATAGAATCCGGTAACTTGAGCACTCTACCGTGGGTCATCCTATACCCTCTACGAGTGCGACGAATAGCCCGCCAATTCTAAAGTAAGGCACCCCGGTCTCAATGCCATGAGATAGAGGCCCGTTGCCCTCTAGAACCAAGCTATTCGAGCACTCCACCGTGGGGTAATCCTAGTACATAAAAGAAAAATATATACAGTGGTGATATTAACCTCAACCCGGCCGTGCCCCAATAAAAGAATACACAACCAGGCAGAAACGACAGTCCATATGTCGGACGCTTGCCCTACAATAATGAATATACAAATGAATCAAAACTGTACAACAAATATTTCACTAAAGGCTATCCATCACGACAATCCATCGAAACCATCTCAAAGATATCACATGCAACACCACAGATAAACAAGATGCGTTCAACCCCTTCTTATCGACGTATAGCGATTAGAAGATGTTAAACAACACATATACACATCACAGAAGCAAGTAAATAAAACCACGACATTAGAATTTTGCGCACAATTAGCAAACGAACTAAATTTTCCATGACTTGAAAATCCAGTGAGCTAAAGTCGCCAAAAAATTCATTTTAAGCCAATCCGGGAGTCAAAACGAACTGGAAACCCTTCCGAATCTTTGCAAAGATGAAGGGGCTAAAATTAACTGTTGATTAGGGGGCCTAGAAGTGGTACCTACCCCTGGAGGCCACCACGAGGTGGCCCCCAAGGGAAGGCGGACCCGAGAGCACCCTTTTGGGGTGCTCTCGGGTCACCACCCCCCAAGGCCGCCTTGTGGTGGTCTTGGGGAGGTGGGATCGACCTTCGGTCCCTCCCGGGGGTTTCCCAAGGTGCCCATGCTTCACTCTGTGGCTTCTTAGTTCAAACTGTGAGCCCGCAGGGTGTGCAAACATGTCAAAATGTCATTTTTAGGGACTGTTTTTATCGGCAGTTCGTGCGAGACAAAAACGGCGGATTTCTAACATCTCTACGAGCTATCTAAGTCTTATGGAGTGGTTCTGATACCATGTTAGGTGGTGTCGCACACTCTACTGGGTTTTTATAGAGGCAGTATTTTCAAAAAATAATTTTTAAACGGGCAACATCGACTAATCCCCAAGATCTACCGTAAGTCCTAGATAACAAAAACAACATAGGTTCTAATCTACTGTGAAAGTGATTATACTCATATGAACAAGTCCTTCAGGTCTCCTTAAGCTCCACGTCTGTCGGGATCGAGCTTGATCATCGGCATCCTCACGTCGAAGACGATCCACCTGAGAGTCTATAGTTCAAGCTCCAACCTCAAACTTGAGGTAACTAAAGCATCTAGTTTGCTAATCTAAATGGTTTAGTAGATGTAAAGAATGTTTATTGGATTAATTTATCTCATAAACCCATGGTTTCTCAACTCATGAGAGGGTTAGGGTTTGAGGAAGAAGAAGAGAGCAAAGGAGGAAAGAGAAAGTTAAGTGTAGAATGAAGTATCAAGTGAAGAATGACTAAGTGTTAGAAAATATCAAGCATATTATTTCCAATAGAAATAATGCAACTGTGCTTGAATAGTTAGGACAAATGAATGAGAAAAACAAGCAGCCATGCTTCAACCATGCTTTTAATACACCTCATCCCTCCAATTCATTATCTATTTAAACAAATAGATTAACACAAAAATGAGGTGTCTTCTTCTTCTAGAAGCATTCTAGTGTAATTACAAGAATACCCCCACCATATATACATACCCGTATTCGTACTATAAAAAATACGAATACCAAGAGATAAAATAATCCAATAGTATAATACAAGAATGCAGCTTAATCCTAAGCCCTCTAGTATTATCCGTCCGAACAAAAATCCATGTAGCCAGTACACGTATATGATCGAAACGCTGCACGTAAAACCATACGACCTCTACATCGTTTTTCCTGAACCAGGGAAACCCTCTATGTGGGACTCTGAAGACTCTACAGTACGCTGGTAGTGGGTTTAACCACCAGCACGTCAGCGGCACTAGCTATACGTAATGGCTAACCAGATACCTGTCGAAAAGAAGGCCAACGAGCAAACTCATCCAAACTCCTATTGAGCCTATCCGTGACAATCTCCGTACAGTCCGGTCTGTTCGTTTGAGAGTATCGCATGCCAGGTCTAGGGGGTGGAAAACGTTAGACCCCTAATAAACTGACAAGTCATGCCGTTGTGGCTCAAGACCATCCGTGAATCTACTGATCTAACTATCAATAATTCTTAATCGGCACTAGCAAGGGAATTATGATGTTGGCCAACCGAACACAGTAGAGCCGTGGTAGGGTAGTAATCAAAGCATATTAGGAACTCACTCGAGACAAATGACGATCTCAGGTCGACGGACTATCTATACTCATGTCACTAGAGAACTGCTATCTGACAATAGGTATAATACTATCTAGCCAGTTCTCGGCGAGTCCGTCCAGTGTACTCACCCTCAATGAACACCTATATACGATCTTAGGTGCCAAAGACCAATGGCTGTGGAACCAACCATCAACCCTCGTCGGGATCTAGAAATGTATACACCAGTCTACTCCGGAGTATCGATGCCCTGTCTCGATACTCCCATGACTAGGGACATTTAAGGATGTGCTTATGGACTACCCAGCCTTCACATGTATGATTGCCATCATAACGCTGGTAGTCAAGCAAAGATCCTACGGGCTTTATCAACATGTATTAACAATACGTAATAATAAGTAAAACATATGCATATGTTAATATAAAGACAAACCAAATAGCATACTATCATATCGAGCAAGATTGTCCTGTACATACATATGTCCAAGCTTCCACTTGTATATATATACAATAATGGCCTATAAGGCATACATATCCAATAATCTCCCGTTCCCTTATAAAAACGGGGGGAAGGAAAGAAAAAAGAAAAAGAATTCCTGCAGCTTGGCCTCACATGTTAAACACGTGAGCGTTTTTATGCAAAACATATAAGCACTGAAAACAAATAACTAAAGGCCAAACTGGTCTCACGTGTCAAACACGTGAGCGCTTATATGCAAAGCATATAAGCGCTGAAAATAAGTAACCAAAAGGGGGCAAACTAGCTCACGTGTTAAACAAGTGAGTGCCCATATGCAAAGTATATGTGCGCTAAATATAAGCAGGTTAAAACCCACATTGGGGTCACGTGTTAAACACGTGAGAACACACCTTTTGAAGCACTAGCTTCAGATAAAGTTAAATTCTTTATAGAATTGAATTCTACTTTAGATAAAATACTTCCTCTAAAATGAGAAAGATATTTTCTGGTAAACAGAGAGCTGTTGGATCAAAAATCTAATAACATAATTAAAGTCTAAAATGGAAAAATATTCTTTCTAAACAAGAAAGATATTCTCTGTTAAACAGAGAACCATTGGATTAAAAATCCAATGGTGATTAAAAATCATCAAATATAGAATTAAATTCTATTAGGGGAAAATATCTTCCTGATCTTTCTAAATGAGAAAGATATTCTCTGCTGGATCAAGGATCCAATGTTAGAATCAAATTCTAATTAGGGAAAATATTTTCCTAATCTTTCCAAATGAGAAATATATACTCTGAACCCTTGGATTAAAAATCCAATGGTGATTAAAAATCACCGTTTGATAGAATTAAATTCTATCTATGGGAAAATATATCCCTAATATTGTTAAAAACAAGAATATATATTCTGTAAAACAGAAATTCTTTGGATTAAAAATCCAACGGTGGATAAAATCCCCCAAATAATCTTTGAGGCTAATTAAATCAATTGGTATCTCTCAAATGAGAGATTTTCTTAAACTAATTAACAATTTGCTTTCTCTATATAAAGAACCTAAGACTTTAAGTCTAAAAAAAAGGAATCGACCCCATAAGTTTTCTACAAACTGAGAATTTAATTCTCCATCAAAGAAGGTCTCCTCGTTCTCTCCAACCCTAGGTAAAAAAAAACAGAGATAAAACATATCTCCTTTGTCAGGCATAAGTAAAAACAAGGGTTTAACCCTTCATTAAAAAAGAACTTAGTTCTTTCTCTGAATCTGAGATCTATAAGACAGATCTCCCTACAAGTTGAGAATTTAATTCTCATCGGGAAGATCCTATTCTTCAAACTCAAAATTTAGGGGAAAGAATTAGATAAAAAGAACAAAGAGAAAAGACATATGTTCTAGAAATTTAATTCCTCTGAGAACAGGGTTTAACCCTACATAAAAAACTTAGTTCTTACAAAAAGAACAAAAAGAACGGAAGAACTTAGTTCTCCAATAAAACCGATTCCAGATCATCAAAACAGAGATCTTGGTGATCATTAATGGTCAAAATGCTATTAACAGAAGTTAAAACTTCTTCAGAAAACATTAACAGAGATTAAAATCTCTAAAACAAAAGATCTAGCATCTCACGTGTTTCCCACGTGAGCGCCCAAAACAGAATGCTCAGCGTCTTGCGTGTTTCCCACGTGAGTGCTCAACAAAGAAAAAAGCACAGCGTCTCACGTGAGCGCCCAAAAAACATAAACTCAGCTCCTCATATGCTTCCACGTGGCGCCCAGAGGTGAAGACTCAGCGTCTCACATGAAACACACGTGAGCGTTGTATAAAAGTGCTGAGCACTATATATATGCAGTGAAAATGACTAAGTGCTTAGCATTAATTAGGCAGTGTCCATGTCTGAGCACCTTACGTGCTTCCTACGTGAGCGCCGGAGCAAAAAATAAGTGCTTAGCACTTCTGAATAAAAGAAAAAGGCCCAAGATCGAGCCCAAATTGGCTAAGTCTCTCTGAAGTTTTTCTTGCAGCTAAGCCCAAATGCTTTGTTGTTGGATCTTAACTAAATATAATGATCCTTAAAATATTTCTAAGATTATCTTAGTCTCATAATAAGACTAACGTATTCTTAGTTAAAATAAATTGAGCCCAAATGTTCTTATATTTAAGATAACGTTAATCGAACAACAGATTAACGGTCCATAAATGAAATATAATATTGTTTGAACTAAACGAACATACAACCAAGTTCAAACCGAAATCTAAAAAATACGGATTTGGACTAATCCGCGCTCTACGGTTGGCAATATAAACTAGTCTTCGTATACAATCCACGGGCAACCAAAATAAAATAAAACACACGACACGAAGCGAACTACTGGAGCAGGAGAAAGTGGTTATCGCAACGCGATAATATAATTAACTGCAGGGGCTTGCGCCTGCAGGGAAGAGCGTCTCCACAATCAAAACCCCCTCACAAATAAGGGGAATCTGATAAAATTTTCTACATCGGTCGCATCTATCCAAACCTCCAATATACGGTGCCATAAATCAACTTGGTATCTTCAGAGAGGTGGATGGATATGTCCAAATAGCATCTGCCCCCAAATTCAGACTAGACGTCTCAACGTCTCGGTTCAGTTTTCGAAGGTAAACAGATTCTGGCACGCCCGATGGGACCTCTTCCTTTTTCCACTCCACATTTCATATGTTGTGATCAAGAACGAAATCGCGGTTCGCTATGGTTGCCCCTGGACTCAAGATACTAAAACATGGTGTCTTTCTCATATACAGAAATCAATGGCTTCCCACTGCGCCTCATGCAACAGTAACTCCCACTCTGTCCCAGCTGAAGGAGTGATGTACGGGCCTAACATGGCCTCTATCTTCACCATGCCAGTAGGACAAGTCATTCAGGCTACTACCGGACTTTTCTTCGGTACTATGCTCTCTCCTGTAAACTTTGGCGCCTCAGTGCAATAAGAAACTCCGAGAAGGTCGGTCTTTGATTGGCTAGCAACCAAGACGGCTCCTACCAGCAAGCCGTCAAACTCTGGAGTCTCGACCTTTAGTAGGCTGAAGAAGAACTCAAGCGGGCCCGTAAAGAAGCTCGTAATACTTGAGGGAGCCACCCAAAATGGCTACCCTTCTCTGCTCCTGCTACAAGTGAAGTCAGCAAAAGTGCTTTCCCTCCCAGATAGTCGGTCTTCCAAAGATTGTCCAACCCTACTTCAATTCAATGAAGGACGCCAGTCTTTAACAGGCTGGCACCAATTAAAGCTCCTTAGCAAAGCCGGGGCATGATGAAGCTAGTTCTGATATTGAGGCGGTCCCTGCAGCAAGGCATGCTTGACGTCGCCACAAACGACGAGTAAGATAGACTGGGGGTGACTCCCCCTCTGGGCTTACCCCACCAGCTCCTATGGTGGAGGTCGATGATGCTGTTCCAACCGGGAACAAGTTTGATCCGCTCAGGAGAGCCCACAAGAACTCCCCGACGGCGGTCCTAAAGAAATCACCTCCGCTAACAGAAGTCCCTATGCAGCGACAGCCAGAGCAGCCTCACCAACGGCTTTCTTCACAGATATATAGGGTCTGGAGAAAAGTCCAAGACTCTGTGCTTGACGAAGATTACTCTCATCAACCCAAGAAATCCAAGGGTCAACAAGAGAAGGAATACTCCATCGCCATACAATGGGGGACCTTTCCTAAACAGGCGCCTGTCACAATGGCTCCTTCAGCTCCGACCTTTCATAAAAGAACGAGGCCGGAGAAAATTCTATCGCCCGCGGAAAATTTCAATGGCGAAAGATCTAAACGCCCCACGTCCGGGGGAATAACAATACATATGGTCTATATAGCCTCAGGAAAAGAAGAAAGTCGTGCCTCAGTGAGTCACCGACCAAAAACTCAGTCGTTGAAAAAGGCTCAGGAGCAACAACAAAAGCACTAAGAAATGCTGACCAAAATGGCAGCACTCACCGGACCAAAAGAAAGTCCAGACAAAAAAGCTGAACAACGTCAAGAGAAAGAAACCGATACAGAGTTCTTGCTATGAGTGTTGGAGAGAAAAGACAAAGAAGCTGCGGAGCAAACTGCTAACATAAAGCAGATGGCTCTCTTATTCCAAGATATGGCGGGAATGATGATCCAACCGGACGCACCGGCCGAGGACCCACCAATAATTATCGAGGATGACAAAAGAGAAACATCAAATCATCCCCCAGCCTTATCAACGGCAAAAGAGGAAACAATCTCCAAAGCGGCTCTGGATGACTACATTACTCAGCAAATTAGAGCTCACCAGGCCAATGAAGCCGCTAGCCAACTGTTCAAAACCGGGCGACTATATCCGGCCTGGTATGACTAAATCAAGTGCCTAGCGGGATATACGATCCCGAAGTTCCATGTTTACAAAGGAACGGGTAATCCCCACCAGCACGTCGCACAATTCAGAGCTCTGTGCGGCAATACCGAAGGCAACGACAAACTGTTGCTTCGCCAATTCGTCGGAAGCTTGTCAGAGACAGCTTTTGAATGGTACTCGGAGCTCTCAAATGACTCCATGAAGAACTTCTCTGAAATGGAGTTGCTATTCACGCAACGGTTCGCCAGCACGAGTGAGCGTACTCCAATCACGTCACTGATCAATGCCAGGGTAAAGCCGGGAGAAATGTAGGTCCAACATGCGATCCGGTGGCGGAACCTGTGGTCTAAGTGTGAACAACGCATTGTAGAGTCTCCAACCGTAGGCATATTTATCGGGACACTTAATCCTCAATCGACTGTGTCCCAGTTCATAACATTCTTCAAACCCACAACCTTTCAAGCGCCGATAGACAAGTTGGCCTAAATAGATCAGATGAGCTATGGAACTTCCTCCTCAAATAAGGACCCTTGAAATAACAAAGGTAAAGGGAAATTGGTCTTTTTTGCCAACACGCAACAACAGCCGGACGACCTAAAACCGGTTGCTCGCCAAAACAACGCGCGTCTGCGCCCGTCCTTGGAAGAAAGGCTAGGATATGCTTACTCGTTCCCTCATGACAAGACGAGGAGACTGTTTGAACTGGAGATGCATAATAACCACATTATATTACCAGACCCACGACGTCCAGCACAACCCGGCGACATCAACAACCCCAATTACCGCTCCTATCACAGAATAGTGAGCCACCCAATTGAGAATTCCTACATCTTCAAAAATTGGGTTGAAGACTAGTACCAGCAGGGAAAGTTCATGCTGTCTAATAACTGGAGGGTAAACCCATCCCAAAAGTACGCTCCCAAAAAGGTGGACACGCAAGGGACATCATGCTCGCTGGTGGAGGAAGCTTTGTGGGAAGTAGCACTTTCAGCAAAAACTAAAAGGACGCTGAAGGATCTACAGACATGTTCGGAAATCAGGTGGAAAACCCTACTTGAACCTGAAATAATTGAAGGGATGCTAAAACCACATTCCGCGGTGAAAACCACCGACAAGGGAAAAAGCCCCCAAGTCAAGCCTTTAAAGTCTTCTATGAAAAAAGAAGACCAAGAAACCTGTACAGCCTGCCGAGTATGACGACAAGCGCACAGATCTACAAAAGTACATAGATGCGCTGGAGGAGTATAACCAGAAGGCGCGGACACCAGTCACGCTCGAAGAATTCCTCAAGCATATCCTTGAGGATGGAGACAGTGACAATGATGAGGGAAATGAATCATCATAAGAAGCGGAAGATTATGTAGCAAGTTGCCACATGTCTCCCATTCGTCGTTATATGACGAAGAAGCTTGCTCAGCGTCAAAAAACGACATGGAGGAACTAGGGGCAGAATCGGCGCTAAAATCCTCGAAACTTCCAGAAGAAGACCCAATTGAGAGACTTTTAAATGAAGCCTTTCAAAAAAGAAAAGACGATCGAGAACGCGCGGCAGCCATATATGAAAAGGCTAAGCGTCAGCGTCTTTATAAAGAAGCTGTGGTGAGGACGAGTCGTAAAGTGCTCCGACCAAACTAAAGCACACCTGCAACAAATAAGTGCAGGATCAAAGCTGAGAAGCGGTTCTCCAAAGCCCGATCAATGGGGATGAAGCTACCGCCACTCATGAGGTACACTCCGAGAGTCCTATACTCCGACGGAGGAGAATCACTGAAGGGTCGCCCACCCCATCGAGGAATACAGTGCCTTCAAGAAGTGGCGGCAAGGATATGTTGCCCATCGAAAAAACTTCAAGAAGGAGAAGCGCGAAGCTCGCGCTCGTTAACATCAAAATGGCGAGACGAACATGCATGAAGAAACGACTGGTAATTTTCATATGGTTGGTACCGGTTCGGAAAGGGGAAAACCTCAAGCTCTCACCTTTGGGAGCGATTCTGAGGGAAAAACACCGCTCGACTCTCTTTTTGAAAATTCCCCCTCGGAAAAAAAAGAAGAGGAGAAAAATTGCAAAAATATTCAGCTGCGTAACTGTACGCTACCTGAGAAGAACTTCGGACCTGCAAACAAAGGTTCGAACAAAAAGGACAAAGGGAAAGGGAAAATGCCTGAGGAAATCGCCCTTGATGAAGAAGTAGTCAAAGAGCTCGCCGCAAAGGACCCGTCTAAGAAAAACAAAGTGGATTACAACATCTTAGCACATCTGCGAAAAATACCATCGCAGCTAAGCATATTGGATGCTCTACTCCTGTCCAAAGAGGCACGAGATTCCCTGATCAAGGCTTTACAAGAGCCCGATCAGTTCCAAGCTTTCTTCGCAGAAGAAAAAATGAAAGATGAACTAACATAGGTCTACATGGCTGATATTACATTCAGAGATGAAGATCTACTCCTCGGTACGTGCGAACATAATCGACCGCTATACATCACCGGGTACTGCCATGACATCAAGATAGGGAAAATCCTTGTCGGCAATTGATCCTCCGTTAATCTTCTCAATGTGAAAGTGCTAAAAGAAATTTGCATGAATGTTCAGCACCTTACCTCAGATAAAATTATCATCTTTGGGTTCGATTCACAGTCATCACGGATACTTGGGTCTGTAATACTGACGCTACATTTCGGACTGCTCATCACTGACATCAAATTTCATGCCATTGACGCCAAGACTTGCTACAACGCCCTACTCGGAAGACTCTAGTTATACGAGTACAGCATCATCCCTTCTACACAACTTCAGTGTATGAAGTATTTCAAGGATGGCTCGGAGTACACTGTTACAGGAGAACTAAATCCGTTCTCTTTGAATGAAGTGCGGAAGTATGAAGACGCGAAGTACTTTCTGCCAGACTTCGAGGATACTGAAAGGTGCCACAAGTTGGAGTATAAACAAAAATCTGCGGCCACTATCCTAATCTTTGAAAGCGACACCGAGAAAGCCGAACATATAGTTTACTTGGGGCAACCCCAAAGGCAAAACAATAAGCCCGGACCATCCACTCCTTTTTTGGTCTTTGGCAGCGACTCCGAGGACGAGGCCAATGCAGTGTTCTCCATTCTCCCTTCAATGCAGACTCTTGCCGAAGAGGATCAGAGTCTAAAAATCATGATGGCTCCGCATCGACACTACAGGAAACTTGACATGCTCGATACATACAACGTACAAGAACTGCAAATGTTCTACGTGCCTCCTAGGTGAAGAGGTGAAAATGAGATCCTCTTCTAAAAATCTACGAAGACCAAGGTAGAAAAAGAAGTCTGGCAAGATGTCAACCCCGCTCTTGACAGGTTTCATCCCATCCATATGCCAAGATATTATGCGGAAGGATTAAAGAAACTGTTAAAATGCTAAGGCGCACCTCTCGAACAAACGATTTGGCAGACCTAATTCTACAAAAAGATTTGGGATATTCCCGGGACTCAGCGAAAGAAGCCCAAAGGGAAGATGGAAACAACTAGGCTCGGATATGTTCAGTCTAAGAAACGGGAGCAAGTTACAGTTTCCACGTCATAAACAACATGGGTGAAGGAGAAAATGTCTTTCCAGATAGCCATGATGTCAGATTGGAGCAAGATCCCGCTTTAAGAACATTAAGTCCGTCGCTCGAAGAACAAATTGACAAGTTAATAAAAGAAGATTTTCAGATGAGCCAAGACAATCATAGCCGCGAAATGGCCATATATGAAAAGGCCAAGACGCAGCGTCTCAGTCAGCATTCTGTGGAGGAAGTAGACCATGACGTTCTTCGTCCCCAGCCAGCTATGTGTTCTCGCGAAGGGGGAAAATCTCGAAGCAGAGGTAAAAATAGGACAAGGAACACAGAAAACGTTCAAAGACAGCAAAGCAGGTCCAAGATACCGTTCAATCGAGAAAAGATCAATTGGAGCCCATCCTTTATAAAGAAGATGGGTCAGGAATATTCGTTCCCTCAAGACAAGATAGGAAAAATCTTCGGCCTTGTCGTGAAGCACTAAATGATGACGCTTTCAGAGTCCCGGCACCCCGAACAAATAAACGAGGTCCATCACCCGGATTATTGCTCCTATCACCGAGCAGTAGGTCACCCCTTTGAAGTTTGCTTCACATTCAAGGACTGAGTAGAGGACCAGTATCAATAAGGCTGGTTTACTTTATCCAACAGCTGGAAGATAAGCCCGCCATAAAAACACGAGCCCAAGAGAACCTATACAGTCAGGATAGGACCAGCTCGACCGCGAAAAGGGAAGCGGACTCATACCTGCCATATGATAACTCTCTGAAGGGAGGGAAGGCGCGAGAATAAGATTGACCTTTTCGAATGCTTCACAAATGAAGACGATGATGAGGAGATATCAGAATTTCCACCAGCGCCAAAAGAGCTGGAGGACGGGATACACACGACGACGGACAACATAAGAAAAATTAACTTAGAGACGGAGAACGATCCGAGGCTGACGTTTGTCAGTGAGCTATTATCTGAAAAATAGGTAACCACGTTAAAAGATGTGCACATGCAGTACAAAAACTGCTTCTTCTGGAACTACTCAGAAATGCCGGGTCTAGATCCGGAAATAGCGGTACATAAGCTGACCATATCGTTAGACATAAATCCAATTAAATAGGCACCAAGAAGGATGCGGCTCGAACTTGAGATGAGTATCAACGCTGAAATTAAGAAACTAATCGATTCCGAGTTTATCCAAGAGGTTCAATATCCCGACTGGATCGCTAATATCGTTCCAGTGATGAAGAAAAATAGGACAGATCGCATCTGCGTAGACTTTCGGGACCTCAAAAAAACATGCCCGAAAGATGACTTTCCAGTACCCGTTACCGAACTGATGATCGATAACACGTCCACACAGGAAGTCTTCTCCTTCATGGACGAATCTTTAGGATACAACCAAATAAAAATGGATTCTAAGGATCAGAAGCATACCACCTTCCGGACACCGTTAGGTGTATTCTGCTACAAGGGATGCCTTTCGGCTTAAAGAATGCCGGTGCTACCTACCAAAAGGCCATGACAAAGATCTTCGATGATCTCATACACGAGATAGTCGAATGCTACATCAACGACCTAGTGGTGAAGAGCAAATCTCATGAGGAAAATTGGGAACATCTAAAAATAGTGTTCCAATGCCTTCGGAAGTATAATTTGAAGATGAACCCTCTGAAATGTGCGTTTGAAGTCTCCTCAGGAAAATTCCTGGGATTCATTATTCATCACTAAGGCATCGAAATCGACCCTTTAAAAATCAAGGCAATTATAGAAATGCCTTCGCCAAGAACCCTTAAACAATTGCAGTCTCTCCAAGGAAAGCTCGCGTATATCCGGCGGTTCATAACCAACCTTTCC
Organism: Agapanthus africanus; assembly: GCA_030015575.1. Taxonomy (NCBI): domain Eukaryota; kingdom Viridiplantae; phylum Streptophyta; class Magnoliopsida; order Asparagales; family Amaryllidaceae; genus Agapanthus; species Agapanthus africanus. The sequence goes on from JASDDO010000022.1 coordinate 62,787,399, forward strand.
AGAAAATGTCGTCCCTGCAGTCATCTGATGAAGAAGGGGATCCTGTTCGTCAGGGATCAGAAGTGCCAAAACACATTAGATGAAATCAAACAATACTTGTAAAATCTGCCGGTATTAGCCTCTCCGGTTAAGGGAAAACCCCTTATCCTATATACAATGGCCCTTGAGGGTTCTTTAGGCGCATTGTGGGCATAAGAGAACGATCAAGAAAAGGAGAGAGCTCTGTACTATTTAAGTCGAGTTCTCCTGGGGGCAGAAAGCAACCATTCCCCCATCGAAAAGCGTTGCCTAGTGCTGATCTTCGCAATAACGAAGCTCAGACATTATGCCTTGGTATATGAGGTCCACCTCATATCGAAGGTGGATCTTCTCAAATATCTAATGTCAAAAGCCATACTGACAGGAAGGCTTGCCATATGGGCCTTCCTTCTAATGGAGTTCTCGATAACGTATCGACCCCTCAAAGGAGAAAAAGGACACGCCATCGCCGACTTTCTCGCGGGGCATCGAATACCGGCTGACTCCCTCTTAAATTGTGAGTTGCCGGATGAACACTCGTTCGACGCAATTGAAGAAGAGAAAGAACAAAATGATTCCTAATGAGAACTTTACATCGATGGAGCATCTTCCATGAATAAACGAAAGCAAAACACTCCCATAATTAAAGCCGGGGTGGGTCTTATCTTCGTGACTCCATAAGGAGGAATATTGTGTTATGCCCTCTCCTTGACAGAACCTAGGACTAAAAATGAAGCGGAATATGAAGCTTTGATAGCCGGTCTTGAGATCGCTATCGATATGGGAATCAAAGATCTATTCATATATGGAGACTCCCAGCTGATTGTTAGCCAAGGAAACGACAGTTATCAAATATGCAAACCAGAGCTGATAAAGTATGGCGAAAGAGTGCAGCAACTGCTGACACAAATCCCTTCTTATACCCTGTAAAGCATACCACGTTCAAAAACCGCTAAGCTGACGCGTTAGCCAAAATGGCTAAAGAATTGGCCGATGAAGATCTCGATGACATAAGGATCATCGTGCAAAGCCGCAGGGTCCTCACACCAACAGATATATTTTTGAAAGACCTGATAGAGCCATTCGAAAGAAAAGAAACGACCGAGAAAGTATTCCTTCAAATAAAGGACGAAGAAAAGGCCAAGGACTGGAGGGAAGTCTTCATAGACTACTTCAAGTCCCAACGAATGCTCGAAAATGCGTCATCATCAGCTCATGAAAAAAAGCTTTGTCATTTGCCTTCGTCAATTATACTCTATATAAGATATCATTTGAATGCCTATGGCTAAGATGCCTGGGGTCGGAGGAAGCAAGAAAAGTCGTCCAAGAAATACACGACGGACTCTGCGGTTCTCATCAAGCGGGGCTTAAGATGAAGCTGAAGATAAAAAGAATGGGCCATTATTGGCCCACGATAATTCAGGACTGTCTTTAATATGTGAAATAGTGTCATCCATGCCAAATACATGAGGACTTCATACATCAGCATCCAAATCTGCTACATCCGACAGTGGCTAGTTGTCCGTTCGAGATGCGGGGAACCGATATAATCGGCCCTATCGAACCGGCATCATCCAAAAGACCCCGCAACTGAGTCGTTTCATTGGTGCGTACACTTTTGACACACCTCTATGTCTTTATATTCATTCTTTTATAGTGAAAAATGGATTAAAGATTTGAGATGATTATGTATTGGGAAAAAAATGTTTTAGGTCCACAGGGAAAAAGACGTAGGTTTAGATCCCTTGGGATTAAAAAGTTTAGAAAAAAGCATTTAATACATACTAATCATGTTCTCAGCACTAGTACAAAAACGGCTTTCCCCTACAGATGGGAAATCTGTAGGGATAATTTTAGGTTGCCCCTACGGTTCCCATCATAGTGGCATATATACATAAAAAATTATAAAAATTTAACACCTGCGGTTGTCCCTACGGTGTCATAACAGAAGGCCCTACGGTGACAACCGTAGGGATAAAGTCGGTCATTTAAAAAAAAATAAGAACCAAATTTTTTCTCGCCCCGTTCCCAAAGTACGTCCTAATCCCCAAAATTATTTCCCCCCAAAATTTTCCCGCCACCATCCTTGAACTCCCGCTCCCTCGTCGCCTCCTCCGACCTCGTCGCTTCCTCCGACCACCAGTGTCGCCTCCATCACCTCCTCCGACCTCCTCCTCATCCAAAGCCTCCCTCCTCTAAAGCCCTCTCCTTCGATCCTCCAGTGGCCGATCCCTCTGGTTGAGCCCTCTCCTCCGATCCTCCGCCATCGAAGCCCTCCTCCTCCTTCCCGGCGTAGCCTCGTTGAGATCGAGCCATCGATTCCTCTACCGCCTTGTCGCAAGCCTCCACCTCTCGTCGATTACTCCGCCGCCGCCTTCTAGCCGTCGATTCCTCCACATATTAGTTTATTTATTCCATTTTGAATTTTAATTTTCCTAATTAATTTTGATTTCGATTTTTTTAATTGTAGGAATTAATTTATTATTTGGTTGTTTTTGTTGTTAATGTTGTTGAATTTAAGGTTAGGGTTAGGGGTATGGGGTCAGTTAGGGGTTAATTAAGGTGATTAGGGTTAGGGTTATTGTTAATTAGGGGGTCAGGGTCAGGGTTACGATTAGGTTTAGGATTAGGGGTAGAGTTAGAGTTAATTAGGGTTATTGTTATGATTAGGGTTAATTAGAGATTATTGGTTAGGATTATTTTTATGACTAGATTTAGGGTTAAACTTATTATCAATTAGGTTTAAGTGTTAGGGTTAGAATAACTTTTTAGTGAATTGTTGTAGCTAGTTTAGTGAAAAGCAACTATAGTTTATGGTATTTTAGTGAAAAACCTATAATTGTTAAGGGTATTTTAGTGTAAAATATAAAATTCAGCAATGGGTTTTTTACTAAATTTTTTTAATAATAGTTTAGTGAATAACAACAATAGTTAAGGGTATTTTAGCGAAATTTATTGTTATTTAGTTAATTTAAGAAGATGAATCGTTTAGTTAAATTTGGTAAGATAGTTTAGTGAAAAACCAACAATAGTTAATGGTATTTTAGTATAATTTAGTAAAATTGAAGAAATAGATTGCTTAGGAAAAAATTTAAGATAGTTTAGTGGAAAACAATAATAGCTAAGTGTATGATACTCAATGATAATGTAAATGTAAAAAACTTTATCTTAAACTAAAAACTTCAAAATCATGAAATTGAAACGTAAACGGTAAAACCAATTCAAGTTAAATCTTACACTAAGTGTATATATGATACTCGATGATAATATGAAATTTTCATTTTCTTATCGATAGTCATATACGAAAATCAAAGCGCGCCTTAGTCCCCATCTATCGGTTAATATACGTTCGATATTCATCGTGACATAAAATTACACGAAATTTATTAAATATCAGGCGGTATCGTTTGGTGCTAACAACTGTCGTGTATTCTATGTGATGAGAAAATTCAATCGTACGATAACTGATAGATTTGTCCAGTGTGGACAAATTAGGAATGTATGAAGCAAACACATGCATTCATTTGTGTTTTCATTCGTTTCGAGTTATTTCGTTGAGACCTTTCCGCTGGTTCTACGTATACAAAAATAGATTAGATGTTCATTTCAATGTTGATTCACAGTATTGAAATGATTATATGTTCTATTATAATGTACTTGGAGAACAGCGGGGAGGTGTTGTCGAAATTTTCTCGAGATAGATGAAAGCATAAGCGAATGGATGTCTGCTCTATACATTCTTAATGGGATAGAAGCTTTACCCCCGACTGCCGAAACACACGCATACACAACACACACATACACAAAGCACATACACAATAACAACCCTGCACCTAAGCGAAATCATAAATTGAAATCGACGACAAACTTGCCCTTCCCGTTCTCTTCTTTTACAATAACTATCTCGTTCTTAGATTTCTCAAGTCTCCATCAAAAACCAACTTCCATAACTTCACTACTTTCTTCAATTTGTGAAACTTAAAATTTATATGTTATACAATCTAACATGGCTTATGAGTACATTAGAGTTAAGGACTGGATGTACATGAATTGGCAACAACGCATGAACCCTAAGTTTTTCATTAGAGTTGCTGCTTTTATCGAATTTGTACGCGAACATAATAAGATCATGTTGGGAAAGATTCTTTGTCCGTGCGACAAGAGTGGGAATAAATTCCAGCAGAAAATAGAAATCGTAGAATTCCACATGGTTAAGCACGGTTTTACCAAATTTTATACAACTTGGCTATATCATGGGGAAGGAGAAGAAAAAGCCGGTGATGCGGCGAAAGTAGAAGAAGAATACGGTGATGCGGCGGAAGAAGAAGAAGAAGATAAATTCTTTCTGGGAGAGGAACTGGAGCATATGTTAGACGCTACTCTCGGTGATAGTGATCTTACAAAATAAAATATTCCTTCCTCTCAAGAACAGCGTGCGGATAAGTATGAGAAGTACATAAATGATGTCAGGCGACCAATTTATGAGAATGCAAAGTATTCCACACTATCATGGTTTGTCCACCTTTTCCAGATTAAGTGTTGTTCCCACTAAAATTTTTGGCTTAATTTATGAAAACCCAAAAGTGGGTACTTGAAACATAATGAAATAAAGTTCCTAAGTTTCAGCTTTGAAAATCCCAAAATGGGTATTTTAAAAAACAAACAAATAAAAAAGAACTTAAATTCATGTGCCAGAATATCATTGGGACAGCCTCCACGTGTTAAATACATGATCACTCACGTGCAAAGCACATGAGCGCTGAAGTCCAAAATCGTTCCCTTATAAAAAAATAAAAGGGCAGCCTCATGTGCAAAGCACGTGAGTACCGGCTTCAGATAGGATTAAATCCTATAAGGCACCCATTTAACACGTGAGCACTCATGTGAAAAGCACGTGAGTACTGGCTTCAGATAGGATTAAATCCTATAAAGCACCCTCGTGTTAAACACGTGAGCACTCACGTGAAAAGCACGTGAATACCGGCTTCAGATAGGATTAAATCTTATAAAAGCACCCATGTGTTAAATCCATGAGCACTCGCATGCAGAGCACGTGAATGCTGGAGCCCAAAATCGTTCTTTTATAAATAAAAAAAATAGAAGAGCAGCCCCCACATGTTAAATACGTGAGTACTCACATGCAAAGCACGTGAGTACTATGGCCATAATTATATGGCAGCGCCCACGTGCTAGGCACGAGAGCGCCGCTACCATATATATGACAGCGCTCATATATTGTACATGTGAACGTCCCGGTAGAATTAAATTCTATATGATAGAATTAAATTCTATATGATAGAATTAAATTCTATTCGGAAAATATTTTCCCTTGATCTTTCTAATATAGAAAGATCTTCTCTGTTAAATAGAGAGATTTTGGATTTAAAATCCAATAGTGATTATAATATCACCGATTAGATTATTTTAGAATTAAATTCTATGTTAGGAAAATATTTTCCTAATCTTGTTAAAACAAACAAGAAATATCTTCTGTTAAACAGAAAGTCATTGGATCAAAAATCCAATGGTGAATAAAATTCTCCAAGTGACCTTTAAAATCAATTAAATCAATTGATATCTCTCAATGAGATATTTACTCAAACTAATTGATAGTTTTTCCTCTTTTATATAAAGGACCTTAGACTCCAAGTCTTATAGAGACGATACCCTCCTTAAGCTTCTGCGAAATACACAATACCCCCCATAAGCTTCTACAAAAACCGAGAATTTAATTCTTCTGGAAGATCATCTTCAACCTGTCAAACCCTAGGTAAAAATAAGAGAGAAATATTTCTCCTTTTACCTAAACATGCATATAAAAACATGGTTTAACCTTTCAAAGAACTAAGTTCTTCATCTGTATCTGAGATCCATAAGACAAATCTCTCATAAAGAGAATTTAATTCTCATAGGGAAGATCTCACTCTTTAAACTCAAAGATCCAGGAGAGAACAATGTTGTTTTACCATCCTCAAAACTCAGCGGCTCACATGATATGCACACGAGCGCTAAGAAGAAAAGCAAACAGAAGCAGCTCACATGAAAGGCACATGAGCACCCAAAGAAACGTCTCATATGAAAGACACGTGAGCGCCCAAAACTCAACGGCTCATGTAATATCCACGTGAGCACTATATGAGTGAGTGTTTAGCACTGCTCATGTGATAGCACACCAAAGAAGCCAACGTCTCACGTGATAGCACGTGAGCACTATCACGTGTTGAACATGTGAGCACTGAAGCAGGAAGGATATTATATCCTATATTGAAGCTTAAGTTTCTGGGCCCAATGCTTAGCGCTGTTGGGTTACGTAAAGCCCCAAAAAATATGGCCTAGTGCTCTGTTGGATAACACAAAACCCAATGTTTAGTCTAAAATAGACTAAATCCCTGAAGTTTTAAACTTCTTTGATTTTAACAGCCAATCAAGCTCATATGTTCATATATTTTAAGTCAACCTTAATCTAAAACAAGATTAACAGTTCTTAACCATATTGTAAGTCGATCTTAATCTAAAACAAGATTAATGGTCCTTAACCATATTTTAAGTCGATCTTAGTCTAAAACAAGATTAACGATACTTAAATCTCTGAACTGATAGCAGATGTAGATTAGGTTCAATCCCAAATTTGAGATTTATAGATTTGGACTAATATGCACCCTATGAGCGACGACAAAATTAGTCTCCATATACAATCCAAGGGCAACCCAAAATGAAGAATATATATAATATGGCACGAAGTGATATTCATGGAGATGGGGAATGTTGTTATCGCTTTACGATGACGTAATTAACTGCATGGGCTTGTGCCTGCAGGAAAAAATGTCCCCATAATCAAAATCCCCTCGCATATGAGGGGGAATCTGATAAGTCTGCCACAGCGTCCGCATCCATTCAAACCTCCGATATACGGTGCCATAAATCAACTTGGTATCTTCGGAAAGGTGGGTAGATATGTTCCATATAGCATCTGCCCCTAAATTCAGGCTGGACGCAATCTCCGGGCCTCAGTTCCTCGTTTTCAGCGGTAAAAAGATTCCGGCATGCCCAGTGGGACCTTTTTCTCTTTCCACTCCACATTTCATGTGTCGTGTTTCACGAACCAATCGTGGTATATTATATTTATGTCGCCCTTGGACGTTTGGGATACTAAAACTGGTGCTTCACCTCTGTGCAGATTTCAATGGCATCCTCCAGCAAGAAGTGCGATTGTGCCACCAACTGCTACTAAACCACCACCCTATTCAGTATTGTCATAGTTGGTCATGCTATGACCCTTCTACTCTGCATACCCACTGCTCAGGTGATGTATACACTTAATGGCCTTCAGTTTGGGACATACCTATGTTCCCTACGTACAGTGCTGCAAGTCAGAAGAAGTCGGTCTTTGATCGGCTGGCTACCGCTTCAAGCTCTGAAGCTAAGCCAGAAGGCTCCATTTTTAAAAGATTGGGAGCAAGCTCTGTGGGCCCCTCTAAAAAGCCCACGATTCCAAAGAAGGTCATCTTCAAGCGTTTATCCTTTAGAGTATTAAATACTACCCCAGAGGCTCCTAAGAATGCTTCCCTACCACCGAGGCAGTTTGTCTTCCACAGGATGGCTCCTTAAGTCTTTGCTGCTACTCCACCCAAACAATCAACCTTCAAGCAATTTTCACCTGCCGAAGGACAGGACCAACGCAGGGGGTACTTACAAGAGGCTCCCATAGCTGAAGAGGCTCATATTTCTCGAAATGATCGACATCGATACTGGCGCTGAATAAAGCAAGTTGGGGGTAGTTCTCTATCTGGACTGACCCCACCAGCTCCAATAATCCAGGCTACTGTTCCAACTAGGAACAACTTCGAGGCATTGAAAATGGTGAAGCGCAACATCCCAACTGCTATACTAAAGAAAACTCCACTTCCCACTGAGATATATGATGAGCCAAAAGTGGTTCGATCGGTGAAACGACATCCTTCGACCATCCACAAGGCCTGGAAAGAAGTATAGGGGTCAGTAACCAACAAGGATTACTCTCCCCAACCCAAGAAGCTAAAGAGTCATGATAAACACTCTTCCTACCAACACATGGAGGCTCCTGCTATGATGGTTCCTCCAAAATCGGTTTCTCCCAAAAGAGAGAGGTCAGAGAAGATTCAAAGGTCCAAGGCAAACTTCGAAGGTCAACACTCCAAACGCCCCAAGTTTGGGGGGGGGGGGTAGTTCATACCGTTTATATGAAAAACTCCAAAAAGGATGAAATCAAGGCTTTCGTCGCTTATAGACCAATCACACGGTCTGTAAAAAAAGATCAACAGAAGCTGCAAGAGTTGATGGCTCAAACGGCAGAAATTATGAGTCCTCTACTCGGTGTAAATCTGAACGAACCTTCCGAAGAAAGAACGGAGAAGGAATCTGATACTAAATATCTGAAACGTATGCTCCAGAAAAAGGATTAAAAGGCTGCATAAATGGATGCCAGAATGGATAAGATGGCCAACTTATTCCAAAGCATCATCGGGATGATGACTCAGCCCGAACCACCAGCAGATGAACCGCCGGTGGTCGTCATTGAAGATAAACGAGAGACTTCCAATCCCCTCCAAGCCTTATCAGCAGTAAAGAAGGAAATAATCTCCAAATCACAGCTGGATGAATATATCACTCAGCAGTTCAAAGCTCATCTAGCCAGTGAAGCCGCCGACAAGTTGACAAAGACTGGTCGACCTTTCCCGGCGTGTTACGACCTAATACAGTATACACCAGGATATACGATCCCGACATTCCCTATATATAAAGGAACCGGAAACCCAAAGCAACACATCACCCTGGTCAGGTCCAAATGTAGTAACATTAGGAGTAACGATATATTGCTCCTTTGACAGTTCGTTAGCAGTTTAGCGGACGTGGCTTTCGAACGGTACTCGGAGATTCCTAATGACTCGATCAAAACCGTTGATGAGATAGAGCTTCTCTTTTTCCAGAGATTCTCTAGTGCGAGCGAGCGCACTGCCGTGACCACCTTGGTCAACGAGAGGGCCAGATCGAATGAGACATGGATTTAGTACGCGATGAGATGGAGAAATCTTTGGTCCAAGTGCGAACAAAGAATAGCTAAAGCTCCGGCCATAGTATGTTCGTGAGCACTCTCGATAAAAAGGCGCAAGTATTCCCATATCGGGCCCTTCTTAGTTCAGCAACTTTTCAAGAGCTTATCGATAAGTTGGCTCAGCTGGATGCAATGAACCAAGGCCCTGCCTCTTCTAATGGAGATTCACGAAACTTCAAGGGTAAGGGTAAGGCAACGTTTGTTGCTAATACGCAACAACGATCGAACGGTCTTAAAGCGTCTTGTCATCAAAATAACAACTACATGGGACCCACTCTTGAAGAAAGGATGGGACGAGAATATTTGTTCCCTTATGATAAAACAAGAAAGTTATTCGTCATTGTTGGGGTAAAAAATTACACCCTGGTTGACCAAGTCAAAGTCAAAGTCAACCCCAAGCAAGCGGGCCCAAGCCCAGGTCAAGTGGGCTCATGCCCAAGTCGAGCTCCGCGGCCGGCCTCCCCCATGCCAAGATGAAAATTATGTAGTAAATAGGTTTGATGTAATTTTCATGCATGAATGTATAATAAATGGGCAAAAAGCCAAATTTTTGTAAAGCCTATGGCTCATGCGCAAAAAGAAATAAGCACATGAGGCGTAGGATGGGAAAAATATCATTTTGTAAAGCTCAAGGGGCTATGTGCAAACCTGTAAGCCTATATAAGGCAACATTACGATGAAATGAAAAGAAAATTGATTCCCCTAAAAAATTAGGATTCTGTGCCTCCTCCTTCCTCAAGGTTCTAAACCTTCTTCCTTTTTCTTGAATTAAATCAAGAGTTTAACACTTCTTTTCCCAAAAAAGGAATAGTTTTTCACCATAAAACCCACGAAGGGGAGCTCAGATCTCCCATCAAATCTCTAAAATGGGAGATTTTTAAATCTCACCCCCTTTTCTCCAAGATCCAGCCAACAGAGAGGAGGAAGAAAGACCCATCTCCAAAAATCCCACTTTGGGATGATCCAATACTCAAGAGAAGATCCAAGGCTCAAGAGAGAAGAAACGGGTCCCCTTTCATCATCTCCTAAAATCTTTTGGGAGTTTAACTCCGAACAAGAATCGCTTCTTTAAGAGTTTAACTCCAAACCAATCTTTAAGAAGCTCAACTCCAAGATTCAAATCCTCGAACGAGTTGAACCCCAAAAATCCAGATCTTTTAGGAGCTTAACTCCACAAAAAGATCCATTTTTAGGAGTTTAACTCCAAAAGTCACTCGGTAGTTCAACTCCCAGTCCAGAGGCTAAGCCCCTTTTTCCGCAAGTGCCTAGCGCACACGTGCAGAGCGTGTGATCCGTTGGCGCTCAACGCCCACGCGCCATGCACGTAAACCGCTGACGCCCAGTGCCCGCGTGCAGGGCATGTAATCCACTGGCGTCCAGCACCCATGCGCCAAGCACGTGGCCCGCTAGCGCCCAGCGCCCGCGTGCAGGGCACATGGCCCGCTAGCGTCCACACGCCACACACGTGGCCCGCTGAAGCCCAACGCCCACATGCCATCTTACGCATCCTTAGGACGCTCCACACTCAAAACACATTTCCCTTTAGAAAAATTTTCTGACGGGGTGTTGTCCCACACCCTGCAAGGGGGCTGCTAGCCCCCTTGACCCTCAGCCCGCTATCCGGAAAGCGGGACGTCCGTAAACTTTGCGAGGCCCCCGATATACCCAAAACCCCTCAAGTCCCACACATACGCACACTGTACATTAAGTTTGCATGACCAGTTTGACCCGTCAATCGGACGTTCCCTCACTCTAAAGGCAAGGGTAGTTAACGGCAGCTTAATTCGCGGCTGCCGGAGATTCGGATCCCCACAATCAATAAATCCCGGCCTACCCTACGCAGGGGAATCTGTAATACGCCTGATAAGCGCATGTATTCCCATCTCAATGGGGTGACAAAAAACACCCTACAGTCATTGCAATGAAGAGCGGCTTTCTGACTTTGCCCGAGCCACAGCGATCAGCCTAAGACAATGACGTCAACAGTCCAACTTATTGCCCATATCATCGGGTGGTAAGTCATCCGATTGAAAACTGTTACGTCTTTAAGAACTAGGTCGAGGACCAGTATAAATAGGGAAAGTTCATGCTCTTCGATAAATGATAGGTGAATTCTCCTCAGAAGCATATCTCTAAAGGAACCAATACGTAGGGGGTATCCTGCTCGTTCATTGAAGAAACCTCATGAGGGGTGATGTTGTCTCCCAAAAGGAAGAGAATGTTAAAATATCTCCAATCATATACTGCGATTAGGTGGAAAAGCCTGCTTGAACTGGAGATCATAAAAGGGATTTTGATGCCACGTCCCACTCCGAAGGCTATTGACAAATGGAAAAGCCCCAAAGTCAAGCAGTCTTCCAAAAAGAAAAATAAGAAGAAAGGGAAGAAGCCTGTGCAGCCAGCCGAGCATGTCGACAGCCATACAAATATCTAAAAGTATATTGACGTGCTAGAAAAATATAATCATAAAGTGCGTTCGCCCATTACTCTTGAGGAGTTTATCAAACACATCCTTGAAAATAGTAGAGAAGATGAGGATGATGACTCAGAGAAAGAAACAGAAGACCGCGTGGAAAGTTGTCGTATGGTCTCTCACTCCATTTTTGATGATGAGGCTCCAGCCGCATCCGAAAGCGATTCAGACAAACAGGAGGCACAATCAATGCCTGAAGCTCCAAGTTCGCCATAAAGTGGTCCATATTCCAGTTTAAAGACGTGGTGGTCCGTTATTAGTTTAGGGACGTCTCGGTCCGATATTAGTTTAAGGACGTCTCGGTCCGATATTAGTTTAAGGACGTCTCGGTCCGACATTAGTTTAAGGACGTTTCGGTCCACGAGTTTAAGGACCCCGCAGTCCGTTTGAATGTTTAGTCGTCGGGACCCGTCACCTCTCTGACGTCGTTGAAGGATTACAACGATGGGTGTCAGAGAAGTTCAGAGATGTACCCTCGAACCGGATGTAAATTGATTTAGGAGAGCAGCTGTGCTCAGTCAATTTAGTTTGAGGACTTACGGCCATGATTGGGCTAAGTCCAATTTCAACATCTTTTGTCTTTGGCCTGTGCTAGGGCTTTGCCCCTTTTTAGTAATGCACTGCATTATTCTTATTTTGGTTGGGCTTTGCCCTTTTATAAATGATGCGGAGCATCTATTTTTTTGTTTGGGCTTTGCCTCCCCCCTTTTAAAATGCATAGCATTTTTTATTAGGCCTGTTAGGCCTTTTAATTGGGCTCTGTCCCTTTTCTTTAATAATGCAGAGCATTAAATACTCTGACAGTGCCCCCACGTGGCTTGTCAGGCGCTTTGCGCTAAGTAATGAGCGCAAACTCATATGGTGGTGACACATGTCGCGCTCTGATGAGCGCAAGCGCAGTAGCTGCGCTAGTGCGCTGCGCTAGTGCGCTGGGCTGTTGCGCTGCTGACACGTGGCGCGCTCTGGTGAGTTGCGCCAATTCCAGAGAGCAAAGCTCTATTTCAAGAGCGCATAGCGCAAGTGGTTCTAGGCTGACACGTGGCGCTTTTTTAATAGCGCAACAGCGCAGTTCGTAAGTGCAGAGCACTAAGAATCTTTTAGATTCAAGAACAGAAGTGCAAAGCACTATTTAATTTCTTGATCTAAATTAGATCAAAGAAAAAATAAATTTTTCTTTTGTTTGAAGAACCAGAGGTTCATAAAAGTGCAAAGCACTATTTTTTATTTTATTGTTTTCTTGTTTTAAAGAACCAGAGGTTCATAAGAAGTGCAAAGCACTGTTTATTATGTAAAGATCATTGATCTTGTTTTTAGATCAATGATCTATTAGAAGGAATTTCTTCTATTTCATGAAGGTTCTTTACCTTTTTCTTGAAATTTTCTCAGAGTTCTCTCTGTTTGAAGCTCTTGACCTTTTTTTTCAAGAAAATGTTCATGCTTTGAATTGAGGCCTAGGGTCCTTTTTATAGTGCCCAAAAATTAGTTAAATTTGTTAAAGAGATCCTTCTCTGAGTGATTTGGGGAATTTTCTCCACCGTTGGATCTTTGGTCCAAGGGCTTCTGCTTTGCAGAAGAAAATCTTCTTGTTTTAACAAGAACAGAAAAGATTTCTTAGAAATTTAATTCTGTTTGGCGCAGATACCCTAGCGCGTGACACGTGTCGCGCAGCGCACAGCGCAGCGCATCTGCGCTGACACGTGTCGCGCAGCGCATCTGCGCAGACACGTGTCGTGCAGGGCAACTGCGCTAGCGTATCTGCACAGACACGTGTCGCGCAGCGCAACTGCGCTAGCTCATCTGCGCTGACACGTGTCGCGCAGCGCAGTGCTTGCGCAGCTGAAGCGTTGCTTCATTAAAATAGAGCTTTGCTCTGATTGGGCGCGCCTTCTTGGGCGCTGCGCTGACGTATTAGCGCCTGACATGTGGCGCGTTGCGCCCGAGATTTGAAGCGTTGCTTCAAAATTTTGAATTTCAACAGAGCTTTGCTCTGATTGGACGAAACAAATGCCCCTCCACCGTTGCGCTCACGTAGCGCACACGTGAGTGCAGCGGTGGCAAACTCCTGATCGTTGGATCAAGGGGTGAGCTCAAGGGGCACAAGCGCCTTATAAATAGGAACTATGGCCCTTTAGAAACTTCACCATTTTCTAGATTTTGATTCCAGAGCTTTGCTCTTGCTTAGAACTTCAGAGCTTTGCTCTCATTTCCAGAACTTTAGAGCTTTGCTCTCATTTTCCAAGTTAGAAAACTTCAGGTAAAAATTAATTCAAATCAACTTAATTAATCTTAACCAAAGAGCTTTGCTCTCACAGATCTTTTGATCTAAGGAGACCCCCATTGGGGTTTCATAAACAGAGCTTTGCTCTCAAACACTTATAGATCTGCAGGGATCTTGTTCATGGGTTCTAACCCATGAACAGAGCTTTGCTCTTGGATCAAGTGTGGATCTTTTAGATCTGCAAAATGAAGAACTTATCATAAGTTTTCATGGATTTTTCAAGGTCCCAAAAATTTTAAAATTTTTAAGTGTTAAAATTTTCTGATGGATCTTTTCCATTATTATCACAGAGCTATGCTCTTTTAAGGAATTTTATTCCTTTGAGACCAGAATTTGACAAGTGTCATTCTGTGACAGAGCTTTGCTCTGAAAGAGGAGATTTTCTCCTTGTCTCCAGGGATTCTTCCCCCCCTTTTTTTCTATAAATGGGAATGTTTTCCTGTGGACCAACTGACAATCTCATCCAATGATGAGATTGTCTTATTAACTGACGTATTGTCATCTAGATTTTGTGGGTCCCTCTTTGGTCTCCTACTCACTGCACTGTTGTGTGGTGTAATTAATTAATTTTAATTTAATTTAATAAATGCATTTTCTTTTTTTTATACGCCAAACGTTGGTATTACAACACTAACGGCTAAATTATTCTTTTGCAGCGATCATGTCTCTAGACACTTCATTCCCATTCGTCCGCTCGGAGGAGGGATTTCCCGAGGCGCCCTTGGACCGTGAAGTCCTGGCCATGATAAAGGAGTACGACCCGGAATACAAGAGTCTCCATCTTTGGGGGTCGTGGTACAATCAGATCATCATGGGCCGACGGAGCTTCACATACGCAGTGCCGGCAGAACCCATAATGGCGATTCATTACGCCAGCCCACCCCCGGTGCAGTACGCCATGGAGATGGTTGATTGGACATCAAAGGGCTTTCTACATCCCGCCATAGATGCGATTCCGGTTCAGCGTCCTATGGTTTTGGATATCCTGGGGCGCCGCATCTGTCAAGGCGAGGCGCGACCTTGGGGGCAATCATATAACATCGGTTTGATCCCCCGTCACCCAATCGGCTATCTGCCGTGGGCCCGGTATATCCTGTCGACGAAGAAGTCGCAGTTGATAAGATTAGGATTGTATACCGCAGTCTACGTCTCCCTCTTCCAGTATCCCACGCTTCCTACCTGGTGGTTCAAGGCTTTCCTGGAGCAGTGGAACATTCCTACCCACACTTTCCTTGCCATGGATCGGGAAGTGTCAATTTCTTTGGAAGAGTTTACGGAGGTATCCGGTCTACCGGTCATGGGGGAACATTATGAGGAGTTGCTCCCGCCGGATGAGTACGTCTTTGGTGCTAAGCCGGTGATAAGGGGGCCCACACCGGAGGACGCTGTTCAACATTAATTTCCAAGTCTGATCAAGGTGTTGAACATCTACGAGGCCCTTTTCATTGAGCGTGGGAGCCGTGGAGTTAATTTTGAGGATTTCATTGCTCGGTTCCTTCATCCAAACGTCCTCTCGGCGGAAGCTGCCAAGTTTGCCAACCTTGAGGACCCTTTTGGTTTAGGTTTGGATAACCTGCCAGCGAAAGACATAGACCAAAAGAACTTTTTCCTTCCTAACTCCCCAACCATGTCTTTTGCAGAAGTCGCATCCCCCGAGATGGACGAGGAGGCCTTCTTTTTAGGATTTCTTGGGCTTTGGCTGAGTTGGTTTGCGCTCCCAATGCACTCTCACCGCATGCGGCCCTCTGTTTTTTACCCGGCCCACCGAATGACTATCGGGGTAAAGGTGGCCGTTGGGATCGCCGGTTTGGCGCACTTATATCATGGCCTCAGTCGAGCAGCGGATGCTAACGAGCCTGGGGTGTTTCACGTGGTCTTCCCGATGCACTACTTTATGTCGTGGCTCGAGCTACATACAGCGGGTGTCTTTGGCATGCATAAAAGGCCCTCGTTCTACGAAAGGTGCAGTTTTCCTCGCATTCTACAGTTGATCGGCGCATAAATTGTAAATCCATCACCACGAGATGCCAGGTGTTTACTCCTTTGCTCCCACACCATTGGAACCGGTGTGTCTTTCATTGACAAGGTGTTGACCATTGGAAAAACGTCCACCACTGCAGTGCGGCCATTGCAAGACACTTTCAAGGATGGAGCTTCAGTTTTAACGGCCCGGGAGACTCTTCACCTATATTCCATCAGACCGGGCTTCTTGGTGTTTAGGCAAGACGGGGCAGCGATCTTCATGAGATATAACCCTCATCGTTTCGCCCAACAGCTGAGCTATAATCAAGGGGTACCGCTGGAGGATTTTTTATCGGAACCTGCTGCGACTGAAGAAGGGATGGAGAGAGCGCTGCATCACTTCATGCGTCTAAACACGGGCTCTCACTTCTTTATCAGTGAGCCGGCTTGCGCCCCCCGACTTCTTAGGGTATACACAGAATGGTACAGTTATTCGACGGGAGCGGTCATAAAGGAGGAAAGGCGGTTGCTGATCGACCGTAAGGGTGCACCTCCAGGTAGCGATCGCAACGCTCCTCTGGTGCCAAGGACCCCGGTAATCCCCCCTATAAAAGATGCCAAAGCCGGACCCTCGCGTGCACAAAGTCCTCCACGTGAGTTGCCGCTCCCTGATATCACAGATGCACCTCCCGCACCCTGTGCTCCAGTGGAGACAGTGGTTATACCCTCGCCGGAGTCTGGCGTGGGTGCGGACATCGGGACCCGTCGTCCCAAAGTGGCTGCTAAACGGAAGTCGATCCCCCGTGAGCCTAGGGTCGGAGGGCAAAAGAAAAAGAAGTCGCTCTTCGCTGCGGACGTCGTGTTCGGTCAGGAACCCCATGCTCCCTATGCCGAGGGTCTACTCGAATATGGGACTAACGCAGGATTAGTGATGCCGCCGCCGGACGATACAGACTTGGAGGCTGCTCTCAAAGCTTCAGCATGGTTGGCGAGGCGTGACGTGTGGCTAGCTAAGCTTGCGCAATCAGGTAACTACTAGTCGCCTTTTCTTTATTGCAACATATCCTCTTCATTGCCTTTGACTAACGCTTTTCTTTCTTTTCTTTCAACAGGCATCACTGATGAAGAAGCCATTGCTGCTTCTCTGAAGACTTTCCAGGAGGAGGAACGTCTTAGAGCATCTATGGGCCTTAGTAAGTTTCGATTCATCAAGCTTTCATTTTCCTTTTGTTATGGTCGATCTAACCTTCCCCTTTTAATCACAGGAACCTCAATGCCGTTCCCTCCAAGTGACGCCGATGCTCTACCGGTTGCCGATGTTCCTGCTTCCTCTGGGCCACCGCAGGGGGTTCGTCTTGAAGAGCCGATGAGAGATGCCTTAAAGGCTCTGGAGGCATCCCTGAACGAGGACGACGACGCCTTGAAAGAGGCGTCACTAAGATCCATCGCGACAGCCCGGGAGGAAAGAAAGCGGCTGAGGCGTGAGGCGAAGGCACGCAGGGCTGCCTTGGCTATGGGAGCGGGTTCCAGCACTGCCCCTCGTGTTGATACTCCATCTGAAGAGGCCCCTGTCGCCCTATCCACTTCCCGCAGAGAGGTGGCGCGCGCAGTTCGGAGCGCAAACGGTAAATCCGCTTCAGGTAATGTTTCTCTCAGATTTTTTTGTTATAAGGATTTTAATGTCGTTGGTCCTTATATCTCTTATCTTGCAGGGCCGAGTCCGATCGAGGGGGAGGCGGAAACCGTTGATCCCAAAGAAACAGAGGAGGCGGTACCTGCCGAACTCGAGCCGACGGTGGGCAACTTCGTTGTGGCTTTGGAGCCTGAGGTGGAGGTCGAGGGGCCTACCGCCGAGAAGGTCATTGATGCCGAACCTGAAGTGGTGGCAGATGATATGATCATTATAACTGAGTCCAGGATGGTCGGATGAGGCGCTCGAGGCCGGCGATCCCCCGGCGATGGTGGACGATACAACCGCGACTACTGAACCTGAGAGAGTAGTGGGTGAGGTGGCCATGATTCCCGAGGACGAGCCAACTGCTCCTTCTCTGGAATCTGACAATACTCCAATCATAGCCCTTCCCGTCTATGGTCCTCCGCCGTCTCCAGGTCTCGCGAGCACTACAACGGTTCCCATTGAGTCGGGTGATGAGGCCACGGGCGGTGGTCTCATGTCAATAGAGGAGGGGATCGCCTCCGTTTCAGCTGGCAGCTCATCAGGTAAATCCCAAGTCGCTATCTTTTTTTTACCTTACAATACTTTCTGACAAATTCGCATTTGTTGTAACGCAGGTGCAGCCAGTACTGACGCTCCACTGCTTGAGGGATCGCCTTCAACAACTGCTTTGGCGGTGGTCACCTCCCAACCCTCTCTCATACCATCTAAGATGTTGGAAGGTATGGGTTTGAAATTTATTAATCTTATATTTCAGACATATAATTTGTGTACTAAAGTCATATTGTTGTGTCTCTTCAGGAGTGCTCTTTGATCATGTATATCAGATGTTGCTCCCACACTTCTCTTTCCCATCCGAGCTTCCTTCTTCCTCTGGTGGCGTTGGTGAGTATGATTTCCGTTGACATCCTTCCTCTTTTTTTTTATTGATGGAATTACCTCTAACCTCTTTTTCTCATTTCAACTGCAGTGCTACAGATTGAAGGAGGGGATAAAAGATCAGCTGCGCCACCAGCCCTTCCGACCTTGCCACCTGTCTCAACTGGTACAGTGACCATCACATTGGTAACTTTCCTCTCTTTATTTTCCGTACTGTTATCTGATCGCATCCTTTTTCTTTTCAGCTGTCGCTCTGGCTTCGGCGCCCTTCGAGCCTCGCATTACAATGCCGGCGGGTCCTTATCTGAGGAGTCTGTCTTCAAAAGGCGCTGCGAATAGTCTGCGCATGTTGAGTGACTACGTCGAGGAACTCGACGTTGAAACTCCTACATCTGCCGCAGACTTCGCTATGGTGGTTAACCCGATGCTAGCAATACTCGTGAACTTTCATGATGAGGGCATCATTGCATCCTGGGTTAACCATTGTAAGGAGATCGAGGGTCGCCTATATCAGTTGGAGTCGCTGCGTCCCGCTCCCGAGACCTTGGCTGCCAGTAATCAAAGAACAGCGTGGATTGAGCAGAGCGCTCCTTACTTCCGCCATCTCGAACAAGAAGTCATTTCAAGGCGTAAGGAGCGTGGTGAGACTTCGAGCAAGTCTGCTCAACTGCATGCTCGGGTGGAGGCCAACGCCGCACGGCTGAAGGTTATCTTTGAGGGCCTTCTGCAATGTCTTTCCGAAGGGTTATCATTAAGGCAAAAACTTGACGTTGTCGAGCGAGCTGCACCCAGCCAGGAAGCAGCCCAGAAGGCGGCGGAGGAGCAACTTTCATCCTTCTTGCAGCAGCGGGCCCAGGTGGAGGCGGAGGTGGCCGCGGCTGTCACTCGAGAGGAAGCGCTGAAGGAAGTGCGAGAGCAGCTTGTGAACTTACTCGAGACACTTCCTCCTCAGTAGCTATCCATCTTTGTATCGTTTGTACTTGTAGATAAAAGAATGTATATATATATTTTTTATTCTTTGACATAATGTTTCCTGTATCCAATCAAGTTTATGAATAAAAGATACACCTTTTTGTAATGTGTCATTTTTTCGTCTTTTCTTTCTTTCATTATCAGCATGCTACCTTACTAACCATGTTCGACGGATGATTAGAACGAGTATCCTGACTTTCTCAAGAAATAGCGATGGCTTAGGCCGCAGGTTCAGATCTGCTGCCCAAGACTTTTCAACTCTATGAGCCGTGAGGGTCTCATAGAGACTTTTCTCCCAACGGATCGAGAGGATCTCGTAGGTGGGTTTTCTCCTTAGGAATCGTGAGGATCCCTAAGTGTGTTTTCTCTTATAAGTCGCAAGGATCTTATAAGAGATTTTTCCCTCTTACGAGTCGAGAGGACTTGTAAGCGGTTGTTCCCCTCCTTGTCGAAGTTCGACGTTGGAGAGTGAGACCCGTGGATGGTATGCAAGAGACCATTTTGGGCCAACTTGCGGGGTCCCAATGCTTAGGAAATAGGCTTCTTTTATGCCTACTGCCTAAGGCTTTATCTCACGAGTCGAGCCGCCTCGACAATTTTTCACAAGTCGAGACGAATCGAGCGTTTCTCGCAAGAACATCTTAACGTAGCATTTAACCTCTGCTCTTTGCGACAGAAGCCCGTTAAGGTTGGTGGTACTTAGGGTTTTGGCCATCGTACCGTCGCATAAGCTGATATAGTCCTCGATAGGCAATCGTGCTGTTCGAGTAGCCCTGCGACTGCCGTGTCTCTGATCCCTTCGGGGGCTGGACAAGACGTCTTCAAGCAATCCTCCTAGGCAGTTTGACCGTCGGAAGAGCAAGCGTTAGGAATTTGCCATGCCGCTTTTTACTTGAGGTTAGGCTCATTTTGGCGAGCCCCGATGAGTCATAACCACTCCGCGCTGGTGTGGGGATGATCTCCGATAGTCTTTCGGGCTTTATGTGAGTTGCCGTCAAGACCCTGAAGCTAGGAATTTGGCCTTTGCTTCGTTTGCTGGCATTGCGTCTGCTGTTTCGAGACGAATGTCGTGGTGGAGCTGGGCTTTTGCCGTGGCTCCGTTTGTTTGATTATCGCGTCTGAACCCTGCTGGGGGAAGAACGCTGGGGTGACAACTCGTTTGCTGTATCGAAACGAATGTCAAGATGGAGCTGGAATTTTGCCGTGGCTCTGTTTGTTTGACTGTCACGTTCGAATCCCGCTGGAGGAAGAACGCTGGGGTGACAACGCGTCTGCTGTATCGAAACGAACGTCGAGGTGGAGCTGGAATTTTGCCGTGGCTCCGTTTGTTTGATTGTCGCGTCCGAATCCCGCTGGAGGAAGAACGCTGTGGCGACAATTCGTCTGCTGTATCAAAACGAACGTCGGGGTGGAGCTAGGATTTTGCCGTTGCTCCGTTTGTTTGATGATGTTGCGTCTGCTATGTCGAGACGAACGTTGGGGTGACATCTCGTTTGCTGTATTGAGAAGGACGTCGAGGTTGTCTCTAGGTTGCTGGTGAACCGTCGAGGTTTGGAACTAGGGATTTTGCCGTGGCTCCATTCGTTTAATGACGTTGCGTATGCTGTGTCGAGACGAACATTGGGGTGACATCTCATCTGCTGTATTGAGACGGACGTCGAGGCGGTGACCATTCTGTGCTGGTGCGAGATGATCTCCGATTGTCTTTCCGGTTTTATATGAGTTACCGTCAAGACGTCGAAGCTAGGAATGTGGCCTTCGCTTCATTTGCTTTGGTGTGTCCAAATCCTGTTGGAGGAAGAACGCTGGGGTTGACATTTCGTCTGCTGTATCGAGACGAACATCAAGGTGGTGACCACTCTGTGCTGGTGCGAGATGATCTCCGATTGTCTTTCCGGTTTTATGTGAGTTACCGTAAAGAATTTGAAGCTAGGAATGTGGCCTTCGCTTCGTTTGCTTTGTCACGTCCGAATCCCTGCTGGAGGAAGAACGCTGGGGTGAAAACTCGTCTGCTGTATCGAAACGAACATCGAGGAGGTGACCACTCCATGTGAGATGATCTCCGGTGGTCTTTCAGGCTTTATATGACTTGCTGTTAAGACCTTGAAGCTAGGAATTTGGCCTTCGCTTCATTTGCTCACACTGCGTCTGGTGTATTGAAACGAATGCTGAGGTGGAGCTAGGATTTTGCTGTCACTCCGGTTGGTTTCGACCATGGGGTCTTTTGTTAACTTTGCATGTACACCCTGCTGGACTGCGAAGGAACGCCGTTGTTGACATTGCGTCTACTGTATCGAGACGAATGCTGAGGTGGAGTTGGGATTTTGCCGTTACTCCGCTTTGTTTCGACCGTGAGATCTTTTGTTGACGTTGCATCTGCCTCCAGCTGGACTGCGGAGGAACGCTGTTGTTGACATTGCGTCTACTGTATCGAGACGAATGCTGAGGTGAAGCTGGGATTTTGCCATCGCTCCGCTTGATGGTGTAACATCTGTGTCCTTCTGGAATGAGGAGGCACACCGTTGTTGGTCTCCAGGCTGCGGATGTGGCCATTGAGATTTGGAACTAGATACTTTGCCATGGTTTCGTTTCGTTGCGATTCTGAGGTCGGTTGTTGACGTCATGTCTGCATCTAGTTGGAGTGAGGAGAAACGCCGTTGGTGATCTCTAAGTTGTCGATGTTGACGTCGAGACCCTGAAGCTCGGGATCTTCGTTTTCTTCATTTGTTGACATCGTGTCTGTAATATTGCGACAAATGTCGAGATTGTCTCTAGGTTGTCTATGAACCGTCGAGATTTGGCTTCGCTTTCTGATGGAGCCTGTTGGGAAGATATGGTTCACCTGTAGGGATCGATGTGATTTCACCTGTAGGGCAAAAAGTTTCATTCTTTCATTTTTTTTATTCTTTCCTCGATGCTCTATCATTTCAGCTTTTTATATCACGAAAATCGCGATTGCCCAATCGTTTCGGCTATTTTTCGCGGTGCCCAATCGTTTCGGCTGTTTATTTTGTTTTTACTCGCTGCTTTTTATTACGAGTTGCCCAATCATTTCGGCTGTTTATTTTATTTTTACTCGCTATTTTTTATTGCGAGTTGCCCAATCATTTCAGCTATATTTTTTTTTATTTTTACTCGCTGTCTTTTATTGCGAGTTGCCCAATCATTTCGACTATTTCGTGTGCATACGTTTTTACTTGCTACTTTTGTTGCAAGTTGCCCCATCATTTCGGCTATTTAATATGCATTTTCAGCTCGCTGATTTTTATCGCGAGCGTAGAACTTGGAATCTGGTGCCAATCCCAGAATCAGCATCGCTACAACCGGAATATTGCGAGGAGCGAATCATCATCTGCCATGAAAGGACTTGGAATTTGATACCGATTTAGACATCAGTATCGCTACAACTGGGATATTGCCAGGAGCGAATCATCATCTGCCTCCGTCGATGTCGAACAAAGGTGGCTTAGCGAACATGGTTAAGGTCCTGTTGACTAAGGCTTTTGACTTCATGAGCCGTAAGGGTTTCACAAAGGTATTTCTCCCTACAAGTCGTAAGGATCTTGTAGGTGTATTTTCTCCTTAGGAGTCGTGAGGATTCCTAAGTGTATGTTCCTCGTTAAGTCGTAAGGATCCTACAAGAGGGTTTTCTCCTTGTAAATCGAGAGGACTTACAAGTGTTGTTTGCTGTACGAGCATATCCCTAGTCACGGATGAGACTTTGTTAGGGAAATGTTTATTCACGCCCGTGGATTGTATACAAGAGCCAGTATTGGACCACTTGTAGGGCCATAACGAAAGTTGTGGAGGTTGCTTAAGCACAGGTTTAGGTCTCTGTAACTTAAGACTTTCAAATCTTATGAGCCGTGAGGGTCCCATAAGAGAGTTCTCCTTACGAGTCGTGAGAATCTCGCAAGTGTAGTTTCTCCTTAGGAATCATGGGGATCCCTAAGTGTGCTGCTCCCTTTGTGAATCGTAAGGATCTCATGCGGGTGGTTTCTCCTTACAAGGTCGAGGGGACCTTATAAGTGTCTTTTAACGAGGTTATGCCCTTTCGGGTTTTCACGAACACTCGCCGGTAGCCCTGCTGTTTTTACTCACGGAGCCCTTTCGGGTTTTCATCCGTGCCCGTTTCGCTTATGGACATACCGTCTTTTTTTTTATTTATTTACGAGGTCGTGCCCTTTCGGGTTTTCACGAACACTCGCCGGTAGTCCTACTGTTTTTACTCACGGAGCCCTTTCGGGTTTTCATCCATGCCCTTTTTGCTTATGGACATACCGTTTTTTTTTAATATTTTTTTTCTTTTTTTTTATCTCGTCAGCCTAAGGATGCTGCGGTATTAGTTTAAAGACGTTTCGGTCTGCTATCAGTTTAAGGACGTCTCGGTCCGCTATTAGTTTAAGGACATTTCGGTCCATTGTCGCCGTATTTGAGGCGAATATCTGGTTTATTGACTTTTCGGTCTATGAGTCCTTCCCCATGAATGAACATGATGCCCCCGGCGTATCCATCTTCTTCGGAGCGTGCGGTTGTGGCGGACTCACCTTCCAGTTCTCAGACAGCGCAAACTTGCCCTGTTGGTATTGGTCTTCAACCCAGTTTTTCAAAACATAGCAGTCCTCGATCAGGTGACCTACTGTTTGGTGGTAAGGGCAATAATTAGGATTATTAACATCGCCTGGCCGCAACGGACGTTTTGGACCCGGCAGATTGATGAGTCTGTCGCACACTGCCAGCTCGAACAGTCCTCTTGTTTTATCTTGCGGAAACGAGTAAGGACGTTTCAACTTTTCCTGGAGGGGTTGCCGCTTGTTGCTTTGGCAAGCAACCGGCCTAGGGTCACCTGATTGGTGTTGAGCGCTGGCGACGAGGGCCTTTTTTCCTTTTCTTTTATCCTTTTTGTTCGCTCCGTTGTTTGCGGGGCCGGGATTTTTTCCGAGTAGCATGCGATTGCATGGCTGAACATTCTCGCAGCTTCTCAATTCCTTTATTTTTGAAATAGATTCCCCGAGGGAAGAGTTGGGGATAGCTTCTTCGTCAGAGTTGCTTCCAAAGGTGATAATTTGCGATACCTTAGAGTCGGCTATATGGCAATCGTCGGCGACTCTTTTGCGCTCATATATCGCATTTTTCCGATGTCCACATGCTTCACACTTTGTCCCGTCGAAGTGTTGCTTTTGAGCGACATACCCTTGCCACCAACAGTTAAAGGATTCGCAGTCTACGGTAGGATGTATGATCTTCTGATGATATAAACAGAAGTTAGGGTGCATCTCTGCCTCAGCGAGAGTATTTTCTTCAGAGGGCGGTAGCTTCATTCCTACTGACAGAGCTTTGGCGAACCTTTTCCTCGTCTTGAATTTGTTTTTACCCGCAGTGCATGGCTTTTGATTTGACGGGAATGCCTTGGCTCTTTCCAGTACGGCCATTTCATGCACTTGATTGGCTTTTGCTTTCAGACGAATTTCATTTAGGAAGGCATCGATCAACTCGTCTGATGGCTGTAGGATCTCCGGCTCAGGATTCGCTATTGGTTTCTCAGCGCAAGGAGCCTCTTCAACGTCTGCCAGTGAGTGAGAAATCACATGACAAGTCGCTACGTAGTCTTCAGATTCATCTGATGAGTTTTCTCCATCGTTTTCATCCTTGACTAAAGAACAAGCTGCCCCCGGCGTGTCCGTCTTCTTTGGAGAGTGCGACTGTGGTGGGTTCACCTTCTAGCTTTCAGACAGCGCGAAGTTGCCTTGTAGGTATTGATCCTCGATCCATCCCTTAAAGACGAAACAATCCTCAATCGGGTGACTTACCGTTTGGTGGTAAGGGCAATAATTGGGATTATTAAGATCGCCTGGCTGCGACAGACGCTTTGGACTCGGCAGATTAATAAGTCTGTTTCGCACTGCCAGCTCGAACAGTCTTCTCGTTTTATTCTGAGAAAACGAGTAAGGACGTCCTAGCCTCTCTTCGAGGGATGGGCGTGGGCGCACGTTGTTTTGGTGAACGACCGGCTTTGAGTTGTTCGACTGTTGCTGAGCATTGGCGACGACGATCGCTCTCCCTTTTCCTTTCTCATTTCGGGAATCTGGTTTTGGAGGAGACGGTCCATGGCCCATCTGGTCCATTTGGGCTAATTGTCGATCAAGGCCTGGAAGGTAGTCGGCCTGAAGAACATCATGAATTGTGAGATGGTCGCCTGCGGATCGAGAGTGCCCACAAACATGCCTACCGCAGGTGCCTCTTCTATGCGTTGTTCGCATTTCGACCATAGGTTTCGCCATCGTGTTGCGTATTGGACCCACGTTTCACCTGGCCTTATTCTGGAATTTATTAGTGCTGTTATCGGGGTGCGTTCACTAGCACTCGCGAATCTTTGTGTGAACAGTAGCTCCATCTCCGCAAATGTTTTGACAGAGTCGTTAGGTAGCTCCGAATACCATTCAAAGGCTGTTTCTGCTAAGCTGCTGACGAATTGACGTAGCAACAATTTGTCATCGCCTCCAGTATTGCCGCATAAGGCCCTGAATTGAGCGACATGCTGATGCGGATTCCCTGTCCCTTTATATACGTGGAATTTAGGGATCGTATATCCCGGCGGGTAACTGATTTGGTCGTACCAGCTCGGATACGGTCGTCCGGTTCTAGAAATTTGCCCAGCCGCTTCATTCACCTGATGAACCCGGATCTGCTGAGCTATATATTCATCCAAGTCAGCTTTGGAGATTGCCTCCTCCTTAGCTATTGACAGAGCCGGTGGAGGATTTGACGTTTCTTCCCTGTCGTCTTCAAGGACGATCGGAGGATCTTCAGCAGGAGGGTCCGGCTGTAACATCATCCCTACCATATCTTGGAAGAGGAGCGCCATCTGTTTTATGTTAGCCGCTTGCTCTGCAGCTTCTTTGTCCCTCTTTTCGAGGACTCTGCGTAAAAAGTCAGCGTCGGTTTCTTGTTCTTGACGCTCATCCGAAGACGTTTCAGAGCTTTCTTTTAGCTCAGTGAGTACAGCCATTGTAGTCATCATTTCCTGAAGCTTTTGTTGTTACTCCTGGGCTTTCGTCACGGATCGGGTGAGCGGTCGGTGGCCCGTAGAAGTGCGGCTTTCCTCCTTTCCAGAAGCCATATAAATAGTGTGCACCACCATGCCCCCAGATTTGGGGCGTTTGTGTTCAGCGCTTTTATGCTTCGCCATGTTCACAGGGGCTTTTTGCGGCCTCCTTTTCTTCTGAGTGATTGGAGTTAAGGGGGCCGTTGTAATGGGCACCCGGGTAACTATTGGTTTTTGGGGCTTGACGGAGTAATCCTTCTCTTGCCGAACCTTCATTTTTTTTCGTTGGCGGAGATAGTTTTCATCAATCGCTGACTCCTGGACCTGTCGCCAGACTCTGTAAATTTTAGAGGACAGCCGTTGAGGGGGCTGTTCTAGCTTTTTCTCTGGAGTATTCTCCACAGGTGAAGGAGTTCGTTTCAACATCGCAGTAGGAGAGTTTCTGCGCACCGTATTCAGCAATTTAAAGCTGTTCCCGATTGGAACAACAGTATCGATCCCCACCGTTGGAGCTGGAGGAGTAAATCCAGAGGGGAAGTTGCCCCCAGCCTTCTTTACTCGGCGCCAGTGGCGACGTCGAGCATGTCGTGCTAATGGAGTTGTTTCAGCTATAGGGGTGACCTCCTCATGCCCCCTGTGTTGGTCAGAATATGCTGGTACCAGCCTTTTAAAGATCGACGTCCGTTGAACGGGGACGGCCAACCTGTCAGAAGAGGACTTCCGAACATGGGAAGCAACCTTGGTGACTTCGCCAAGAACGGGAGCTGGGATGGCTATCCGCTTCGGGATAACGCCTTCTGGTATGGCAGGCTTCTTCATGGGCCCGATGGAGCTCTGGACTAATCCATTAAAACCTGAAGCAGTGGAGTTGGGCGACCTGTTGAGAGGGGTCGCGGCAGTGGTAAGTCGATCGAAGACCGACTTCTTTGGAGCTTCTTGCAATGTCATTGGGGCGTTGAAGCTCATTGGTGGGAGCATGGTCCCAAAAAATAGTCCAGTGGTGGCTTGAGCCACCTGCTCCACCGGCATTTTGAAAAGGGAGGCCGCTTGGGGCCCATAAGTCACTCCTCCAGTAATGACGGAGCGAGAGTTGTTGCTGCAGGCGATGCAGTTCGAAGCCATCGATCTTTTGTTTTCTGCACGGAGCAAGACACCAAATCTTAGTACCTTGAATCCACAGGCAACCACAGTAAACCGCGATTAGTTCGCGAACATGGCACACGAAGTGTGGAGTGGAAAGAGGAAAAGGTCCCACCGGGCATGCCAGAATCTGTTCCCCTCCGAATGGCGGCCTAGACTTTGCGTCTTGCCTGAGATTTGGGGCAGATGCTATGCGGTTTTATCCGTCTACCTCTCCGAAGATGCCAAGTTGATTTATGGCACCGTGTATCGGAGGTTTAGACGGATGCGGCCGATGTAGCAGACTTCGTCAGATTCCCCCTCAGGGTGAGGGGTTTTTTGATTGTGGGGACGCTCTTCCCTGCAGGCGCAAGCCCCTGCAGTTAATTATGCTACCGCATCGCGGTAACAACTTTCTCCTTCTCCAGAATTTCACTTCGTGTCGTGTGTGTTTGTTTTGTTTGTGGTTGCCCGTGGATTGTATACGGAGACTGAGTAATGCCGTCGCTCGTAGGACGTGGATTAGTCCAAATCCGTATTTACTTACATTTGGGTTTGGTGTTTTTAGTTTAAGGATGCATTAGTCGCGTTGCGACTAAGATCAACTTAAACGTTCGTCAAGGATACGTTAGTCCTGTTTTGGACTAAGATCAACTTGACGCGATGATCGATTTAATATCTGGCCACCGGGACTCGTCACCTCTCTAACGTCGTTGAAGGATTACAACGGCAGATGTCAGAGGAGTTCAGAGATGTACCCTTGAACCAAGGTTGATTTGGAGTTTTATAGTTCATTTAAATGTCTAAGGATACGTTAGCCGTATTTGGGGCTAAGATCAACTTAAACGGGACCGTTTAGATCCGGCAAAAGAGCATTTAGAGGCTCTATTGTTCCAGTTTAGGGACATAGTGGTCCATATTCCAGTTTAAAGACGTGGTGGTCCGTTATTAGTTTAGGGACGTCTCGGTCCGATATTAGTTTAAGGACGTTTCGGTCCGACATTAGTTTAAGGACGTTTCGGTCCGATATTAGTTTAAGGACGTCTCGGTCCGATATTAGTTTAAGGACGTCTCGGTCCGACATTAGTTTAAGGACGTTTCGGTCCACGAGTTTAAGGACCCCGCAGTCCGTTTGAATGTTTAGTCGTCGGGACCCGTCACCTCTCTGACGTCGTTGAAGGAGTACAACGATGGGTGTCAGAGGAGTTCAGAGATGTACCCTCGAACCGGATGTAAATTGATTTAGGAGAGCAGCTTTACTCAGTCAATTTAGTTTGAGGACTTACGGCCATGATTGGGCTAAGTCCAATTTCAACATCTTTTGTCTTTGGCCTGTGCTAGGGCTTTGCCCCTTTTTAGTAATGCACTGCATTATTCTTATTTTGGTTGGGCTTTGCCCTTTTATAAATGATGCAGAGCATCTATTTTTTTGTTTGGGCTTTGCCTCCCCCCTTTTAAAATGCATAGCATTTTTTATTAGGCCTGTTAGGCCTTTTAATTGGGCTCTGTCCCTTTTCTTTAATAATGCAGAGCATTAAATATTCTGACAGTGCCCCCACGTGGCT
The DNA here is from genome assembly GCA_030015575.1 of Agapanthus africanus. NCBI lineage: Eukaryota > Viridiplantae > Streptophyta > Magnoliopsida > Asparagales > Amaryllidaceae > Agapanthus > Agapanthus africanus. The sequence goes on from JASDDO010000022.1 coordinate 62,816,476, forward strand.
TGTCAGGCGCTTTGCGCTAAGTAATGAGCGCAAACTCATATGGTGGTGACACGTGTCGCGCTCTGATGAGCGCAAGCGCAGTAGCTGCGCTAGTGCGCTGCGCTAGTGCGCTGGGCTATTGCGCTGCTGACACGTGGCGCGCTCTGGTGAGTTGCACCAATTCCAGAGAGCAAAGCTCTATTTCAAGAGCGCGTAGCGCAAGTGGTTCTAGGCTGACACGTGGCGCTTTCTTAATATCGCAACAGCGCAGTTCGTAGGTGCAGAGCACTAAGAATCTTTTAGATTCAAGAACAGAAGTGCAAAGCACTATTTAATTTCTTGATCTAAATTAGATCAAAGAAAAAATAAATTTTTCTTTTGTTTGAAGAACCAGAGGTTCATAAAAGTGCAAAGCACTATTTTTTTATTTTATTGTTTTCTTGTTTTAAAGAACCAGAGGTTCATAAGAAGTGCAAAGCACTGTTTATTATGTAAAGATCATTGATCTTGTTTTTAGATCAATGATCTATTAGAAGGAATTTCTTCTATTTCATGAAGGTTCTTTACCTTTTTCTTGAAATTTTCTCAGAGTTCTCTCTGTTTGAAGCTCTTGACCTTTTTTTCAAGAAAATGTTCATGCTTTGAATTGAGGCCTAGGGTCCTTTTTATAGTGCCCAAAAATTAGTTAAATTTGTTAAAGAGATCCTTCTCTGAGTGATTTGGGGAATTTTCTCCACCGTTGGATCTTTGATCCAAGGGTTTCTGCTTTGCAGAAGAAAATCTTCTTGTTTTAACAAGAACAGAAAAGATTTCTTAGAAATTTAATTCTGTTTGGCGCAGATGCCCTAGCGCGTGACACGTGTCGCGCAGCGCACAGCGCAGCGCAACTGCGCTAGCGCATCTGCGCTGACACGTGTCGCAAAGCGCAGCGCAACTGCGCTGACACGTGTCGCGCAGCGCAGTGCTTGCGCAGCTGAAGCATTGCTTCATTAAAATAGAGCTTTGCTCTGATTGGGCGTGCCTTCTTAGGCGCTGCGCTGACGTATTAGCGCCTGACATGTGGCGCGTTGCGCCCGAGATTTGAAGCGTTGCTTCAAAATTTTGAATTTTGAATTTCAACAGAGCTTTTCTCTGATTGGGCGAAACACTCCCCAACCAAAGCAGAATGTAAAATCGAAGCAGAAGATACTGTTGAAGAAATGTAAGCCCGAGAAACACTTTGCTAAGGCCTTATCCAAAGGGATGAAGCTGCCGCCCCTAAATATGTATACTCCAGGGGTTGTGGACTTCGAAGGTGGAGAAGAGCATCCAAAATATTGCCTCTACCACCGGAGGGTCTTCCACCCCATCGACGAGTGTAAAGCGTTCAAAAAATGCTAGCGAAAGTACGTTTTCCATAACAGGCATCTAAAAAGAGAGAAGCGGATGGCTAAGGCTCACCCTCCCCAACATGGTGGTTCCAAGGTAAATGGACAAGCAAGGACGATCACCGAAAAATGTTATATAACTAAGGCTCAGACTTCAGAAGGAGGAAGTTCAGTAGTGTCGACTTTCGGAAGTGATTCGGAAGATGAACCTCCCATCGATCTCCCCTATGTGAGCTCCTCATCAGGAGATGAAAGAAAGACAAAGGACTGTAACAACATTAGTCTGCGGAACCGCACTCTCCCCGAGAAGAACCTTAGGCTTGCAAATAAGGATCCCAAGAATCAAGATAAGGGTAAAGGGAAACTGCCCGAGGAGATTGCCCTAGATAAAGAGGTAGCTAAAGAGCTCACCGCCAAGGACCTACCCAAGAGGAAAAAGGTGAACTGCAATATGTTAGCCCATCTTAAGAAGTTACCTTCACACTTGAGTATATATAACACACTGCTTTTATCGAAAGAGTGTCAAGAATCATTGATTAGAGCTCTTGAAGAATCAAACCTTTTCTAAGCGCACTCTGCCGAAGAAGAGATTAAGGATAAAATGGCGGAGATATACACGGCCGACATCACCTTCAGCGAAGAAGATCTCATCGTAAGGACGTTCGACCACAATTGAACGCTCTATATCTCCGGGTACTGCGATGATCAGAGGATAAATAAAATCCTCGTTGACAACGGTTTTTCAGCCAACCTGCTAAATGTTAAGATGCTCAAGCAGTTGTCTTCAAGAACGCCGGGGTCTATAGTGTTGACGTTTCGCTTTGGACAGCTCATCACGGACGTCAAATTCCATGTTATCGAGGGCAAGACCTGCTATAGAGCTTTACTGGGTAGATCTTTGTTATACCAGTATGGCGTCATCCCTTCTACACAATATCAGTGTATGAAGTATTTCAAGGATGGCCAAGAGCACACCATCACAGGCGAGCTTAACCCATTCTTGTTAAACGAAGTACGAAAATATGAAGATGTAAAGTACTTCTTGTTATACTTCGAAGAGATAGATAAGTATGGAAAACCGAAGGAAAAACAAATGCAAGCAGCCACCATCCCTGTTTTCGAAAGCGACTCCAAAGAAGAGGAAGAAATAGTACTCACAGGTCAACCTTCAAGAGAAACTGATAAGCCAAGCTCCTCAAAACCTATTCCGATCTTCGGTAGTGACTCGGAAGAAGAAATTGATACGGTTTTCTCTATCTATCCACGGGTGAAGGTCCCCAATGAAGCCAATCGATCCCTACATATTACAACGGCTCCACCGCATCACTACAAAGAACTCGATGTATTCAGCACCTACAGCGCGCAAAAGTTAGTTACTTTTCACGTGCCTTCCAGATATAGAGGAAAGAAGGGGATTCTCTTTTATAAATTGGAAGAGACCAAGGTAGAGAAAAAGATTTGGCATGGACTTGAGACGAATCTCGATAGGTTACAACCAATCCCCATGCCATGATATTATACAAAGAGCTTAAAATAACTCCTTTATCAGCAGGGAATACCATTAGAACAGACTGTCCGTCATGCCCAATATTACAAGAGGATTTGGGAAGTGCTAGGGACCCATTAACCAGCGTCCCATAGAAAGTTCAATCACTGGTTTGGGCTATATTTGACCCAAGAAAAGAGAGCGAGGTCATAGATGCTATGTCTTAAGCAAAATGGAAGATACTTGGATGTCAGACAACTCAGCCGAGTAAGGTGAAGAACCTCGCAAAGTACTCCAATCGGATCATCTGAAGTGTAGATTGAGTTGCTGATGAAAGAAGTGATTCAGGAAGTTGATGAACTTGGAGAAGGTATAATGGCCCTATACAAAAAGGTCATGCAATTACCCCCAAGTGGGCGATATAATGAAGCAATGAGTTGTATTAAGTCAGCTCCACAAAATCATCTAAAGTACCGATTGAGTTGCTGATGAAAGAAGTGATTCAGGAAGTTGATGAACTCGGAGAAGTTATAATGGCCCTATACAAAAAGGTCATGCGATTACCTCCAAACGGGCGATATAATGAAGCAATGAGCAGTATTAAGTCAGCTCCGCAAAACACTGGACTCTGCTACCAGAGGACTCGATTGAGAAGCTATTAAGAGAAGCCTATCGAATGGGTGAGACAATTTTGTATGAAGAAGCCAGAAGATCTCCCCTAAGCTGGCAATCTATGGGAGAGACAAGCCATAATCTTCATCTTCGACAGCTGCTTATATCTTCCTTTATAAATGAAAAAATTCTAGATGACCGCATTGAAGATAGGACGCCATCTACATCCAAGCCATAAGGTCGCTCAGCCCCACCTCTTATAAAGAGGATGGGAAGGGGATATTCTTTTCCTCGGGATAAGACAAGGAAAATATTTAACCTCATCATGAAGCACCAGATGTTAATACCGCCTAAGTCTAAGTGGTATCATGAAACTAATGCTTTTGATCATCCCGACTACTATCCTTACCATCGGGTCATCGGTCATCCAATCAAAAATTGCTTTCCCTTCAAGGACTGGGTGGAAGAGCAGTACATGGAAGGCAAGTTCATATAGAGTGACAACTGGAAAGTAGAATCTCCGCAAAAACATGAGCCAATGCGAGACAACCTTACCAAATCAGAGCGTAACTAGCTTAAAAAGCGGAAGCTCACCCACACATGCCACACAATAAGACCCCTCAATGAAAAGGGGATGAAGATATGCTTCAGTGTCTCGACTGCCTCACAAATGAAGAAGAGGAAATTTCGGAGCTGCTGCCAGCGCCAAAAGAACTGGAAGACAGGATCCATACCACCGCTGATGAATTAAACAAGATAAACTTAGGAACCGAAGATGATCCTCGACCCACGTTCATCAGCAATTCGCTTTCTGTTGAACAAGTAGTTGGTCTAAAAGTAGTACTCATGGAGTACAAAGGCTACTTCGCATGGAATTACTCCGAGATGCCAGGCCTTGATCCAGATGTAGCAGTTCACAAACTTTCCATATTGTCGGGAATAAAGTTGTCAAACAATCTCCGAGGAGAATGCATTTTGAACTAGAGATGTGTGTCGACGCTGAAATTAAGAATCTTATAGATTTCGGTTTCATCCAGGAAGTCCAATACCCCGACTGGATTGCCAATATCATCTCCGTGGTGAAGAAGAACGGGATCGTCCGGATCTGCGTAGACTTTAGAGACATCAATAAAGCGTGTCCAAAAAATGACTTTCCCGTACCCGTCACCGAACTGATGATCGACAACACGTCCACTCATGAGTGAAGGAACTAGTGCACTCTAAATATCAATTTTAAAATATAATAACATAAGGTTTTAAAAATTCAAGAGAGCAATTAGTTCTATCACTAGGATCTTAGCTAAAGATAACAACTTGTAACAAAGAAAAGAGAGCAATTAGCTTATTAGGCTGAAACTATAACCTTTGAAGCATCTTCAAGTGCCCCCAAATTGTGTTGGACTCCATTATAGGCTCCTTGAAGCTCCATGGAATATGCTTGCAAGCCCACCTCCTCTATCGAAGATGATCCACCTCGAAGGCTCAAGAACTTTGGTTCCAAGCTCAAGTTAGCTAACCTAAGTAGCTAGTGTGCTAAGCTAACTAGTTAGGGTTGTAGTAAAATCTTACTACTAATTTTCTCTCTTTTCATTTCCTTTTTCTTTTTTATTTTCCTTAGTGTAAAGAAAGGAGGAAGAAGGAGATGGGAGCTCTCATAAAAAGAGAGTGAGAATGAAATAAAACCTTAACCATTTCTAAAGAAATAATTACTGATATATTTCCTTCAAAAAATTTCAAGCCCTTGGATTAAACCAACCATCCAAGTGTCTACAACCTCCTCTTGATTATACATGTCACCATACTACAATATGGTGAGAATATGTTATGCCAAAGGAATAACATAAACTTAAAAAAATAAAAGGAAAAAGAATAAAGAAAAACAATATATATATTTACATGTAATAAAACATACTAAATATATATCCTTGTAATTGTTATTCAAGGTATTTAAAATAAATAAAAGAGAGATTAATTAATAGTGACATAATACTAGTAAATACATACTACAAAAAATATGTATAAATATATTATATTGGCACCCGATTAAATATCCGTCTTTCTAAAAAGATCGACTAGTATTACAACCGTCTGATTACCGTCAGTGTATAAAATACACAAGTTTTAATCGAACCCAAGCGGTACCAAAGTACCGCAACTACAACATTTCGTCAAAGCCGGAAACGCTCTGTGTGGAACTCTAAAGACTCAATCATACGCTAGTAGTGGGTTTAACCACAAGCATGTTAGCGGCACTAGCTGTATGTAACAACTATCCAGGTATTGTCGAAAAGGAGATCGAAAAGCAAGTTCGTCTGAAACATTACTCAGCCTATCAGTGATATGTACCATATAGTCCTGTCTATTCATCTGAGACTATGGACATTTAAGAATATGCTTATAGACTATTCAGTTCTCATAAGTGTGATCGCAATCATAACCCTGGTAGTCAAGCATGAATCCTATGGGCTCTTTCAATATGTAATAGTGATATGCTATACCGCACAAGACATGTACATAATAATAAAGTCAAACCAGATAACATACTATCATCGCAGGTAAGACTGTTTTAACTGTATAAGTCCTCATGTTCCCCGCCGAAAGACGCGACCGGGACGTTGGGACGTCAAGTCCTGAAATTCGAGGGCGGATGCTAATTGGTGCTATCTGTCCACCTCTCCGAAGATACCAAGTAGATTTATGGCACTGTGTATCGAAGGTTTAAACGGATGCGGCCGATATAGCAGACTTCGTCAGATTCCCCCTCATTTAGGGGTTTTTGATTGTGGGAACACTCTTCCTTACAGGCGCAAGCCCCTGCAGTTAATTAAGCTACCGCATCGCGGTAACCACTTTCTCCTTCTCCAGATGTCACTTAGTGTCATGGGTGTTTGTTTTGTTTTCGGTTGCCCGTGGATTGTATACGGAGACTAATTTATCTTGTCGCCCGTAGGGCGTGGAATAGTCCAAATCCGTATCTTCTTAGATTTGGGTTGGGGTTGGGTTTAAGGATACATTAGTCTCATTTGAGACTAAGATCGACTTAAACGTTTGTTAAGGATACGTTAGTCTCATTTCAGACTAAGATCAACTTAACGGGATCGTTTAGATCCAACAAAAGAGCATTTGGGCTCTATTGTTTAATTTAGGAACATTGCGGTCGATTACCAGTTTAAGGACATGGTGGTCCATTACCAGTTTAAGGACATGGTGGTCCAAGGTTAAGGACCTCATAGTCCTTGGGTTTAAGGACCCCACAGTCCGAGGTTAAGGACATCATAGTCCATGGGTTTAAGGACCCCACAGTTCATGAAATGTCTGGTTGTCGGGACCCGTCACATATTTGAAGACGTTGAAGGATTACAACGGCATGTATCAGAGGAGTGAAGAGATATACCCTTGAACCAATGTCGGTTGAGAGATCTGTAGTCCAATTTGGGACTAAGATCAATTAATTAGATTATGAGCACATGGGCTCAGTTAATCTGAATTAAGGACTTATGGCCAATCTTGGGCTAAGTCCAATCAGGTTTCGGGCTCAGTCCCACTTTATTTAGCAATGCTAAGCATGGGTCTGGACTCTGACAATATTTTTGTTTTTTATTGAGTGTCGAGCACTCAAATGTCATATGATATGACCAATTTTGGAAGACAAGGGTATATTTAAGGCTCAGTCAAAGGGGAGTCTACCTCTGTTATTTTATTCCCAGAATATAAGTGTTAAACACTTGGGCTTTATGACCATCACGTGTGGGCACGTGATGGTATCCATGATTTGGATATTGAAGTTTTTATTAGGGGTCACGTGGGAGCACGTGATATACCAAAAGAGAAACTGTCCTGGCTCTATTCCCCTTTGTTCTGAGGAGATTTTTAAGGATCACGTAGGAGCACGTGATATACCCCAAAAGAGAAACTGTCTTTATTGTTTTTAAGGGTTCCCTTTTAAATAAGTGTTGAACACTTGATCTTTGCGGCCATCACGTGTGGGCACGTGATGGGTATCCATGTATTGGATATTAAAGTGTTTATTAGAGGTCACGCGGGGACACGTAAGGGTGCCCAAAATTGATTATGCTCTTGGATTTGTTCCCTTTTGTTTTGAGGGTCACGTGCGAGCACGTGAGGCATTGCCTCTAAGCTTTTTCTTTCTCATTTTGAGGAATCTGTTTGAGGGTCACGTGGGGGCACGTGACCATGTCTCATTCATCTTTTCTGATCATTGAGGATGGGGGTCACGTGTTACCACGTGACCAAGTTCTTTACGTGCATGGAGAGCTTTAAGTCTCTTATTTTAAGAATTAGATTCTTTGTAGGGTTAAACCCTAATCTTGTTTTAGAGGAATTAAATTCCTATGTATGTTGAAGAATTAAATTCTTATTTGGGAGAATTAAATTCTCATATAGGGTTAAACCCTAGTTTCATTTTGAGGAATTAAATTCCTAAGAATTTTGGGGAATTAAATTTCTCAAACTTAAATTCTCCCTCTAAGTTTCGGATCTGCATGGCAGAATCTCCCCGATGAGAATTAAATTCTCAACCTGTGGGGAGATCTGCTTTTGCAGATCTTCAACCAAAGGAAGAACTAAGTTCTTATTCAGAAGAGTTAAACTCTTAAATCGAGAATTAAATTCTCTTTTTGTTTTATGGAGCTTAGATCTCTTTCCCCTTTCTCACCTAGGGTTTCTTTTCTCTTCTGAAGAAATTTTCTTTTCTTTCCTGAGAATTAAATTCTCCTCTCTTTTTTTCTCTCTCTTGAGAATTAAATTCTCCTCTCTTTTTTTCTCTCTGTTGTTGTATTTTCTAGAAAAATTCCCCTATCCTCCTCTTCTCTTCTTGGTTTCTATTTATAGGAGAAAGAAAAGAATCAATCTGTTTAGTTAATCTTTCATCGAAAGATTTTGTTTGATTTTGTAACCAACATGATCTTTTAGACCACTCAGTGAATTTTATTCACCATTGGATTTTTAATCCAAAAGATCTTTTATCTGTTATTCCTGGCAAATTTCAGGAAAATCTTTCCTTGTATAGAATCTTTCTATAAATTGGTGATTTTTAATCACCATTGGATTTTTAATCCAACGGTGCTCCTCGTTACAGAGCACAATGTTTTTTTTGTTTGGAAAGATTTAGAGAGATATTTTTCCAACTAGGGTTTTTTATTTCCCTTAATTAGAATTTAATTTTATTAGTTCAGAAGGCTTAAGAGCCTATCACGTGTTAGCACGTGACCTCACTGATTGACCAATTAATAAGAATTTAATTCTATTGGTTTAGAGGGCTTAGGAACCCATCACGTGTTGGCACGTGACCTCACTGATTAATTATTTAATTAGAATTTAATTCTATTGTTTCAGAGGGTTTAAGAGCCTATCACGTGTTGGCACGTGACCTCACTGATTAATTATTTCCAATTATTTATTTTATTCAGTGTCTACAGGCTTTGCCCGTAAATGGTCACGTGTCTGCACGTGATGCCCGGTCATGTGTGGGCACGTGATGCCTCATAATTTTTGATCCCGGATGAATTATGAGGCCCATAATATATCAAATCGAAGGATTTTTCGAGAAACTTTCGATACCATCAAAATTTACCTGTTTCTAATTCGGGAGTTTGTCAAAATACAGCCCGGAAAATACTGGTTCGCATTTTCTTTAAGCGTATCGCTGCCATTTGATACCTTGGGCTCTTTTGCGCAGAAATTTTTTGCGGGAACAAATGCCCCCCACTACTTTGCCTACGTAAGTATATACGTGGGTGAAGTAGTGCAGAGTAATTCATAGCGTATGACCAGTTTCGGATTGGTATATAATTTTCAGAATCTTGATCTGAGAAGATAACGAGCAGACACAAGCGTCGTCATTTATTATTGACTCAAATCTCGACTCTTAAGGGATATAGTTCCAGACCCTCAGCTCCATGAGTCGCACCCTTCTATTTCTTTATGTTTTACTCTGGCGTGAAGTAATTTATATGCTCATGAGTAGCTTCTCCATTTCAGTGGCATGTAGCTTTGGCGAGTGTGGCCCATAGATGGTAGATAACAGTTCATCTTGAACTCTTTATAAGGTAGCGATGGCTTAGAAAACAAGGTTAGGATCTGTTGCCTAACACTTTTCAACTTTTATGAGCCGTGAGGGTCTCATATCTCCCTACGAGTCGAGAGGATCTCGCAGGTGTATTTTCTCCTTAGGAATCGTGAGGATTCCTAAGTGCGTTTTCTCTTGAGAGTCGTAAGGATCTCAAAAAAGAGTTTTCTCCCTTACGAGTCGAGAGGACCCATAAGTGATTGATGAGTTGACTTGCTCCCGAATCAAAGAATTGCTTTGACGGGGAAGTCGAGCGTTGACTTTATCCGCATTTCACGGAGTCAGGGGTTGCTCTGGACGTTTCCCACGGGGTCAGGATTGACATTAGCCGTGTTCTACGGGACCAGGATTTGCTCTGGATGCTTCCTACGGGGTCAGGATTGACATAGCCGTGTTCCGCAAGGATCAGGATCCGCTCTGGACATTTCCCACGGGGTCAGGATTGACATAGGCCGTGTTCCACGAAACCAGGATTCGCTCTGGACGCTTCCCATGTTGTCAGGATTGATATAAGCCGTGTTCCACAGGACCAGGATTTGCTCTGGATGCTTCCCACGGGGTCAGGATTGACATTTGTCGTGTTCCGCAAGGACCAGGATCCGCTCTGGACGCTTCCCACGGGGTCAGGATTGACATAATCCGTGTTCCATAGGACCAGGATTTGCTCTGGATGCTTCCCACGGGGTCAGGATTGACATTAGCCTTGTTCCACGAGACCTGGATTTGCTCTTGTCAATGTCACTGATTTCCCTGAATCGAGGAGGTTGCCAAGGACGCTGATTTTCTCGGGGTTGAGATGAATCGAGGTATTCCTGCAAAGCCGCTGATTTCTCTGCGGGTCGACGCGAATCGAGATGCTCTCGTCAAGAACGCTGATTTCCCTGAATCGAAGAGGTTGCCAAGGACACTGATTTCTCTGGGGTTGAGACGAATCGAGGTGTTCTTGCAAAGATGCTGATTTCTATGCGGGTCGACGCGAATCGGGATGCTCTCGTCAAGGACGCTGATTTCCCTGAATCGATGTTTTTGCCAAGGACACTGATTTCCCTGGGGTTGAGACGAATCGAGGTATTCCTACAAAGACACTGATTTCCTTGCGGGTCGACGCGAATCGAGATGCTCTCGTCAAGGACGCTGATTTCCCTGAATCGAGGTTTTTGCCAAGGACACTGATTTCCATAGGGTTGAGACGAATCGAGGTATTCCTGCAAAGACACTAATTTCCTTGCGGGTCGACGCAAATCGAGATTCTCTCGTCAAGAATGCCGATTTCCCTGAATCGAGGTTTTTGCCAAGGAAACTGATTTCCCTGGGGTTGAGACGAATCGAGGTATTCCTGCAAAGACACTGATTTCCTTGCGGGTCGACGCGAATCGAGATGCTCTCGTCAAGGATGCTGATTTCCCTGAATCGAGGAGGTTGCCAAGGACACTGATTTCCTCGGGGTTGAGACGAATCAAGGTATTCCTGCAAAGACACTGATTTCCTTGCGGGTCGACACGAATCGAAATGCTCTCGTCAAGGACGCTGATTTCCCTGAATCGAGGTTTTTGTCAAGGACACTGATTTCCATGGAGTTGAAACGAATCGAGGTATTCCTGCAAAGACACTGATTTCCTTGCGGGTCAACACGAATCGAGATGATCTCGTCAAGGATGCTGATTTCCCTGAATCGAGGTTTTTTCCAAGGACACCGATTTCCTTGGAGTTGAAACGAATCGAGGTATTCCTGCAAAGACGCTGATTTCTCTACGGGTCGATGCGAATCGAGGTGCTCTCGTCAAGGACGCTGATTTTCCTGAATCGAGGTTTTTGCCAAGGACACTGATTTCCTCAGAGTTGAAACGAATCGAGGTATTCCTGCAAAGTCGCTGATTTCTCTGCGGGTCGATACGAATCGAGATGCTCTCGTCAAGGACGTTGATTTCCCTGAATCGAGGTTTTTGCCAAGGAAACTGATTTCCTCGGAGTTGAAACGAATCGAGGTATTCCTGCAAAGACACTGATTTCTCTGCGGGTCGACGCGAATCGAGGTGCTCTCGTCAAGGACGCTGATTTCCCTGAATCGAGGTTTTTTCCAAGGACACTGATTTCCCTGGGGTTGAGACGAATTGAGGTTTTTGCCAAGGACACTGATTTCCTCGGAGTTGAGACGAATCGAGGTATTCCTACAAAGACGCTGATTTCTCTGCGGGTCGACGCGAATCGAGGTACTCTCGTCAAGGACGCTGATTTCCCTGAATCGAGGTTTTTGCCAAGGACACTGATTTCCCTGGGGTTGAGACGAATCGAGGTATTCCTGCAAAGACGCTGATTTCTCTGCGGGTCGACGCGAATAGAGGTGTTCTCGTCAAGGACGCTGATTTCCTTGAATCGAGGTTTTTTCCAAGGACACTGATTTCCCTGGGGTTGAGACGAATCGAGGTATTCCTGCAAAGACACTGATTTCTCTGCGGGTCGACGCGAATCGAGGTTTTACCAAGGACACTGATTTCCCTGGGGTTGAGACGAATCGAGGTATTCCTTCAAAGACGCCGATTTCTCTGCGGGTCGACTCGAATCGAGGTTTTGCCAAGGACACTGATTTCCCTGGGGTTGAGACGAATCAAGGTATTCCTGCAAAGACGCTGATTTCTCTACGGGTCGACGCGAATCGAGATGCTCTCGTCAAGGACGCCGATTTCCCTGAATCAAGGAAGTTGCCAAGGACACTGATTTCCCTGGGATTGAGACGAATCGAGGTATTCCCGCAAAGACACTGATTTCTCTGCGGGTCGACGCGATTCGAGGTGCTCTCGTCAAGGACGCTGATTTCCCTGAATCGAGGTTTTTGCCAAGGACACTGATTTCCCTGGAGGTCAGTTGACTTGTTTTCGAGACGGAGCGTTGATCCGGCGGGGAGGTCATTGGTTGACTCTAGGTTGTCTGTGGACCGTAGAGTCTTGGAACTAGGGACTTTGCCGTGGCTCCGCTTTGTTAACGTTGCATCCGAATCCTGCTGGAATAAGGAGGAACGCCGTTGTTGGTCTCCAGGATGTAGATGTGGCCGTCGAGACTTGGAACTAGGGACTCTGCAGTGTCTCCAAGATTGATTGTCGTGTCTGAATCCTGCTGGAATGAGGAGGAACGCTGTCGTGGGTCTCCAGGCTGTAGATGTGGCCGTTGAGACTTGGAACTAGGGACTTTGCCATGGCTCCGATTGGTGATGTCGCGTCCGAATCCTGCTGGAATGAGGAGGAAAGCTGTCGTGGGTCTCCAGGCTGTAGATGTGGCTATCGAGACTTGGAACTAGGGACTTTGCCATGGCTCCGATTGGTGATGTCGCGTCTGAATCCTGCTGGAATGAGGAGGAACGCTGTCGTGGGTCTCCAGGCTGTAGATGTGGCTATCGAGACTTAGAACTAGGGACTTTGCCATGGCTCTGATTCGTTGCGACTCTGATGTCGGTTGTTGACGTCGAGACCCTGAAGCTAGGGATCTTCCTTTGCTTCGTTTGTTGACATTGTGTCTGCAATATTGCGACAAATGTCGAGGTTGTCTCTTGATTGTCTATGAACCGTCGAGATTTGGCTTCGCTTTCTGATGGATCCTGGTGGGAAGGTATGGTTCCCTCTTTATTTATGCCCCTGGATTGTATACAGGAATCGATGTGATCTCACCTGTAGGGCAAAAAGTTTCATTCTTTCATTTTTTTATTTCTTTCCGCGATGCTCTATCATTTCAGCTTTTTATATCGCGAAAGTCGTGATTGCCCAATCATTTCGGCTATTTTTTCTTTTTACTCGCTTTTTTTTATTGCGAGTTGCCCAAATATTTCGGCTATTTTGTATGCATATATTTTTACTTGCTGATTTTGTTGCAAGTTGCCCTATCATTTCGGCTATTTCATATGCATTTTTGGCTCGTCGACTTTTCGCCACGAGTATGGAACTTGGGATCTGGTGCCAATCTTAGCATCATCATCGCTGCGACTGGAATATTGCTAGGAGCGAATCATCATTTGCCGTGAAATGAATTGGGATTTGATACCGATTTAGGCATCAGCATCGCTATAACTGGGATATTGCTAGGAGCGAATCATCATTTGCCTCTGTTGATGTCGAACAAAAGTGGCTTAGCAAACAGGATTAGGATCCCGTCGACTAAGGCTTTTGACTTCATGAGCCGTAAGGATCTCATAAAGGTGTTTCTCCCTACGAGTCGTGAGGATCTCATAGGTGCGTTTTCTTTTTAGGAATCGTGAGGATTCCTAAGTGTGTGTTCTCTTATAAGTCGTAAGGATCTTATAAGAGTGTTTTCTCCTTGCAAGTCGAGAGGAGTTACAAGTGTCATTCCTCATATGAAGATATCCCTCGTCAATGGTGGGACTCTGTTGGGGAAATGTTTATTCGTGCCCGTGGATTGTAT